>JBBGZY010000259.1:920000-2120000 GCA_037952925.1 Lithobates clamitans
TGCAATGCATATGTGAAAAACACCTTCCCATAGTGCCGCTCCCGTGACCTGCCGGCGCACTGCAGAGCGAGGGGGGCCCGAGATTCCCCACAGACAGCTGGCAGAAGAGAAGATCAGTGGGGGATCAGCTGAGTGGCGCTATACCAAAGGCATCCGGCACAAACAGACCACAGAAATGCACACAGCCCACATCGCATACCACTGCAACACAGTGCATTCCAGGATTCCTCAACCACCTTAAACAAGGTCTTATTTTCAGGGTAGGTCTTATTTTAGGGGAAACACGGTAGATGCAAGAGCTGTGACATGTCATTGTCTGCAATTTGTTAAGCTTTGCATTAATAGCTGTCATCCTCCTTATCTAAAGCTCTCTGGAAGGATAATACATGGATAAGATTTTGAAATTACACCCATCTACCAATACATTTCTAAGGAGGACTTTGCATAGTTTACATCCCTTATACCTTTACAGTAAGTGGAAGAAATTACATTGCTCAATAAATTATATATTTGCATGGAATGCATGCAATTTATATATTTCCAGGGGATTATTAGGGAATATGGGCTTAGTTTGAATTGACAAGATTGTCAAGACTGGCTTCTGTTTCTCAGAGAACAAAAGCTTTTGCTTTGCACCTTCAATAGCATGCTAAAAGCCAAATGTTAGGCATTATGATTAAAGTGGTATTAAACCTAAAAGCAAATATTTATTATATTGCAGCTTACCAGTTCTTGGATAGCTGCATCAGTTTACTTTAAGCTTTTTTCTATTTTCATCTGGTGATCTGGCCAGTTCTCCAAAAGAAAAGCTCTCCAGCAAAATGTATCAGTTACAGAGATGAGACAAACCATAGCAGGGGGTGCGTTTAGTGATATTTTTAAAATGTAATGTAAATCTCTTATCCCAAAAGGAATAAAAAACTGTTTGCTCAAACTGCATAAAAAGTGTTAGCTGGAGTTTGCCTTAAATTTGTTAGTGTATTTAAATCTGCTAGTCCACCTAACACTCCCCCCCCCCGCCAAGCCTGACAATTCTTCTGTTCAAAGGTGTACCCTGTGCTCATTCATCCAGAGTGAGGGCACTCTAATACAGGAGGTGTGTTACTGGCCAGATCACCAGGTGAAAGCACAGGGAAAAAAGCCTAATTAAAAAAAAACTGATGTAGCCACCACATCTAATGATTTGTAAGATGCAATATTACATTTTTGGGTATACTACCGCTTTAAGATTGCCCCTTAAGCCCCACACGGGCATAACATCGGGAGACATTTGCCGGTTGAAAGAAAAAAAAAAAAAAAAAAAAAAACGGCCAACATTTGGCCCATGTGTATGTCGATCTGTTCGGACAGCTTCTGTTGGACTAGAATGCTGGAAAACCAGCAGCCGACCGACTCCTGAACGCTGATCAGAGTGTTCTGGCGGGGGCGCCCCGTCAGAACACAACAGCTCAGCGTGGGAGATCGCTGGACTAACTAGCATGGTTAGTACAGCAGTTCTGACCTGAGCTGTCAGGTTTTTTTTTTCGTGCAACCCACAGGGCTGCATGAAAAAAAGCTGTAGTGTATACCCGACTTTAGTCTTTAAAGGGCTGATGTATAGGTGGAGGCCAGTTGCCAGATTACATGTTTTCAAGGGTCCTGTGACTTTGCGAAGTTGGTTGACTGTCAGGAGATAAGCTTAAAGTTGTAGAGGCAGAAGGGTTTTTATCTTAATGCATTCTATGCATTAAGATAAGAAGCCTTCTGTGTGTAGCAGCCCCCCAGCACCCCCTAATACTTATCTGAGCCCCCTCTCTGCCCAGCGATGTCCACGAGTCCCTCGGCCATCCAGGACTCTCCCTTTTGATTGGCTGAGACATAGCAGCGGTGCCATTGTCTCCCGCAGCTGTCAATCAAGGTCAGTTAGCCAATCAGGAGAGAGGGGGCAGGGCTGAACTGCAGCTTTGTGTCTGAATGGACACACGGGAGCTGCAGCTTGGCTCGGTGCCCCCATAGCAAGCTGCTTGCTGTGGGGGCACTCGGCAGGAGGGAGCAGCAAGGGACCTGAGAAGAGGAGGATCTGGGCTGCTTTGGGCAAATACACTGGAACAGTGCATATAAGTATAACATGTTTGTTATTTTTTTTTTTTTTTTTTAAACAAGACTTTACAAATCACTTTAACGAACCTGGAGCTGCTTAATACATGCTCTGGAAATCGAGTCACCGAATAGCAACCAGAGATAGTGATTACTAGGAACGAGTCATAACATCAGGAAGGCTTGAGTTCCATTGTTTCACTTTCATGAGAAAGATGATTGTGCCATTTGAACCAGATCTTAATCAATGGCAGTAAATAGAAGGAACTAAATTAATAATTCCGGAGAGGGGCACACTTCTTGGGGGGAGGGGGGGGCCTTGACTAGGGAGGCTTGACCGAGGAGAGAGGTAATATTGAATAAGCTTGTACGTTGGTAATCTACTCAGTTTATGATGGTTGATTTGGTATTAAGTGCCTGCGAGTTATATGCCACTTAGAACTGGTTCTGCAATATTAGCGGAATGTTTTCTTGGTACTGCTACTAATCTTTACCTGTAATTGTTGTGTCTTTAGAGTACTGTTTTATGTAATATGTCCTTAGAAATAACTGAGCTGTTTATGTTGTATGAAGAATTTACATGATCTTTTTCACCTACAGTTTGTTATGTATTTCATTGCTGACCTACCCCCCAATGAATGGTGAGAAGTGGGAGTGGATTAATAATATTGATATTTATTAATGTCCACATTTGTTTATCCCCCCCCCCATTTTCTTATAGTAAGCACGCATGAAGCAGTATTAAACCCAAAACTAAAAATGGAATATATTGCAGCTTACCAGTCATTAGAACTGGTGGCTGCATTCGTTTTATTTAAGGCTTTTTTTCTCTGTTTTCACCTGGTGACCTGGCCACTGTGGCCAGTAACACACCTGTATTAGAGCGCCTCCAACTCTGAATGAATGCATTGTTAATCTGTGGTGAGGGGAGTGATAAATGTACCAGCAAATTTAAAAAACACTAACAAATTGAAGCCAAACTCCAGCTAACGCTTTATAAGTACTTACAACTGTTTTTTTCATTTTGGGATAGATTTTTTTACATAATTAAAATCTGACCATAGTAAGCACTCATCGGTAATAAATAGCTTGCCTTATCCCTCTAACTGCTACATCTGCAAGAGAGCTTGTTCTTTAGAAAAAAAAAGACCTAGTAGCTGGTTTGGAATTGGTACACTAAAAAAAATAATAAATGTTTGCTTTTGGGTTTAATACTCCTTTAATAACAAGGAGAATGGTTTTAACCTTACTGTATATCAAAGTGTGTCAGGGCTGGGCTCAGTCCTTCATTCTCTGAGCTGGCCGCTCTGCTGTCGGATAATTGCCAGCTCCCATCTCTCCACAGTTACTCAGCTGTTGATACCCTGCTCGTAAGTCCTGCCTACTTAAGCCGTCCAGTCCAGAGGAGCTCTGCCTTCACCTTTGCTGACATCCCTTCTGGCTCCGGATCCTGCTTGCTGTTCCACTACTTTGATCCCTGACTTCTGGGTTGGCTGACTATCCATTCCGGTTACTGAACTTTGGCTATGTTTTGACTAAGTTTGTTCTTTTTACTTTTATTATTAAACAAGTGTTATTCAACTGTACTTCTGCCTCGGTCTGATTTCATGGTTTCTGCCAAAGTGTAAATAAAGATTTCTTCGTCTTGCCTCAAAACATAAAATTGGTTGAGTTTCTGCTGTTTTTCCCAATAGGAGAGGAAGTGTGTAAAAGGGATACACCCACGACATATGGGAAACAGCACCTGCAATTACAATAGTGTTTCACAACAGTACAATAACCCAACGTCAGTACTGGACCACTTTGACCCCTTCCTGCCCAGGCCAATTTTCAACGTTTAGCGCTGTCACATTTTGAATGACAATTACTCATTCAACACTGAAACCATATTAAATTTATATAATTTTTTTTACACATATAGAGCTTTCTTTTGGTGGTATTTAATCACAAATGGGGTTATTTTTTGCTAAATAAATGAAAAAAAAAAAAGACTGAAAAACTTGGAAAAAAAAAAAAGAAACACAAGCGTTTTTCTTCGTTTGTTATTTTGCAAACAGAAAATCTTCCTTCATAAATTTAGGCCAAAATGTATTTTGCTACATTTCTTTGGTAAAAATAACCCAAATCAGTGTATATTATTCAGTTTAGAGGTCGGCCGATATTTGGCCTTTTTAAGAAATACTCCACTACCAATTTCACACACTGAGCGGCCGATTTGCAAGTGAATGCTGTCAGAGGAGCTGTCAGAATTCAGCGTGATGTCGGGGATGGGCGGGACCCAGATATCAGACACCAGCCAATGGGATGGGATCTGGGTGGGCCGCTACATGTATGTGGCCCGCCCACTTTCTTGAGCAGCCCAATCATTGGCTGGTGTTTGATAGCTGCAGGGCCCCGCCCACCCCCGACATCACGCTGAATTCTGACAGCTGGTTTCTGCATTCAGTTACATATAGTGTAACTGAAACTGACAAATCGGCTCAGTGTAAAACCTGCCAGTTCCAACCAGTGCCAGCCAGTGCCAATCAGTGCCACCTGCCAGTGCCAATTAGTGCCTCCTGCCAGTCCCAATTAGTGCCACCTGCCAGTCCCAACTAATGCCACCTGCCAGTGCCAATCAGTGCCAGTGTCACCTGCCCATGCCAACCAGTGCCACCTAATTCAAAGGAAAAAAGCCACGCATCATGAAACCCTTTGCAATATGACATCTACTCATATGTATTAAAGATCCCTAATGAGTAAGGGACAGATAAACTTCCAATCCACGTGTCAATTTGTAGATCTAAATAAAACAATACACAAGTATCGGAATATAGGAAATAAATGCATATAAAATCATCTACATGATATGATCAAAAAGAATATCCCTGAGAGAGTTCATATCAACAAGGATTCACTAAGAAGATATTGATTTTGATCACGAGGCATTCACATTAGTAAAAAAAGTTTTTTCTTTTGTTAGTTGATTTGTGACTTAAAACGGGGAAACGCCCTAGAAAGGGTGATTTTTGAAAGAAAGATTCCTCCACCTAAGAAATAGCTGCCTCTCACCAGCTGCACTGATCTCCTTTTGAGAGAGCACGTCCGCTTTAAGCTCATCACCCAGCCAAGGCCTCTGTTATCCACCGTATGACAGCTCTCCACCTCTCATATCACCCCTGGGTATCTCACGGTCATCAATCGGCTGTTGGATTGGCTCTGCAGACTCCTCTTCTCCATTGCCGATACCTGCAGGTTTCCTGCCAATCCCCTGGACAGATTTGTTGGTGGCTGGGGTCCTCAGAGATGAACACATGGAGACAGTCTGTTCCAGCGAATTACAGGAAGCCCATGGAGACGCTGCAACTTCTAACTGCTGACCCACATTCGTTATCTGCCTAATCTGGATGGAATCTTTTGTAAGTGCGATCTATTTTATTCAATAAATCTCTGTTATGAACGATTACACTATGGGAGCAATTTCCGTTTTTGTTTTTTGAGTGCCACGGACCTAGCTGCCTTTACAGATGCCATTATAGGTTTCTGGGAGACCTTATCATTCCATGTGCCTGGTGAGATCACCCATGGTGGTCACCTGTAGCTGGGTCACCTGAAGACTTGGCCAATCCCTTTGGATTTTTCGACATTTGGAAGGAGGGAGGGCCGTACAAGCCCAGAGGATCCCCGCCACCAACAAATCTGTCCAGGGGATTGGCAGGAAACCTGCAGGTATCAGCAATGGAGAAGAGGAGTCTGCAGAGCCAATCCAACAGCCGATTGATGACCGTGAGACACCCAGGGGTGATATGAGAGGTGGAGAGCTGTCATCCGGTGGATAACAGAGACCTTGGCTGGGTTATAAGCTTAAAGCGGACGTGATCTCCTTAAAAAGAGATCAGTGCAGCTGGTAAGAGGCAGCTATTTCTTAGGTGGAGGAATTTTTCTCTCAAAAATCACCCTATGGTGTTTCCCCGTTTTAAGTCACAAATCAACAAAAGAAAAAAAACTTTTTTTACTAATGTGAATACCTTGTGATCAACATCAATATTTCCTTAGTGAATCCTTGTTGATATGATCTCTCTCAGGGATATTCTTTTTGATCATATCATGTAGATGATTTTATATGCATTTATTTCCAATATTCAGATACTTGTGTTGTAGTATTGTTTTATTTAGATCTACAAATTGACACGTGGATTGGAAGTTTATTTGTCCCTTACTCATTAGGGATATTTAATACATATGAGTAGATGTCATATTGTAAAGGGTTTCATGATGCGCGGCTATTTCCTTTGAATTATTTGCATTGTGTGTATTGTGTGTAGTTCACATTCAAACTGCAGCTGGACCTGTTGGTTATTTTTATGTATATTCCAGACAGTGCTGTATTCCCACTTGCAATATTTTTAACCAGTGCCACCTGCCAGTGCCAATCAGTGGCAACCAAATCAGTGGCAACCAGTGCCACCTGCCAAAAAATGAAAAATTGGCTTAAAATATCGTCCGCAAAAATCGGCATCATATATCGGCCATCGGCCGGCCCGATTTTAAAAATCGGCATCGGCCAGAGAAAAACCCATATTGGTCGACCTCTAATTCAGTTTGTAGAAAAGTTAGTCAACAAACTATGGTGTATATATTTGAAAATCAGTAGATTTACTGATGGCCCACCTCATTTCTTTAGGTCCGAAAATGCCAGGACAGTACAAAAACACCGCAAATTACCCCTTTTTTGGAAAGTATACAGTCAATCAAATCCAATGACGCGTGAGCCGGGGAGTCCTGCTGTCTGTCAATAGACCAAGCAGTGGGACATGGGAGCGCGCCCGCACGAGTGCCCGGAGGGAGAGCGGCTCTCCAAATGAGGCACTCAAGAAGAGGAGGAGCCAGGAGCTCTGCTGAGGGACCCCAGAAGAGGAGGATTGGGGGCCACGGTGTGCAAAGCCAACTGCACAGAAGAGGTAAGTATGACATGTTTGTTTAAAAAAAAAAATGAATCTTTAGATATCTTTTAATGCTGTATTTGATATGAGTACAGATTGCTAACTGTTTCAGGCAAAGTTTGTAAGGGCATTTAAAGCGCATCTAAACCCAAGAACAAAAATGCAATATGTTGCACCTAACCATTCCTTAGACATGATGACTGCATTAACTTTCAGAACCTTTTTTTCTTTAACAAAATGCTTTCCATTACATATTTGAATAGACCAAATGGGAGCAAATAAGAAAAATTCATTGTTGGGGTTTACATACCCTTAAGTAAGACAGAGACATGAAGAAATTGTCTGTGGTTCAGCAGGGACCTAGATGACCAGAGAGTTTGTAAGCATATATAAAAGTCTAAAAAAACAAAAAAAAAAAAAAAAAAAACACATGTCATACTTACCTGCTCTGTGCGGAGGTTTAGCACAGAGCAGCCTCGATCCTCCTCTTTTTTTCAGATCCCCGCTGGTGCTCCTGGACCCTCCCTCCTGCCAAGTGCCCCCAGGGCAAGCAGCTTGCTCTGGGGGTACCCATGAAGGATTGCTCCCGAGCCGCTGCTCTGCGTGTATTCACACACACAGAGCCACAGATTGGCCCTGCACATCTCTCCCTTCATTGGCCCACTGGCTGTGATTGACAGCAGCGGGGGCCAAATGGGAAAGGAAAGTCCCAGGAGAGTGGATGCACAGCACAGCATTGGAGAAAGATCGGGCTCAGGTAACTATTAAGAGAGTAGGTGTTTTTTTACATTCATTCATAGAATGAATGAAGATAATTAACCTTGAGTCCTTAGAACCACTTTAACATAATATGAATACTTAAACCAAGAGTACTGGTGTCTGTAAACTTGATGAGGTTAGGTACAAGAACATGTAAACTCCAGAACAACAGATAATCAGGATATTTCAAACAAGAAATGGGAAATGTGCAAAGTACACTTAGCCACTGCAGAATTTCCGACTTAACAGCAGAAATATGGTTGCTAGGGGTAAATCTCCTGCTTGCACTTTCAAATAAAATAAACTGATTATCAGCAACAATGGTGAAAAATGGTCCTGGTTATCATGAAACTATGACTTTGGAAGTCCTACCTTTTTAATATATTGTCTACAGACTCTACTGTAGCCATAAGTGAGCAACATACAGTAACCAACACTGGGCAGATAAAGAACCCGTTCAGCAACAGCAAATCCGACTCTGAAGAATAAATTACTGGCAGGGAGAAAAGGTATGACGAGAAATCCCAGCCCCATGGTGACAATCCTGTAGGAAAACATGAACATGGATTAGGAAATAAACAGAGGCAGTAAGAGCAGATATGTTACTGTCTAACGAAGGATTAAAAATCAAGGTTTATCTGGGACTATGCCACGATCTTGTATTAGCCCTAATTTTTTTGGAGCGATGTTGTAAAAACAAGTATTTGCACTAGAACTGTATTATTTTCAGGGCATTCGGTTTCCTCAAAATACTGAGCATAAAAGCAAAATGCAACATATGGCAGCAACGCAACTGTACATGGGTTACACCTCTACATGATAAAGTGGCTAAAATTGTTCAAATATTTGTCTGTACTGCCACTGTTATTACATTTCACCTATAATATTTGGAGTACTGTCTTTAGAAACCAGAAACATGAATGTTTATAACAGCAACATTAAAGCTGACATTTCGGTATAGCAATGTTTACATGTAAGCATGCATGTGCCATACATGTGCCATACATGTGGGACCCCGGGGAAGCAGGAAACCATTGTAATAGGCAGAGCTACTATAGTGATCTTCAGTAGCTTCCAGGCCCTGCATCAAGCAGCTGACCGATGTTCAGAAGGGGCACCATGCAGGGAACCCTTTGCAAAGCTTAAGTCTGAAGTGCCTCTGTTATGAGCTTTGAAAATGCATTTCTCTACAACTATATTTATACAGTATGTAAAGTAGTGTGTAAAAGGCAGGTTTTTATTTCTGTCTATACCCCTGCTGGTTAAATTCACCCCTCCAACTGTTCTAGTAACAATTGTCACTGAGACAGGAAGTGAGAGGAACTCCAAAATTTTAGAGTTGCCAGCAAAGCAACTCACCCAGTGAAGACAAATGCTTAAGCCCTTAACTAACTTCCCCCCCACATTGGCGAGATTTGCTCTTGTTTTCTATTGGGTCTCCCGGACAGGAAGTGAAAATAAACCACTCCAAAAAGGGACACAGAATAAGCAAAAGAAAACCTAATTGGGATTTAACCATTCCTCACATAATTGTATCTAAAACAAAAACAAAAAAATGGCATTACATACACTTTAACTAATATGTTACATAAAGAGTTGCACCTTCACGTAAAGTATGCTCATCTCTCCTGCCTAGGCTCATCAACTTAAAAGTGAGGAATAATCTTTTCTATCCCATATGTACAGTATCTCACAAAAGTGAGTACACCCCTCACATTTTTGTAAATATTTTATTATATATTTTCATGTAACAACACTGGAGAAATGACACAATGTAAAAGTAGTAAATGTACAGCTTGTATAAGGCCCCTTTCACATGTGCGGACCATTCAGATCCGCCTGTCAGTTTTTCAGGTGGATCTGAACGGTCGCTCCATACAGCTCTATAGAGCGTCGGATGTCAGCGGTGACATGTCCGCTGACATCCGATCCGCCCCGATCTGCACAACCCAGACGGATGGATGTCCTATTTTCCATCTGTCTGGCGGATCGGAACGGATAAAAAACGGACTGGCAGTCCGTAATCATCCGATCCCCCCATAGGGGAGAGCGGTCACTCTGACAGGTCCGTCCCTGCACAGAGTGCAGAGATGGACTTGTCATCAGCCGGCTCAGCGGGGATCAACGGGGTAAGCAGCGGAGTAGTAAAACTGGACAGCCACGTGTGAAAGGGGCCCAACAATGTAAATTTGCTGTCCCCTCAAAATAACTCAACACACAGCCATTAATATCTAAACCGCTGGCAACAAAAGTGAGTACACCCCTAAGTGAAAATGTCCAAATTGGGCCCAAAGTGTCAATATTTTGTGTGGCCACCATTATTTTCCAGCGCTGCCTTAACCCTCTTGGGCATGGAGTTCACCAGAGCTTCACAGGTTGCCACTGGAGTCCTCTTCCACTCCTCCATGACGACATCACAGAGCTGGTGGATGTTGGAGACCTTGCGCTCCTTCAACTTCTGTTTGAGGATGCCCCACAGCTGCTCAATAGGGTTTAGGTCTGGAGACATGCTTGGCCAGTCCATCACCTCTATCCTCAGCTTCTTTAGCAAGGCAGTGGTCATCTTGGAGGTGTGTTTAGGGTCGTTATTATGTTGGAATACTGAGGCCCAGTCTCCGAAGGGAGGGGATCATGCTCTGCTTCAGTATGTCACAGTACATGGTGGCATTCATGATTCCCTCAATGAACTGTAGCTCCCCAGTGCTGGCAGTGCTCATGCAGACCCAGGCCATTGTAATGGATGTGATTAAGGTGTCACATAAAGTTGTCACATAAGGTACCAGGTGAACATGTTAAAATGCCTATTTCAAATGTAATATTGTGTCATTGCTTAGCTTGTTAAATCTTAACTCTAAGAATTCAGATAACAGATAGCTGCTAGTTCCCTTTTCTCAGTCTAAGGCCAAAGCGCAAAGAATTATAATAATGGTCTCTTCCGAAAATTGCACCAAAAGCAGACATGACATCAACATCCAATGTCTTGGGAGGAAGTTACCAAGATTTTTAATAATAGCTATGATTAATTGCTAAATTTGCTGAAATTATTGCTAAATTTGCTGAAGCTGCTAAAAAAAAACTCAGACAATGTCACAATAAAGTGTTTTGCAAGTGCCTTGTTTTTGTCTGACAAAAATGTATAAAACTGTGAAAGAAGAAATAAAGACTTCAGAAGATTTTTGTTCTGAACTGAGAGTCAGAGCTTGATTACTTCATGGCATGCATGCTTTTACATTTAATTTGATAAGTGGTAACTATAATATCAGACTTTTGTTCTGAATCCAAAACACCATGACACTCCCACCACCATGCTTGACTGTAGGCAAGACACAAAACTTGTCTTTGTACTCCTCACCTGGTTGCTGCCACACACGCTTGACACCATCTTAACCAAATACATTTATCTTGGTCTCATCAGACCACAGGACATGGTTCCAGTAATCCATGTCCTTAAGTCGGCTTGTCTTCAGCAAACTGTTTGCGGGCTTTGTGCATCATCTTTAGAAGAGGCTTCCTTCTGGAGGGACAGCTATGCACACCAATTTGATGCAGTGTGCGGCGTATGGTCTGAGCACTGACAGGCTGACCCCCCACCCCTTCAACCTCTGCAGCAATGCTGGCAGCACTAATATGTCCATTTTCCAAAGGCAACCTCTGGATATGCTGCTGAGCACGTGCACTCAATTTCTTTGGTCGACCATGGGGAGGCCTGTTTTGAGTGGAACCTGTCCTGTTTAACCGCTGTCTGGTTTTGGCCACCATGCTGCAGCTCAGTTTCAGAGTCTTGGCAATCTTCTTATAGCCTATGCCATCTTTATATAGAGCAACAATTATTTTTTTCAGATTCTCAGAGAGTTCTTTGCCATGAGGTGCCATGTTAAACTTCCAGTGACCAGTATGAGAGAGTGAGAGCGATAACACCAAATTTAACACACCTGCTCCCCATTCACAAAAGCCATTCACAACTTTGCCCCAAGCTACATCACTAATCTTGTCTCCAAATATCACCCAAATCGACCTCTCCGCTCTTCTCAAGACCTCCTGCTTTCAAGCTCTCTCATCTCCTCCTCCCATGTTCGTCTCCAGGATTTCTCCAGAGCCTCTCCCATCCTCTGGAACTCGCTACCTCCATCTATCCAGCTATCCCCTACTCTTGCTACCTTCAGGCAATCCCTGAAAACTCATCTCTTCAGGAAAGCCTATCACGTCTCCAACTAATCTCCTACCACTTCCACCAGCTCATTCCCCACAGTTACAACCTTTTGTAACACCTGCCCCACCCTATTAGATTGCAAGCTCTTCTGAGCAGGGCCCTCTTAATCCTATTGTATTGTATTATAAAACTGTATTGTCTCCCTTTTATATTGTAAAGCGCCGCGTAAACTGTTGGCGCTATATAAATCCTGAATAATAATAATAATAATTCACACCTGAGACCTTGTAACACTAACGAGTCACATGACACCGGGGAAAGAAAATGGCCAATTGGGCCAAATTTGGAAATTTTCACTTAGGGGTGTACTCACTTTTGTTGCCAGCGGTTTAGACATTAATGGCTGTGTGTTGAATGATTTTGAGGGGACAGCAAATTTACACTGTTATACAAGCTGTACACTCACTACTTTACATTGTAGCAAAGTGTCATTTCTTCAGTGTTGTCACACGAAAAGATAGAATAAAATATTTACAAAAATGTGAGGGATGTACTCAATTCTGTGAGATACTGTATACTTGCCTGAATATCAGTCCCAAATCTTTATTTCCATAATTTGTGTCTACACAGTTGATCCCTTTAGACTCATTGGGACCATTTTTATGTGTACATGTAAATTCTCTCAAATGAAAATATGAACATTTTAAAAACCTGGTCTGTAGCTCTAGTTTACATAAACACACCTAGGCTGCGCACAAGTAGGCAGGAATCTTTCCAAAATCAATAGGAGGAAGATATCGGTCTGTTCTCCAATAAATCACTAATGAAAACAGATCAGCTGTAGGTACCTGGTTGATGATGACCACAATGCAAACTTTTATCCTTTCTTCACAAAAGGAAGAAAGGATTGGACATTCTTATACAGAAAATGTCCTGCTGGTTTTAATGTTCTCCTGAATGCAGGGCAGATACTGAGCAGCTGTCTGTTTAAGCTGACTTAATACAATGTGTAGGTGACTAAAGCTTTTATCTTAGCAAAGTCAATAATTATGTTTCTAAATTTCAGTGTCTGACATACAGACAGCTACTAAAAGACATTATAAATCTTTATATTAAATACATTTGTGAAAACATAAAACCAGCAGGCAAATAAAAATTTGACTTTTTTATTCTTCTGCCACCAATCCCAAAGTAAAAAATGTGTCTTTGTAAAAATCTTCTATGCCCATTGATCCATTTGCTGTTCTTCACTATAAATTTCTGAAGTTCAGTAATGGACAGAGGTCCATGTGGAAATTACTGTGTCATCAACCTACATGTGTTAGGCAATAAGAGGTTTTGGGAAGGGACAAAGAAGAGAAAAGACCCATATTACACCAAATGAACAAAAAGGCCAGACATATACTAGCATGGCACTCTATACAACAGCTGAGCCAGACAAGAGTATATGTCGTAAAATAAAGCAATAAAATTATGTTACTGATTATTAGAAGTGTCTTGAAATGCAGGTTTCATGAGCTCCTGGCACCCTACTGATAAAAAAAAGCCATGCTTCCATTATTGGAAATACACAGAGATCTCACCTTCTCGTTTGGCCATTATTGGAGAATAAAGCCTGGTACATTAAGCCAAACAAGCAGAACCAAAGTGCTGCTGGTGCCATTATCCGAAAATCACTGAGAGATTTAATAAGAGGTATGCAGCCCATTGACCAATCAAAGCACAGCCACCATGGGCACAGCAGCAGCCATCCATTTAGAGAATAATAGTAATTATAGTTTATTACCTGTCATTAAGACAAAAAATATATTTCAATGTCTGATATTCAATGTTAACAGAATCATCAGTACAGGTGCACTTCCTTGCATACATTTATTTTGCACAAGTTAAAAAAAATCCCTAAAAAATTAAGAAAATTACAATCTGCACGGTGAGCATTAATTTGAGATCACAAAAATGTATCATGCATATGGATAAAATTGCATTTTTATTTAACATTTAAACTTTTAGCAACTAAATTTAAATTCTATGAAAAAAACATCACTTGGGATAAAAGAACCCATGTTATTTTATTTCTCCTTTTTTGCTCTATTAGTTACATGCATGATGTTTCTACCTCAATGCTAAAGAAGAATGGAAGGAAATACTAAAATAGAAAGGAAGGCAAAACTTAAAAAATAAAAAAAGAGAAGAAAAAAAGAAGAAGTTTGGACAGAGCAAGGGATTGTTTCAACTCCTGCGAGGGTTTTTTTTTGCCATCCATGTCCCTTAGGGGAGATTTCCCTTTAATTCCTGTACCATAGCCACAAAAAGTCAGAAAATCCCTGGCAGTTGGAAGAACTAATGTCTACAATTGAAGATTAACCCTCTATTTTAATTATGAACACTAAAAATGTGGGATTTTCTTTCACCTTTGATGATAATGATAATGGACACTAAAAAAACATAGAGACTTAATCCCTCCAATGAGGACACAGACAGCAATAAAAACCTGACAGGTGTTCTAATACCCCCCCCCCCCCATTTTTTATTTATTTTTTTTAAATAAAAAGAGGTGTGCCATCAGTTATACTTCAAGTTTTCCAAACAATTTTGCCATGGCATCTTGGTTCAGGTCTTCATTTTCCATATATAAACTTGGATAACCCTACTACTTTTCCCATTCCCTGTCTACTGCCCAGTGTGAAATACTGTAACACTTTAATAACTTCAAACACTCAACATTTTGCCTCTTGCCATCTTCAGGTATAAAGCATTTCCTTCATATGTTTTTTTCCTCACACATGACATTACGAATATACTATTTATTAACCTCGCCATATAGTACTTGACCAGTGATCTTTTATGTCATAATATCAGGTAAAATCATGCAGAGTATAAAATCTCAATATATCAAGGGCACAAATAGCAATGAACCATTCCAGAGTCAGTTAATGTCATAACTTTTTGTAACAAGAGCCACAGACAACTGAATATGCGCTACTGAATTGGCTGTATATGTCACAGTCTAACCCGAGAACTGCATAGTGTTACATAAGGCTCAGTTCAGAAAGTCTTAACATAAGGATATACATTTCTCCAATTTAGCCATGTAATTGTAATTTTAAAATCTCATCATCATCATGTTTTCAAAAAGAAAAATACTTATCCTGCTGTGTTAATTTTGCAAATTGAGCCCATTGTGTTGTATTCATTCCATTTTATCAAGCACACCCCAACTAATCTAAAACCACCGTTTCAGGGAAAAAAAAAAGACTGTGTAGTTAGTCTGAAAATATATGCTTAAAAGTCATCACAGCACATCATGCAATAAAGATAAATACACCTGGATAAATATCAGAATTGTGCAATGCACTGTAGTTAAAAATGGTATATGATCTATATGCCATGCTGATCAACAACGAAGGCCACTGTAAGAAAAGAAAACGAACACACAATAATAGTCTCCTTTATCAAATAAAATGCCCCAGTTGTGTCATTTCCCAACAACCAGCCAGATGTTTTTTCCATTATAGAGCAATATAATAAGTTGCTGTGGTACAACACAAACTGGCTGAAGCCACTCTTGTCTGATGCACTTTCAAAGTTAATGCAATGGGGACCGACATTGAAAAAGACATCAGCATTAGTCTGTTAACAATACATCCATCTCAGTATGAGCTGCCAGTGTAAGAGCGTTAGGTTTGATACTCACTCTAACAAATAGGCTATCAGCAAAAGATGCCGGGTTGTCAACATCAGTGAATGCTGGTGGTCCAGTGCCCATAATACGCCAGCGTATATAAAGCACACACATTCCCCCAATGGCTAAGAGGCCGATTCTTGTAAACAATCCCTTTTTTAGAAATGAAAACTTCTGTGGGGGAAAAATAAAACAGAATGCATCAAACTATATTAATGTTAATATACCAACAAATAGAGGGAACACAGACCATGCAGGATTTTTTTTTTTCATTCATATATAACGAATTCTACTGAATCGTTCTCACTTTAAAATACCGTATTTATCGATGTATAACAAATAATCAAATAATTAATTTTTGGTGTTACCACTACTTAATTTTGGTATGTGAGCACATTATTTTGTTGCTATGGGTTTGACACCAACATAGATGTAATTTTTATGCAGCTTTTCAATTTTAATTATTTTGAACTCTGCCTTCGTTTTTCACTTTCAATTTTGGGTTTTTCACCATTGCCGAAAATTTGAAAGTAATTTATATTTCCTGTTTTTTATTACTGGATATATACGCCGTTATTAGCGCTGCACCCACCCCTTGTTTTTCACCGATTTGAGTTTTGTATTTAGGACTTCAGTTAGGTTCTTTTATTATTATTTTTTTTTTTTTTACCAATGGGGGGGGCGGGGATCCGGTGGTCCGCCTCATTGGGAGGGTGTCGGGCCGGCCGTCCTGCCTGTCCCTGGGACAGCGCTGCCATACGGCAAAAATAACACTATCAGCCCCCTCCCACACACCGCCCCCCTGCATCACCCCCAATGCAAACAGGAGCCTATACCTCAAGCAAGTCGTTCTCCTCCTTCCGCTCCGCCTTCTCCTCGATTGTAGCTTTTGATTGGAGGAGGAGGCTTCTGTGTGGCTCAATTGATGCCGCTCTCTCGAGGACCCTGTCATGTGACTCTCCTTTGCTGTTTCATTGATGGTCACATGACCGCTCTCCTCCCCCTCCTCCTCGATTGTAGCTCTTGATTAGACCATGTGACCATCCATGAAACAGCAGAGGAGAGTCACATGACCGGGTCCACGAGAGAGAGGCATTAATTGAGGCACACAGAAGCCCCCATCCACAATGAGCATGACACAGGAGGAGTGGCGCACGAGAAAGGGCTGTCAGCAACACCTTCTCAACCCCTAAAGGTATGCTGGCAGTGCTGTCCCAGGAGGCTTTATAATGAAAGGAGTCCGTGTTGCTGTGCAGCGAAAAGGAGTCCGTGTTGCTGTGCAGCGAAAAGGAGTCCGTGTTGCTGTGCAGCGAAAAGGAGTCCGTGTTGCTGTGCAGCGAAAAGGAGTCCGTGTTGCTGTGCAGCGAAAAGGAGTCCGTGTTGCTGTGCAGCGAAAAGGAGTCCGTGTTGCTGTGCAGCGAAAAGGAGTCCGTGTTGCTGTGCAGCGAAAAGGAGTCCGTGTTGCTGTGCAGCGAAAAGGAGTCCGTGTTGCTGTGCAGCGAAAAGGAGTCCGTGTTGCTGTGCAGCGAAAAGGAGTCCGTGTTGCTGTGCAGCGAAAAGGAGTCCGTGTTGCTGTGCAGCGAAAAGGAGTCCGTGTTGCTGTGCAGCGAAAAGGAGTCCGTGTTGCTGTGCAGCGAAAAGGAGTCCGTGTTGCTGTGCAGCGAAAAGGAGTCCGTGTTGCTGTGCAGCGAAAAGGAGTCCGTGTTGCTGTGCAGCGAAAAGGAGTCCGTGTTGCTGTGCAGCGAAAAGGAGTCCGTGTTGCTGTGCAGCGAAAAGGAGTCCGTGTTGCTGTGCAGCGAAAAGGAGTCCGTGTTGCTGTGCAGCGAAAAGGAGTCCGTGTTGCTGTGCAGCGAAAAGGAGTCCGTGTTGCTGTGCAGCGAAAAGGAGTCCGTGTTGCTGTGCAGCGAAAAGGAGTCCGTGTTGCTGTGCAGCGAAAAGGAGTCCGTGTTGCTGTGCAGCGAAAAGGAGTCCGTGTTGCTGTGCAGCGAAAAGGAGTCCGTGTTGCTGTGCAGCGAAAAGGAGTCCGTGTTGCTGTGCAGCGAAAAAGGAGTCCGTGTTGCTGTGCAGCGAAAAGGAGTCCGTGTTGCTGTGCAGCGAAAAGGAGTCAGTGTTGCTGTGCAGCGAAAAGGAGTCAGTGTGCTGAGCAGAGGGCTGTGGAAAGTTTTTTCCTGAAACTTCCCACATAAAATCAGGGTGCATGTTATACGCCGATAAATACGGTAATCACATTTTGTTGCTTTGCAGCCTGAAATTAAGACAGGCACAGTTTTTTATTTATTCAGCTGTATTCACTCAGTGCAACTTATAACATCCAACTAAAAGATATAACACCAATATGTCAGACACTTTTTAAAAAAAAATTCAACAGAATCAATGAGTTGGAAATAGATCACCCCCTCCTAAAAATGACTTGTAAACTCAGATGAAGCTAATCACCTTCTCAATGACACACAAAGCCATTTGATTTTCAACTGTGATCAGATGTGGTCATTTTGATTAGCTCAGCATGAAAAGAGATTTCCTGGAGCATTTCAGTCCCTGGTAGTGCAACTAAAGCAAACAATTAACTATAGGTGGCAAGGCACTGTCAAAAGATCTCCAGGATAAAGTTGTGGACAGGCACAAGTTAAGAGATGCATACAAAAGGATTCAAAGGCTTTATCAATGCCTAGAAGCGCAAAGAAGTGGAAGGTTTTTGATACGACACACTCTCCCAAGCACCAGGAGAAAAGCGATCAGAGAGGCTACCAAGAGGCCTACAGCAACTCTGAAGCATTTGCTGGAATTTATGACACAGAGTGGTCATTGTGTGCATATGACAACGATATCACAAATACTCTACATATGTGGCTTGTTTGGGAGGGTTACAAGAAAAAAGCCACAGGCAGTCACGACTGAGCTTTGCCAAAATGCACCTTGAAGATTCTGAGGTCACATGGAAAAAGGTGTTATGGTCAAATGAGACTAATATTTAATTATTTGGCCTCAACACCAAACAATATGTCTGGTGGAAATCCAATACAGCTCACCATCCAAACTACACCGTTCCTACAGTAAAGCATGAAGGTGGTAATATTCTCTTATGGGGGCGTTTCTCTGCAGCAGGGACTGGGGCACTTGTCAGGATAGAAAGAAAAATGGATGGGCCAAAATACCGTCAAATTCTTGAGGAAAATCTGCTGCCCTCTGCCCGAAAGTTGTCAATTGGAAGAAGGTTTACCTTCCAACATGACAATGACCCAAAGCACACAGCAAAAATGACCACACAGTGGTTGAAGGAGAAAAAGGTGAATGTCCTTGCATGGCCTAGTCATAGCCCAGACTCAAACCCCATTGAAAATCTGTAGAATGACTTGAAGACTGCAGTACACAAATGGTCACCACCAAACTTGATCAGTTCTGCAAAGAGTGGGCAAATATTGCAAAGTTTAGATGTGCAGTTAGTAGAGACATATCAGACTAAAGGCTGTAATTAACTGCTTCCAGACCAGCTGCCGCAGGTATACTCCCCTGTGTGAGCTGTTGTAACTGTACATTGGCTCTTTAAGGCGTTTTAGCAGCGTGTCCCCTGAGCCGATGCGCATGCCCGGCGGGCGCGATAACCGCCGGGCACCCGCGATCGCTCATGAAAGAGCAAGAACGGGGATCTGTGTGTGTAAACACACAAATCCCGGTTCTTGCAGGGGAGTAGAGACAGATCGTGAGCTCCTACTAGGTAGGAACACCAATCGGTCTCCTCCCCTAGTCAGTCCCATCCCCCCACAGTTGGAACACACTTAGGGAACACAGTTAAACCCTTGATTGCCCCCTAGTGTTAATCCCTTCCCTGCCAATGACATTTATACAGTAATCAATGGCTTTGGTTAGCTCTGATCGCTGTATAAATGTCACTGGTCGCAAAAAAGTGTCAAAAGTGTCCGATCTGTTCACCGCAATGTCGCAGTCACGATAAAAATTGTTGATCACCACTATTTTCAAAAAAAAAAAAATATAATAAAGATGCCATAAATCTATCCCCTATTTTGTAGATGCTATAACTTTTGTGCAAACCAATCAATATACGCTTATTGAAATTTTTTTTAACAAAAATATGTAGAAGAATACATATTGGCCTAAACTGAGGAAGGAATTTTTTATTTATTTTTTTAAATGTGGGATATTTATTATAGCAAAAAGTACAATATATTGTGTTTTTTTTTTTCAAAATTGTCGCTCTGTTTTTGTTTATAGCGCAAAAAATAAAAACCACAGAGGTGATCAAATACCGCCAAAAGAAAGCTCTATTTGTGGGGAAAAGGGGACATAAATTCTGTTTGGGTACAACTTCGCATGACCGCGCAATTGTCAGTTAAAGCGGCGCAGTGCCGTAGCGCAAAAATTGGCCTGGTCAGGTAGGGGGTAAATTCTTCTGGGGCTGAAGTGGTTAAAGCAAAAGGTGGTTCAACAAAAAACTGACACAAGGGGGCAATCCTTTTTCCAACTCAGTGAATCTGTTTTTGATTTTTTTTTTCTGACATTTTGGTGTTATATCTTTCACTTGGATGTTATAAGTTGCACTGAGCTGGACAAAACAAAAACTATGTGTCGTCATTTCAGGCTGCAAAATGGGGGTGATTCCTTTCTATACCCACCACAGTCCATAGATAGCCCATAGTATTGTATTTCTACATTTACTAATAAGTGTGTGTCACACAAAAACTGTATTAATGGACAACCTTTGAGTTGCACACATACCTCAGTACAGAAACAAGGCAAACAATTCAGTATCAGTTCACAAAACAGAGAACCGAGACAATTTCTATTTATCCATTGACGATGTTTATTGTACAGAATGCATCTCTGGTAGCTCCAATTTTGTTTGGACTATCTGTGCATATGTCAGTGTTTGAAATGTGTCCACATAAAATAAAGATGTTAAATAAGTGTGTATAACATATGAAATAAGTATGCTTCTGCTCTGGTAAAATAAGAATGCATGTTATTAAGAGTTACTTCCTAACCACACCTTGCAAATATGGCTTTTGCTCCTTTCAACAAAATGAGTTTGGCTATGTATTCCCACAGCAACAACGAAATCAAAGGGCAGGAGTTTTTTCTTTTCTCAAATAAAAAGACTCTTTCAAGAATGCAACTGAGCGACAGACACGAGATCACACTGTGCAGTAACTGAGGAGCCCAGAATCTGTTCTGAATAGGGAATGGGAAATTGAATACACTCACCTCTGGGGTTTTGTCCCTGTGCAGTACCTTCTGGATACATTCCAGCATGTTTAACTTGCAGATTACAAAGACATCAAATACAGCATTCAAACCCTAGCAAAGACAATAATCTTTTCTTATTTCCATTTCCAGCGACCATAAGCTTCAATGGGGTAGAAAAAAAAATCTAAAATATTTAAATTCAACATCAATAACTCAAACTCTTTTTTCTGGTTTTATCAAGAATATAGGAAAACTCTTGGATATTAATTCATGCGTAGCAGCCACGCTTTTGTGTGTTCAAATATTGTTCTTATGGAAGCATGTTTTAAATATTTTAAAAGTTATTTTGTTTTCAATATCCTTTTCCTATTTTGCCAATTGCCATTTTCAAGGTTGTCACCAAGCAAGAAAGTTTTTCAACCAAAGCATGACTTAAATATTATTTTATCAAGTTTGAACATTTTACATCATTAGTAAATTAGTTTTCTTACCAAAACAGTTATGCCTTGCTCTTTACACAACATAGCAACTGCACCAAGAAAAACACTACATATGACCCAAAATGGAGAGGTATGTTCTCGTTTATTAACTGTAGGAGAAAAAAAAAAAAAAAGATTTATAAATGCTAGGTTTACACTTATGCATTTTGTGCACTTTAACACAGGGTTTAAATGCATGGTAGATGTATGGACATCTGGACTCTGCCATACGAGTTAAGAAATCTAAAACATAAATGATATATTTATCCAGTGCTTCAGATGCTTATGCCCCGTACACACGATCAGACTTTCTGACGACAAAACTGTAGATTTTTGTTCGAAGGATGTTGGCTCCAACTTGTCTTGCATACACACGGTCACACAAATGTTAGCAACAATTACGAATGTAGTGACGTATGTGATCTCAATTACGAATGCTAGTTTTACAAGACCGAGCGCTTCCGGCTCGTACTCGATTTCGAGCACACGTGGACTTCTGTTCGACAGACTTGTGTACACACGATCGGAAAGTCTGACAACAAATATTTGTTGGTGGAAAATTTGAGAACCTGCTATCTAACATTTGTTGGTGGAAACTCCAGCAACAAATGTTCGATGGAGCATACAGACGAGCTCACATTCAACAAGCTCACATCCAACATTTGTTGTCAGAAAATCCGATTGTGTGTACGGGGCATTAGACTTTTCAATAAAGCGTCACTTTAATATTGCAAAGCTTGACCTTTCAGATATAATAGCTCATTACTAGGGATGAGCTGAACACCCCCCTGTTCGGTTCGCACCAGAACTTGCGAACAGGCGAAAAATTTGTTCGAACACGCGAACACCGTTAAAGTCTATGGGACGCGAACATGAATAATCAAAAGTGCTCATTTTAAAGGCTTATATGCAAGTTATTGTCATAAAAAGTGTTTGGGGACCCGGGTCCTGCCCCAGGAGACATGGATCAATGCAAAAAAAAGTTTTAAAAACGGCCGTTTTTTTTAGGAGCAGTGATTTTAATAATAAAAGTGTAATATCCCTTTAAATTTTGTACCTGGGGGGTGTCTATAGTATGCCTGTAAAGGGGCTCATATTTCCCGTGTTTAGAACAGTTTGACAGCAAAATCACATTTCGAAGGAAAAAAAGACTACCCGCGGCTATTGCATTGCCGGCAATACACATAGAAGTTCATTGATAAAAACGGCATGGGAATTCCCCACAGGGCAACCCCGAACCAAAAATTTTTTTTTTAAAAGACGTGGGGGTCCCCCTAAATTCCATACCAGGCCCTTCAGGTCTGGTATGGATATTAAGGGGAACCCCGCGCCAAAATTAAAAAAAAATTAAAAAACGGCATGGGGTCCCCCAAACATCCATACCAGACCCTTATCTGAGCACGCAACCTGGCAGGCCGCAGGCAAAGAGAGGGGACGAGAGAGCCCCCCCCTCCTGAACCATACCAGGCCACCTGCCCTCAACATTGGGAGGGTGCTTTGGGGTAGCCCCCCAAAACACCTTGTCCCCACGTTGATGGGGACAAGGGCCTCATCCCCACAACCCTTGCCTGGTGGTTGTGGGGGTCTGCGGATGGGGGGCTTATCGGAATCTGGAAGCCCCCTTTAACAAGGGGACCCCCAGATCTCGGCCCCCCCCCCCATGTGAAATGGTAAGGGGGGAGGGCCGACCCCTACCATTTTTACAAAAATACAGTCAAAAATGTTAAAAATAACAAGAGACAGTTTTTGACAATTCCTTTATTTAAATGCTTCTTCTTTCTTCCTTCGGTTTCTTCCTCAATCTTCTTCTTCTTCTGGTTCTTCCCTGAAGGGTCTGGTATAGATTTTGAGGGGGACCCCACGCCATTTTTTTTTTATTTTGGCCGGGGTTCCCCTTAATATCCATACCAGATCTGAAGGGCCTGGTATGGAATTTAGGGGGACCCCCCACATTTTTTTTTTTAATTTTGGTTCGGGGTTCCCCTGTGGGGAATTCCCATGCAGTTTTTATCAATTAACTTTTATGTGTATTGTCGGACCGGCAATTCATTAATAGCCGCGAGTAGTTTTAAATGACTTTTTTTTCTTTAAAATGTCATTTTGCTGTCAGACTGTTCTAAACACGGGAAACATGCGCCCCTTTACAGGCATACTATAGACAACCCCCAGGTACGAAATTTAAAGGGATATTACACTTTTATTGTTTCACTTTAAGCATTATTAAAATCACTGCTCCAGAAAAAACTGCCGTTTTTAAAACTTTTTTTTGCATTGATCCATGTCCCCTGGGGCAGGACCCAGGTTCCCAAACACTTTTTATGACAATACAATGCATATAAGCCTTTAAAATTAGCACTTTTGATTTCTCCCATAGACTTTTAAAGGGTGTCCCGCAGCATTCGAATTTGCCGCGAACATCCCAAATTGTTCGCTGTTCCGCGAACAGCCGATGTTCGAGTCGAACATGAGTTCGACTCGAACTCGAAGCTCATACCTACTCATTACATAGTTGCAAAACAGCCATGATTTTCAGGAGCTGTGTTAAGTGATAAATGTCTTTGCAAATGCCTCCAATTTGAAATTCAATACTGTATATCTAAAAAAAATCCGTACCAAGATAAATACAAGGGCTATTGTGTTTAAACAGCTTCTGAAAATACAAGATACTATACATAACTGTTTCTGGACTGAGAACTGGATATACCTCAGATCAGTTGCAATTCTTGCACAAAAACACAGAGATTTGACATTAATACCTTCTACAGCTGGTGGTGACTGGGTTGCAGGAGAAGAGCAGCAGGCTTTGTAATTTACAGCCTATTGAACTGTCAATTACAGCCTATGGCAGTTGCACTGTATTTTTGTGAAGTAGGTGCACACAGGAGGACACTCTGGGTGGGCTAGTCCAAGCCTGCGCACATAACACCTAAGTATTTTTAAGGTTCCACTGAACATGACACATCTGCCCGCCTTAACACGCATGTCTTAAGTAGAATCCTTTCCCACTGCTCTTACAACTAGAAAATGTATTGGCTTGAGAAACTTTAAAAAACAGAGCAGTCAGAAATACTAAATATTGGTCACATTTTAATTTAGCCAAGAAAACCATTTAGAAATGATTCATGCTATGGCTCCTGTTGGTGGAATAATATTGATAATGGTAGTAAACAACAATAAACATTAAGTTGAAAGCATGTAGTCACTGCATTATCTTTGTAATTTTACTCCAGAATACGCCACATAATTTCACTTATATGCTCAGCAAGACACTGTAGATTACATTTGTGACCATACAACTCTTTGATGTTAGAAGAATCAATGTCTTCAGAATCAGAAAGAATATGATGTTATTATGGGAAATGTTTTGGAAGTAAGTGGCATTGATCTTGGGTAAAAATGCAGAGATTCTAACTGCTGAATGAAATATGAAATCAATACATCAGCTCAAAGCAAGCAACCTAATAGGTTACAAGGAGTATCTCTAGGGAAACCAACATTAACTACAGTGTTTCCTAGAATGCTTCGAGTGGTCACTGACTCAAATGTGGAAATACAACCATATTGCTTAACAAAAATTTGAAACCAAATACTCTGGCTTAATACACTTACATAATCACATTTAAGTAATGGCATGGTTTAAAAATGTACTATAACCCTGGAAGTTGCAAATCACTGAAGTAAACACCTCCACTTGCTTCTGGGTCCCATGCTGAGTGAACGGCCTAATGGATTATGCATAAAGGAGGTCCCCGCTCAGCACAGGTGCCTTTCAGAGAATGCACAGCATATTCTGAATGAATACAAAGCATTCTCTGATTGGAAAAGGTTGAGAGTGTGACAGCATCACCCCACCTCATCCAATCACAGAACACTTTGCATTCATTGACAAAATGAATGTTGCTGGTGCTGAGCAGTTGACTTCCTGTATTCACAATGCATCAGGCCAGAAGCTCAGCATGGGACCAGAAAGTAAATAGGGATCACTGAAGTAGTGGTGATTACTATAGTGATTTCCAGCCTTCAGGGGTTACAGCCAGGTATGGTTTAGACATATTTAATTTGGTCCAAGCTGATAAAAATATAACATGCTGGGAAAATAGGATTTTTATAACAGCTTACCTGTAAAATCCTTTTCTTGGAGTACATCACAGGACACAGAGCCACAGTAATAACTGTGCGGTTATATGGCACCTTCAGGTGTTGGACACTGGCACACCCTAAACAGGAAGTTCGATTCCCCATATAACCCCTCCCCTTACCGGGAGTACCTCAGTTTTGTAGCAAAGCAATACACGTGTAACCAGAAAGAGGGGAGGGACCTCTGTGTCCCGTAATGTACTCCAAGAAAAGGATTTTACAGGTAAGCTGTTATAAAAATCCTATTTTCTTTATCATACATCACGGGACACAGAGCCACAGTAATAACTGTATGGGATGTCCCAGAGCAATGCCACCTGAGGGGAGGGGACAAAAGTAGGGTACAATCATACGTAAGGACCTATGCTGCTGCCTGCAGCACACTGCGCCCAAAGGCGATATCCTCATGCCTTCTTACATCCACCTGATAGAACCTGGTGAATGTATGGACTGAAGACCAGGTTGCGGCCTTGGAGATTTGAGCCATGGAGGCTTGGTGATTCACGAAGCACTAATAGCCCTGGTGGAGTGTGCTTTGAGCTGAAAAGGAGGAACCTTCTTAAAGCCATAAGCTTGAATAATTACCTGCTGAATCCATTTGGCAATAGTGGATTTCTATGCTGCCTGTCCTTTCCTAGGACCTTCAGGCAACACGAACAAAACATCTGTTTTTTTTCTAATCTGAGTAGTCGACTTCAAATAGATCTTGACTGCGCTCACTACATCCAAAGAGTGTAGTGACTTTTCTTCCTTAGAACAGGGTTCTGGAAAAAAATGAAGGTAAAATAATATCCTGGTTTAGGTGAAAAACTGAAACCACCTTTGGCAGAAAGCTAGGATGAGGACGCAATACTACTCTATCCTTGTGAACTATTAAATATGGCTCTTTACAAGAAAGAGTCGCCAACTCTGATACCCTTCTTGCAGAAGAAATGGCTACCAGAAAAACTAGCTTCCTTGTCAAAAGGACCAAAGGAATATGTCGTATCGGCCCAAAAGGCTGTTTCTGTAATGCCGACAGAACTAAATTCAAGTCCCAAGGGTTCAGGGGTGCCCTAACTTTTTAAGACTAAGCCGGGTTATCCCCTGTATAAAGCTTCAGATCAAAGAATGCGAAGAAAGCGGAGACTGAAACAATACTGATATTGATACCGAGACCTGGCCCTTGCAGGTCTGGATGTGGTGGTAGGGTCCATGGGGCCCCTAGCACCATCTTTACTATTTCTGCATACCAAGATCTTCTGGGCCACAAGAACTACTGACTTCCTTTCCCACTTGATCCTGCGACAAAGTCGAGGTAGCAGCAGAATAGGAGAGAATGCATAAATCAGTGAGAACTGATCCCATGGGGTCACCAATGCATCTGTTCCGCATGCGAGTGGATGCCTTGTTCTTGACACAAAGTTGTCGACTTTGTTGTTGAACCTGGATGCAAACAGATCTACATCCGGGATCCCCCATCTTTGGCATATAGCCAGGAAGATGTCAGGGTGAAGGGACCATTCCCCCGGGAACAACTACTGGCGACTTAAGTAGTCTGCCTGCCAGTTCTCTACCCCTGGAATGAAGATTGCCAAAATGCACGGCACATGTTTGTTTTTCTGCCCAGGTTAGGATATGGTTTTATTGTTATACTTTGTGTCCTTAATCTGGCCAGGGGAAGGGCCAGAAGTTTTGTAAACACCCGAGGTGTAATAGCTAGATCGAAAAGGTAAGGCTACAAACTGAAAATGAAGTCCTTCTACTTTGAAACGCAGATACTTCTGGTGAGCGAGGAAAATGGGTACATGCAGGTAAGCATCTTTGATTGATGTCAGAAGCTCTCACCCTTGTAGGATGGAGACTACTGATCAGATTGATTCCATGCGAAACGAGCGAATGTTCAGGAACCGGTTTAGATCTTTAAGATCTAGAATGGGCCCGACATCCCCATTTGGTTTTAGTACCATGAAAAGGTTTGAATAAAACCCTGACCCCTGCTCTTCAACAGGAACCACCATGATGACCTTTTGCGACAAAAGTCAGTCGAACGCTAGAAAGAGAGACTTCTTTTTCTCTGGATCTTTGGGGACATTTGACCTGAGGAAGCGAGGAGGCGGGAATTCTCAGAATTCTAGTTTGTAACCTAGAGCTATTGCGGAGACTACCCATCTGTCCTGAAATTCTTCCTGCCAGACCTTTGAGAATTGCAGAAATCTTTCCCCCCACTCGAGCTAGTGGGGGCATCCCTTCATAAAGAGGCTTTAGCGTTCTGTCTTGCGGGTTTCCTTCCCCCTGGACTTTTTGTCCCTGGGGTTGACCCTGAGATTTACCTCTTAAACCCGACAGTGGAGGCAGTCGCGACTGCCTGGAGGCTGATGCCCCTGGCACTGGAGAAAAAGCTTGTTTAAATGAGACATTTACCCTTTTTCTTAACTGGCAAAAGGGTACTTTTCTCACTTGATATTTTTTGGATATATTTGTCTAAATCCTCCCTAACAGCTTTTCACAGCAAAAAATAGGATTTTTATAACAGCTTACCTGTAAAATCCTTTTCTTTGAAGTACATCACTGGACACAGAGCCATAGTAGTTACTATGTGGGTTATAGGCCACCTTCAGGAGATAGACAGTGGCACACTCTAAGACAGGAAGTCCACTCCCTATATAACCCCTCCCACTACTGGGAGTACCTCAGTTTTTTCACCAGTGTCTAAGGTGTTGGTCACGAGTAAAGATGTGCTGTGCTGAGTTCCACTGGAGCAATCCTTGCTGGGGCTAGCTATGCAACCGGATCCATTCAAAGTGTCTTTGCAGGCTGAATTGAATTGTACCCGGGCCTTGTGGTGGAAGAAATGAGGTTTAGCCCGTAACGCTTCTCTGCGGAAGAAAAGTAATTACGTTGTCAAAAAAAAAAAAAAGGGACAAAAAGTGAATCTGCAATTCTAAATGGTTTGGTTGCCTCTAGGTACTCTAGGATACACCGCCTCACATGTAGTAAATGAAATTGCTTCTCTTTTTAGTTTGAGGCTTCCTGACAGAGTGATGGGAGGACAATATCTTGTGATTTATGAAATTTAGATGCCACCTTTGGTAAGAACCCAGGGTCTGTCTTTAGGATGACTCTGTCCTCAAAAATCTAAAGGAAGGGCTCTCTAATGGAAAGAGCTTCAATTTCACTGACCCTACGGGCTGAAGTGATTCCCACGAGGAGCACTGTTTTAAATGTAATCAGTCTTAGAGAGGCCTCTGTGTTAGGTTCAAACGGTGTCCCCAAAAAGGCCCAGAGGACGATCAATAGGTCCCAGGTTGGAGTTGTGTTAACTCTGACCGGTTTGTGTCTAGAGATTGCCTTACAGAACCTAGCGATAAGGGGCTCTTCCTGTAATTATTTCTCTAGGTACACACTTAAGGCAGCTATCTGAACTTTAATAGTACTAGGAGTTAACCCCCGGTCTATCCCTTTATGGAGAAACTGTAGGATATTTGTTGTATCCTTGTTTACCTTACCCTGGCCACCCAGCCAGATGTTAAACTTCCTCCAAACGTTTCTAAATAGCTCGGATGACCGGTTTCTGGCTCTGTAGTAAGGTCTGAACAACTCTTTCTGTTAGGCCTTTACTCCTCAGAATTTCCTCCTCAGTAACCACGCAGGGGGTCTGTAAGGCGTCTACCACCAGGCTGATCTGCTGGGCATAGCGAACAGAAACTGGGAACTTTTGCATTCTCTTTGTTTGCAAATAGGTCCACTTCTAGTTTCCCCCAGTGAGCTGTTATGTGGTCAAAAACTTCTGGGTGCAGAGACCACTCTTGATTTGAAACTAGTTGTCGACTCAAGAAGTCTGCAGTGTCGTTCCGCTCCTCCTTTAGGCGTATTGCAGGGATGGATTCTAGATTGGATTCTGCTCACCGAAATATATGCTTGGCTATAGAGGTCGACCGATATATCGGCCGGCCGATATATCGGCCGATATTTGGCTTTTTTTACTTAATCGGCATCGGCCGATTGTGCTGATAAAAAAAGCCGATAATAGCTTCAGCGGGACTTGCTAATGACTTCTGTAATATAAGTCAGTGCAAGTTGTCTGAAGTTTGTCTTCTCTCCCCCTCTGGGCAGCCTGCCAAGTCTGATAAGAAGATACATTTCTATCTCTTTCAGGTTCTTTTTATCAATAGACTGAACTCCGTGAAGAAGCTCTCAGTTTAACCATTTAAAGACTAAATCTTTTCTGACATTTGTTGCTTACAAGTAAAAATCCTGTATTTTCTGCTAGAAAATCACTTGGAACCCCCAAACATTATATATATATATTTTTTAGCAGAGACTCTAGGGAATAAAATAGCGGTTGTTGCAATATTTTATGTCACACGGTATTTGCGCAGCGGTCTTTCAAACGCATTTTTTTTTTAAAAATTAATGAAAAAAAAAATAAGCAGTAAAGTTAGCCCATTTTTTTTCGTCCAAAAGTTTTGATTACCTGTTTTTGTGTATTTAATATTTAAGATATAGTTATTTTTTTTTTCATCTAAATTATACATACAAGTGAACTGATTGGAGGTTTGTTTTGTTTAATAAATGTTTAAATATAAAAAATTTTCTGTATCACTTATTACTTAAGGTTGCTTTCACACTGGAGCGGGCATGCGTTGACGGTAAAACACTGTTAGTTTTAGCGGCGCTTTACCGTCATTTTAGCGGCGCTATTCGGCTGCTAGCGGGGCGCTTATAACCCAGCTAGCGGCCGAGGAAGGAGTTAAATGCGCCCATGAAGCGCTGCTGCCGAAACACTTTGCAGGCGCTTCGGCAGCGGTGCACATTCGTTTCAATGGGCAGGAGTGGTGGAGGAGTGGTATACACCGCTCCAAAGATGCTGCTTGCAGGACTTTTTTTTATTATCCTGCCATCGCCTCAGTGTGAAAGCACTCGAGCTTTCACACTGAGACTGCAGGGGAGCCGTTTTACAGGCGCTATTTTTAGCCCAAAAGCACCTGAAAAACGCCCCAGTGTGAAAGGGGTCTAACTGTTAGATTTTATGAGATGAAGGGAAAAAAAAAATCGGCCCAATATATCGGCCCAAAAAAATCGGCATCATATATCGGCCATCGGCCACCGCGATTTCTAAATATCGGCATCGGCATCGGCCAGGGAAAAACCCATATCGGTCGACCTCTACTTGGCTACCAACATTAGCTGAGGACTTTTGGTTCCTCCCTGCTTATTTATATAGGCTACCGCCGTCATATTGTCTGAGCGGACTTGTGGGTGGTGCACTTGTACTGTGTCCTGAAATGCTAGTAGGGCTCTGAGGACAGCTGTTAGTTCCTTCCAATTGAAAGATAACTGTTTCTCCTCTGGCGTCCACCTGCCCTGGGCCTAGCAAGAGTTGAGATGGGCTCCCCAACCCCAACTGCTCGCATCCATGGTTAGTGTGGATGTGATAGGCAAGACCCAGAGTACCCCTTTTTTTAAATTTTCTGTGTAACATTTTACTCGGGTGGGGATCGACACATACTCTTCCAGATCTTTGTCCTTTAACTGTTCCAGCAAAAACCTCTGAAGGTCTCTTTGGTGGAACCTGGCCCACTGTATGGCTGGAATTGCTGCGGTCATAAGTCCTAATGCTGACATCAGCTCCCTCACCGTACATTTGGTGCTGGTTTGAAGAAATGACATCCTCTGCTTCAGATTCGATATCTTTTCTTCCGGCAAGACTATCCTTTGATCTACGGACAGAATCTTGTAGCCCAAATACAGAATATTCTGTGTCGGGGTTGTTTTGGATTTTTCCAAACTGATTATCCACCCCAATTGACTCAGGCTGAGTTGTGTTAACTCTAAGTCCTAACAAAGTTGTTTCTCCCAGTGGGCCATGAGGAGTAAGTACGGAATGATCGAGACTGACTGGAGTCTCAACAGAACCAGTGCCTCTCCGAGAACCTTGGAAAAAATCCTCGGAGAGGACGACAGTCCGAAGGGAAGTGCTCTGCACTGAAAGTGATAAACTTTGGTATCTATCTGAATCGCCATACGAATAAATTTCTGGCATTCCTTCCTTATTGGGATATGTAGATAGGCATCCCTTAAATCCAGGGTAGACATAAACACCTCTTTTTGGAGAAGTTTCCTTTTTGAGTAGATGGACTCCATCCAAAAATTTTTGTATCGGATGGAGAGGTTCAGGGGGCGGAGGTTCACGATTAATCTAAACTTCCCTGACGTTTTTTTCACCACAAAGACGTGCGAGTAAAAACCATCCCCCTGTTCCTGAATAGGGACTGGTGTCAATACGCCTTGATCCACCATCTCCCCTATTAGTAATGGTAAGGCCCTGGCCTTTTCTGAGTGTCATGGAAGTTTTGTCACTAGAAATTGTGGGGGTGGGTCACTGTGAAATTCCAGTACATAACCTCTTTTTATTATGTTTAGAACTAACTTGTTTGAGGTCATCTTTTCCCACTGTGGGAGAAAATTTTTTAGTCTTCCTCCTACAGGGGCCCTGATGTCACTGGGGTTTGGGGTTCTGACTGGGGCGGTTAAAAAGTACAACCCCTGGCAAAAATTATGGAATCACCAGTCCCTGAGGATGTTTCTTCAGCTGTTTATTGTTGCAGCAGATCACAGACATGGCCAAAAACTAAAGGCATTTCAAATGGCAACTTTCTGGCTTTAAGAAACACTAAAAGAAATCAAGAAAAATAATTGTGGTGGCCAGTAACAGTTAGATTTATAGAACAAGCACAGGGAATAAATTATGGAATCACTCAACTCTGAGGAAAAAAATATGGAATCATGAAAAACAAACAAAATAACACTCCAACACATCACTAGTACTTTGTTGCACCACCTCTGGCTTTTATAACTGCTTGCAGTCTCTGAGGCATTGACTTAATGAGTGATAAACAGTACTCTTCATCAATCTGGCTCCAGCCTTCTCTGATTACTGTTGCCAATCATCTTTGCAGGTTGGAGCCTTGTCATGGACCATTTTCTTTAACTTCCACCACAGATTTTCAATTGGATTGAGATCCGGACTGTTTGCAGGCCATGACATTGACCTTATGTGTCTTTCTTCAAGGAATGTTTTCACAGTTTTTGCTCTATGGCAAGATGCATTATCATCTTGATAAATTATTTCATCATCATCAAACATCTTTTCAATAGATGGGATAAGAAAAGTGTCCAAAATTTCAATGTAAACCTGTGCATTTATTGAAGATTTAATGACAGCCATCTCCCCAGTGCCTTTACCTGACATGCAGCCCCATATCATAATTGACTGTGGAAATTTGCATGTTTTCTTCAGACAGTCGTCTGCATAAATCTCATTGGAACGGCACCAAACAAAAGTTCCAACATCATCACCTTGCCCAATGCAGATTCGAGATTCATCACTGAATATGACTTTCATCCAATCATCCACAGTCCACGATTGCCTTTCCTTAGCCCATTGCAACCTTGTTTTTTTGTGTTTAGGTGTTAGAGATGGCTTTCTTTTAGCTTTTCTGTACGTAAATCCCATTTCCTTTATGCGGTTTCTTACAGTTCGGTCACAGATGTTGACTCCAGTTTCCTCCCATTTGTTTTGTTGTACATTTTCTGTTTTCAAGGCATATTGCTTTAAGTTTTCTGTCTTGACGCTTTGATGTCTTCCTTGGTCTACCAGTATGCTTGCCTTTAACCACCTTCCCATGTTGTTTGTATTTGGTCATTGTTTTAGACACAGCCGACTGTGAACAACCAACATCTTGTGCAACACTGCGTGATGATTTACCCTCTTTAAGGAGTTTGATAATCCTCTCTTTTTTTTTAATTGACATCTCTGGTGTTGGAGCCATGCTTCATGTCAGTCCACTTGTTGCAACAGCTCTCCAAGGTGTGATCACTCCTTTTTACCTACATACTAACAAGCAGATTTAATCTGATGCAGGTGTTAGAGTTTGTAATGAAAATTTACAGGGCGATTCCATAATTTTTTCCTCAGAATTGAGTGATTCCATAATTTATTCCCTGTGCTTGTTCTATAAATCTAACTGTTACTGGCCACCACAATTATTTTTCTTGATTTCTTTTAGTGTTTCTTAAAGCCAGAAAGTTGCCATTTGAAAACGCCTTTCGTTTTTGGCCATGTCTGTGATCTGCTTTTTTTCTACGACAATAAACAACTGAAGGAACATCCTCAGGGACTGGTGATTCCATAATTTTTGCCAGGGGTTGTATACTTCCTTTTCCTTTTTTCCCTGTTCAGTGCTTCCTGGGTTTGAACTCCTTCTGTTTTTGAGGGTTCTTTTGAAGGACGAAAAAACTTCCTTTGAAAGTTTTTTTTTTAGTGGGGAAAGTTTTCTTTTTATCCGCCGTTCTTTCTAAGGCGGTATCTAATTCAGAAGACTAAGTGTCCAGTAAAGGGGACACTGTACAAGCGAGTCTTGGACGCCATTTCTCCCCCCAAATTTTCATCGACTGACCTTCTGGCTGCGACTGAAAGTACCGCAGTCTTAGCCACAAACTTAACGGAATCAGTTGAAGCGTCAGAAATTAAACGTGACGCCCTGAAAAGCATAGGGAAAGTTTTTAAGAGCTCCCCTCTAGGGGTGCCTGCCCCCAGGTGTTCTTGTATTTGTGACAACCAAAACTCAAGATTTCTAGCTACACAAGAAGTGGCTAGAGCTGGCTTCAGGCCTACCATTGATGTACCCCAGGCCGTTTTTAAGACCAAGTCTGTTTTCCTGTCCATTGGGTCTTTTAAATGTCCCATATCCTCAAAGGCAAGATCAGGCTGTTTCGATACTTTGGACAGTGGGGCGTCTAGTTTTGGATTTTTATTCCAGACTACCTCTGGGTTCTCGTCAAAGGGGAATCTTCTTTTAAGAGAATTTGGAAAGAAGGTTTTCTTATCCAGCTCAGCCCACTCCTTACGGACAAGATCAGAAAGTACGCTATGTATAGGAAATACTTTTGCCTTCTTTTTCCCCAGGGCCTCATACATCTTATCATGCCTGGACAACTGAACTTCTTCCTCATCAATTTCCAGCGTATTATAAATAGCGCCCAACAGCTCGTCCACTACCTTAAGGGACAGCTTGTATTTTGCGGCTTTGTTAGCTACAGCCTGATCCTCATCCTGGTCAGAAGATTCAGGCCTAACTAACGCGGGGCTATGCTCCCTGACTCTATGGGGCTCCCCAGAGCTGGATGTTGTAGGGCCTGGTGAAGAGGGAATCGCAGCTGCACTACTGGTGGAAGCAAACGTGTTTACATCAGAGATGAACTCCCTGAGAGATTTAAAGGTTGATGTCATTTCATCTTTAAAAGGTGCTAAGGAATTTGGCCAAGGAAGAGTCTGCCTCTGATTTTAGTAAGCCAGCAATACACTGCCTGCATAAAGCTTTGTTAGAGCCTGAGGATAACTTGTTTGCACAGTTAGGGCACCTTTTGCGGCCTGACTTGTCTTCCCTTGGAGCATCCTTAGCCTGTAAACAAAGATAGATGTACTTAGCATCAAACCCCCACTCTCTTTAAACACTAATGCTGCAACCACCATACTGCATATTTCCGGGACAGTGAGGTATACACCACCATGGAGTATACTAGTCCCAGCCCTACAAATACCAACAAGTAAAACCACAGTACAGGGCTTGCCCAGCAGCCTACCTGGGTTTGACTGGTGCCTGCATCCGCCGGAGTGTCCTGAGGATTCGCCTCCATGGTCCCCCCTTCATGCTCCGAATCCCGCCACTAGTCCGGTATTGCTGGACGCTGGTAGGGATTAGTAGGCCCACCCTTGGCTTTTCCCTTCCTCCATGCGCCGTGGAGACCTGAAACCGGAAGTCTCAGGGGACACTGTGATGACGCGGTTCCGGCCCCCACCGTGATCGCAGCGATGAGCTGAAATGGATGAATCCACCTGCACAGCTCCTGGGGGAACCTGCGTCACCCTGCCACTGGCACACCTTGGCACTGGAAGGAGGGGGGTAACAGGTCTGCTCCTGTTATGCTGGACGGTACACAAGGACACAAGGCCTGGGTACCATTCAATTTGGCCTGGAAAAGACACTTTGAATGGATTTGGTTGCATGGCTTGCCCCAGTAAGGAATATTCCAGCGGAGCTCAGCACAGTACATCCTTACTCGTGACCAACACCTAAGACACTGGCGGAAAAACTGAGGTACTTCCGGTAAGGGGAGGGGTTATATGAGAAATTGAACTTCCTGTTTAGAGTGTGCCAGTGTCCATCACCTGAAGGTGCCATATAACCCATACAGTTATTACCGTGGCTCTGTGTCTCGTGATGTACGATAAAGAAATGTTTTTTAAGATAATTTCACGTGGCCAAAAAACTGAATGTTATATGAAAATAAGCCCACTATAATTTTAAAGGAAGAGGGTAAACTGGATGCACAACTGCAGAAGATGTTTGATAAATCAGAATCTGCAGTCTGAGAAAAAAAAAAAAAAAAGTCTGAGTGCTTTCACACTGGGTCGGTGCGCTTGCAGGACGTTAGAAAAAGTCCTGCAAGCAGCATCTTTGGGGCGGTTTGCGAACAGTGTATACACCGCTTCTCCACCGCCCCTGCCCATTGGAATACATGGGCAGCGCTGTCAAAATGCTTTGGCATCGGCGCTACACGGGTGCTTTCAACCCTTTTTAACTCCTCCTAGGGGGTTAAAAGTGCCCTGCTCCGGCCCGAATAGACAGAGCACTGCTATAACAGCGGTAAAGACCACGCCGCCCCAGTGTGAAAGGGCTCTTAATGTTTGTATTATGGCACCACAGAATGTTCTGTTAGTTTTCTTTTACATCTTTGTTTTTATATATACTTGTGCTGTTTGCGCATTTTGTGAATCCTCGGTTATTAGCAGCGCTTCAAATTCAATCAGACATAGGACTGAGTTTGAGGCGTTTGGATCAACAGGAAGAACATAAGACATAGAACAAACAAAATGATAATGGAGGAGCACTTCACGCTTTCTGTCAAACAGAGAAGTAAATGTAAATGTACGGGGCTGCAGAACTAATGAACCACAAAAAGGTAAGAACTTTATTTTACAATGTTATGCTATCCCCTATGTTCAGGGCAATATGAAGAATACTTCTAAACTATACAAACCCCATTTGTTGAAGTAACAGGAAGCCTGAGTACTGCCTCTGAAGGACTGGCATCTACAAATCACTAGTCCATAACTGTACCAAGCTCTTGCGGGCAGAGGTTCACCATAATAGCAGAAAAAAATGCCCTGCAAGCCATTACAGCTTTAGAAAGGGCTAAGGTTAAAATTTCCCCCCGAATATCTTCACAAACTGACAGGTAGTAGGTCAGAGGTCAGCAAAGCTGAGATTGCTGTAAATAGAGGATTCTGTGATGAATATAAAATGTACGACGAATTGGAAAATTATACAAAATAAAGACAATGCTCCAACATTGTCAAGTAATTTTAATTTCTGACCACTTTAATCCTAACTAGATAAAAAGGATCAACTGCTATATGAAAGTTTGCAGAATGCTTTAACTATCCCCCACTTATTAAATCGCTGACCCGCTACTGTGTCCCTTCCGTGTTCTACCCGTTTTGGTTCCTCCCCATATATTTTATCTGGGGCTCGACTAGACCTCGGCTTAATAAAACTGTGCTTTACAGGCAGAAGGTTGGGGGGGACTGGGGATGTCAAACATAACCTATTATTAAAAAGCAGCGCAAATCACTCCTTTAGTATAAATGTTTGCTGGAGCTGAGGCGCCCGTCTGGATTTATATTGATCTGGTAGACACGGACCCTGTTCCACTCTCATCCCTCCTTCGTTTGTCTCCTCAGCTCCGTCCCAGGCCTCTAAACCCAACCCTAGCCAAAACTTTAGAGGTCTGGGACACTATGAAATATTTGCAGACCTCATCTCTCCCCATCTACCTCTCCAAGAAATTATTAAATGCCCCTTGTTCCCTCCTAGTCCTAGCAGCCCTCATAGTTTCATCTGGTGGCGATCGAACGGTTTGTCAACGGTTCGCTTCTTTACCGCACAAGGTATCTGTACCTTTCAGCAGTTAAACAAAACCCATGATATTCCCGATTCAGAGTAATATCACTATATCCAAAATGTCAGTTTCTGGATTCCTTGAACCAGAATTCCAACAGCTCTAAACCCTCAACGGCATTTGAACACCGGTGTTGCACCTGCCTGACCATTCAAGGATTTGTATCATCACTATACACTTCTGAACATTACCACCACCCAAATTCCCTCCTATTGTGCAAAGTGGGAATATAAACTTTTGTGTCCAGCAGGCTCCTGCGGACTAGCCTAAGATGTGGAAGGTTCTATTTCACGCTTCACGAAATGCAATAGTGCTGGAGAATTAATTCAAGGTAATGTCCAGATGGTACTATACTCCAGCAAAATACCTCCCTTTTACCCTGATCGCTGCTTTCGGGGCTGTGCAGAGACAGGCGACATGAAGCACATTTGGTGGACGTGTCCCAAGGTTAAACACCTATGGATTTGGGTCTATGTCATGGTCAATATGGTACTGTACCTGAACATATGGAAGGACACATGGGAAGCCATGTTTTACACTAGCTAATGCCAGAAACAATGAAGAAACAGCGCATATTTTTTTTTTTTGGCCACCATGCAGACCATTGCAAAAGCATAGAAGATGCCATTCCTTTCACTTGATGAGGTAAAACCATGAGCATACGGTACGCTTGTAAATGAAGAAATTAACAGCGATCCTCACGAACACGCACGATAATATTTACTTGGCAGCCCTTGCTTGATCAGTTCTCAATGACAAGTTCGCCGATGTGTTTTCTGGATTTGTAAGGCCCTGCTTGGGCTTTTCAAAGCTGGTCACGGACCCCCTGGGGAGGAATTCTGTTCTCTCTCTACCAATCCTCCCCTCCTTTCTTTCCCTTCTTGCCTAATAATTTCCCTCCTTCCTCTTTTTTTTTTTTTCTTTTTTTTTACCCAAACCACCATGTAATTTGTCAGATCCCTTGAGATTTAATGTATTTATGCACTTCTAAACGTGGCCTCTCATACAGGTTGGTCCCTATACTAGCCCCGTAGAGTTTATGCTCGGCTCTTCGGCCAGTGTATAGAACACAGGTTGATACCTGGTGCTGCTCCTACTATTATTTCGGTTTTTTTTTGGTTATGTTTTACGATATACCTTTTCTAAAATGTGCATATGCTTGGTGTGAATTTGTATCATCCCTGCTCTATTATGGAGCAAACCATTTCTCTGGAACAATCTCCTGATTTTTGTTTTCATGCAATTTATGTGTTACGTAAAGGGATTGGCTGTTTTTGCCAATACATGTATTGGTTACACGTTTTCGATCCTCACTGACTCAAAACAATTTTTTCAGTAAAAATATTGTAAAAGAAGGTTTGCAGAATGCTAACAGAAATCCACAGATATAGGGGTTTACTTACTAAAGGCAAATCCGCTGTGCACCACAAATGCAGTCGCTTTAGATCTGAGGGTGACATGCAAGGAAAATAAAAACAAGGATTTTTGCTTGCACATGATTGGATGATAGAAATCAGCAGAGCTTCCCCTCAGATCTACAGCAAGTGCACTTCCACACACACAGTATATATACACTGTTATTTCAGCAATATTCTATTCAAATATATTGTAATAATCATCATTGTATTGGGATATACAAATGAAGCACAAAGATGCTCCAAGTAAACTGGAATGTACTAGAGAGTCTGCATTAGCACATACTTGGTACATTTTCCCTAGATAAAAAAATCAGATTAGCAACTATAGAATTCAAGTGACAGATGCTGTAACTACTAATTATATATAGGTCAGCGATCAAGAGAAGATCTGCTATTCAATGGTAATGATTTGTTAAAAAGTTTTTTTTATATATTCATCCTCTAGTGCAGAAATTACAATTTATCAAGTTTATAACATTTAACACATTTTTTTCATTGGAAAACAGTTGTATTTTCTCATCAGGTTCTTCTTCTGCAGAATATACTTAAGGATGCGTTAGTGCTTTTATCAGAGGCGGTCATGAATCCTTTGTTCTCATCTAACAGCAGGGATTTTTCTATGATATATGGAAGGTCAGAGCACTGCTATTATTTTTGCATATGTTACAGACAGTGCACTTAAAAACAAATGTGAGCTCCACTAAGGCCAGGCATAAATGGAGAACTTCATCTGTTGTGAACATACATAAGAGATTTTAACAAGCAACGTGGACTTAAATCTGTGGCTAACTTTTGACTTGCATATTTTTTTAAACATTAAAGATATAAAATGTGTGTGGACAGCAAAAAATGACTTATAATAGGGTGTTCAACTCCATCCCAACTTTTTCCATCTGAATGGGGATGGGGGAATTGGGCTAAAACCTCTGGCACATTTTAATTGCGGTTTGTGTCCCCTTTCAGGAGATTTACCTTCACTTCTTGTCTCCATAAAACCCTGTTGCACACTGCAACATAAACAGGTGACATTTATCAATCACATTAGAGACAGAACTAATTGCAAAGGCAGGTGGCTCCTCATTTAGTAAAGCCCATACTATAGTTTCTCCACGTATAGGAAACCCCCTGTGCCTATACTCCTAGCCAGCCAAGTGCCCAGATCATTTTTAAATGCATTTATTTGCTGTAGCTAGGTTACTGTAATTAACGTCGACGGGTAAAAGTTATTTGGTCCAGGGAAAAGAAAAGTATCCAATTTTACTGGTTTAGAAAACTGGGTGGTTGATATTTGGATATATAACGAACAGAGATCTCCCTCAGCACATGAACTTAACATAATGGTTTTATTCTATTTTTGCAAAAGTAGCAATGCAGCTTTTGTACTATGAATACTTACATCCTGGTAGAGCTTTGCAGTATCCAAGAAATGATAAAACAACAAATAATGCACACAGAAGGTCTGCCCTGCCAACAATTCCAGACACCTATACATAAAAATAATAATAATAATAATAAAAATAATAAAATTCTGAGACCAAACAGTCCACTAAAACAACTTTCACTTTAAAAATTCTTATAAATAAACATTTAAAAAACTAAAACACATGTCAGATTTCAGAACTTGCAAAGGCAGCTCCTGGTACCTTCTGTCTTTACATTTGTCCAGGATCAGAGTATCACTCTTGTACCTGGGCTATATAAACCATTGCTCCTTTATGCCTGCAAAACTTTTTATACTCCTGATGATGTGTGTTCGAAACAGCTGTAGAGGTTTATTACTATACAACGCCTGAAGTCCCGGTCTCCACTATGTTTCAGATTGGCGGCGCTTCATGTAAGTGCAAGCTTACTATTTTACACATGAAGTTTTGCATTTGAGGTCCTGCCGCCATTATCCCTGGTTGGATTGGCGTTTTTTTATGTAAGTGCTAAAGGCACAATTGTTTTATGTTTGTTTTTATGCTGGTTCACCAATAACTACTGCACCATGAGATTTTTTTTTTTTACTTTGTCATTGGTGACTTATTACTACGGATGGGATATGCTGAGCCGTTTTTAAAACGAGAAATAAAACTTCCTGGTCATGATCTATGGACTTGAATACATTCTGAAGAGGGTCCTGTGATTCGGATAGAGGGGATAAGTGCAAGCTAATAATGACTACATACCTCTGATGACCTGGATTTTATCATATGCAATTTTTGCTGTTCTATTCATTAGACAGCAACTATATCTGGTGACTGTGTTTTTCTGACATTAGTGGGAGGTCGCACTGGGTAATTGAAGCACTAGAGGAGGGAGATCACCTGAATCATATCACTTGATATTTCTTCATAAGAACTATTCTATGTTTGATTCTTTTGGGAACAGTTTTAATGTTGGACTCACATATCATATTGCACTTCAGGTGTTTTGGGTTTTTCGATATTTTGCTGAGCGCTGCAATTTTTCTTTGTTAATCTTTCTGGTTGTTTTTGTTATTCTCTGCAATGCAAACTGTTTGCCTTATATGCCATTCACACTGGTAACCTAATATTGGGGTTGTGGGGCATTCCAATCTTCCCAAAACTGGAGGGCCAATTAACAACAGTGGTTTCAAGATGCCAATGTGGAGTTCCCTTCTACTGCTCACTAGACTAAAACAGACATCCCAACCTGCAAAAACTCATTTCAGGGAGGTTTCAAACTCATTTCAGGGAGGAGACGCTTCGCGCGCCCCCCCTCCCCCCCCCCCCAATTAAATGCAGCCTTACCAGTGCCAATTAAATGCAGCTATATCAGTGCCCATGAAATGCAGCCTGATCACACAGCTGTTAGTCCTGGGGTCTGGCTGCTGGAGTCTGGGGTCTGGCTGCTGGGACCAAGGGTATGGCTGCTGGAGCTGGGCTGTTGGTCCTGGGGTCTGGCTGCTGGGGCCTGGCTGCTGGAGATGGGCTGTTGGTCCTGGAGTCTGGCTGCTGGGGCCAAGGGTCTGGCTGCTGGGGCCTGGCTGCTGGAGATGGGCTGTTGGTCCTGGAGTCTGGCTGCTGGGGCCAAGGGTCTGGCTGCTGGAACTGGGCTGTTGGTCCTGGGGTCTGGTTGCTGGGGCCAAGGGTCTGGCTGCTGGAACTGGGCTGTTGGTCCTGGGGTCTGGCTGCTGGGGCCAAGGGTTTGGCTGCTGGAGCTGGGCTGCTGGTTCTGGGGTCCGGCTGCAGGACCAGCAAACCAGACCCCAGCACCAGGAGTCGGCTGCTGCCGGTTAGGGGTGCACATCTTCACTGGTCTCACGATTCGATTACGATTATCTGGTCAACGATTCAATTTGATTCCGCGATGCATCACGATTACCGATGAGCTCCCACTTCCACTTGGGCCGCCTAGGCGGCCCTTCCTCCCTGCAATCTTCTGGGACACATCACAGTTCCCAAAAGATTGACTGGCTATGCAGGAAAGCGCAGTGAGACATGCGCACAGTTCCCTGTGCCGTCTCTGTGCTGACCAGTGGCAGCTGGTGCTCCAAATTTTGGGGGGGGGGCGCAAAAAAACTGAAAAATACTGAACCTCCCCCAAACGCAGCCACTTGTGCCCGTCAAACGCAGCCACTTGTGCCCATTAAATGCAGCCATCACTAACCCCCCCCCACAATGCACAGGCCACCACTGGTGCTGACAGTTCCTTGGCATTCCTGTTTGCACCTTCCAGCACACTAGGAGTTAACAGTGGAATGTGCACAGGATAGCCAGGGACCTGTCAGCATGGAGCGTGAGGTGTAATGTTACTGTTGTTAAAATGACTTTCTTTTAATAAATTCTGTGTTACAATGGATGACGTGCCCCGCTGTACTGTGTATGTGCTTTTTAAAAAACTGTCACTTCATACCGAATTTCATTGTAGTACGAAATATCCCGCTCATGTGACTCCCGTCCCGTCCCTCTCCTCTCACGTCAGCGGGGAATTCTCAGCCCCGCCCGCTGACTATAGCCATCGTATCAGAAGAGAGGCGGGCAGGACTGAGAATTCCCCGCTGATGTCAGAACTCAGGAGAGGAGAGCGGAGAGGGGTGGGACATTTCATAAAACAGTGAAATTCAGTATGAAGTGACATAGTTTTTTAAAAAGCACATACACAGTACAGCCAGCGGGGCACATCATCCATTGTAATACAGAATTTATTAAAAGAATGTAATTTTAAAAATACGCTCCGAGTGCATTCCTGGGAGGGGCGGAGCTAGTTGCCATGACATCACCCACAATCGATTTTCCGTTCCTTATGCATCGATGCCGCATAGGGGACACCCGAATCGCGATGCATCGATTAATTTCAGCACCCCTACTGCTGGTGCCAGGGTTCGGCTGCTGCTGGTCCTGGGGAACCATCACAGTCAGAGAATTCCCCAGCAGGAGGGGGGTGGGCAGAGGCAGAGAGAAGACTGGGCGCTGTGATCTGTAGGCTGTAGCAATTCAAAAAAAAAAAAAAAAAAAAAAAAAAACTTTCCCCTTTCAAGCGGACTCTTTCTCCACTTTCGGGTGCCGCTGCGCAGTGATCTCCTATGCGACAAGTACATGACAATCCCGGTCTGCCCGGCGGATTGATATAGAAGAAAACTGTCATGTACTTGTCGCATAGGAGATCACTGCACAGCAGCACCCGAAAGTGGAGAAAGAGTCCACTTGACTGGGGAAAGTTTTTCTTTTAATTGCTACAGCCTGCAGATCACGGGGGGGCGCACAGTCTTCTCCCTGCCTACGCCCACCCCCCCCTTCCCTTACCTGCTGTATTGGCCGGACCGAGCCGACCTGACAGAGCGGCTGTACTCCATTCAGCCCCTCGGGCTGCTCTGTCTGCCTGTGGCTGAGTGACAGGTCCAGCCAGGAGAGCGCCCTGCACTCGCGGGTGTCTGGGAGCCGGCAACCAAATGCGGGAGACTTGAGATGTCTGCTAAAACTATCCAAACCAGTGTGATAAAGTTCATGGAGTGGCCATAATACAGTAAGTATGATCTGTCTGAGGTGAATTGAGAATATTGTGGAGTCCATTTTTTAGTTCTCACAAGAGCATGCCTATACAAATGTCCAAAAGTACACATTAAAAGAAATTAAACAAACTAAAACAAATGAGTAAAGCACATTTTATCTTTGTCCTATTTAAAAGGGCACAACTATTTGATTCTTTGTGGGAAAAGATACTTACACATTCAGTATGTACAGGATGGACTGCAAATAATAAAGCACTTAGCAGCGCAGATTTTGGAGCACACGTGATTTTCTTGCCTTTGTCAGTAGCTCCACTACTAAACAGCAGTGAAAAAACATCAAGCATCAGGACAGCGACTAAGCAATGTAGTAGTATGTTGACCACATGAAAACCAGCTGGGTGCAGACCTCCTGCCAAAATGTAATTGATCCTGAAAGAGAAAGTAAAATTAAACATGTATAGTGACAAATGATTAATTTGGTTTAAAAGGGGTTGTAAATGTTTGTTTTTTTTAAAATAACAAACATGTTATACCTACCTCCTCTATGCAAGGGTTTTGCACAGAGTGGCCCCGATCCTCCTCCTCTGGGGTCCCCCAGCGGCGCTCCTGGCTCCTCCCCGCATTCGAATGGGACACCCGTGCGGGCGTGCTCCCGAGTCCTGCTGCTGCGTCCATTGACACAGACAACAGGACTCTGCCCAGCCCCCCAACTCCCGTGTCACTGGATTGACAGCAATGGGAGCCGATGGCTGCGCTGCTATCAATCTATCCAATGAGTACCCGAGACAGTGGCTGGAGCTGCTGTGCTCATCCCTGTCGATGGAACGATCGGGTTCAGGGGGGCTGCTGCACTACAGAAAGTTTTTCACCTTAAGGCATAGAATGCCTTAAGGTGAAAAACCTCGAGGGTGTACAAATTTTAGATGGGTGGAGAATGGTTTTTAGCTATGTGTAGTGCCACTTATTTTCAGGGCACCACGATGCACACACATTGCAGTGTCCTCCAGTGCACGGTAATGCATTACTATGTGCTGTGGTGTGCAGTATCAGAGAAAATGGTGCGAATAGATGTGCACATGTGCGTCAATACCCTGCGTTTAAGCTGCATTTAAACAGTGTTTTTAAAGCCTCTTAACTGCCCTTTAATGCCTGCCATAATTATTACTATGGGCACCACAGAATGCAGTGCACACAGGTGTGGAAACCTGTTGTGTTGTGTTAAAAAGTGAGCAGCATGTTGCTTTCATTAGGTATTACCCCTGGTCAGCCACCTCTACTAATTTGAATTAGAGAGCATCATAACTGTGCCTATAGCGTTTACAGCAAGTTAGTTAGTCATGTATAAAAAGTGTTAGAAGGGTGCTGGGGGAGCAAAGATGACAACCCTTAAATTTATGACATATAATGTACTTGGGCTAAATACTTCCATAAAAAGATATAACATAATAAGAAGGATCAAACTTTATAAAGCAGATGTAGTTCTATTACAGGAGACACATATCTGACAAGATTGTAACCTTACAATCATTTCAAAAGATTACCCAGTTTGGTTCTATGGGGACTCTCCAACAAAAAGAGCTAAGGGTATAGCTATAAGATTTGCCAGTGAGGTAAGGTTCACTTTGGAGGAGAGAAGTATGGACCCGGAAGGCCTATATTTATTTTTGAGGGGCATAATTAAGGAAGTGGAGTACTCCCTGGCAAATATCTACTGTCCAAATAATAATCCAATAAAATATTCAATAGATGTCATGAGAAGGGGAGCCATTATGGGCGTAGATTTTAGTCTCTGTATGATACCGGGGTTCGATAGTGTGTCAAGTGTACAGAGGACTGGGAATGTAAAGAGGAACTTAATAAAAAAGATATTACATCAGAATCAACTGATGGATGTATGGAGAACACAACATGCTAAATGCCGGGACTATACTTTCCACTCCTCTGTACACGGGACGTATTTAAGAATTGATTTCTTTTTTGTCTAAGTAATTAACACGAATATTGAAATTTCAATGTTCTCTGACCATGCCCCTGTGATCATGGGAATAAAGATTGAGGGGAACCAAATAGGCCACCCGCCTGGAGAAGAACTATTAGAGGATAAAGCAGCGGAAGAAAGGATCAGGCAGGAGTTAGAGGCGTACTTTAAAATAAACGATATGGAGGAAAAAACAGAAGCTACACTATGGGAAGCCCATAAGGCTTATATTAGGAGGTATACTGATCCAACTGGGAGCAGAAAAAAAAAAAAAAAAAAGAAGGGCGGAATAAAGAGGAGGAATGTTTTGATAAAAGAAATTTCTGAGCTAGAACAGCAACATAAAAAAAACAGGGAATAAAGAAATAAGAACCGCATTCATTTGTAAAAGGGAGGAACTGAAAGATATAGTTGAGCAAGAGACACGGTCGGCCTACAATAAAATTAAATAGGAAAGGAACCTCTGGGAAAATAAGACTGGGAAGTCTCTGGCAAGATTACTAAAAAAGAAAACTGCACTAAACTACATAGAGAAAATACTAAATAGTGCTGGACTAATGGTCTATAATACATCAGACATAGCTAGAACATTTCAAGATTATTATGCAACCTTATATGCAATTAATAAGGATGAAACAATAGAACAGGTTAAAAAAAGGAAGATTAAAACAAGTGATTTCTTAAAGGATATAGATCTAAAGAGAATCTCAGAGGATTAGATGAGGGTGCTTGAAGACCCTGTAACAGAGGAAGAGGTTATCAAAATATTAAAAGAGACTCCCCTAGCTAAGAGCCCAGGCCCGGATGGTCTGACAACACTATACTATAGAAAGTTTAAAAAGACATACTAATCCCGAAGCTGTGTTCATACATAAATTGGATAGGAACAAAGTGGGGTATGAGGAAGGAGGCACGGAAGGCACCTATAACAGTAATACCAAAGGAAGGAAAAGATGCCTCACTCTGCTCTAGTTATAGCCCTATATCACTGTTGAATGTTGACACCAAGTTATTTGCGAAGGTAATGGCAGGAAGGCTGAAATTAGTAATGAATGAGCTAGTATATGCGGACCAGGCTAGGTTTGTTCCAGGGAGAGAAAGTCGGGATAATGGAATCAGAACACTCCTGGTGTTCATAACATAAAATAAAAAAAAAAGAGACCAAGGCCCCTGGTCTGCTTCTGTCAATAGACGCTGAAAAAGCATTTGACAGGGTAGACTGGGGGTTTATGCAAGATAACTTAGTGGCAATGGGACTGGGTCCGAGATTCATGCAGTGGATCAAATCGCTTTACAGACATCCCACAGCAAGGGTAAAAGTAAATGGGTCTGCCTCAGGATCTTTCGAGATGTACAATGGTACTAGACAGGGCTGTCCCCGTCCCCCCTGTTTGTGCTGTCATTAGAACCGTTGTTGGCGAAGATAAGGCAGGACATAAACATTAGGGGGATTAAGACAGGAGAGGAGGAACACAAGCTCGCCGCATATGCAGACGATATTTTGTTCTACATAACCCACCCCAGAATAACTCTCCCTAATTTAATAAAAACGTTAAAACAATATGGAGAAATGATCGAATTGTAAAAATGAACCCGGCCAAATCTGAGATCCTAAATATAAATGTGCCAATACAGAAGACCCAGACCTACCAAGGGGAGTTCCCATTCATCTGGAGACAAAAAGAATTAAAATACCTAGGTGTTAAGATTACTACTTCCTTGGATATGCTATATCACTTAAAATTTCCTGCCATTACTGAACGACATGAAATTAAATTAGAACTGAGTAAAATCGCATCAAGACATGTGTCATGGTTGGGGAGAATTAATCTCTTCAAAACGAGTCTCCTTCCAAAGATCATGTATAAGTACCAGATGTTGCCGATCCCACTTCCACAAGTGTATTTTAAAACTCTGAATATGATACTTCAAAGGTCCATTTGGCAGGGTAAAAAGCCGTGGATTAGCATACCAGTGTTAACCAGAGATAAGAGTTAGGGGGGTCTGGGGGTACCAGACCTAAAGAACTATTATAAGGCGATTCTCCTTTCACGGGTGATAGACTGGGCTAAAAGTAACAAAGATAAAAGATGGGTGGAATTGGAAAGTACAATAAGTAAGACAGCTTTGGGGAAAATAATATGGATTCCCCGCACAATTAAGGAATTTCGGGGAGAACACACACAAGATGACACAGAGAGCACTAGAGATATGGGTAAGCAACGTAGAGTATGGTCCAAGAGGAGTCTCGGACCACTCCCCGCTGGTGCTGACAATAAATACAGGGGATAAAGCCCATTTTAGAGAATGGAGGATCAGTCCCTATTGTTTGGAATTGATTGGCAACCCGGGAGATATGGTGACTAGATTGAACGAATTTGTGCAGATCAATGCAGGCACGGCATCAGTCGGAGTGGTTTGGGACTCCTTGAAGGCTTATCTTAGAGGTCTCTTTATCCAACAAGTGGCAAGAACCAAAGGGAAATCTAGAGAGTGGGAAAGGAACGTTAGGGACGAGATGATGCAGGCAGAGAGGCGATATGTTGAAGACCCAACTCCAAATAGGCAAAGGGAATGGTTAGATAAGCAACAAGTCTACAAAATGGCCACTACAAAGAGGATGGAGAACAGACATATATTTCAGAGGCAGAACTATTTTGGAGGAGGGGAGAGAGTGGGCCGTATGTTGTCCCTCTTGATTAAATCTAATACTCCCCCTTCTTCTGTTCTGGGAATTAGGTTACCAAATGGGGAGATATCCACTGATGCGATAGCAATAATGTATACTTTCAGTAAATATTATAAATATTTGTATAAATCCAAGAGGGGAGCAGAGAGTGAAAGAACACACGCTTTCCTTCAGGGAATATCAATCCTGACTTTATCAGAAAAGGACAGAAGAGATATAGAAGCACCGGTGACCCTTGAGGAGTTAAAATGAGCAGTGGCTGGGATGTCCTGCCAAAAATCAGCAAGCCCAGATGGGCTCCCAGTAGAAATATACAAACGATATGGTGAGGTACTACTTCCAGAATTGTTGAAAACATTAGAATGGGCATTAGCCAACGAGAGACTCCCCACTTCAATGTCGGAAGCCACCATCATCGTAATACACAAGGAGGGGAAAGATCAATTGGATGTATCCTCTTATCGCCCAATTTCACTACTATGTACCGATGTCAAAATCTTGGCTAAAGTTCTAGCAACTCGTCTAAATGGATGTATTCAAAAGTTGATGCACCCTGACCAGTCAGGTTTCATTCCCAACAGATCAACTAACACCAACATCAGAAGAGTCTTTTTAAACATGCAGATTCCAACTGACATTGCAGGCCCTGGGGCCATATTGGCCTTGGATGCTGCTAAGGCCTTTGACAGGCTAGAATGGAACTATTTATGGAGGGTGTTAGAGAAATTTGGGTTTGGCCCCTCCTTTATCAAGTGGGTGAAAATACTCTATAGCGAACCAAGAGCTATGGAATGGAATGGATTCAGATCCCCACACTTTAAAAATAATTAAACCAGTCACAACTAAAGGATTCATTTCTGAGTTGTATGCTAGATCGGGGGCTAGAATAATAAGTGGAGCAGGGCCATCCAGGGGTAAAGCGGGGTGGGAGAGAGATGTGGGGTCAATGACTATGGAACAATGGGATAGGATCTTAGAACGAGAAGACTTGGTCTTGATCTCTCCCTCTGAGAAGGTATCCCATTTGTTCCTAATTCATAGAGTCTATTATACCCCCCAAAAAATGTTTACATTTGGAAGGAGACAAAACGACGAGTGCCCCAGATGTAAGGCGTCAGGAGATCTGATCCATATGGTTTGGAAGTGTCCAAAGCTATTTAGATACTGGGCGGAGATAAATAAAACTTTTGGAACCATACTAGAACCAGAGGACAAGACTTGCCTATTAGGAAGTTTGGAAGAAGGTAGAGCCCCGACTGGCGTCATTGAAGTAGTGTTGAGATGCCCGTTTCAGGCGAGGAAATTAATAGCACAGAAATGGCAGGCACAGACCCCCCTGACAGTGGAGAGCTGGGTTGAGACCATTAATTCAATGGTTTGGAGTGAGAGGACGAGATGTATTAGGCAGGGTAATTAGAATAGGTTTGAAATAATGTGGAGGCCTTGGCTGGACGAGATGTGGTACCCCCTTATAAGTGGATGGTGAGGGACTCTCTATCGCTCCTAGCCACTCCCTTGCTCTTGTTCCCCACTCCTGTGTGGTCTTGGATGTTTTTCTTTTTTTATATTTCTCCTGCCCAGGGAGATGGTTTTTCCCTTACCTTCTTGGCCATCCGACTAATAGAAATATATGCATAATTAATAATTGCATGGTGTGTGGGAGGGTGGGCGGTAACAGGTTGGGAGGGATAGGGTAGATAAAATAATGCCAGTTGTGTCTTTTGTACTTTGAAATGTAATATGACATTTTATATTGTTGTATGTTCTTTTTTTTTTATATTTGAAGAATAAAAATAAAAGTAATATAAAAAAGATATATGGGACTTGACACATAAAAAAGAAAACTGGGGATATAAAACTCTCCACGTATTCCATTAAAAGACACTGATTATTTCCACTGGGGAAAGGTAGTTTATTTGAAAACTGGATCAAGAACGAGAACGCACAATTAAAAGATGTAATGGTGAAGGGTAGAATTTGCACGATTCAGGAGCTAAAACAAAAAAAAATATTTGATGATAATAGATGAGTGGCATTATTTCCAATTGAAACATTTCTTTGGGTCCCCCCCCCCCCCCGAAGCAGTGCAGTCAATAGACAATTTGCTCCAGTTGGAGAAATTGCATCTGGCCACAGTAAAATGGAAGGGGGTTTCTACAATATAAAAAAACTTGACGGAAGGAAGTGGAAAGACCGCCATATATTGGTAAATGGGAAGAGGAATTAGGAGCACAGGTGAATGATACTGAGATGAGGAAAATTTTGAGAATGGCATTTGTAACATCAATAGACAGTAACACTATAGAAACGAGTTTTAAATGTTTAGCACGATGGTACATAACCCCAGATAAGGCTCAAAAATTTCAACAGGAGACCTCGCAACTTTGCTGGAAGGGGTGCAGAGGACTGGGAACTAGGTCTCATATTTGGTGGACCTGTCCAAAAGTTAGATTATATTGGAGAGAGGTATTACAGATGATAAAAGATAACTAAAGTGGTTGTTTTAGAGCACCAGTGGAAGTGTATGTTCCATTTGCCGAAAACTCCAACTAATCAGTACGTGAGAACTCTGGTTCCATCACTGCTGAACGGGACAAAAAGTTTAATTCCTAGGCAGTGTCAGGGCCCAGAGAGTCCTACACTGAGGAGTCGGTGTAACAGGGTAAACAAAATCTATAGCTCGGAATAGCTGAGATTTAGTGGGGAGGAGGGATGGGCAGGATTTGAGGAAAAGTGGTAGGATTGGCTCAAATTTAAGTATACAACCAGGTTTGCAGAAATAATAGGAGTTTGATGGAGAGGTTAAAAGGTAGAGGTATAGTCGGGGACAACTAATTAGGAACTAGGTCGAGAGCAGGGGGGAATGAGGGAAGGGGGGGGGGGTAAGAGGTTATTAGTAATCAGATATTGATGCGAGTTGAATTTTTATTGGTTATATGTATGTCATCATTTTTTTTATAAGAAACAAAGAAAATCTAATAAAGAGAAAAAAAAAAAAAAAAGGGAAGGGTGCTGGAGGAGATACAGTGGAGGTTTCTGTATCCCAGAATGAGCTGGGAAATAATAGAGAACTAGCAGCTCCAGCCACTTCCCCTTTGTACAGAGCAGCAGTGTGGCAACACCATGTGCTCCTGTGTGCAGGGAAAAGCATCAAGCCAGCCTACAGTGCTGCCAGGCAGGAGCAGAGGCATTGAGCATTATTTCCAGTGGCAAAAGTTCTTGCATCAGAAAAGTGTCGGTGTCAGCAAGAGTCAGTACCAGCAAGCAACTGCACCAACAAGTGAACATGCCAGCAAGCTCTGATAAGTATTCCGTGATCAGCTTGAGCTGGACCAAGCCAAGTGTCAAAGAAACCAAAATATACAAATCCATCTTGCAAAGAAATCACAAAAAATGCTTGCTATCTCAACCACAACCTAATGATGTTTAAAAGCAGATCATTTCACCTACTACATCACCTGCATTCACTATATCTGGTCTCCCACAGTACATGGAAATGCAATTATTTTAGTAAATATAAACTACTAAATACCTTTTTATAATCAGCAGTATATAACAGTCTTGTGACTTCTATAAGTGCCTTGTTAAAGCTTGTAGGAGAAGTTTTTATACTGCACTGGCTGTCCTATCAAAATGCAGGACCTCTGACCCTCTGTATGGACGGTGCTGATCGGCCCTGTGCTGATTACATGCACTCTCCCAAGGAAATAAATACTCCCTAGCAAAACAAACAAACTGACCATGTGCAGCCTGACTTCAGTAACTCTGTCTTATCCAGATCTGTTTTGGAGTCTGTGGAAGAAGAGGAGGGAGGATCTGTACATACAGGATCAAACAGCCTTTTTAAACAATGCAGTGGATTAACCCCTTAGGTTCCACAGTGAGTATAACATGCATGCTTAACTGCATATACAGATTGATCTTACGGTCGTGGGTTTAGCAGCATTTTAACCACTTCCCGCCCGGCCTTTAGCAGATTGACGGTCGGGCGGTGGTTCAGTTATCCTGACTGGGCGTCATATGACGTCCAGCAGGATAACATGCGGGGGCGCGCATCGCGGTGATCGGTGGAGCGGTGTGTCACTCTGACACACCGCTCCACCGATCTTGGTAAAGAGCCCCCGGCGGAGGCTCTTTACCACGCGGTGCCACCGCTTACTCAAGTACGAGTCTACCCCTTGCTCCTAGTGCTGTATGGTGGCTCTACCAAGTCCCTCGGCGTTAAATCCCTCCAACGTTTATATTCTGGTCCTTTTGTCCCCTCTGTGGCCCCCAGCTGCTTGTGGCCTTGACTGTGAAAGTGGGCTGTAAGTGTGAGTGCAACGGAACTGCTGCCCCTCTCACTTTGGTTGATTCGGGATAGAAGCACTGCTCTGGGATTGGATAGAAGGCTTGCCTTTGTCCATTGATTTTATATGTATCTGAGATATTTATGTATCTGAGATTATTCATAATCAACACAAATGTGAACGAGCCCTTGGGGCCCCATTCACATGGGCAGACCGATCAGCTCCATCTGTCAGTTTTTCAGGCGGACCTGATCAGACCATCTATTGCCCTCAATGGAGCGGCGGGTGTCAACAGATAGCCGTTGGGTGTAAACAGACAGGTGGTCCGTTTACATTAGACTACCCATAGTGGAGAGGAGCGGACATGCACTAGCCATCTGCCTGCTAAGTGGGGATCAGTGGACAAAATTCCCTGATGAGCAGGCGGCCTCCGCCATGTAAAAGCGGCCTAAGGCAGTTGTCAGTGGAACTAGTGTCCCCATAAGATTTGCTTTCTATTCAGTAACAGTTGAAGAGTTTAGATTTTCTCTCCCAGTACCACTCAGAATAGTCATCACTAAAAAAAAAAAAAAAAAAAAGAGAGGGTAAAACAAGGACACAGATAGCTATAAAAACCTGATATGGATTTTAAACCTCTACCCAAAATAGAACACACAAAACGTAAACACCACTAAAACGTATTTATCTAGGCATACAATGCTGTATCAATAGCAAAGTCATACTTTTACCTACAGAAAGTGAAAAAAAAATGAAAAAAATGCACTCACAACCAGTAAGAAAGCCGTAGAGACACAGTCAGTACCAAACTGACACAACCAGAAACATGTAATCAGGCAAAGACTATTGTGCAGCAAGTGTATAGAGAGCAGTGGTCTGATGTATATAACATTCAAAACAGCAGGCAGTGCACAGAGGGAAAAAAAAAAGGTCCAGCACAAAGGGGAGAAAATAAAATGCCCCGGCATTAGTGGTTAGAAAAAAGTGGTAGGAAGAACGTTCCCATGTCCATGTCAGTGAAGGAGAAATCTTTTGCTTAAGAAATTTGCATTTACCATTAGTTAATTAGGAACCCTCCACCATACAATATCGGCATAGGCAGTAATTATAAAAAAATTAGGAGAAATGAAGATTTAGAATCTTTGCCAGGATTTAATTGTTGTCTATGTCCTCGTGAGTAAGAAAGTGGAAGTGCCACCAAAGTGAGCACTGGCAGGAATTAACGCACCTTTTCTAGTAGCCTGGAACCACCATCAGAATGTCATTTCTGTGTCCCCATGAGGCAGATTTCCCCTCACTTGCCGTCTAGGCATATGGGGAGTCAAAGGGTAGACAAGAAAAACTACCTTCTCAAGGAGACCGAAAGCAATTTTAAATATCAAAAGGAAAAAGCCTCCTTAGCATGGATACAGATGGCATTTAACTTTTCTATAAAAAGAATAAATAAATATGTTTGCTGAAGTTGATTTAAAGCAGACCTTTCCTCACAGAAAGCCCTGGTGGATGCAGCCCTGCATCTTGATCTGTGCTTTGTGTATTTCTTCCAGATCTGTGAAGTAACCCAGTATGAAGCTTCCTGTAATACAGACCAGTGACTGCTGCTCTCTCCTTGTGTAGGGTGACTGGTCCCGTCTCTGCCCCCTCCTATAGGCAGCCTGTAGTGGGATGGACCTGCTGGGTTCTTCTCACAGTTCTATTATCCTCACAGGCTATGTACAGCACAATGACGACAGCACTGCTACCTTTACAAGGTAATATTTGGGTTTTCAAATGCATTTGATGCACATAAAGTGGATTTATATCTTTGTGGTTACTGAGAAGTATACTGTATCTAGGTAAGTTTTTGTGTCCATAGTTTGGCTTTAAACAAATCATAATTTAAAATAAATGCTATATCTGTATACAAAAGAGATATCTATCTATAAATAACACGCCCAAGCTCATCCTTAGACTCTTCACCACACACAGCAGTGTGCAGGCAAGTTTTTTTTCAATTGACATGAATACATTGTAAAATCACAGTTAATGTCAGTTGGTCTAAATCAGTTTTAAATATACTGTATTTGGATACAACATGTATACTTGGTGTTATGTTCATGTTTATATTATTTTTTTTAACTTAAAAGTTGACAGACAACCTTTATTACCAATAATATGTAATGTACTTTACAATGTTCATGACATATATATTTCAACTTCCTGGATTTTTTTTTTCATCTGGCCTTCAGATACGAAAGGCAGAGTGATTTAACACCTGTTTAGATTTGTCATCCATGTGTCGAAATGAAAAGTATGCGTTTGCAATAAACTTTGCATAAAATAGTTAATTTGCATTTAATTTTAATGGTTCTAAGACTGTTAAGGCAAAATGGTCAGCCCTCACGCATGTTCACTTAATCAAATCTGACCCTCTTTGAAAAAAGTTTAGACACCCCTGACTTAGAGCATTCAGAGTTTGTAGAAGACCCACCAAATCATAAATTTTCTGAAAGCATAGGACTGGTAGAATAACAGCTTCATGATCGTCCACCACTTATACTGCGGCATGGTGGACCCGCTATGCCATATGATGTACATGATTTGGTATTCCCGTGTAGTAGTAGGCATGCAAGCGCATGCGCCCCACCCCAGCTGTCATTTGCTGTAGCACGAGCCGATCAGTGGGTCCTGGCCAATGATTTATGGCTGGAACCCGCTGACTGTCTGAGCGAATGACAGAAGAGAGCCCTGTGTAGATAAACAGCACAAGGCTCTCTACAAACAGCAGTGATGTGCCATCTTTTTTCTCCCTGCAAAGTAGGGAGTAAAAAAGCACACAATACACGCATTACACATTATTAGGCACACATTTAACCCCTTGATCGCCCTAGATGTTAACCCCTTCACAACCAGCGTCATTAGTACAGCGATAGTGTATATTATTAGCACTGATCACTGTATTAGCGTCACTGGTGATGTCAGTGGCAGTTAGGCCGTTTCCCCCCACCATCTGTTAGTGTCAGATTGCCCACCGCACGATCGCAGTCCCATTATAAGTAGCTGATCATGCCATTAGTAGTTAAAAAAATAAAAATTAGATAGAGATATGATCTCTCTCTCACATTGAGGAGTACACTTACTGGGATTTTTTTCTTACCAAAGACATGTAGCAAAATACATTTTGGTCTAAGGAAATTTGATTTTGTTTTTTATTGGATATCTTTTATAGTAGAAAATAAAAAAAAAAGTTTTTTTTTTGTTTTTTTTTTAAACTTTCAGGCTTTTTTTCATTTATATTGCAAAAAAAAAAAAAAAAACCCGGTGGTGATCAAATACTACCAATAGTATACTAAAAATTACAAAATTAGAAATTTTGTTTGGGTACAGAGTTGCCTGACTACGCAATTGCCAGTTAGAATAGCGCAGTGCTATATAACGAAAAATGGCCTGGCGAAGAAGGGGGAAACATCTTCCAGAGCTAAAGTGGTTTAAAAAGATGCAAATTTTTATTAAAGATATTTTCGCTAAAAATACAAAAAAAAAAAAATCATTATTAGCGGACATAAACACAACTTAACTTACAAAATTCCTGCTAAATTCAAAGTAAAGCTAAAGGCTAAAATTGTATGGAGTTATAAAATAATTCTAAATTTTAAATTGTGCCTTTTTTGCGAAACGGTAAAAATCGAAGGTACACAAAACTATAAATAATCAACCTGAAGGTTGGCTATGCATTTTGCTAACACCCAATCAAAGTGTCATGTGTGCACTGAATTAGTGTATTTTTTTTTATACAAAAAAGGAGGATGCATTTTATTGCAATGCAGTGCAGTACAACGCGTGGCTACTTGTCACAATGCGCCGATGCACATAGAGTTGGGTAAAAGTAAAAAAGGAAAAAAAAAAAACAAACAAAAAAACAAAATCAAGCACTGTGATGCTTTGTAACAATGGACAGCAGTGCTTGGTACAACACATACCAGCACATGCGGGTTATGTGCATCATAATGCATGTCATCAGATGCGAATGTGCCCCTAGTGTGCTGGTGCCCTGGTTCGGCCTAAGGCAGCTGAAGCTGGCGGGAGGGTGAGGAAGAGAGGCCAGCAACGTTGCAGGAGAAGCGACTGGTGAAGCTGGGGGAACCACTGGCAGATCCCCCTGTGGCTCCCTCTGCAGCAGCTGAAGCTGGTGGGAGGACGAGGAGAAGCTGGCAGCGCTGCAGGGAGAGCCACAGAAGGATCAGCACAAGGGGGATGTGGTGGTCTCATTGTAAATAGCCGTGATCAGCGGCATGTCAGCCACTGATCACAACTATTTGTTTATTAAGCAGAGTCTGCTGTACAATTACTCCAGTGACCCTGAGCTTATAGCAGAAAGTGGAATGCCAGCGATGTAAAACTTACTGAGCTGACCAGCTGGAAGCAGTTCTGTGGCACTGTAGGTTTTACATTGCTGGCAGTGAAAGGGTTAATCAAGAAACCTAAAGAACAGCACATACAAATTATAATAAAATGTACAATCCATAATTTAAAATGAAATCTAACAATTTTTGCCCTGTGTCCAGTGATTTGTGGCATCAAGAACAGAAATAACTTAGCTGACAAGCTAATTTTGTGAAAAGACTAGACATTGTAAACCAAAGATATCCAATATATATAGAAGATGTTTGCATCCCCTGGAGCTACATGGTTAACAGATATGCAACATGCAAACATTGTAAAATACGTAGCTTACAAGTGCAACACAGGATACACAAAAAACAAAATAGAATACCATCTTACCTGAATGTTAAGACTGTGAGTGGCCTATAAGACTTATGACTAGCATTGCTGCTGAGTTTAGTACCCCAAAAATCATGGAGCCACAAATCACTGATCGATGTATCTTCTCGAAGGTCCTATAACAAGAAAAAAAATATTGTACTGCACTAATATCATTTTTGTAATTTAGTATTGTATATTCCTAATATATAAAGTGAAAATATAAACAGGGGATACTAAAAAACTATAATCAATTTGTTGTGCTTCAAAAATGTCATGTTGATCCCGTATATGTAAATGTATTCTGGTAGCATATACAGCAATAATATGATGTGCAATAACACAGTATTTTACAGAAGTCAGAACAATTTATTTTTATGGATTATTGGCCTTTACAAAGCGTCTTATGGCCTTATTAAAACTTAAGTTTAGCGGATTTCAAATGTTTCTGTGTCTACAGCTTCAGCGACATTACTTACCTGTAATGAAGGATGTCCCACATCATGCAGCTGGATGCTGGAGAAATCTTAACTGTAGGGGGGTGCCCCAGCCTCTTCCTGTGCCTGAACTTACAGCACACAGGGGGTTAAAGCATTAGTAAAAAGTCGACCACTTATTTTTAGGAGCTCCCTGCAGTGGTATGCCATAATGTGCTAGTATGCACCACATACTGGCACTTTATGGTAGACTTACCTTTTTTAAACAGAGCCCTCCAGCACTAAGCTGTCACCACTGCTGGAGCTCCCATCTTTGCTCGGTCTGACTACTGGTTTCATGATCTCTGGCTGGTCAATACTGCGACACAGCCCTCTGCATTCAGGACCAGTGCCGGGACAAGGCCCCCCCCCCGCTGTGAAAAGCTACAGTGCCTACAGATGTGACAGTGCATTAACCCCCTTCCTGCTGCATATTACCAATACGATTGCTAATTAAGCAAACTCCCCTCAGAGACTGCAGACATGATATAAGACAAGAGATGGTCAGAGACTGAGGACATGATGCAGGCGATGATAAAAGTGATCAATGCAGTCTCACCAGTGCCCATCAAATGCAGCCTACCGCTTTGCCCATCAATGCTGCCTCACTGTGCCCATAATCGCAACCTCTGTCCGACCATAATCGCCGCCTCTCTCCGACCATAATCGCCGCCTCTCTCCGACCATAATCGCCGCCTCTCTCCGACCATAATCGCCGCCTCACTGTGCCCATCAATGCCGCCTCACTGTGCCCATCAATGCCGCCTCACTGTGCCCATCAATGCCGCCTCACTGTGCCCATCAATGCCGCCTCACTGTGCCCATCAATGCCGCCTCACTGTGCCCATCAATGCTGCCTCACTGTGCCCATAATTGCAGCCTCTCTGTGATCATAATCGCAGATACTCTGTGCCCATATTAGCAGCCTCTCTGTGCCTATGAATGCAGACTCAACATAGCCTGCCCTGGATCACACAGCGGACATCCCCTGCAGCGCTGTGTGTCACATAGCTGGGTCTGTGTGTGTGTTCGGCGGCGCCGTAACAAGGTCCCGCCCCCCTAAACCGGCTAGTGTGATAGGCGGAACAATGGTTCAATCTGCTGCCACATGAGCCGGTCTAGGGGAGTGGAACCTTGTTACGGCGCCGAACACACACACACACACACAGACCCATCTCCCTGACACACAGCGCTCCCGGCGCTGTGTGACAAACAAGAGGAGGAGGTGGGAGGGGAGCGCTGCAGCCACAGATCAAAACGCCCCCCCCCTCCAGTAAATGGTCCCGCACAGGGCATCCGCCCCTTCTGCCCACCCCTTGTACCGGCCCTGTTTAGGGCACACTTTGTTTGCCCTGAAAGCAGCGACGTCACCCACTATTGCTGATGTGAATATCTTCTAAATGGTGTACATTTAGGAGACATTCACTGTACTTACAGGCTAGCTACATGATAGGCTTACCTGTAGGTACTAATGAAAAATTAGAGTTTACTAGCACTTTAATAGCTTCAGGCTCTGGGCTGTGGAAAAAGTTCTAGATGAGGACCTGTCCCCTCTTCCCTCCTCTTCTAAAAAATTTTCTTTCATTAGCACCTGTAGCACGATCTGTGAGTGGAGGAGAGAATTATGTTACTCAGACTCTCCTCCATTCACAGATCGAGTTACGGTGATCGACAGTGAAAGCAATCAAAAAATATTTCTCAATGGAGGAGGGAGTGGGGAACTTTTTCCACAGCATCACAGTCCGATGCCTAAGGTCAGCTGAAAGAAGAGGACATAGTACCCCTGCAGCAAAGATTTATCCAGGATCCAGCTATCTGCATGACGTGAGATGGCTTCCAGGGCAGGTAAGTTATTTCACTGAAGCTGTAGAAAAGAAAGAAAAAGAAAACCAAAAAATGACCTAAACTTCAGCCTTAAATGAACCTTATTTAGGATACAAATAACCATGACAAAACAATAGCTGAATTCAGCTACTTTTGCCTGGATCAGCTAACAATCTTATGTCAATGGGGGTTGATTTACTAAAGGCGAATCCACTTTGCACTACCAGTGCATTTGGAAATGCAGTTGCTGTAGATCTGAGGGGGACATGCAAGGAAAATAAAAAACAGCAGTTTTGTTTGTACATGATTGGATGAGAAAATCAGCAGAGCTTTTTCTCATTTCAGATCTTCCTCTCAGATCTAAAGCTACTGCAAGTGCACTTGTAGTGCAAAGTAGATTTGCCTTTAGTAAATCAACCCCAATGTGTGTCAATTAATACAGGTGCCCGCTCTGCTATTCAAGGAAGCTGGTGACATGTTTGTTCAGTTATAATACAGGGTCAATGTATTCTTATTGGTCTAAGATGTTGCCCTGGGATGATACAATCATGATGTAATCTTGGTTCCTGTGCTATATATGCTATGACTGACTGCTCATCGGCTTGCTTACACAGCTATGCCCCCTGCTTCTGCCCATCACCCTGTTGTCAGAAATGATCACTATGGTGGGCAAAAAACAAAGAAAACGCTGCCTTCTGGCAGTAGCAGACTAAGATTACATCATTAATCTGCTGTTTTTCCTGAAGGATTTTAAGAGAGGCGTTGAAGCAGTTACTTGACAAAAGTTTAAGGCTGCATTCACACATGAGCACAGTGTCTTTGAGACGTCTCACTGTGATCTTTGAGCGTTGTGTGATTTTGGCACGTTTTTGTGCACAATTTTGAGCTTTGGCATTTTTAGCCAATAGTGAAAACTCATCTGTTGCATCCTTCGTTGCTAGTTATTTCAGCTTTTCCATTAGCTTTTATTTTTATTATTCATTTATTTATTTTTTCTGTTAGGGTAAGGGGTTAGAGTTAAAGTGGATGTAAACCCTTTCCTATACCCAGTGAAGAGAACAGCCTCAGATGATACACAGATTAAACAAATCCCCCTACATAAGTTTTACATATAAATATGCTGTCTTCAGCTTGATATATTCTTTAGAATTCTGACATCGTGTTAGAATTTTCACTTCCTCATTCAGTAGTAGGCATGGATTCTTGGCATACGCTGTGTGACAGGTCCTCCCCCTCTACATAGGCAGCAGAAGGAAGAAATGTGCAGAGCTGTGCTGTGACAAGACAAGCTCTCAGCTAATTTATATTATATATCAGCTATTTATAGCACCCATTCCGACACAAATTTCAGGCTGGTTTTATCTTGGTTGTCGGAGAACTTATCATGCTGAAGAATGAATCAGCAGAAAGACACAAGACTTGGGTTTGGAGAGAGATAAGTAAACCTTGCAGATATATGTGCCTAGGTCAAATTTCATGAATCGGGTTTACATCTACTTTAAAAGGTTAGGTTTTTGGGTTATTTTTTTTTGGGGTGTTAACTACTACTACTACATGAATAAATACATGTAAAATAAATACAAATAAAAATAATCATAAATAATAAATAAATTCAATAAATGAATGCTAGGTAATAATACATAAAATAAACCCATAATCTTAACTCCTAACCCGAACACAAAATAAATGAATACATTATTATTAATATTTTTTTGGGGGTTTGGGTGTTTATTATTATTATTATAATAATAATAATTTAATATTTTTAAGGTTAGGGGTTAAAGTGGTTGTAAAGCCACTACTATAAAAACAACCTATCCCCTCTAACATAACAATATGTGTCCCTGTGCCCGTGGTATATAAAAAAATATGCCGATCTGTACCCATATCGGAGCGGTTCCTGGTGCTCACGTGACTCCTCGGCTCTTTTCTCTGCCTGGCTGACAGCTCCAGCGGGTGGGGACGAGCACTCCCGAAGAGTCAGCCAGGAAAGAGGAGAGAGAGCCGGGAGGCGCTCTGAAATAGGTACAGATCGGCTATTTTCATATAACAGAAGCACAGGGACACAACAAAATGCTACAGAGGGGATGGGATGTTTATATTGTAGTTATAATGGCAGCACGAGGGGAGGGGGCAGGCGCTGACACAAGCAGGGCAGAGTAGGGCTGCGCATGATGGAGGCACATAGACCGACCACGGTGTCAGGGCTCAGCAGCCATTATAAACCGTGGTCAGTTTACAGGGGGAGGGTATAGCCAGGCAGGATCAGCCAGATTATTTTTTAGGCGATAGAAGGGGCCAAATTATACAGCACAAGCACTGTGCTGTATAAAATGCTTTAACCACTTTAATACAGGGCATTTTCACCCCCCAATTTTCAGCGCTGTCACAATTTGAATGACATTTGCGTGGTCATACAACACTGCACCGAAATGAAATTATCATTTTTTCCCCACAAATAGAGCTTTCTTTTGGTGGCATTTAATCATTTCTGCGGTTTTTATTTTTTGCGCTATAAACAAAAGAAGAGTGACAAGTTTGAAAAAAAAAAAAAAAAAAAAAAAAAAAAAAAAAACACAATATTTTTTACTTTTTGCTATAATAAATATCCAATTTTTAAAAAAAAAAAAAAAAAAAACTAATTTTTTTCCCTCAGTTTAGGCCAATATATATATATTCTTCTACATATTTTTGGTAAAAAAAAAATCTCAATAAGCGTATATTGATTGGTTTGCGCAAAAGTTATAGTGTCTACAAAATAGGGGATAGGTTTATGGCATTTTTATTATTTTTTTTTTTTTTCTACTAGTAATGGCGTCGATCTGCGATTTTTATATCGCGACTGCGACATTGCAGCGGACATATCGATCACTTTTGACACAATTTTTGGACCATTCACATTTATATAGCAATCAGCGCTATACAAATGCATTGATTACTGTATAAATGTCACTGGCAGGGAAGGGGTTAACACTAGGGGGCAAAGGCTTAATTGTGTTACCTAGGGAATGATTCTAACTGTAGGGGCCGCGGATTTACAAGGGGAGGAGACCGATCGGTGTTCCTCTGTACTGGGAACACATGATCGGTCTCCTCTCATCTGACTGGATGTGGATCTGGGTTTACACAGATTACACAATCGCAGGTCCCCGGCGGACATACAGGCCGCCGGGCACGCGCATCGGCTCACGAGTGACGTGGCGGGGGCGCGCGCCCCTCAGACAGCCGGGAAGCCCAGGATGTCATATGACGCCCGCTCAGGATGGGATATCCCTCCTGCGGACGCCATATGATCATGGGCAGGATGGGAAGTGGTTAAGGGAACAGGATCTGTTTTTTGATTTTTTTGGTTAACAAACACTTTATTATTTATGTATTTTTAACACATGATTTATTTTATATATATTTAAAATGCGAGACAAAAATGCGCGAATGACGCAATTGCATTTAGTTCTATGGGAATAAAAACACACACACAAAAAATTAAAAAAAAAAAAAAAAATGCTCAAATCTGTCCGATTCGAGGTACAAAAAAAAAAAACAAAAAAAAAACTTTTTTGAGCTTCAGGCAAACCATCGCCACAGAGGATAATTGAGTTTTTTTCCTCCAACATTCGAGCTTCAAAATGCTGGAGGTGCGAATGGGGCCTAAGGGCTGCTTTTCAATATCAAAACAGCATTATTTTTTTATTGTATTGTTGAAAATTATATATATATATATTATATATATATATATATATATATATATATATATATACACATATACATATACATACACACACACATATATACACATATATATACACATATACACACACGCTTGTAAAGTTTATAATTGGTTCAACTTTCAAATGTAATTTCCAGACAGACTTTTTGTTTTTGATAGCGTTTGTTAGAACTCAGGTCCTTGTTCCCAGGGAGGATGCACTACTTTTAAGAATACAAATCATCACAGGGCAGAAAAAAAAAAAGAAGGGCATGAGCATTTGAGAATATCAGTCCATACAAATGTATACAGTAATCCCTTTTTTATATCTGTAAATGCATTAGCCAATTAGGGAATACACATTTAAAAAACACAAACAGGATGCTATATCCACTAAAACATTGTGTAGAAATATCAAAAAATAAATTAGTACTCTTTAAAATGGTCCTGACCCCTGAACTGTAACCATCCTTTGTAATAGAAAAAAAAGCATGACAGGACAGGACCTCTTTAATGTGAGATCTGGGGCCAAAAAGACCTCAGATCTCACATTTACTCTTAAATGCAATACAAAATAAATTAAAAAAAAGTCCCCTTAAGGCCGTTGGGCGGAAGTGACGTTTGATGCTGCTTCCGTCATCAACATCATTGAGTCGAGTGGGGGCCAGAATTCCCTCACTTGACTTCCAGCCTCTGAGGGGAAAGGATCGGATTGTCTACGCTGCTACCGACAGCTCCGGTAAGCAGCGGAGATGACCGGAATGATAAAAGTGATCTTGCAGCAATATAAACCTGCCTTTGCCTTTAGTGATACTTGAACTGTGCTTCTTTAAAGTAGTTATGAAGCCGTATTTTCTTCTTTACCTTAATGCATTCTTTGCATTAGGGTAAAAAATGTTTAGGAATCAGTATGCCCCCCCCCCAGTAAAGCCTGAAATATAGCCAAAGAGCCAATGGTAGCAGTCCGTAGAGGAAACACAGTTGCCACAGTGACCATAAATTCATTAAAAAGAGAAGTATACTTCTTGTGGGTCACAGAAGTGCACTTACTTGCGTACTCCCGTGACCCAGAATTAGCTGAAAGTTGATGTCACAGAGAAATTGCAGATTCCAGCATCCACTCATATGCCTTACAGGCAGCTGCTCATGCCACAGCCAAATGCTCTAGTGAGGGGCAATCACGGCTTTGTGCTCAAAGCAGACCCGAGAATAGTCACGTGTTGTGATGAAATGTGCGTAGGGATTGGCCGGAAGTCTGAGAGACAGGAAGTGATGCAAGGAGTATGTTTGACACATGGATACACACAGATAAGCTTGTTTTTATCTTTTTAAATGTAAAAGGCAACTTGCCATTTCTAATAAACTGTATTCTCTTTATATATTACACTATGGGAGGCCGGTTTTATTTCTTTTAATGACAAATATTGAACTCCATAACAGAACCACGAGATCCTGAGGCTAACCAAGCTGTCAGCAGGGAGAAGGTTTATTCAGCAGATCGCGAACCACGTCCATAACTATTCACACGGACATCGTTTGAAAACACGGACGATATACAGGCGATCCCATCTCAGGATACCGATCTAAGGCTTATTGTTCTCATCTGGAGATTTGCACAATCTTTTGAACACTTGGGATACTTACCGTGATTGAGAGACCGTCCGGGAAACAGATTATTGAGAAGAGACGTCCAGGAGATCAAGGAAGCCCAGGAGATCTGGAGTTCATTTCTGGGGATCTGTGATCCAATTTGCGCTCTTTGACCTCCCTGAGTAAGGGGGGGTGCTGGCGGTCCGGTAAGCCTTCCTTTTACTAGAGGTGACGGGTATCACGAGGTCAAGCAATCACACCAAGTCACATATTCATATGAAGATTTTTTTAGTCACTTTTGGGGACTTTTTTTTTTTTAGATATTTACTATATATTTTTTTCACCATATTTTTTGCACCTTTATTATAGCACTCTCCATATATATATGATCTTCTGGTCTTGTATATTCCTCAGTTTTGCTTGATTTATGCTAGTTTTATTTATTGCCAGTATTTAGCATTTTCTTGTTTTATATGCGATTTAAGCAAGTTTGTGTCAGTATTTAGCATTTTCTTGTTTTATATGTGATGTATGGTAACGCTGTTCACATTATATGGTCACTAATTTGCACTTTTTTGTAAGTTGTGTCCAACAACTTTCTTCGTACATTTTAGCGCTGCACTTTTTTCTACACATTTACATTATACCTTATATCTGGGTTATAGTGTTCAGCTGCTGCATGCTGTTTTTTTACCAAGCGCGGATATTACCCCCTTTTTTAATATCTCTGACGCTAAACCAAGTTATTCTTTCCCTGATACATGCGGACCAACCAGGTTTCATGCCAGGCCGTAACACTTCATTCAACTTGCACAAACTGTACATTAATCTGCAAGCCACATACACAGAAGCTGAATCCCAGGTGGTAGTAACCTTAGACACGGCAAAAGCATTTGATTCTGTAGAGTGGGAGTATCTCTGGAGTTGCCTGGAGAGATATGGCTTTGGACCAAAATTCATTAAAATGGGTCCAATTGTTGTACCAGTCACCCACGGCCAAGGTGGTAGCTAATGGATGGCTCTCCCAGATGTTTGACCTCAGTAGAGGCACGAGGCAGGGCTGCCCTCTATCACCACTTCTATACGCTTTGGCCGCAGAATCCTTAGCCATTTCCATTCGAGCTAACCCAGGGATCAAGGAATTGAGTTCAGGTACTCTGACCGAAAAAAAAAAATTAGTATGTATGCGGACGACATACTGCTATACCTGGCGGACTCGAGACCCTCTCTACGCACAGCACTACAGACAATTGAACTATTTGGAACCTTCTCTGGTTTAAAGATTAATTGTGAGAAACCCCAAATTTTACCTATAGACAATTTCCCACCGACTGAGTCCCAGGCCAACTTACCGCTACAACGAGTCAGCATCACTAAATACCTGGTGATACATGTTTCCAGATCACCGGCAGATTACGTGCATTTAAACATAGAACCCCTCATCTCTCACGAAAAATCTAAACTTAGAGCCTGGGCCCGTTTGCCACTAGGGGTATGGGGCTGAGTAAATCTAATCAAAATGATTCTTCTCCCCAAAATATTGTATGTAATATACCTACCTCTGAAGTACTTCAAATCCCTCGAGGCTCTCCTTAAATCCTTTGTGTGGGGAACCAACAGACATAAATTGGCTTGGCAGGCGCTAAAAAACCCCACTGATCTGGGGGACACTGCATTGCCTGACTTCAGTCTCTACTACATAGCGTCCCAATTGTCCCAACTTTATCACTTGTATAAGACAGACAGAGAGAGATTCCTCCAGCTAATATGTTTTAAGTGGGCTAGACATACCAAAGACTCAATTCTATGCGATGGCGACAGGCTCTAGTAATACAGGATCAGGGAGTGATAGGAAAATTGTATCACTACAGACGCATATGGGATATAGCTTCGTCTAAATTGGGGATTCCTCGACACAATGACTATACTCCACTGTGGCACAATAAAAATCTGCCCGAATTCCTCCAAGTGCCTGATGCGGACCTTTGGTCCACTCAAGGCATCCTATATTTACATCAACTAACTACAAATGGAACCCTCAAAACCTTCACCGCACTTAAAGAATAATTCACACTTCCTAACTACATGCTCTTCAGGATTCCTGCAAGTAAAACATGAGGCCCAAACTCAATTTCCAGCCCCCCCCCCCACTCCTAATGTCATCCTGGCAATCGTTAAAAATACAGATCCCCAAAAACTAACATTGGCCTTTTACAATATACTTGCCACTCCAATAGCCACCAAATTAGCTTACGGCCTTAAGCCCTGTTGGGAGAGAGCGATGGGTCCTCTAGAGGATGAGGAATGGGAGAAGGCCTTGGAATCCTGCAAGGCAGCCTCGCCTAAACTCTAAGAGAGACAAACCCAAAATTTTCATAATTTATCAGGCATACCTCACCCCCATCAGGGTGGCTAGGTATAAAAGCACCCAATCTACCCTGTGCCAGATGTGTGGAAAGGAGGTAGGCACGTTTATTCCCTTACTATGGTCATGCCCCAAAATACAGGGTCTCTGGACACAAGTCCTGATGTTCCTTCATGTCTCTCCGGTCGCATTGGACCCAAAACAATGCCTCCTTGGGCTACTTCCTGATACTGTTGATAAGTACACAAAGACGTTCCTACATGAGACGCTGTTCTCAGAACGAAAGGTGATAGCTGGGAACCTGCATAAGGCCCCTGCCCCCTAGGTTTGTGCAGTGGAAGGTGGAAATATACAACACTCTACTGTACAAAAAACTTATATATGTCAACAGAGGGTATCCGGCCAAATACAATAAAATCTGGGACCAATAGTGGCAAGACTGCGAACCTGTTCACAACACAACCTATGCCTCCCTTCCCATGTAGTTAACGTACTGTAGCCCTCTCATCCCATGGGTAATACGAGCAAAACACACGGTCATCCCTTGGAGCAGATTCTCTCTTTTCCATATGATCACAATACGGTAACATCGTGATGTATCTTGAATGCATGTCAAACCATGTATGCACTTTTGACAAAATAAAACCGTTTGTTTTTTTTTTTCTTTTTATCAACACACACACACACACACACACACACACACACACACAAACAAACAAACAAAAAACAAATATTAAATTTGATGCACTGAAAGAAATAGGTTATCCAATTTATAAAATATGAGGTTGCACCATGTGAATAGATGCCCGACATGTCAAGCCTTAAATTTGCATGGTCCCGTTAAACAGCAACAAACTTCAGAACCCTACATTTTCCACAGGAGATGCCTTCAAACCCCCTACAGGTCATTGGTATGTTGGGGGGGGGGGGGGGTATATACTTTGGTGTAAAAATGTGAGGTTACACCCAACAAAAAAAGTCCAGAGACGCACATGGAGGGGTATTGGGCATTTGGGTGAATGTTCCCTGGTTGTTTTGGAGGAGATCACTTTCTTCTGACAGCCAAGAGTCCGCTTCTCAGGTTTACACACAGCTAGCAGCTGGGCCCCGCTGCTGCTGGCATATGCAATGCCTAATGGAGCATAGATCATGCCACAGTGGCTGGGGGAAGTGACAGCTGGACCTTGAAGTGATGTAATGCACGTCACTTCTGTGTTCATCCTACCTAATGAAGATCAGCGAACATATGATCCCTAGTCTTCCTGCCCTCTACCTGGCAGCACCTGCTATGCAGAATCCAGGACTGCAGATATAACTGCAAAGCCCAGGAAAAATGGTGGTGGGAGGGCAAACTATGGGGGGCCGTGGAAGTGATTGGGCAGCTGTTGAGTTGTAGGTTTGCTTCCATTTAACAGCTGGCTTGTCAGATTTACATAAATGAATCTTTGTTTTTTGTTTTTTTTATTTAGAAATTACATATACAGAATCATACTTTACGTAGGACAATATTGTCAAAATTTAGCCCAGTTTGTCTTCCTCAAAAACAAATCAAAACACTATGTATTTATTACTTTGATATTTTGGGTAACGGCAAAGTTATCACTGAATAAACAGGTCCACAGCAAAAATGTAAAAAGTTCTAAGTCCATAAGGAATATAAAATGTACAAGAGCTGATGTGGTTAAGAAAAAACAACTTTTTGTACACATAGTAAAACATGTCAGCCCTTACCTTGTTATTGATGATGGCCTCCGAGTCATCAAACACAAAGTTGCCATTATAACTGTTTACAAAGCACACAAAAGAAACAAATCCTACTAGGCATCTAGCCCAGAATGGTGAAAGGCTGAACAATGGAATGTCTTGATCCAGGGATTCTGATGATGCCATGTTATACATTCATTACAACCTATGCACTTCAGCATTGTGTATATTTGCAAACCTACAATTTAAAAAGAAAAATGTTTACCAACCTCTTCTGAAGTGGAGGCATTTGTAAGATCAAAAATGACAGATGTGTTCGCACCATAAAGTTTTCATAAAGGGCCTAAATAGTGGTATACAATTCATCCGTACATAAAGTGTTGCATTTTGTTGCAGAGTTTTATTAGCCAACATTTTTAAATAACATATCAAAATTAAAAACTTTTTTTTGTTTAAAAGACTAAAAAGAAGGATGAGCTATGTGGCAGAAGTAGCAAGATGTAACAGTAAAAAAAAACATCTAAAGGTCAAACCACAAATTCACATACTATATGTATTAAAGATCAGATATGCATGTCAAGTGTAATTTTGTCTGTCTGTTCATTTTTTCATAAATGTAAGATAGGTCTTCTGTGTTTGCTACCTGTTTCTGCAATCATGAATAACCGGTTTACACACATCTACTATTTATTCTACCTTATACTTGCAACCTTCTAATGTACTTTACATCTACTCTGAAGTTTGTGTATGTGTGCTGAAGAGGGCGATAGGAATTTACCGGAGATTTTACTTAAATCACCGTCAATTTATTACATTGCCTAGATCAGCCCTCTAAATTTCCACTCGCCTGCTGGCATTTGGCTGGTGGAAATTAGCTGAGGGCGAGTGTGGAGCCGCATTGGGGGGGGGGGGGCGCGTGTGTAGCCGCATTGGGGGGGCACGTGGCGCCGCTGGGAGGTGGGGTTAATAGGGAGCCAATTCTCCTCCCAGCATTTGTCCAGGAAATTGTGAGGAAGGGAGAGGAGAGGAAGCGGAGAGCCAGCCGGATCACAGAGAGGGGAACACCTTCTGTGACACAGCTTTGATGTGAAATGCTGGCCGCTGTCAAAGTCCAGCCTCCTGGACTGGCTCCTATGATAGACAGCACACTGGTCCAATGCCAGGAAATTGAAATAGGGTGACATTCATCATAGGAGTCGGTCCAGGAGGCAGGACTTTGACAGCAGCTGGTGTTCCACATCCAGGCTGTGTCACAAAAGGAGATCACCTCTCTGTGTGACCTGGCCAGCCATCCTCTTCCTCAGTTTCCTGGCCAATCGCTGGGAGGAGAATCGGCTCCCATGAAGCTGCATTGATGGGTGCTGATGAGGCTGCACTGATAAGCTGTGTCATTTTATGAGATAATTTACGAGGGTGTGTTTAAAGACAGGGTGTATCTCTTAAGGTCTGGCTAGAAGCTCAGGACTTGTAGCTTTGAACCCTGGCCTAGACATTTGCCAAAGTTTAAAAATCTCATTGAATATTGACAATTTTCCTTTTAAAGCAATTCCAGACATTGATTCACTATTTTTAAAGGGCAATGAAAAACTTCAAAATGATGTGCAGAGAGCAGGAGCACATAGTGATAGTGTTTATTCATTCATTATTTTTTAGGGCTCATTCACAAGGGCAGAAAAAAAAAAACGCTGTGTTTAGATGCATATTTTCTGCATTAAAGAAAGGTTCTTGCTGGCAGAACTAGACCTTATTCACACATGCAGAAAAATGTCTTTTCTGTCAACAGGTTTATACTGCAAATAGTTATGTCAGTGTAGCTTCAGGTAAAACTAAAAGGCAAAAAACTTTTTTTTTTTTTCTCTTTTGCCATCTGTGTCCCATTTGGTAGATTTCCCTTCACTTCTTGTCTCAGAGCCAATACAGGAAGTGGAAATCCCTTCAAAATGAGCAACTATCTTGTTGTCTCCAGTAGTAGTGACCCCATTGGAAGAAACCTGCTCTAGGGATAACCTAACATTTCGGATTTTCGTTGATGTCTGTTAACCGCTTGCCAACCGCCTTACGCAGATATAATGCGGCAGAATGGCAAAACTGCGCAAAACCCCTTACAGGCACGTCGTCCCCTTTAAGAGCCGCCAGAGGGTGCGCGCGCTGCATGGCGGGGGACCTGATGCGCGTGACCGGAGGGCGCAATCGCATGCATGAGAACCAGCACAGGGATTTGTGTGTGTAAACACACAAATCCCTGTTCTGTCAGGTGAGAGGAGACCTATGGTTTATTCCTACTGAGTAGTCAGTCCTATCCCCATATAGTTAGAACACACCGAGGGAACACACATTTAACCCCTTGATCGCCCCCTAGTGTTAACCCCTTCCCTACCAGTGACATTTACACAGTAATCCGTGCCTTTTTATAGCACTGATCGCTGTATAATTGTCAACGGTCCCAAAAATGTGTCAAAGTGACCGACCTGTCCGCCGCAATGTCGTAGTACTGCAAAAAAAAAAAAAAAAAAAATTGGATTACTAGTAAAAAATAAAAAAAATAAAATTATAAAAATGCCATAAATCTTTCCCATAGTTCGCAGATGCTATAACTTTTGTGCAAACCAATCAATATACTCTTAATGCGTTTTTTTTACCAAAAATATGTAGAAGAATGTATATTGGCCTAAATTGATGAAGAAATTTGTTTTTTAAAAACATTTTTGGGGATATTTATTATAGCAAAAAGTAAAAAAAAAAAAGTTTTTTCAAAATTGTCGCATTTTTTTTGTTTATAGCGCAAAAAATAAAAATGGTAGAGGTAAACAAATATCACCAAACGAAAGCTATATTTGTGGGGAAAAAAGGTTGCAGATTTAGTTTGGGTACAGCATTGCATGACCGCGCAATTGTCAGTTAAAGCGACGCATTGCCAAATTGTAAAAAGTGCTCTGGTCAGGAAGGGGGTAAAATCTTCTGGGGCTGAAGTGGTTGAAAACAATAAACAGACAAATAGAGAAGGTGAATCTCCCTAACAGGGACACAGAGCAAAAAAACAAAAACACCTTAGTAGGTGTTCCAATTCCTCAATTCTTTCCAAAAACAAAAATGAAACTGCCTTTACTTAACTTTAATGCCCAACTACAATTTTTTTTTTGAATAAAGTAGGATTGGTATGGGACCCCTCTCAGGTTTTTATTGGGTCTGTGTCACTAATGTCCCCCCCCATTTTCTGTCAGGACAGGAAGTGATAAGAAATATCTCCTCTGCAGACACAAAAACACATCTATTTAGTAGTATTATTACTACTTGTGTCACGGTGACAGTCACTCCCTTCGTTTTCATTCTACTGTTACAGGGATAGGGTGCAAACTTTTCCAACAGGCTCTTGGACAGCAATAACAAAGTTACAGAACAATTTGTTTCAAGACAAACAAAAAAAAAAAAGAAGTTTGGCTGCAATTTTGGCACAACATTTTTAGCTGGCATTGTTAATTGAAAGTGGAGTTCCACCCAAAAGGAGAAGCTTCGCTTGTCTGTCTTCTCCCTCGTTCAGCGATCACATTTGGTACCTTTTGGTTATGCAAATTTAGTCAGAAGTTCGGCTTCCCCTGCAGCCGGCTCAATCACAGAGTACAGTGCGCTGTGCATGCCGAGTGGGGAACCAACTGTGAAGTCACAAGGCTTCATTGCTGGTTTCCCTTTGGAGAAATGGTGGCGGCAGCACCCACTAGACGATTGAAAAGTCGGCTTGGGTGAAGACACCACTGGATTCCTGGACAGGCAAGCGTCCTAATATTAAAAATAGTATTTTTAGCTACTGACTTTTTTTCTCCAGGACCCTGGAGCTCCTCTTTAACCACTTGCCACCCGCCCACCATCAAATGATGGAGGGAAAGTGCAGCTCTTGCTCTGGGTGGACGTCCTATGACGGCGCGCAGAACGGTCTCTAGTACGCAGCTTGGCAATCGAGGCCGCGCCGTATTGCTAGGACACGGCACAACCCTGATCTCTGTAAAGAGCCCATTACGTGGCTCTTTAACCATGTGATCGCCTCTCATCGTCTCACACTGACAGAGTGTGTGGCGAGGAGAGCCGATCAGCGGCATCGCCTCGCAGGGAACACCTGGACATGTAATCAGGGCACTGATCATCAGTGCCCCGATTACAGTAAAGCCCTCCAGTGCCACCAATCAGTGCTCATTAGTAATGCCAATCACTGCTGCCTTTCAGTGTCCATCAGTGCCTGCTCGTCAGAGCCGCCTATCCGTGCCAATCAGTGCCCACCAGTCCCACCTATCAGTGCCTTCTCATCAGTGCCCATCAGTGAAGGAGAAAAATTACTTATTTACAAAATAATGACAGAAACTAAGAAAAACTTTTTGGTCTTTTTTAGTAAAAAATAAAAGACCCAGCAGTGATTAAATACCACCAAAAGAAAGCTCTATTTGTGTGAAGAAAATGATACAAAATCCATTTGGGTACAGTATTGCATGACCGCGCTATTGTCATTTAAAGTGTGACAGCATTGAAAGCTGAAAATTGGCCTGGGCAGGAAGGGGGTGAAAGTGCCCTGTAGGCAAGTGGTTAAGGGAAACTACAATGTTTTTGGATCCATGTTATTTAGTTTGAAGGTGCTTGTTTTTTTTTTTTAGCGGCCTGCTATGGGGGCACGTGGCGGAGAGAGGAGGAGCCGGCAGCAGGGGACCCAAAAGAGGGAGAATCGGGGCTGCTCTCTGCAAGGCCATTGCTCTGTGCAAGGCAAGTATAACATGAGCAGGCAAGTATAACATGTTTGCCATTTAAAAAAAAAAAAAAAGTAAAAGTAAACCTTTACAATCACTTTAAATGCTTATATATGCAAAGGGTACCAATTAAAAAGGATTTTACCTACCTTATCCCACACTTCCTTCCCCTGGTGCTCAGGCTTGTGAGCAGTCCCTCTGCCAGGCTATTGGCCATGCATACTGACTTGATGACGTTGGTGCTTGTGAACCCTGAAGCAGACAAGGAATTAGGTAAAAATAGTGTTCATTCATGGCTCTCTCGTGTGTGTGTGTGTGTGTGTGTGTGTGTGTGTGTGTGTGTGTGTGTGTGTGTGTATGTATGTATGTATATATATATATATATATATATATATATATATATGTGTATATATATATATATATATATATATATATATATATATATATATATATATATATATATATATATATATATATATATATATATATATATATATATATATATATATATATATATATATATATGTGACGGTATGCGAGGTGAGGTCATAGATTATTGGTATATTTCACCTCGCATTTGTTCTATTGTCAGAGACTGAACCGGAATCCGGCCTGGATTTTTCCAGCCTTTGTGGCAGGCTTGGTTCCGGTCCGGGTCTTCTGGTCCACTTGAGTTCATGCTCAGGTGGACTTTAAATGACCAGGAAGAGAGCACAGCAGTGCTCTGGCCTGAGGCTCAGAATCAGAGAGAGGAGCCCTGTTTGTATTGAAAACGAAGGTTTGCGTTACCTCATGTTTTGTGGGTGACGGAGACCAGCCCAACACCGTATAGAGAGCACTGTACTTTTTAGTTTAGTTTAGATGGCAAGGATTTGTTTTACTGTTTTGTTTATTTTTATGACTTTGCAAGCCACCTGTAAATAAAGCTGGCAACCTGCCAGATTTTAAAGAAACTGCCTGCACGCTGACCTTCATTTTAAGAAAAGGTGATCCCCACAAGCTAATCTCATACATATATATATATTTATATATTATACACATACATATACACACACATACACACTGAGGAGAACAAGTATTTGATACACTGCCGATTTTCCTACTTACAAAGCTACAAAGCATGTAGGAGGTCTGTCATTTTTATCATAGGTACCCTTCAACTGTGAGAGACAGAAAAACTAAAACAAAAAATCCAGACAATCACATTGTATGATTTTTAAATAATTTGCATTTTATTGCATGACATAAGTATTTGATCACCTACCAACCAGTAAGAATTCCGGCTCTCACAGACCTGTTATTTTTTCTTTAACCACTTCAATACCAGGCACCTTCCCGCCCAGACCAATTTTCAGCTTTCAGCGCTGTCGCAATTTGAATTACAATTGTGCGGTCATACAACACTGTACTAAATTTTTTATCATTTTGTTCCCACAAATAGAGCTTTCTTTTGGTGGTATTTGATCACCTCTGTGGCTTTTATGTTTTACGCAACAAATAAAAAAAGACCGAAAATTTTGAAAAAAAACAAGGTTTTTCTTTGTTTCTGTTAAAAATTTTTGTAAATAAGTACGTTTTCTTCTTCAATGACAGGCACTGATAAGGCGGCACTGATGGGCACCGATGAGGTGGCACCAATGAGGTGGCACTGATGGGCACTGGTATGCGGCAATAATGGGCATTCATAGGTGGCACTGATGGGTACTTATGGGTGGCACTGACAGGTGTAACAGATGGATACTGATGGGTGGCACTGATGACACTGATTTTTGGCATTGCTGGGCATCACAGATATATAATGGTACCAGTCAGTGCCCATTAGTGGGCACTGATTGGCACAGATTGGGCATAATTTGCACTGGTGGATGGCCATGGGGTACATACCTGGCCATCCACATGTTGCCCCCTTCCCTGGTGGTCCAGGCGGCTTCCCTGGTGGACTAGTGTGGGCATCCGAAGGGGGGCTGCGCTGATAATCAGCGCAGACCCCCCCTGTCAGGAGAGCCGCCCCCCCCTGTCAGACGCGAGTGAGGAAAAGCCGATCAACGGCTTTTCCTATTGACATCGTGATCAGCCGTGATTGGACACGGCTGATGACGTGGTAAAGAGCCTCCGCCGGAGGCTCTTTACCAAGATCGGTGGAGCGGTGTGTCAGATTGACACACCGCTCCACTGATCGCTGCGATGCACGCCGCTGCTGTTATCCTGCTGGACGTCATATGACGCCCAGTCAGGATAGCTGAACCACCGCCCGGCCGTCAATCTGCTATAGGCCGGACAGGAAGTGGTTAAGAAGCCCTCCTGTTCTCCACTCATTACCTGTATTAACTGCACCTGTTTGAACTTGTTACCTGTATAAAAAGACACCTGTCCACACACTCAAACCTCTCCACAATAGCCAAGACCGGAGAGCTGTGTAAGGACATCAGGGATAAAATTGTAGACCTGAGCAAGGCTGGGATGGGCTACAGGACAATAGGCAAGCAGCTTGGTGAGAAGGCAACAACTGTTGGTGCAATTATTAGAAAATGGAAGAAGTTCAAGATGACAGTCAGTCTCACTCAGTCTGGGGCTCCATGCAAGATCTCACCTTGTGGGACATCAATTATCATGAGGAAGGTGAGGGATCAGCTCATAACTACACAGCAGGACCTGGTCAATGACCTGAAGAGAGCTGGGACCACAATCTCAAAGAAAACAATTAATAACACACTACGCCGTCATGGATTAAAATCCTGCAGCGCACGCAAGGTCCCCCTGCTCAAGCCAGCACATGTCCAGGCCCGTCTGAAGTTTGCCAATGACCATCTGGATGATCCAGAGGAGGAATGGGAGGTCATGTGGTCTGATGAGACAAAAATAGAGCTTTTTGGTCTAAACTCCACTCGCTGTGTTTGGAGGAAGATGGATGAGTACAACCCCAAGAACGCCATCCCAACTGTGAAGCATGGAGGTGGAAACATTCTTCGGGGCTGATTTTCTGCACAGGGGACAGGACAACTGCACCGTATTGAAGGGAGGATGGATGGGGGCATGTATTGCGAGATCTTGGCCAACAACCTCCTTCCCTCAGTAAGAGCATTGAAGATGGGTCATGGCTGGGTCTTCCAGCATGACAACAACCCGAAACACACAGGCAGGGCAACTAAGGAGTGGCTCCATAAGAAGCATCTCAAGGTTCTGGAGTGGCCTAGGGAGTCTCCAGACCTGAACCCAATAGAAAATTTTTGGAGGGAGCTGAAAGTCTGTATTAGTCAGCAACAACCCCGAAACCTGAAGGATCTGGAGAAGGTCTGTATGGAGGAGTGGGCCAAAATCCCTGCTGCAGTGTGTGCAAACTTTGTCAAGAACTACAGGAAACGTATGATCTCTGTAATTGCAAACAAAGGTTTCTGTACCAAATATTAAGTTCCGCTTTTCTGATGTATCAAATACTTATGTTGTGCAATAAAATGCAAATTAATTTTTTAAAAATCATACAATGTGATTTTTTGGATTTTTGTTTTAGATTTCATCTCACAGTTAAAGAGTACCTATGATAAAAATTACAGACCTCTACCAGCTTTTTAAGTAGGAAAACCTGCAAAATCGGCAGTGTATCAAATACTTGTTCTCCCCACTGTATATATATTACGTACATATACACAGTGGGGACGGAAAGTATTCAGACCCCCTTACATTTTTCACTCTTTGTTATATTACAGCCATTTGCTAAAATCATTTAAGTTCATTTTTTTTCCTCATTAATGTACAATAGCACCCCATATTGACAGAAAAAACACTGAATTGTTGACATTTTTGCAGATTTAAAAAAAAAAACTGAAATATCACATGGTCCTAGGTATTCAGACCCTTTGCTGTGACAATCATATTTAACTCAGGTGCTGTCCATTTCTTCTGATCATCCTTGAGATGGTTTTACACCTTCATTTGAGTCCAGCTGTGTTTGATTATACTGATTGGACTTGATTAGGAAAGCCACACACCTGTCTATATAAAACCTTACAGCTCACAGTGCATGTCAGAGCAAATGAAAATCATGAGGTCAAAGGAACTGCCTGAAGAGCTCAGAGACAGAATTGTGGCAAGGCACAGATCTTGCCAAGGTTACAAAAAAATTTCTGCTGAACTTAAGGTTACTAAGAGCACAGTGGCCTCCACAATCCTTAAATGAAAGACGTTTGGGATGACCAGAACCCTTCCTAGAGCTGGCCGTCCAGCCAAACTGAGCTATCGGGGGAGAAGAGCCTTGGTGAGAGGTAAAGAAGAACCCAAAGATCTCTATGGCTGAGCTCCAGAGATGCAGTCGGGAGAAAGTTGTAGAAAGTCAACCATCACTGCAGCCCTCCACCAGTCGGGGCTTTATGGCAGAGTGGCCCGATGGAAGCCTCTCCTCAGTGCAAGACACATGAAAGCCTGCATGGAGTTTGCTAAAAAAACACCTGAAGGACTCCAAGATGGTGAGAAATAAGATTCTTTGGTCTGATGAGACCAAGATAGAACTTTTTGGCCTCAATTCTAAGCGATATGTGTGGAGAAAACCAGGCACTTCTCATAACCTGTCCAATATAGTCCCAACAGTAAAGCATGGTGGTGGCAACATCAAGTTGTGGGGTTGTTTTTCAGCTGCAGGGACAGGACGACTGGTTGCAATTGAGGGAAAGATGAATGTGGCCACATACAGGGATATCCTGTACGAAAACCTTCACCAGAGTGCTCAGACTGGGCCGAAGGTTTACCTTCCAACAAGACAATGACCCTAAGCACACAGCTAAAATAACGAAGGAGTGCTTCACAACAACTCCGTGACTGTTCTTGAATGGCCCAGCCAGAGCCCTGACTTAAACCCAATTGAGCATCTCTGGAGAGACCTAAAAATGGCGGTCCACCAACGTTTACCATCCAACCTGACGGAACTGTAGAGGATCTGCAAGGAGGAATGGCAGAGGATCCCCAAATCCAGGTGTGAAAAACTTTTTGCATCTTTCCCAAAAAGACTCATGGCTGTATTAGATCAAAAGGGTGATTCTACCAAATACTGAGCAAAGGGTCTGAATACTTAGGACCACGCGATATTTCATTTTTTCTTTTTTAATAAATCTGCAAAAAATGTCAACAATTCTGTGTTTTCTGTCAATACGGAGTGCTGTGTGTACATTAATGAGGAAAAAAATGAACTTACATGATCTTAGCAAATGGCTGCAATATAACAAAGTGAAAAATTTAAGGGGGTCTGAATACCTTCCGTCCCTACTGTGTGTGTGTACGTGTATTATATATATATATATATATATATATATATATATATATATATATATATATATATATATATATATATATATATATATATATATATATATATATATATATATATATATATGACAATCTGATCTTAATAACCCTATTTTCATGAAAATCTCTCGATTTTCATATACCACCATCTACTATTCGTCTATGTAGATATTATTATGCATTTGTACACTATGAATGAATTTACTAATCATGTGATATATGTCAGTTGTTATAATGGTTTGTTATGAAATTATTACCTTAATCGCATCATGTATCCAATTATGAGATGGTTTGATTCTGATTTCAGAATAAAATTTCAATTTTTACGTACCTTTAGAATATTATTTTTCAAGTGACTTCCCTCATATAAAGTCCCATGACCACAGCTTTTCCTTGTCTATATGTGCAATTAGGGATGGAGGCTTGTCACTATGGTTTGTGCCAGATCATTTTCTGGTTTTCTTTAGGTAAAAAGTGTGTCCTTTTTACTGGTACCCAAGGTATAAACAACAATTTAACCCTTGCAGTGGCCACAACGTAGTAAGAAGAAACCCCTCCAAAGTGAGGAGAATCCCTTCCTGTCACCAGGGTCACTGGAACTAGTGTCCCTCTAATCCTATTCTGGTGACAACTCAAAATTTGGGATTCTCTTTCACGTTGACTCTCAGCAATAACAGCCAACAGGACAAATAGAGAGGGTGAATCTCCCTAACGGGTACACAGACAGCAATAAAAACCTGACAGGGGTTCTAATCCCTTTCTACTGTATTCAAAACTAAAAAGAAAACAAAGTTTTGCCTTTAGTTATAATTTACTGATAAAAGAGCTGCCATAATATCTAATATAATATCGTATACAATTTAGATCTGTGTAGAGTTCAGCTTTAAAGTGGCTGTAAACCTCAGACGTAAAATATGAATATGTAAAATATGGGCATAGCCCTCTATAGTGTGTACTTCTCTCAATTAAGAGCACTAAGGGGTTCATTTACCAAATTGAAGTGAAAAATCTGGTGCAGCTTTGCATAGAAACCAAGCAGCATCTAGTTTTTTTTTTTGTCAAAGCTTAAACAAGCTGAAGTTATAAGCCGACTGGCAATCATGCAAAGCTTCACCAGATTCTGAGTGCATCAGTTTTAGTAAAACCTACACAAGGGGGGAGTTATTTACAAAAGGCAAATCCACTTTGCACTACAAGTGCACTTGGAAGTGCAGTCGCTGTAAATCCGAGGGGGACATGCAAGGTAAATAAAAAAACAGCATTTTAGCTTGCACATGATTGGATGATAAAATCAGCAGAGCTTCCCCTCAGATTTACAGTGACTGCACTTCCAAGTGCAAAGTGGATTTGCCTTTCGTAAATAACCCCCAAGGTGTCATTTTTGTTTGCGGCTTTGTTTCTCTGCTATCAGCATGAATCACTTCAGGCAATTTTTCCTGACACCAAGGGGAAAAAAAAGGTGGCAGGGGAGGGATCTCCAGCTGATTTACAGCCTCAGCTCTGTTCCTGTGTGCTGTGTAAAGGGGGTCTCCCTTCCCTCCAATCAGCTCTCACTGAGCTCTGCATAGTGCAGGGATATGCAATTAGCGGACCTCCAGCTGTTGCAGAACCACAAATTCCATGAGGCATAGCAAGACTAACAGCCACGAGCATGACACCCAGAGGCATGATGGGACTTGTAGTTTTGCAACAGCTGGAAGTCCGCTAATTGCAGATCCCTGGGATAATGTAACTTCAACTCTACGTCCCCATTTTTCTGACAACCTTTATAAATTCTGGACTTTGAATGGATGTAGTGAAGAGAAGAATGTAGATAGAGGAGGTACAACTTATGTAGAAAGATTTGTTTCATCTTTGTGTATCACCTGATGCCAGTCACTTCACTGGGTTTATGTAAGGGTTTACAAACACTTTAAGCAAGGGTGCAGATTGTCATGTCTGAAGCAAAGCGAATTAAAAAAAACAGCCTACAAAATTGTATATAAAATGCCTTTGTGAAACTATGGAAGGCAAAAGTCCCATTAAAACAGCTTTTAGGTAAACTTTTCAGTAACAATTTTGTGCACTTACTCCAGTTTCCCTTTATATTCATCCATTGCTAGTAATGTGTTTCTCCAATGGGGAAAGTCATAGCACAACCCTACATTTAAATATGTACAAATATTCTACAGAACTTACTTTAATCTTTAGTGCACATCTGTGAAAGCTGGATCATACCTGATGTAGTCCTGTGATCATCTGTGTAATGTTACAGTGCAATAGTAGCTGAGCTTTCTTTAGCAGTACACATCACCTGACATGTACTGTGTGAGTCTACAGGGGTTAGGGATGATGCAGCTACAGTGCAATACACAGGCACCAGCAGAATCAATCTAGAAGTAGGTACAAAGCATGCAGAGTTTGTATAGATCTCCCCTGGTCATAAAGATTGAATACAAGCATCCTTAAAGACAAAAGAAAAACTCACTAGATGCTGGCAGTGCTGCTTCTATTGTTACTGTACTAGTGCTTCTGTCTTTGTTGTATCCACCTCCTCCTCCTCCTGCTGCTGTCTGGGTGCTTCCATCACAGGGGAGGGAAGGGCTGCGAATGACAAACACACATTAACGGGGAGAAAGCACAACACACACCTATTAAAAGGAGCCTTTTACACACTGCTTTGCCTCGTAACATCACACTTTCCATATGGTGGAATCAAAAGACCATTCCCATTGGCTCATCCTCCCCCCATACACCGATTGGTCAATCTCATCTACCTCCCCATTGGACAGGCTTCAATTGTTCTAATAAAGACACACAGTGTATAGAGCTGAAAAGAATACATCACGTTAGGTAGAATGCAGGTGACCGTCATCCTTTTTGTGTAACGTGTATGGACTGGAACATGATCTGCTTAGCAAAGTTTGAGTCTGCATAGCACAGCGGGGTTCAGACACCGGCATGTCCATTGATTCATGTTCTGTGTCCACATGCATGTATAGTAAAGCAGATTGTTGGTAATGGCTGTAGTAAATCATAATCCGGAAACCCAGGCTGCCTAATGTGGACTAGTGCTGCAGATTTTCTTCTTTTGTTATTGCTGCTTAATAATGGGAAGGCATATGTAGGAGCAGATGTGTTTGTGTGTGTGCGGGTGACATTGTGTCATTTAGGTATGCCAGACTCCTGTCACCACGAATGGCTCACTAGGATCTGGCGGTGAGCCACAAACGTTACAACTGCCGCACTTCTATACTCCGCTATTGTGTCATGTGGAGTGTAACACTTCTATTCTTAACAGATTAAACAAATTGGAGGAGGACAACAATACAACACTTCCTTGGTATGATTAGTGGCTACCCCACCTGCTCTGCACATTACCCTCTCTGTTTACATCCACCAATGTAATTAGGAGGGCTCCTGCCTCTGTGCCACCATCCACATGGCTCACCTATGGGTCAACTGTGACAATGGGGAGCTGAACCCTCATCAGCTGGATCCCTCCGCAGGGGAGACTGGCACAGGGAAGCTGAGGAATGAGCTAGCACCGGGCCACTGCCTGACTGCAGGTGATCTCCACAGGAAAGCAAGCAGGCATGGCTAGGAATATATAATGAGAGCAGGATAAACGCTGACGAAGTGTACAGAGCACGCATGCTTACTGCTACACTGTGCAGCGACAAGTTCCATGGAGCACACAGCGTCTCACCGCTGTACGGAATTACCTGGTCCCCACTACTGTACGGAAAGCCCTGCTCACCATTACTGTACGGAAAGACCTGCTCACCGCTGTACGGAATGACCTGGTCCCCACTACTGTACGGAAAGCCCAGCTCTCTCACTTTACGGAACAACCCCCTAACCCTGTATTGAGTGACCTGCTCTGTACGGAATGTCCGGGACCCCGCATATGACCGTGACGCTAACCCTGTACAGTGACCTGCTCTGTACGGAATGAACCGCTCACCACTGTACGGAACGACCTGCTATTCCTGCCTGCCTGAACCAGGCTCAGCCCGAGGAGCGGGATGGGAGAGGTTGAGAAACGCTGGACAAAAATAACTAACCCTTTTCTTTTTCGTAGGAGGAAACCTCGGTTTCCGCCTTGGAATGCGCCCTGCACAACTACTGCGTGAGGTATGCCATGAGCATCCCAGACAAGCCAGCCTTTGTCCTAAGGGTTACACCCCCCTCTAGGTAAAATACAAGTCCTGTTTTCTAGAAGCACATGGACAGGTAAACATTACAGGGACAGGAGGAACACTGCAACTAAGCCATTAAGATAAGGCAGTGATTAGAGCAGGGGTCTCCAAACTTTCTAAAGGGCTAGTTTATTATCCTTCAGAATTTAGGGGGGCCGGATTAAGGCTGGTGTTCTGCCGAGAAAGTTCCGCTCGGCGGCTTAGTTCCCCCCTCTACTGCGCATGCGCAGTAGAAGCCGGCGGAAATAGCCGAAGCGGAACAGTTGAAAATCAGCTGTACACGGCGCCTGTAAGAGGGCCCCTCCCGAAGCCACGCTTCGGGCACGGCCTCGCTGCGCTCGGCACTTTTAGATTCCCCCTCTAGGTCCACTTGGATAGTGGGGAAGGAATCTGGACCCAGAGCGCAGGCGCCGTGTACAGCTGATGGAAGCGTTTGAGCTTCGGCTATCTCCGGCGGCCATTTGCGCAGTACAGGGGGGGAACCTATCCGCCGAAGAAACTTATTCGGCAAGACACCGGCAGCAGTGGAAATTTCCCTGGCATCAGTGGGCATAGATATCACCATATTTGGTATTAGGGCAGTGGTTCTCAGGACCCACTAACAGGCCAGGTTTGCAAGATAACAGAAATGCATCACAGGTGATATTTGCTGCTCAGTGATTGCAGTATTCTAGTCTGCATCTCCCAAAAGGTAATACTGAAAACATGGCCTGCTAGTGGGTCCTGAGGATAGGAGTTGAGAACCACTGTATTAGGGGAAGGAATAGCAGACATCTCCAGTCTCCCGCATTTGACTGCGGGCGCCCGGACACCCGCAAGTGCCAGGCAATCTCCCGGCTGAGCCTGTCACTCAGGGGGCCGCTGTCAGCTGCTAGGAGCTTTGAAACTTTTTTTTCGTTTTAAAAAGAACAGCTGAGAGCGAAGCGGCGGCAGCGGATTTGCTGTGAACAGGAGGCGGGGCTGAGGAAATGTGAGCAAGTGGCTATATTATGCAGCAGACAGAGTGTAACCCTCCCCTTCTTAGCCCACCACATTTGATTGTACACAGGTGCTGAATGGGGGTGCCGGGAGGGAGATACACAGTACCTGAAGCTCGAGGACATAGCAGAATGTATGACCAGAGCAAAACGAATCCTGCAGCACTGAGCACACATCTCTGGCTGAATGGAAACAAGATCGTGGGGAGCGCTGCACAGTCACATGTAATGCTGGCCAGCCAGTGTCTTCCAGAAATGTATACCTTCAGACATTGCAAGGTTACTGATCAGCCTCCCACTCTTTCTTTTTCTTTATAGCGGCACACTGCTTAAAAGGTTCCAGACCAGCCGCCGCAGTATGGTTGGCCCGACTGCGCGAAGCGTTGATCGAAATTTAATCCAGAACCAATCAATCTCCAGGCCAATGGTATCTGGCCTGGACCTGGTGATCGGTCCTGGCGAATGAGATCCTTCCCCTGCATGTGTAAGTGTAAACACAGCAGGGCAAGTGATGTCATCTCTCCTTGTGGAAATCTTTTCCATTCCAGAGAGAGGAGAGAGAACATCTCACAGTAAGTGCACCAACACTACACTGACACCAGTTCACGTAGGTACACTCGCCACCCCCCCAGTTAACCCCTTCACCCCCTGTCACTGTGTCACCCAGTTCAGTGTTCATATTTTGTTTTTGATCACTGTACTGGTGTCATTAGTGACAAAAATCAGTGTTAGGGTACTTAGTGTAAGCCCAGATAGGTCAGGACCCCCCTAATAAAGGTTTAACCCCTTGTTCACCCCGTCACCAGTGATCACTGTATTAGTGTCACGGGTGACGCTGGTTAGCTAGTTTTTTGTTATAGGGTCAGGGCACCCGCCGTATATTACCTAAATAAAGGTTTAACCCCTTGATCACCCGGCGGGTGATATCAGTTGGGTTTTAGTGTCAGATAGGGTCTATGCCACCCCAGGCAGTGCCAGATTAGTGCCAGTAGCGCTAACACTCATGCACGCACCATACACCTCCCTTAGTAGTATAGTGTCTAAACGGATCAATATCTAATCAGATCTTTACTAGCGTCCCCAGCAGTTTAGGGTTCCCAAAAACGCAGTGTTAGTGGGATCAGCCAAGATACCTGCTAGCACCTGTATTTAGCCCCTCTGCCCAGCCCAGCCCACCCAAGTGCAGTATCAATCGATCACTGTCACTTACAAAACACAACACACATAACTGCAGCATTCACAGGAGTCAGGCCTGATCCCTGTGAACGTTAACATTTTTTTTGTAACATTTGAAGCAGCAACTGACAGTCAGGAGCTCTTTTTCCTGTGAGTCTCACTACTGTACCAGTAAATTTACAGACCAAAATGTCAAATCGAAGGTACAGTAGTGAAGTGTCACCCTAGGACTGACTGCTGTGGATTGAACCCTGGGAGGTTCAGGAAGCAGGTCTACTGGAACACTGACACAGATCCCACTGGGAGCTAGAGCATAGATTTCCCAGGGCTCGGAGTCTAAGAGCCAGCAGGTGTTCACCAGAGCCTCTAGTGGTGAGGATGGACTGCGCTACAGTCTGGCTCCAAGTCGCGGCCCCCAGGGTCTTACAGCTTATGCTCACGGTAGACTACAGGAGAAGAGGTAGGAGGCAGCAGGCTGGAACAACAAGGAACGTAAGGGATAAGCCAAATGTCGAGGCGACTAGCAGACAAGGATAAACATAACACGCCAAAGGTCACAAGCAGACAGGGATAGTCGAGAACAGGCCAAGGTCGGTAACTGGAATCAGACGTAGGAAACACAGCAAGTACACACGAAAGCTAACACACAATGGTTGATCAGCATTGCTGGCCTGCAGTGCACAGGTTAATATAGGGTTCCTTGATAGATGCTGGGGTGGAGCCATGCTAGAGGAGAGTTTATAAAAGCAGTCAGGTGAGGGTCCGCTGGTCTCTAGAGATGAACACATGGAGACAGGTAAGCTGACACGCAAACGCTATTGCATAACCATGACAGTACCCCCCCCTCTTATGAGGCCTCCCCCTCCCCCACCTGTGCCCAGGCTTAAAGGGAAACTCTAGATGGAACCTCTTCAACAAACGAGGAGCAAAGACCTCAGATGTAGTGATCCAAGACCTCTCCTCAGGACCAAACCGTTTCCAATGTACGAGGTACTGAAGAATGCCTTTACGGAGCCGGGAATCCAAAACTTGACTAACCTCGTACTTTAGATTATCCTCAGAGACCGAAACCAAGGTAGGGAGAGGACGAAAGGACATATTGAGGACTAAAGGCTTTTTAGGAATGGGTAAGGGCACAAGAAGACCATCAGGAGTCTGAGCAGGGTCCCCCAGACCCTTAAAGATGAGCTGGACATCCAACACAAGACCATCAGACTGGGTAGAGGTCAGTGGATCCCTGAGGTCAGGTTGGTTAGAAGGTGACATGTCAGAAGAATTAAGCTGGATAGCTGAAACACAAACAGAATGCAGAGAGCCCTGAACAAAATATTGAAAACCCCACCTGGCCGAATGAGGCAGTCTATCCAAAGGATGGATTGAGCCTCTTAAACAGGTTTGAACGGACGTAGTAGCAGTAGGGTGAGGCCCTTGTTACAGAAGGTCCTGAACAAGAAGCAGGAAGCTCACTGGGCATAGGCTAGACTGGTGCAGAGGCCAACTGAACAGCATCGCCAGGTGCAGCGACCACCAGAATTGCAACGCAGGGCGTAGCGACTGTGGAACTGGTGGACGAGTCAGCCTGGGTGTGTGTCCAAGGGGGTCCAGGGACAGGCAAAGGGAAATGGCCATGCAAACTGGAGTGAGTGACCGGCTCACGTTCACAGGTGGGCTCTTCATCCAGAGTGCCACAGGACCCAGAGAGTGCCTCAGCCTGACTATTGCAGGAGACATTCCAGAAATCGCTATATGCAGCGGAAAGAGCAGAAGATACTAGGATGGTGGCAACAGGAAGCTTCTCTTTTGGGGTAACCTTGAGTAGGCAGGAGGAGGAACCCCAAGTCAAGATCTGTCCAGCAGTCCAGTCAATATGTGGAGAATGGAGCAGTAACCAAGGAAGACCTAATATGATAGGAGATGAAGCCTTAGGACAGACAAGGAAGGATATCCACTACTGGTGGAGTGTCCCTACCGACATCTTAACAGGGAGGGTCTGGAAGCAGATAGGACCCCCTGGAAGAACAGTGCCATCAATCGCCAAGACCACCGATGGCGTTGTGAGAGGCAAAAGGGTAAGTCTCATGGAAGATGCAGTTCCCCAGTCCATGAAATTGCCAGCAGCTCCGGAATCCAGGTATGCCGAGACCGAACGAGGGGAAGCGCCGACATGAAGGAACACAGAAAGAAGACGAGAAGGTGAAGGTGATATTTCAGGGTCCAATACTCCACCTTCCAGACGTATTAGCCCTGAGCGTTTTTCCGGACGAAGAGAACAAGTATTACAAAAATTACCTTTGACGCCACAGTAGAGGCACAGGCCCAGAGTTCTGCGCCTAGCGCGTTTTTCGGGCGATAACTTGGTCCAGCCCAGCTGCATAGGTTCCTTAGCAGGCAAGAGGTGCTCCTCAGAACAAAGAGAAGGGACATGGAGCTCAGGCTGCCTAAAGAACGGGGAGTGCTGGCGTCTTTTTTCCAGGGCCCTCTCCTGAAAGCGAATATCGATCTGGTTACACAAGGTGATCACACCGTCCAGACCAGCAGGGAGGGATCTTCGTGCTAATTCATCCTTCACTCTATCAGAGAGGCCATGTAAAAAGGTTGCAACTAGGGCCTCATTATTTCAGCTCAGCAGTCAAAGTAGGAAAATGAAGAGCGTACTGTCCCACAGAAGCAGACTCTTGACAGAGACGTAAAAGGGCGCTAGCCGCTGAGGAGACACGACCCGGTTCCTCCAAGATATTCCGAAAAAGTTTCAAGAAATCAGACAGGCTAGAAACCACTGGATCATTCAGTTCCTACAGAGGGGCAGCCCAGGCTAATGCCTCGCCGGACAGGAGGGATATAATATAGGCTACCTTTGCCCGATCAGACAGGAAGTTTTGGGGCTGAAGCTCAAAATGAATTGTGCAGTGGCTAAGGCACCCCCTGCAGGCCTTGGAGTCCCCAGAGAAACAGGCCAGAGCTGGCAGTTGTAATGAATGTGTGGCTGCGACTGGTGCGATAGGTACAGCAGCAGATAGCGGTTGAGGTTGTTGAACCGGGGGTCCTAATGAGGCCTGAACCTGTTAAAAACGAGAGGCCAAATCCTGAAGGAATCGCATCACCTGGGTCTGATGCGATTCCTGGGTCTCAAGTCTGCAGACTATGCACTGTAATGAATCATCTGCAGGAAGCTGCACGTCAGCCGGGTCCATGGCTGATCAAACTGTCAGATCACCTGAGACCAGGTGACAGATGCACTACATGGAAGTCAGGAGTGCACCGCTAAGGTAGTGGACCCTAGGACTGACTGCTGCGGATTGAACCCTGGGAGGTTCAGGAAGCAGGTCTACTGGAACACTGACACAGATCCCACTGGGAGCTAGAGCATAGATTCCCCAGGGCGCGGAGTCTAAGAGCCAGCAGGTGTTCACCAGAGCCTCTAGTGGTGAGGATGGACTGCGCTGCAGTCTGGCTCCAAGTCGCGCCCCCCAGGGTCTTACAGCTCACGGTAGACTACAGGAGAAGAGGTAGGAGGCAGCAGGCTGGAACAACAAGGAAAGTAAGGGATAAGCCAAATGGGGCGACTAGCAGATAAGGATAAACATAACACGCCAAAGGTCACAAACAGACAGGGATAGTCGAGAACAGGCCAAGGTCGGTAACTGGAATCAGACGTAGGAAACAGCAAGTACACACGAAAGCTAACACACAATTGTTGATCAGCACTGCTGGCTTGCAGTGCACAGGTTAATATAGGGTTCCCTGATAGGAGCTGGGGTGGAGCCATGCTAGAGGAGAGTTTATATAAGCAGTCAGGTGAGGGTCAGCTGGTCTCTAGAGATGAACACATGGAGACAGGTAAGCTGACAGACAAACTCTATTGCATAACCATGACATGAAGAGGTCTACACGTTTCTGAGTATGACAGATAGTGAAGAGGAAGTTACTCATCTGTCAGATTCAGGCTCAGAATACAAACCGGTAGACAGCAGCGGCACCCTGACAAATAGCTCTGACGATGGAGTTGTGGTCCCTGCCAAAGTCAAGCGTACCCGACCCCGTTCTTCTGCTGTTGTTGAGGTGCAAGGACCGCAGGGCTCTCGTATGGAGTAGAGAGCCAGTGCTAGTGCCGCTCATCCTTCTGGTGAACTGGCAAGCACCAGCGGCCTAGTACATCCTGGTCGTACATCCAGCACTGCAGTAACACTTGGTGACGTGGTGAGTCCCATAAGTGCAGTTCAAGCTGGTGAGGTGGCAAGCATGAGTAGTGCCACCAAGAAGAAGACAAACACAGGCCCGTCGAGCCCATAGTGCCCTTCCTGCTGCATTTGCCAATCCTAATTGGGAGCTGCAGCACCCATACTTCCCCCATTCACTGGCCAACCCGGAATTCAGGTGGAAACAGTTGATTTTACGTCACTTGATTTTTATTCGCTGTTTTTCATGGAAGATCTCTATAGATCTATTGTGGACCAAAGCAATTTGTATGCTGGTCAATTCATTGCTGCTAATCCCCAGTTGACGCTTGCCAGAGATTGGAGACCTATTCTGGTCTCAGAATTTAAGACCTTCCTGGGCCTATCCCTCCTCATGGGCATAACTAAAAAGAGTGAGTTGCGGTCATATTGGTCCACTGACCCAGTTCACCATATACCCATGTTTTCTGCCTCCATGACCAGGACACAATACCAGCAGATCTTGCGGTTCATGCACTTCAATGATAATGAACTCTGTCGTCCTCGGGGGTACCCTGGATTTGATCGGCTGTACAAAATTCGGCCCCTGTAAACCACTTCAACCAACAGTTTGCAGCCTTGTTTACTCCCGATCAAGTTTTCTGCATTGATGAGTCCTTGATTAAGTTTTCTGGCTGCTTATCTATCAAACAGTATCTTCCCAGCAAGCGTGCCAGATATGGGGTCAAGATGTATAAGCTCTGTGACAGGGCAACAGGCTATACATATAGTTTTATGGTTTATGAGGGAAAAGATAGTCACTTAGAGCCGGAGAACTGCCCAGAATACATAGGGAGTGCTGGTAAGATTGTGTGGGACTTGGTGTCACCCTTATTCAGAAAGGGGTACCACTTGTACGTGGACCAGGTGCCACTTTTTAGTCACCTCTAATCGGCAGGGCTTCCCCCAGCGGCTTGTAGAATCCTGACTTAGATGGGGGGAGAGAGCCTGCTTGAAGTGTAATAATTTGTTAGCAGTGAAGTGGAGGGATTCAGGGAATGTTTTCATTCTGCCCTCCCTTCACGCAGATCGACAGTCCAAATTTCTACCGCGACTGGTGTTGTGGAGAAACCCCTCTGTGTCCACGACTACATCCTTAATATGGGAGGGGTGGACCTCAATGATCAGTTGTTGGCGCCGTACCTAATTGCCCGTAAGGCCAGATGCTGGTACAAAAAAGTGTCTGTATACTTATTTCAATTGGCTCTGCTGAACACTTTTGTGATATACAAAGCTTCAGGACGGACTGGATCCTTTCTCAAATTCCAGGAAGAGTTCGTCACAGCCCTTCTGTTTCCAGATGGTGCTATGGCCCACCTTCCCAACGCAAATGCAGTGAGCCGGCTGCATGAGAGGCATTTTCCGTATGTCCTCTCTGGTACCCCTACCCAAAGAACACCCCAAAGAAGATGTCGTGTCTGCAGAAAACGTGGATTTAGGCGTGACACCCGCTTTTATTGTCCCTCCTGTCCTGACCAACCTGGTCTCTGCATCGGTGACTGTTTCAAACGCTACCACACACTATTGGAGTATTAGCATAGGGTACAGCACTACACAGTCCTAGGGCACACTAACACAGGGTCTCGAAAGATGTGATGGCCATCACATTTTGAGAGACCCTAATCTGCAACGTTCAGTTTACAGTTTTTATAAAGTGGAAAAAAAAAACCATACACACACAAAAACACAAAAAAATATAAAATAAAAAAGCCAAAAATTGTGGTTTTATTTTTCTTCTCTCTCTCTATTGTTCTCTCTCTTATGTTCGCTATCTATTGTTCGCTCACTATTGTTCTATATCTATTGTTCTCTCTCTCTTTTATTTTTACTATGTTTTATTATATTTGCTTTGCAGGTACGGTATGTATTACTGTTATACTGTAATATTACTTTGTTTTATTGTTAACCATCCTTTGCTTAGCATGTACGCCATTCAGCTGCAGCACAGGTTTATTTATTCTGACAGCAACAGCGTTTGCTCCCACGATACGTAAAGCCGTGACTCCAGCGCTGTCGGAGGTGATTTCACCACCACAGTTATTAAAAAGAGCATATATGCCGAAGCATGGGGGCAGGGGTGGAGGAGTGATTTGCTCCTAACATTAGGGGCGGATTGCCCCCATGCTTCGGCGTATATTTTTTAGGCACAGATTGCGTTAATAAATGTTTTATTTTTACTATGTTTTATTGTATTTACTTTGCAGGTATGGTATGTCTTACTGTTATACTGTAATGTCACTTGCTTTTATTGTTAACCATCATTTGCTTAGCAGGTACGCCATTCAGCTGCAACACTGATTTTTTTATCTTGACAGCAACAGTGTTTGCTCCCACGATACGTAAATCAGCAACTCCAGCGCTGTAGGAGGTGATTTCACCACCACAGTTAAAAAAAAAAATGGTGCATGTATACCCCTCATTAGAAGTGGGTGGATGAAGGGCGATATTCTAATGGTGGGCATACCCACCGATCAATCTCTTTTTTTCATTTAGCCCACAGGCTGTAATGAAAAAAAGAACATTACAATGTATGCCCAACAAGGACCAGCGACGTACTGGTATGTTGCTGGATTTTGCGTGGTTATACCATAATGATGCCTGCAGGTTTAGGTATCATCTTGGTATCATTCTTTTCAGCCAGCGGTCGGCTTTCATGTAAGAGCAATCCTAGTGGCTAATTGGCCTCTAGACTGCTTTTACAAGCAGTGGGATGGAACGTCCCCCCCTTCTCCCACCGTCTTCCATGGTTTTCTCTGGCTCTCCTGTCCCAAAAGGAACCCAAGAATGCAGCCAGTGGTTCCGCCAGCTGACCAAAGAGCTGATCAGAGACCAGAACGGCTCCAGTCATCTCTATGGCCTAAGAAACCGGAAACTACGAGCATTTCTGATGCTCATGACTCATAAGTCATTGCTCATGACTTAGGTTTCGCCAGATATAAACAGCACCATTGGGAAAGCATTTTATCACACCGATCTTGGTGTGGTCAGATGCTTTGAGTACAGAGGAGAGATCTAGGGTCTAATAGACCCCAATTTTTTCATAAAAAAAAGAGTACCTGTCACTAACTATTGCTATCATAGGGGATATTTACATTCCCTGAGATAATACAAATGATTAAAAAAACAAAAATGAAAGGAACAGTTTAAAAATAAAATAATAAGGCCAAATAAATAATTAAAAAAAAAAAAAAAAAGCACCCCTGTCCCCCCATGCTTACGCACAAAGGCGAACGCAAGCATCACTCTGGTGTCATATGTAAACAGCAATTGCACCATGCATGTGAGGTATCACTGCAAAGGACAGATCGAGGGCAGTAATTTTAGTAGTAGACCCCTCTGTAAATCTAAAGTGGTAACCTGTAAAGGCTTTCTAAAGGCTTTTAAAAATGTATGTAGTTTGTCGCCGCTGCACATTTGTGTGTAATTTTAAAGCATGTTGTGTTTGGTATTCATGTACTCGTCATAAGATCGTCTTTTTTATTTCATCAAACATTTGGAAAATATAGTGTGTTTTAGTGCATTAAGCTGAAAAAAGTGTGTTTTTTCCAAAAAAATTTCATTTGAAATATTGCTGCGCAAATACTGCGTGAAAACAAATTTGCAACACTCACCATTTTAATCTGTAGGGCCTTTGCTTTAAAAAAATATATAATGTTTGGGGGTTCAAAGTAATTTTCTTGCAAAAAAAAAAAAATTTACTCATGTAAAGAAAAAGTGGCAGAAAGGGCTTTGTCTTCAAATGGTTAGAAGAGTGGGTGATGTGTGACATAAGCATCTAATTGCTGTGCATAAAATGCCAGGACAGTTCAAACCCCCCTCCAAATGACCCCTTTTTGGAAAGTAGAAACGCCAAACTATTTGCTGATAGGCATGTTGAGTCCATGGAATATTTTATATTTTGCCACAATTTGCAAGAATAATTACATTTTTTTTTGCACAAAGTCGTCACTAAATGATATATTTCTCAAAACATGCCATGAGCATATGTGAAATTACACCCCAAAATACATTCTGCTGCTTCTCCTGAGTATGGGGATACCACATGTGTGAGACTTTTTGGCAGCCTAACCGCATACAGGACCCCGAAAACCAATCACCGCCTTCGGGCTTTCTAAGGACGTAAATTTTTGATTTCACTCCTCATTGCCTATCACAGTTTCAGAGGCCATGAAATGCCCAGATAGCACAACCCCCCCCCCCCCCAAATGACCCCATTTTGAAGAGTAGACACCCCAAGCTATTTGCTGAGAGGTATGGTGAGTTTTTTGCAGATCTCGCTTTTTGTCACAAAGTTTTGAAAATTGAAAAAAGAAAAAAAAATGTTTTTTCTTTTCTTTCTTCATTTTCAAAAACAAATGAGAGCTGCAAAATACTCACCATGCCTCTTAGCAAATACCTTGGGGTGTCTACTTTCCAAAATGGGGTCATTTGGGGGGGGGGGGTTGTGCTATCTGGACATTTCAGGACCTCCATAACTGTGACAGGTAGTGAGGAGTTAGCCCGAGTTACAAAGCCTGAAGGCGGTGATTGGTTTTCTGGGTCCTGTACACGGCTAGGCTCCAAAAAAGTCTCACACATGTGGTATCCCTGTACTCAGGAGAAGCAGCAGAATGTATTTTGGGGTGTAATTCCACATATAACCATGGCATGTTTGAGCAATATATCATTTAGTGACAACTTTGTGCAAATAAAAAAAATTGTCATTTTCCCGCAACTTGTGGACACCGAATCCTGTATATGTCTAGGCTCCCAAAAATTCCCACACTTGGTATCCCCATACTCAGGAGGAGTAGCAGAATGTATTGTGGGGTGTCATTTGTGGTATGCACATGCCATGTGAGAGAAATAACCTATTACAATGACAATTTTGTGGAAAAAAAAAATCTTCATTTTGCAAAGAATTGTGGGAAAAATGACAACTTCAAAAAACTCACCATGCCTCTTACTAAATACCTTGGAATGTCTACTTTCCAAAAAGGGGTCATTTGGGGGGCATTTGTACTTTCCTGTCTTGTTAGGGTCTCAAGAAATTAGATCAGAAATTAGATTAGTAGATTAGATTAGATCAGGTGTAATAATTTTTTATGATTTGCACCATAGCTTGTAGACTCTCTAACTTTCACACAGGCCAAATAATATCCACTAATTTGGGTTATTTTACCAAAGATATGTAGCAGTATAAATTGTGGCCAACATTTATGAAGAAAAATGTATACTTTGCAAAATTTTATCACAGAAACAAAGAAAATGCGTATTTTAAAAAAAAATTTCGCTCTTTTTTCATATATAGCGCAAAAGATAAAAAAGCCAGAGGTGATCAAATACCACCAAAAGAAAACTCTATTTGTATGAAAAGAAGGACAAAAAAATAATTTGGGTACAGTATTACATGACTGAGTAAATTATCATTCAAAATGTGAGAGCACTATTCCTCATCTCCGCAAATAGTATGGGACACATTCAAGGCCTATGCCAGAGGTCTATACATTTCCACTATAGCCAGCGTTAAGAAACAACAGAGCCAACAAACACAGCTACTTCAACAGTCAGTTGATGATCAGACTGCAGTGTTTAGTGCAGACCCCTCGCCCTCTCATTTTGATTCGCTAAATGCAGCCCAGAGTGCATTAAACTTACATATGTCAGAGGTCACCAGGCTAGACATACACAAAGGCAGACAACGGTTCTTTGAGCAAGGGGACAAAAACGGTCGGTTCCTGGCTATGATGGCTCAACACGATCATCCACTCACAGTGGTTTCCAGTCTACGTTCCTCAGAGGGAGATGTAGTGACGTCCCAGTCTGCAATATTGGAGGCTTTCAGTGCTTTTTATGGGAAGCTCTATGACTCCTCTCTCCCCTCCGATTTCCGACCCGAGTCATTACAGGACCTCTTGGATCCGCTGGCACTCGGTTGGCTCTCGGACGCGGAGAGACAGTCACTGGTCCAGCCTTTTTCGGCACTGGAAGTTCTAAATGTTATCCGCTCCTTTCCCACCGGTTAGGCACCGGGACCAGACGGACTCCCAATTGATTTTTATCGATCTCACTGCGAGCTGCTGGCACCCATTCTTGCCCAGCTTTATACTACCTGCTTGTCTAAGGGTGATTTACCACCATCAATGCACCAGGCATACTTAACCTTAATTCATAAGCCCCCCAAGGACCCGGAGCTATGTACATCATACAGACCGATCGCATTATTAAACAACGATCTAAAAATTTTAACCAAACTCCTAGCCTCCCGTCTGTATCCATTGTTGCCATCAGTAATTGATCCCGACCAAACGGGTTTCATGCCCAAGAGGTCTACTGATGTAAATCTTAGAAGACTCTTCACAAATATCCATACCCAGCATTGTAACTCGGGGACAAGGGCCATAGCTCTATTAGACATAGAAAAGGCTTTCGACACAGTGGAGTGGCCCTTTCTTTGGGAGACCCTCCGGAGGATGGGCTTTCCACTAAAGTTCATTTCGTGGTTACAGACGATATACAAGAGTCCCACCTCTTCGATACGTCTTGGCTCCAGTTTGTCATCTCCCTTCAGACTGTTTAGGGGAACTAGACAGGGCTGCCCTCTCTCCCCGGCCTTGTTTGCCATAGCCATTGAGCCAGTTGCCGAAGCCCTGCGTACATCGCCCCATATCAAGGGGCTGCGTATTGGCTTGCTGGAGGAGAGGGTAGCCCTGTATGCAGATGATATGGTCCTTTTTCTTGCAGATGCTGGTCCGTCGCTCCAAGGAGCACTTTCAGTTCTAGACACTTTCTTCGAAGTTACGGGTTTGCGGGTCAATTGGTCAAAATCCACCCTATTTCCAATAGATCAGGAAGCTAAGAACACCTCTCCCCCTGACAGCCCGTTAAGTTGGGTAGACACTTTCAAATATCTTGGGGTTCAGGTCTCATCCCATGCCCAAGATTTTATTAAACTAAACCTCGACCCTGTGTTAGATGATATGAAACCTAAACTCAAATCATGGAGCAATTTACCCTTATCGGTTTGGGGTAGAGTAAATCTCCTCAAGATGAAAATTATCCCCAAATTCACCTACCTTTTTCGTCACTCCCCGCAGTGGATCCCCAAATCATTCTTCACCAAACTTAATCAAAAGTTCTCAGATTTCTTGTGGGGCCCCACCCCACCTAGATACAAACTGTCTACCTTGATGAGGCCAACATCTCAGGGTGGTATGGCCTTCCCAGACTGTTATAAATATTTCCTAGCCTCACAGTTAGTGACGGTAGTCTGGTGGTTAGTCCCTGACAAAACCAATGCGGCCTCAGCTTTGGAGGCCACAGTGGTGGGTTCCTGGGAGACCCTTCAGCTTTTAATACATAGAGGACCACGCGCCCCACACCCTCTAACCCCCTCCATGCACACTACCTTGCGAGCATGGCGAACGGGTCTTATTATTGGAAAACATAAACTCTCTGAACCCTCACCCAACGCCCCGCTATGGTCAAACCCCAATTTACCACATTTTCTGAAGCTCTCAGACCCCCAAATATGGACTAAATACGGCATCAAATTAATATCACAAGTTATATCGCAGACTTCATTGCTTTCCTTTGACCAGTTATCCTCAATGTACAACCTACCGAAACACTATCAGTTCCGCTATTTCCAACTGGCACATGCATTTGCTGCCCAATTTCCTCACTCCTCTTGTATCCTGACTCAATCCGAGCTGAAGAGGACGCTCCGATACGGCTGCGCGGAAAAACCTACTTCGCGTTTATACGCGCATCTGATCTTTGTGTCCTTACCATCTCTGGATGGACTCTGGTCCCGTTGGCAACGCGATATCCCTGCGTTGGATGATGACGACTGGGATGACGTCTGGGATTTCTCCTTCAGGTCACTCGTCTCCATAAGAGACAGAGTGGTACAATTTAAAATTGTCCATAGGGCCTACTTTACCCCACATAGACTACACCTGATGAACCCTCAGCATTCTCCGGAATGCTGGAGATGTGGCATATCCCCAGGGGACTTCGCACACATCTTCTGGCACTGTCCAAGATTACAACAATACTGGAAAGAGGTACTTGATCTAACTAATAAAGTGGCCTCAACCAACCTTTCCCCGCTGATGGAGATTTGTATACTGGGCTTGTTAGATAATGTTGTTCCTACCATAGCCAAACGCACTCTGATCAGTTTACTACTCTTCTATGCTAGGAAAAATATCGCAATGCAGTGGAAAAAATCTAACCCTCCATCAATTGCGCAGTGGAAACATCTAGTTAATGGGAACCTTCCGCTATACAAGGACACCTATGCTAACAGAGGTTGTCCTTTGAAATTTGACAAAGTCTGGCGTAAGTGGATGGAAAAAATGAATATCTCATAATAAACACAGATCTACAAAAATTTTCAGGGCAAAATTTTGATTAGAATAGCGTGCTTTTAAACCCAACTCTCTGCAATTCCAGGCTAATGTACTGTACTGTATTTAACTGACTATTTCCTTCTGTGGAGGACCATATATTTACTGCTATTTACCTGTATTTACTTATATTACTGCTATTTACCCTGGCAACTCACGCTGTCGGACGCTTTGCTTAACCTGATGTGGTGTTGATGTACTGTAGCAGCCAAGTGTTACTGTTTGTTTGTCTCAAAAATCTTAATAAAAATATATTTAAAAAAAAAAAAAAAAATGTGAGAGCACTGAAAGATGAAAATTGGTCTGGGCAGGAGGGGGGTTCAAGTGCCCAGTAGGCAAGTGGTTAAAAAGAACCTATCAACAAAAAATGCATCACATAGGGGACTTTTATCCTCTATATGACAAAAAAAAAGTTTAGCAAAAAAGTGTAAGAAGTTAGTTATACCCAAGTGCTTAACCACTTAAGGACCGGAAGGATTTTCCCCCTAATAACCCGGCCATTTTTTGCGATACGGCACTGTGTCGCTTTAACTGATAATTGCGTGGTCGTGTGACACTGTACCCAAATAAAATTGCTGTATTTTTTCCCCACAAAGAGAGCTTTCTTTTGGTAGTATTTGATCACCTCTGCAGTTTTTATTGTTTGCGCTAGAAACAAAAAAAAAGCGACAATTTTGAAAAAAAAAAAAACAATACTTTTGACTTTTTGCTATAATACATATCCCAATTTTTTTTTTTCAGTTTAGGCCAAATTGTATTCTTCTTCATATTTTTGTTAAAAAAAATCGCAATAAGTGTATATTGATTGGTTTGCGCAAAAGTTTTAGCATCTACAAAATTGGGGGTATATTTATGGCATTTCATTTTTTTACTAGTAATGGTGGTGATCTGCGATTTTTAGCGGGACTGTGACATTGCGGCAGACAGACCGGACACTATTGACACTTTTTTGGAAACATTGACATTTATACAGCGATCAGAGCTAAAAATAGCCACTGATTACTGTATAAATGTCACTGGCAGGGAAGGGGTTAACACTAGAGGGTGATCAAGGGGTTAAATGTGTTACCTAGGGAGTGTTTCTAACTGTGGGGGGATAGGACTGCCTGGAGGAGGAGACCGATCGCTGTTCCTAATCAGTAGGAACAGGAGATCTGTCTCCCCTCCCCTGACAGAATGGAGATCTGTCTATTTACATTGACAGATCCCTGTTCTGTCTCTGTCAGGAGGAATCGTGGGTGGCCGGCGGGCATCACGCCCGCTGGCCACGCGCATGGGCTCCGCCGTGGGCGCGCGCCCCCGACAGCTCTTAAAGCGACCAACGTACAGTTACAGCGATTTAACCAGAGGAGCCAATCCATGCAATTGGCCCACAATCAACAGGGTAATATGGCGCACTCTGGATATGGCTATATATTACTAATAAAAAGGTATGGGGTGGAGAAATGCACTGGGCAGTAAAATAGGGCAATTAAAACAAGTCCACCTAAATATGTCTGTGTGAGGAGAATAATATGCTGTCCTTGGAAGGCTGCCAGTTCAAAAGTTAGAAGAGACTCTGGAACATAAGGAACAAAGGGAAGACAAAGAACAGCACCCTCTAAATGCAGCAAGTTAATTCATTTAATGGTTAAAAATAAGCAAACGAGCAACATTTTCCAGCATGGGTATATAGTATGTGTGTTCATCCGCATGGCGTCACTGGCTGATGATGGTGATGCCAGGAAGATGGCTGTTCTTTGTCTTCCCTATCCAATTGGCCCACGTCTTGGCCAAACTTCCTTGGGCAATTACGGCTGGCATAGCATGTTAATTTGGATATGGGAAGGACTGCATTAAATCGCAGATTTCCATTCCTCCATAGTGGGTGGCTTATATGCTTACCATTTCAACAGTATAGTCTGCCTATCATAGTAGATTGAGCAAAACACAAATAGCTTAACATAACAGGTTTCTTCCATATTGTTAGTCATACCCTGAACGATTTAACTTGACAGATAGTAACCCACGTTTAAAACATCCGTTTTGCCGCATTTGCGTTTAGAAGCATTTGAAAAACAGCCAAAAATGAAAAACGTGGCTAAACGTTACCACTTCTAGCCGCATTTAGAAGCATTTGGCGCTTGAAATGCCTCTAAACTCAGTGTCTGAACTAATTTTTTTGCTTTCCAAAAAAGGCTTCTAAACTCAACTGCCTAGAAACGACTATAAACAACTCTGTGTACATGTACTGATAAGATAACATAGAGGAGAGTTCAGGAGCACTTGAAAAAAATGCCCAACTACTCCTAAACGTCCGTTTAGCAGCAGCAGTGTACATGAGGCCTTAGGGAATGGCGGTCCGCATGCCATCTCCGAAATAGAGGATCCAGTTTAGTTTCATGGGTAGTAATGGGAAGAGTGGTAATCCAGTTCCTCTGTCATGAGAAGAGCCTCTAGGACAGTGATGGCGAACCTTTTTGAGCCAGAGTGCCCAAACTGCAACACAAAACCAACTTGTTTATTTCAAAGTGCCAACACTGCAATTTATTACAAGGGCATTCCATAATATAAAGCACCCCGGTCGTCCCACAATTTGATCATTTTAATTTGCACATTCAGCAGTGTCCACACGGGTACATACCCTTTACTTCTGGGAGGTCTGGGAGCCATTTCCTACTCAGTGTCCTCACATATTTTGACTGAACAAGCATATAATTTAAGTTTCTCACTCTTTTTGCTACTATTAATGGTCTTTGGCCAACAATGGCTTAAACAAAGTTTCTCAGAATGGGAAAGTATATGCCAGTGTCATTTCAGGATCTCGCCCACCTCCTCCCATTGGGCCCCATGCTGCGTTATATTCTTCACTGGGCCGTCAGTATTGTTAGCTTGGATAATTTTAGGTATAAGAAGGTCAGCTCTCACCTTACTGGTTTCCTTTTTCCTGGCCCTCCTAAGGGTGCGGTGGGGATATCCTCTCTCCTTCAATCTTTCATAGAGTTTGCCCGCTTCACGCCTGTAATCACCATCAGTGCAGCAGTCCCTACGAATTTTAAGGAACTGTTCAACTGGTATGCCCCTTACAAGGCCTCGGATGTGGCTACTGGCATGCAGGAGGGGGAGGGCTGGAACACTCTTGGAGCGCGGCGCCAGGCGCGATGATGCCACTTGAGGAGCCACTATGTGTTTCTAAGCATGCGCACTTGCGATGACTGGTCAGGGTGTGCTCCTTTGTCAAGCTCTTCCGAGTATAGTTAGCATGCCCACAGAGGGGGCTCTGCATGCCAGCTGTGGTACATGTGCCATAGGTTCTCCATCGCTGCTTTAGGAGGTGGGAGGATAGTGAGATTATGTGCCTAAATTGTGCATTACCCGCGGGGCGGAGCTGTAGAAAGCAAAAGAACATGTGGTTTGCCAGGCAAAATGTGACTTTCAAAGATTTGAAACTAAGGAGGAAGACCTGGGAGACAATATGGCAAAGAATGTAACAATAAGGAAGGCGCGATGAACATAAAAAATGTGTTTAAAGAAAATCTCTTTCTCTCTACTACTTATGATTACATGAAGTTTAAATTCACCAATTATTGGTAATTCTGATAGTACAAGCAGAATTAAATTTTTTTTTTTTCACTTTATTTATTTTTAAACATAGGACATGCTCGAGAGCACAAAAAAACCAATAAGAGAATCTCAAACATTAACATATTTTAGGCATACTTAAAACACAATTTCATATCATCTAACAGTAAGTTGAGTCTATGTCAGTAATAACTTCTACTCAGCCATTACCCTGCCTCCTTTATAATCTCGAGCCGGTCCCAGTCATTTTTATACCCCTATATAAAACAAACAAACACACCAAAAAAAAAAAAAAAAGGGGAGAGCCAATCCATGGAAACATCTCTCAAGGGCCTTTGCATCCAGCAAAAAGAGAATACGGGTAGATCCAGGTATCCTCCTTAAATAACTACTTTAACCCTTTTAGTTACCCTCATGGAGGGTCCTTCCCTCTTCCGAGGCCAGGAAAGCATTCCAGAGAGACCAGGTCTCGGAATATCTTTCCTTTTGATTTCGCGCAGAGAGAACCAGCTCTTCCAATTTATTAATCTCTCTCACTTTACGCAGCCACATCTGTATTGTCGGTGGTGACGTCGATCTCCACGCCAAGGGAACACAAGCCTTAGCGGCATCTAATAGATGTCGTATCACGGATTTCTGATATACCTTTTCTGATATCTGAGACCCATGAAGAAGGAAAAAGACTGGGTCTTCCGGTATCCTATGGTTAGTGACAGTCTGGAGAATATGTCTGATCTCTGCCCAAAAATTCTTCAGTTTAGGACAATCCCAGAAAATATGCAACATCGTGCCTCTATCAACGTGACATCTCCAGCAAAGGTCTGAAGAGTTGGGAAAAAACTTCTTTAATCTCTCTGGTGTCCTGTACCATCGAGTCAAGATTTTAAAATTGGTCTCCTGGGTTTTCACACAGATAGAAGATCTGTGTGTAAACCTAATAATTTGTCGCAACTCCTTTGTACTAAAGTTCCTTCCCAGCTCTCGTTCCCAATCCCGTACACATTTCAAGGGGTCAGTTTCTTTCGCTACATTTAATATTTCATAATTCGCTGATAGAATATGCGATTTTGCTCCCCTCTCTGAACACATCTTCTCAAAACTACCAAGAGGCCTTTCAAACTTCCTTGGGTCTGAGAGGGAGCCAAGAAAGTGAGAAATCTGGAGAGCACTCCAGAATCTAAGTCTATATAACTCCATCATCTCTGTAACTGTTAACCAAGTCCCTCCTTTTATATAAGTAGACACTTGTGTACCCCCCATATTTGGTAAATGTTTAAACGCTTTATCTTCATTCCCAGGGGGAAACAGGGGGTTCCCAATTATTGGGTATAGGGGGGATGTCTCGGGTGTTACTCCAATGGTAGGAAACGTAATCGCACAGATTTTAAGAGTATTTCCTATCAGGGGATGTTTAATAAGCTCTTTGGGGGCATATGCCAAACACCAGGGAACTCTTCCTAATAAGACAGGCGACTGGGCATATTCTATCTGTACCCAGAGTTTAAACTCTCTATGTCTGTTCCAGTCAACTACTCTGCTAAGATGTATAGCCCGATGATATCTGCGTATGTCTGGCACCGCCAGTCCCCCCTGTTTCTTCGGGAGAGTTAATTGATTGCGACGTAATCGTGGTTGCTTACCCGCCCATATGAAATCAAAAATCAACTTTTGGCACTGTTTAAAATAAGTAGCTGGGATCCGTATTGGTAGTGCTTGTAAGAGATAAAGAAATTTGGGGAGAACACTCATCTTAACAATATTACAGCGTCCTATCCATGAGTGTAAACCCAATTTCCATTTATCTAGTAATATCTTTAGTCCTTGCAGCAATGGGGGGAAATTTAACCCAAAGATCTTATCAATATTGGGCACCAACAGCGTGCCCAGGTATGTAAGTGCATTATCCGTCCACTTGAATTTAAAATTTTTTTTTAATTGTTCAATTGACGTTTGAGGGAAATTAACCCCCATTGCCTCCGATTTAGTAAAGTTAATACGAAGATTGGATAATTGGCTGTATTTCTCAAACTCTTTCATTAAGTTAGGGATCGTAACTAGAGGGTTCGTCAGAGAAAACATCATATCATCCGCGTAGGCCGAGATCTTGTATTGTGCTTCTCCTACCTTTACTCCTGTAATATCTTGATTTAAACGTATAGTGCAGAGAAATGGTTCCAACGACAGGGCAAAAAGGAGTGGTGAAAGGGGGCATCCCTGCCGTGTCCCGTTTGCGATCTGGAAGGTTTCTGATAGTACTCCATTTGCCCGGACACGAGCTGTCGGGCAGGAATAGATAGAAGCAATCCATTGCAGCATTTTATTCCCGAATCCTCCATATCGCAGAACTGATAACATAAAATTCCAATTTACCCTGTCGAAGGCCTTCTCCGCATCTGTGTTCAAAAATACACATTGGATCTGAGAATTTTTCACTACATGAAGAAGATTAAGAAGTTTTGTTGTATTATCTTTTGCTTCTCGTGTTGGAACGAATCCCACTTGGTCCAGATGTATCAAATTTGGAATGTATTGTTGAATTCTATTAGCCAAAATTTTTGTGAAGAGCTTAAAATCTACATTAAGTAAAGAGATTGGGCGGTAGCTTCCACTGGAGGTCGGATCTTTTCCCTCTTTCGGTATTACAGAGATGTGTGCTAACATTGTATCCCTTATAAATGTTGCTGATGATCCAAGAGCGTTAAATAATTTAAGCATATATGAGGCTAGTGAGGGGAGCAAGGTTTTGTAATATTGGGCTGTCAGCCCATCAGGACCCGGAGCCTTATTCAATTTAGTTATCTTTACTGCTCTCTGAAGTTCTTCCATTGTAATAGGTTTTTCCATGTTATCTCTATCTGTCTCTGCCAGCCGAGGCATTAGTGACCGAGACAGATACATATCTATTTGGGCTTGGGAAGGTGACCTAGTCTGCAGGTTATATAATGACTTATAATATTCCTGGAATTCCCCCACTATGTCATATGTCTTTGTGATCCTATCCTTATTAGCTGAAAGAAGATGAGGTATATAATTCATCCGTTTCTGTTCTTGTAGTGTTTTAGCTAGGAAACTTCCGCATTTGTCGCCAGACTCATACGAGAATTTCCTGCAAACCTGTAATGCCGCTTTGGCCCTGTAATGTAGAAGGTCTGAAATTTGTGTTCTCCTGACATGGAGCTCCCTCCCCACCGACGGTGACAAAGTCCGTTTATGGCAGGTTTCTAGCTTGGCTAATTCCTCTAGTAATAGTTTTAATTGTTCCCCCCGCTTTTGTTTAATCCTAGCCCCATGTTTTATTAATACTCCTCTAATGACTGCTTTATGCGCCTCCCATATAATTCCTGGATCGCAATCTGGGGTGTCGTTAGTAGAAAAATAGAAATCTAGTTCTTTGGTTACATCTTCTAAGACTTCTTGGTCCTGTAAGAGACTTTCATTCAGTCTCCACTGAGTTGATCTCCTATTCTGAATATCCTGTAAATCATATGTCATAAAAATAGGTGCGTGGTCTGACCAAGTAATCAAGCCAATATTGGCCTCACGTACCGAGTGGAGTTGGGCATGTGGAACGAGAAAATAATCTATGCGGGAATAAGATTTATGTGGAGATGAAAAAAAAGTGTAATCTTTTTCTGTGGGGTGGAGTAAACGCCATATATCGATCAATTGACTTTTGTGTAAAATTTTAGCTATGCGATTACGGGCGTTATAGGGAATTGATGATACTCCAGAGGAGGTATCTTCGACTGGGTTCAATGAGACATTTAAGTCTCCCCCAATGATCAGCTGACCCTCTGTAAATTTGATCAGTTGCTTAAGCGCCTTACCCAAGAAAATCTCTTGATGTTCATTGGGGGCATACAACGTTGCCAATGTGATACAAACATCACCTACCCTGCCCTTTACAAACAAGAAACGTCCTTCAGGGTCATTAATCATATCCGTGAAGAACCAAGGCAGTCTATTTGAGAGGAGAATAGAAACTCCTTTCGATTTTGCATTTTGATTTGCGGCATGATAGACTGATGGAAATGCCCGACTTTTTAAAGTAGGTATTTTATCCTGTCTAAAATGGGTCTCCTGTATAAATACCACGTCTGATCCATAACGCTGCAAGTCATGTAAAAGTATCCGCCTCTTTTCTGGAGTGTTCAGGCCCTTGGTATTCAATGATATGATTTTTACAGTCTCCATGGAATGGCTCAAAAAAAAAAAAAAAAAAAAAAAAAAAAAAAAAAAATTAATCAGCAATATATTGCTAAATAGACGCTCACCGCTTAAATTCGGTATCTGAGCGTCAGCTTATCTGGGGTTGTGGCCAGAGATGGTCGGATGAAGAGCTCCAGGGCCATCTCTCTTTTTAGTAGTCGGGCGTTTTTAAGGACCAAGGCTAACCGGTAATGGGGGGGAAAAGAAAGAGAAAAGAAAAAAAAAAAGAAAAAAGAAAAAAGGGGGGGGGGGAGGGGGGGAAAAAGGAAGCTTCCTAAATTCCCTAATTAAGACTTAGCAGCTAACTTTGCTGCCTATTCTGTTTCAGCTTATCCTAGAGGTATAACTCTAGATATAACGAACAAAAAAAAAAGAGAAAAAAATTTTTTTTTTTTTTCATAAGGGAGGGGGAGGCACAAGGGTAGGGGTCCATATTTTAAGCACTTCACTTTAAACCATACTATTCTGCTCATATATATAAGACTCCTACTAGGAAAGGAAAATAGATATATACCAAAAAAAAAAAACACATAGCCCAAACGTAGGCCCTCTAAGGTGATTTACCTTCCCTCCTTCCACCATTCTATTCCCCTCCCTTCCTTCTTCCCTCCCTCTCTCCCCCTCCCGACCCTCAAGCCAAAAAACCTGAAGATAGAGTCAGAACAAGACCAGTAAGGGAAAAAAAAGAAAAGAAAAAAAAAAAAGAGGGGGGGGGTGAGAACGGGGGCTAATATTTCCTTCACTTCACTTCATACCATATTTTAACTATCTCTGTTTAATAAGACTCCTACAGGGGAGGGAAACAAAATGTATAATATATATCTATTACGGCACCAACAAAAAAAAATAAGTAGTTCAAAAATTAAGTAAATAAAGAGTGGAAATTAAGTGACCAAAAAAAATAAATAAATAAATAAATATTATAACTAATTTGTGAACATAGTCATTATCAGAGGGCGGGATGGGGGGTTAAAAGGAGGAGAAGAGAGAGGGGACTCCGTCTTCTCTCCCCCTCCCCCCCCCCCCTCCCTACCCATATGGATTGCCAAAACTACAACCACCTCTCAACAAAAACGTGTGGCAATCAACGTGCCTGTGCTAGTATATTATCAATCAAGTGTCACGTGCTATATCTCTATACAATCTCAACCAAATCTCAGTGAGGAAAATTAAACAACAAAAAACAAAACAAAAACAAGAAACAAAAAAAAATACACCACACAATCCAAAATGCCAACCCTCAAAGAGTCATTTTCTTTCCCTCCCCATACCCTTCTGTCCCCTTCCTTTCCCACTTCCCTCCCCCCAAATCATAAACCTGAAGATACAGCCCGTGCCAAAAAGACCTATATTCTATAGTACGTAGGTACACTTATATTATAAACCCAAAAAAAAAAAAAAAAAAAAAAAAAGGGAAATTCAAAAACAAAAGTCTAATCTCCTATCTCTCTAAATAAATGTGGCTGTTATTATATTCAATCATATACTTAAGTTACATTAGGGTCCATTGATTCCCTTTACCATTTACCTCTTGATCTACTTCAACTCAAATCTATCCCATCCACCCCCCTCTCCCCTTCAATTTATGTAATGTTAATCCGTAGTCCCCCTCATCCTTTTAAGGTCCCCCTTGGGGTGACCGTTGGTTTCTTTGGGAGTCTGTCCGCCGTCCTTGTCTGTTCAAGGGATCTAACTGCCCCCCCCTATGGGGAATATATGAAAGCCAATTGGGAATCTGAATAGGGGCGACATCTAAGAAAGTAAATAGTCCCGGGAGGTCTTCAGGTGTATAGACAGAAAATGAAGCCGCTTCTCTGCGAAATCTCACCGCCAACGGGTAACCCCATCTATAGGTACACCCCTGTTTTTTAGCTAGGTCCAGGATAGGGCGTAAACAGGCTCTACGCTGAAGGGTTGCTCGGCATACATCTGGTAAGATCTTAATAGGGGTCCCATTGAAATCAATGTCTCCTGCCCCCCACGCTGCTCTAAGTATTCTCTCCTTCTCTTGGTAGCTGTGGATCCGACAAACAATGTCTCTCGGTTTCTCTGAGTCCTTTGGTCTAGGGCCCGCAGCTCTATGTACTCTGTCTATATCTACCACCTTTTCAGGAGATTTCAGTATTATCTGAAAGACCGTGATGGCTGTTGCCTGGAGATCCTCAGTTCCCTGTATCTCTGGAAGACCCCGAAGCCGCAGATTGTTCCTGCGACTTCTGTCTTCAAGTTCCTCAGTGTGGAGCTGCAGGTTCACCATCATAGATGTCTGGGTGGTCAACGTTTTTTCTAGTGTCTCCACTCTTTGTTCCACAAGGGATACCGTTTCCTCTCCCACTTTAGTTCTCTCTGTCAAAGTAGTTAATTCAGATCTTACCGCTTGGATGTCTTGACGGTGTGTCTCCTCTACTCTGATTATCAGAGCTTCAATATCCCGGCAGGTAGGTAGAGTGCTTAGCAATGCTCGGATGCCGCGGATGTCTCCCTCTAAACCTCCCTCCTCTCTCGGCAATCCAGCAAAAGCCGTTTCACAGGCAGGCTCACGGGCGGGGTTCACAAGCAGAGACGTCGGGTTCTCCATCATCGAGTCTGTCTCCCAACCTGTTACACGAGACGAGACCGCCGGCACAGCCGGCGTCTTCAAACTGTCACGCTGGTCACGATCCCGCAATGCGTCCGATACAGCACCAGGGGGAGTACGTGGTGGTATAATGAAATACTGTTGAATATCCCCCTGGACAATACGGGGATGTACTCTCTCTTTTGCGGAGCGTGTCTGATACCTATTGCCTGTATTCATCCCGCACTGTCAGCCTCTAGTCCATAGGTATTATCTGAGCGGAGATACGAGCCCTGGAGCTCTATCCAAGCGTGTCCTCACCCGTCCATGTCCAAACCACGCCCCCTCGTGACTTTGTTTTGACTCCGCTGTTTTCGCAGAATTAAATTTTACATATAAAATACCAGTATAATATAAACCTTGCTCCCTGCTTCTTTTTTTTACAGGAAAGTACAATTCTTTTCTTATATCCTCATTCTTAGTGAAACCTCAATAGTGCTTGGTTTATGATCGACAGGTATTCTATGTAGTATAACAAATTCCTGCAATCTATTCTTTAAAACTAACATAATGTATTCTAAACAAGAGTAGTATATACATTCATTATACAGTACAGTTGTATATAATTCTACTTTATTGATTTTGATTCTGTTTAAAGGTCCACCACCAGATGGCAGCAGTGAATCTCTGCCATTTACTATATTGCTAGGCAAGCTTTATATTTCTGTATTAATAATAAGAAAACGTTGCTTTGGAGGAATAAAGAGCTTTTAAAGTGTTAATGTGGTAACAACAACCAAACATATTCAGTATACAGGTAGTGTTCATTTAAAGCAATACTTTTACTGGGAACATGTTCAGAGAATGTAGAAATGGCATTCATGCACAACTGGACAAAATAGTAAGTAAGTAAGACTGTACAGGATTTTGTTTTAAATCAAGCTTTATTGAAGATTCTACAACCATCTTTACAGTATTACACCAGTAGCATATAGAGCAGTAACATGGCATGTTGTCAACCAGAATGAAATTATACATAACAGTCTATGGACACTTCATGAAGGTAGAATATAGTGCACACACATAGTTGCCAACAGTCCCGATTTTCCCGGGACAATCCCGATTTTGGGACCCTCGTCCCGATTGGAGGCTGTCCCGAATCTGGATTTACCATAAGGAAAATCGGGAATGTTGTATTTTTTAATTTTTGGAGCAGCTGGCTCCAGCAAAATGGCGGCCGGTGCCGCTGCTCGATCTTCCCCCTAGTGTTCAGTCAGTGGAGAGAGGAAGGGGGCTCGATCCGTGCAGCCAATGAATCGTCTTCTTTAGGTGCACGGCCCCTCCCCTCTCCACTGAAGACACGGCGCCGCCGTATCTTGCCGAAAAGTTCCCCAGCTCGGCTATTTCCGCCGGCTCGTACTGCGCAAGCGCTGCACCTGCGCAGTACAGGGTCTCCTTACTTGCCGAGGGGAACTTTCTCGGCAGAACACCGGCCACTCCTGGACGAGGAGAGGGTCTGCACTGAGGGGGGGCTGCATTGAGGGGGGGCTGCACTGAGGGGGGGCTGCACTAATTGAGGGGGGTCTGCACTAATAGAGGGTGGGCTGCACTGAGGGGGGTCTGCACTAATAGAGGGGGGCTGCACTGAGGGGGGCTGCACTAATAGAGAGGGGGCTGCACTGAGGGGGGGTGTGCACTAATAGAGGGGTGGGCTGCACTGAGGGGGGCTGCACTAATTGAGGGGGGTCTGCACTAATAGAGGAGGGGGCTGCACTGAGGGGAGTCTGCACTAATAGAGGGGGGCTGCACTGAGGGGGGTCTGCACTAATAGAGGGGGGGCTGCACTGAGGGGGGGTCTGCACTAATAGAGGGGGGGCTGCACTGAGGGGGGTCTGCACTAATAGAGGGGGGGTCTGCACTAATAGAGGGGGGGTCTGCACTAATAGAGGGGGGTCTGCACTGATGGATGGGGTCTGCATTGATGGAGGGGGTCTGCACTGATGTAGGGGGTCTGCACTGATGGAAGAGATCTGCACTGAGGGGGTCTGCACTATTGGAGGGGGTCTGCATTGATGGAGGGGGGTCTGCACTGAGGGGGTCTATACTGACTCTGCCGGGGGCACCTGATGCGAGGACAGACTCTGCCGGAGGCACCTGATGCAAGGACAGACTCTGCTGGGGGCACCTGATGCAAGGACAGACTCTGCCGGGGGCACCTGATGCAAGGACAGACTGCTGGTGGCAGGCGACGTGGCTAGTGACACGCTCAGGGATCCCACTGATTCGGCATTATGGTGAGTTGAATGATTTAATTTTATATTACAATGTAATAATAGAAATAATGCGCTTCAATCATCCTGACACCATAACAACCATGGTGCCAGGATGATTGAAGCGTTAACACCAGGTGTTTGGAGTATCTTTATCTGCTGATTGTTTCTAGAATACACATATTTTTATTGTGTAGGATCTGGGGCTGCTGTCCCGTCATTCTCCTCTCCCCCTTTCCCTCTCCCCCTTTTCCTCTCCATCCCTCATTCATCTCAGACTCTAACCACACCCTCTTGAGCCACGCCCATTTAAGCCACGCCACTATTTCAATAAGCCACGCCCATTTTTGCAGCCCCCAAACTTGTATTTTTTGCTAAGCCACGCCTACAAACGTATGCCCCGCCCCCTAATTATTGTACGGCTCTGCCTACAGCCAAAAAAGTGTCCCATGTATTTTTTTTGCAATGTTGGCAACTATGCACACAGTATAGTTTGAAATGGCTTTAGGGGGCTGGTAAATGCACAATGGGATCCAACCTTTAGCACCACAAACCAGCATGCAGTGTAGAATATTAACACAGAATTCCCACAACCACAATTCAATTTAGGGGGCTATATATTGCTTATATCTACAGAGTAAAAATAAAAACTGACTGATGTAGTTGCTAGCCAAGTAGAACACCCATCAAAGTGAGATTAGCTATACCTAGAGCTGCAAGCCACATACATGAAATCCTACCAAGTTTTCCAGGTATACCTTGTGGGCTGGGGCGTTGCTAGGGGGTGGCTATTGGGGCTATAGCCGCAGGGTCTCTTGCTGCAGGGTCCCTGCCTAACCAGCGGGTTGTGGCTGCTGCGGTGGGTGGGCTGGCTGCATGAGAGAGGCAGAGGAGAGGAGAGAAGCAAGTGGGCGGACGAGCAGAGATGACATCTCTCTCCACCCACTCCACATTAGCGCTCTTCACAGCTGGGCCTCTTCAATTTGGGAGCGAGGTGCAGCAAGCAGCAGAGAGATGACATCATCTCTCACTGCCCGCCACACATCAGCACTCTTCCGCCCTCACAGCACGGTGGAGGGGAGGTCACGTGCTTCCTGTCATCGTGGAGCTCCACTTTGCAGTCAGACCCCCTTGCTTCAATGTCGGAGGTATGGCGGGGAGCAACGAGATTACATCATCTCTCACTGGCTGCCACGCATCACCGCTCTCCTGCTCTCATTAAATGGACCAGTGCTGTCAGCCTGCCACCAATGCAGCGTCAATGCACATTTGGTGGCACTGGCTGGCATGGCAAGTGACAATCCACATCAGTTGGCAAGTGATGTGGAAAGTGACAATCTGCAAATGGTGGCAGGAGATGTGCCAATCTGCAAATGGTGTTAGGAGATGTGGCAAGTGACAATCTGCAAATGGCGGCAGGTGACCTGGCAAGTGGCAATCTGCAAATGGTGGAAAGAGATGTGGCAAGTGACAATCTGCAAATGGTGGCAGGAGAAGTGGTAAGTGACAATCTGCAAATGGTGGTAGGAGACGTGGCAAGTGACCATCAGCAAATGGTGGCAGGAGACGTTGCAATCTGGAAATGGTGGCAGGTGACATGGCAATCTGCAAATGGTGGCAGGTGATGTGGCAAGTGACAATCCACATCTGCTGCCAGGTAAAAGTGGCAAGTGACAATCCACATCTGGTGGCAGGCGACATGGCAAGTGACAATCCACATCTAGTGGCAGGTGACTGTGGCAAGTAACACACTCCATCTGATGACAGGCGACGGTGGCAAGTGACACGCTGCATCCGGTGGCAGGAGATGTGGCAAGTGACAAGCCCAGGGCTCCCACTGATTCTGCAGTATGGTGAGTTGAACCACTTCATTAAATATTAGAATGTAACAATAGAAATAATGCACTTCAATCACCCTGACACCATATCAACCATGGTGCCGTGATGATTGAAGCGCTAACACCAGCCATCACCCGTGAAAAATTGCTTACCACTGGTCTCCCCCCCCCCCGCGGGCATGCAAAAAGGTTGGTGACCGCTGCTATGGGCTCTAGCCCCAGATCTTTTGCAGACCTAGCAACACCCCTGCTTGTGGGCATAGCTATACTTTTATATGCCAAGTGTATCATCAAAGCAGAACTTCACCTAAGATGGGAAGTTTTGCTTGTCTCCCCCCCCTATTTAACTTTTGGCACTTTGTTTTTTTGGGAAAAGCGGGTACTTGGTGTCAGGGCTGTCTTTAATATTAATTTACTGGACCCTGGGCAAACATTTTCTTGGGCACCCTCTTCCATGCAGTTTCGCTCTCCGCATGCTTTGAGACATACAATAAATAGCAGTTAGGCTCAAATTCAGTTTACTGAATCTGATCAGGCAACGATTGCGATTGGTTGCCAGAGGTTACAATGTATCATTATCGCTCACTGACTGGCTGCTAGAAGACACTAGCACACATTATGGCTTACTGTTAATTTTCTAGAGGTTACAGCACATGACTTCTGCTTGTTGATTGGTTGCTAGAGATTACTGTACATCAATACTGCTCACTGATTGCTAGAGGTTACAGGGCATCTATACCACTCACTAATTGGTTGCTAGAGGTTACAGAACATCTATACCACTCACTAATTGGTTGCTAAAGGTTACTGTACATTATTACTGCTCACTGGTTCCTATAGGTTACTGCATATCCTTACCACTCAGGGATTGGTTGCAAGATGTTAGTACACAGCATTACTGCTCACTGATTGGTTGCTAAAGGTTACAGCACATCATCTCCTAACTGCCTGCAAACCATGGACTGGGGAGGCGAGGGGACCCATCAATAGACAGAAAACTCCTAGGAACCCTAGGACTCCTGGTATCAGTGGCAATGCTAGGGGAGGGGGGGTGTTATCAGTGGCAATGCTGGGATCAGTAACAGTGGTGGGGGGATGAGATTAGTTAGGAGGCAGTACACTGTGGCAAATTCTGAATCATGTAGAGCAATGTGAATGAAAGGATTGTACACCAAGCCCCAATGTAATGAGAAGATTTACACTGACCACCAATGTAACTGAGACATTTAGCCTGCGTTGACACTTGTGTGTGTCAGGAATACATGCAAAATCCCTTTCCTGACACCACAGAAACATGCTGCCCTTTAGCAGATACACAGCAGTGCCATTAATTGTTAATGAAGGCCTTATGCATCGGCTGAGATGTGCGTATTCACATGCACCAAAATTCAGGGTGCTGTGGCACCATGTTATTTTGAAGAAGGGTTCCACCTCCAATTTGCTTACCTTTGCAGAACAGGCTGATGTTAGGCTTAATGACTATAGATGTAGGCAAGACTTTCAACCTTTACCTCTCCAGTGGGCAGCATTCAGCAGAAGTGATGGTAGATATGAACTCAGGGGGACATAATATACATATGAATGCTGCCTCTTTTTACATATCAATGCCGCGGTCCGTGACTATTTACATATCATTGCATTTTATTTACATGTAAACACAGGGTCTGCAGGTGAGTTATCTGTACATGGCAACAGGGCAGAGCTTGGCAGCAGCAACAGGACTTTACACTGAGATATCGAGACACAGCACGGGACTAAAACTTCAAGGGATAAGGGAATTTAAACTGGGATAGTTTGCAAGTATGAAGCAGCTGTTTTGTGCCCCACAACAATGATAGGGCCCAGGGCAGCTGCCCCTTTGCCCTGCCTTAAAAACAGTCCTGCCTGGTGTTGACAGGTACCAGGTCCCACTTCCGGTCGGATCACCCCCTCCCCCCTCCTTCCCCCGAAGCCTTCAGGTCCCAGAAAGTTGTGGGATCATTCATAAAGCACACCGTGACTCCCGCATGCGCAGTGGGAAGCCGCAAGCATTCACAGTTGGCTTTCCAAAATAGACAAGCTTGTTCCTAGACCCGAAGACGGTCGAAGAGCCTGCTTGGGTGAGGACCGCTCTGGATCCCTGGACCGGTAAGTGTCATATTATTAAAAGTCAGCAGCTACATTATTTGTAGCTGCTGAATTTAAACTTTTTTTGGAGGTACCCATGGTAGTAAATAGGAGGGGTGCAGGAGTGAGGGATACCTGTAGATGGGAGGGGTAGTAAAAGTGCAGGGGGAGCCCGGTTGAAGGTGGTCTTCTAGTGCTCTCCTGCCAACATAACCTGCTCTTCATATTACCAATGCAGATCCCTTTACAGCACACCCTCGATACAGCTTCCCCTTGTATTGAGCAATCCCACTTTTAACTTCTCCTTAGACCGACCGCTTCCCCCCCCCCCAATCGCCTACCTCCCTGCTTTGTGAGTTTGAATCCCGTGTTTGCCATGCTAAACTTGAAACTTAAAATTGAACTGGGTGCTGCAAGAAGCCGCCAGGGGTGCCAAATTGGTTACAGAAAAACTTGTGTATGTGTTAGGCGGGAGCAATGGAAGTGATAGGACTGCTGTGCTAAAAAGGGGACTGGGGACGGTGGAATGGCATAGCAATGTTGAGTGAAGTGAAAGAGGATTAAAATGTCAGGGGGAGAATGCACCAGCTAAAACAGGGGAGGAGAGATATGGTAGTGGAATGTTTGGGGGTCAGGGGCATAGCTTGTCTGCCAGGGGCAGTATACTGTGGGAAGAATGTAGGGAGTGTACCCCACAGTCCTCCACACCCCATAGAGAAGCTGTGTAACAGGGAATGCAAAAGAAGGGGTAGAGGAGTTTGTGGAGCACTGAGGGGTACCCATGGATGTAGATGTAAGCAAAAGGAGGGGTACCTGTAATGAAACGTCACACACACTCCACTGTGATGAGTGCTTTCATCATATACCGCTTCATATACCGCTTCCTCCCAGTCTGAATATAGATATCAGATATTCCAACCGCTCACAAGCACAAAACAAGACGATACTTGTTTAGTTGCTGAACATGGACTCTCTTATTAGAACCAGAGTCTGTGCATCTTGGGGGGACATGGACCTGAATCTAAAGTAACACCACCTCTTCAGCCAGGATTTCAGAGTTGCCAACTGGCATTTCCTGATAGTCCCAGGCAAAGGGAGCCCAGCAATGGCGCTGAGCAGAGTCTAGCAGCCGTCTGTAGGTGATCTCCAGCTCCCATTCCTGAATGGCCAGAAACTCTATATCTTCCAGTGCCCAGTGCACTTCCGAGACGTTCAGTAGCCCTTCTCTGAAATCCATGATTTTGTCCAGCTGCCACTCCAAATCACTCCCAAAGTTAGGGTCCCCTGTCAGTTTGACATACAACAGTCCCAGGCCCCTGTAGCCAAAGCCTTCTGTTGGGCTGTCATCCGCTATCCAAGGGCATGCTTGGGATACATGCCACCGGAGGGCTCTGTAGCTCTCATCCAGCCACATCTCTGCCCAGACCAGCCTGCTTAATTCAGCTGTCTGCTCCTTGTGCTGTTTTTCTCCCAAAAACAGCACCCGCAATCCATACTGTGACCAGTACCTTTCCTGGAAGGAGGGGAGAACTTTTCCCTGTTGTCACTGCTCACAGGCTAGCGCTTCCTTCCAGAGTTCACAGCGGATAGAATCAACCATCCCAGCAGGACCTGCTCTTATACTGGTCCTCTGTGCTGTATCTGTAGTTCCCGCAACCTCCTTCTAAATTCCTCTTCCGTGGCGGCTGATATCTGTGCCTCTCCTCTCCTGCTATCCGGACCTTGGATCCAGGTGGAAGTTTGGACGTCCCACACTCCGCTTAAGTGCTTTCATCATATAACGCTTCCTCCCAGTCTTAATATAGATATCATATATTCCAACCGCTCACAAGCATAAAACAAGACGATACTTGTTTAGTTGCTGAACATGGACTCTCTTATTAGAACCAAAATACAAGTCTTATATACAGTAGAAGAGGAGGTCCCCCCTCCTGCTCATATTACTCTAACAATACACCTGTAACCTGAAACAGAATTATCATGAGCTAATTAACTAATCCCTTAAAGCAGCCGATGTGACTCCGTGCCCTCCTGAGCATTGTTATGATTAATCAGGATTTCACTACAGGTCAGACTTGTTGTTACCGAGCTTCACACATTAGTATAAACACAGGACACATTCTAGGAGCTAATTACAATTAACAATGCAAACAGTGATCTCCTCCCTCCTCAGTCTAGTAGGCAACAAACTATAGTAGGAGTAGACTATCCGGCTCCTACCCAGTTCTAGAGGCCAATGTGATCAGCTCTCTCAACTAACATGTTGAGTTCAGAATCAAACAAACCAAGAATAGTCTTTACATATATCCTGGGAGATATTGTGGATAAATATTACTGTCCCATTTTAAGTAATCCAATGTATATTTTCTCAGTCACTATTTCTAATATGGCATATACAGGGTTCCCAGAGTCTGTGCATCTTAGGGGGACATGGACCTGAATCTAAAGTAACACCACCTCAAGGGTCCCCAGGCATACTGCTCACAAAGAGCACTGTTCCCTCAAATGCCAGGGCCCATAATCGGTAGGCAAGAGTCTGTCACAGTACCCAAGAGAGTAGATGGGAAGAGTAGCAAAAAGAGGCGAGCAGGATTTTCTGGGGGATAGCCAAGGGATCTAGATGGGAGGGGTTCTTGGGGGTACCAAAGGGAGTAGGTTTAAGGGGGTGTAGGAGTCTGGGAGGTACCCATGGTAGTAAATAGGAGGGGTGCAGGAGTGAGGGATACCTGTAGATGGGAGGGGTAGCAAGAGTGCACGGGAGCCCGGTTGAAGGTAGTCTTCTAGTGCTACCCTGCCAACATAACCCGCCCCCCCCCCCCCCATTTCTAGCTAGCTAATCACACATCCCTCATATTACCCATGCAGATCCCTTTACAGCTTCCCCTTGTAGTGAGCAACCCCACTTTTAAATTCTTCTTAGACCGACCACTTCCTGCCCACCAATCTCCGACCACCTCCTTTGCTGCACCCATAGAGACAGCTTCTATTTTGCAGCCCCAATTTTAAGCTCCCCTTCCAGAACCCAACATGCCTGGGAGAAGGTGTCTGGGGGGGTGTAGATGGGAGGAGTAGCAAAGCAAAAGGAGGGAGCGGGAGTACCCAAGGGACTAGATGGGAGGGGTTCTGAAAGGCATTGATGTGCAGGGGTTTGGAAGTTACCCAAAGGAGTAGATACCAGGGGTACAGGATACCTGGACTCCCTTCTGTACCCCCTGCACCCCTCCTTTTGCTTACCATCTACATCAAAGGCCTCACGCCTACTCCCCTGTGCACTACACACTCCTGTACCCCTTCTTTTGCATTCGCATTTACACAGCTTCTCTATAGGGTGTCCCTACATCCTCCCCACAGTATACTGGCCCTGGCAAGCAAGCTATTTTGGAAACAATACACTTTAATGAATGTTAGTGTAAACAAACACAATATAATACCCATTTTTTTGGTAAATAGATAACAAACAAAGCAAACGCTTTAAAATTGCGCACGTCTGTGGAGCGGGACAATTCACAGTACATGAAATTATCCATAGGGGATGCTTTAAAAGGTTTTACAGGTTGCCACTTTAACTTTACACAGGAGGTCTGGTGCTCAAAATCTGACATTCACTGCAATACCTCACGTGTGGGACGATTGATTCTTACATATGTATTCGCCTTTGAAGCTCAAATCCCCAACACAACTATGTCACTCTCCCTGCAGGTACCACGCCAATCATCTGTAGCTTCAATCAAAGCACACGGGATTTGAACTTACAGCCACACAAGCTCACATTGACATAAGTGGTGCAGATACCCCTTGAGCTACAGCCAGAGGAACTTGTGACAGTTTGTGACAGCTTCTGAAAGCTAGGGCTTTGTTAGACACAGAAAACAGCTACTAAACCTACAGATGGTTGACATGTGGGTTCTTTATCTGATATAGGCCTCCTTTTTGGCTAGCCTCTCAAGCAGCAGTGGCCATAGCTTTTTTTTGTAGGAGTAGCAAAAGAAAGGGTTGGTGTTTGTGGGGGGGTACCCAAAAGAGTAGATGGCAGGAGAATAGAGGGGGTGGGTCACTTCAGTATGTGAGGAGTGGCAAAAGGAGGGGAGTTTGTGTGTGGGGGAGTCCCCAAGGAAGTAAATGGGAGAAACAGCAAAAGGAGGGAAACAGGAGCTTGTCGGTGGTACCCAAGGGGGGAGCTGGAGTTTGGGGGGGGGGGGAGAGTAGCAAAAGGCGGGAGTTTGAGGGGGGGTTCCTGGTGCTTGGGTGGCACGGAGGGGTGCAAGAGCTTGGGGGGTACTGAAAGGAGTTGTTGTGCAGGAAATTGGGGGTTACCTAAAGGAGTCGATGCAAGGAGTGAGGGATCTCTTTGCACCCCTCCTTTTGCTTACCATCTACATCAATGGCCTCACGCCTACTGAATACCTTACACACTCCTGTACCCCTTCTTTTGCATTTGTGGTTACACAGCTTCTCTATGGGGGTGTTCCTACATAGGCAATGGCAAACGTGGGGCATAGCTTGCCTGCCAGGGGCAGTATACTGTGGGGAGGATGTAGGGACATCCCATACAGAAGCTGTGTTTTGAGAAGAATGCCAAAGAAGGGATACAGGAGTGTGTGGGGTACCCATGGCAAAAGGAGGGGTGCCAAAGGGAGTAGGTCTGTGGGAGTCTGAGGGGGTAATGATGGGAGGAGTATCAAAAGGAGGGGAGTGGGAGTTTGTGGGGGGTTCCCAAAAGAGTAGATGGCAGGAGATTGGGAGGGTCACTTTGATATGGGAAGGTTGGCAAAAGGAGGGGAGTTTGTGTAGGGGGGATCCCCAAGGAAGTAGATGGGAGAAACAACAAAAGGAGGGAAACAGGAGTTTGTGGGGGTACCCAAGGGAGGAGCTGGAGTTTGGGGGGAAGCAAAAGGAGGGAGCGGGGGGGACCCAAGGGACTAGATCGAAAAGGTTCCTGGTGCTTGGGTAGCACGGAGGGGTGCAGGAGCTTGGGGGGGTACTGAAAGGAGTTGAGGTGCAGGAGTGTGGGGGTTACCCAAAGGAGTAGATGCGAGGGGTGCAGGAGGGAGGGATTTGTGCACCCCTCCTTTTGCTTACCATCTACATCATTGGGGATGGTGAGATATAAGTGCATAGTGGAATAGGGGGAGACAGGGGCTTGCTGGGACCACTATGGGAAATGGGAATTTGTGGGGGGGTACCCAAGGGGGGAGCTGGAGTTTGGGAGGAGGAGAGTTTGTGGGAGGAGTGGAAAAAGGAGGGGGAGAAACAGCAAAAGGAGGGAAATGGGAATTTGTGGGGGTACCCAAGGAAGGAGATGGAGGGTGCGGGGGGGACTAGATTGGAGGGGTTCCTGGTGCTTGGGTAGCACGGAGGGGTGCAGGATCTTGGGGGGGTACAGAAAGGAGATGAGGTGCAGGAGTTTGGGGGGGTTACCTAAAGGGGGGTATGGGAGAAGTGGCAAAAAGAGGTGGAGGAAGTAGTTGAGAGGAACCGAAAAAGGAGAGAAAGGAGAGTTTGTGGGGGGGTACCCAAGGCAGGAGCTGGAGTTTGCAGGAGCTTGGGGAGTAGAAAGGAGTTGAGGTGCAGGAGTTTGGGGGTTACACAAAGGAATAGATGCGATGGGTGCATTTGCGGTTACACAGCTTTTCTGGAGGGGGGTGCAGGAGTTTAAAGGGGTACCCAAAAGAGGAGATGGGGGAGTGGCAAAAGGAGGGGGGCTTGCGGGGGGGTTATGGGAGGAGGGGCAAAAGGAGGGAAGTTTGTGGGGGGTCCCCAAGGAAGTATGGGGGAGTGGCAAAAGGAGGGGGCGCTTGTGGGGGGGTCTGGGAGGAGGGGCAAAAGGAGGGGAGTTTGTGGGGGGGTCCCCAAGGAAGTAGATGGGAGGAACAGCAAAAGGAGGGAAATGGAAGTTTGGGGGGTACCCAAGGGAGGAGCTGTAGTTTGGGGAGAGGTTCTTAGATGGGAGGGGTTCTTGGGTAGCACGGAGGGGTGCAGGAGCTTGGGGGGTACAAAGAAATAGATGCGATGGGGGCAGGAGGGAGGGATTTGTGCACCCCTTCTTTTGCTTAGGAGATGGGGGGTATGACAAAAGGAGGGGAGTCCCCAAGGAAGTAGATGGGAGTTTGTGGGCGGATCTCAGTTGAAGGTGGTCTTCTAGTGCTACCCCACCCCCTTTCACACATATCCCTTACTAGCATCCCCACTTTTATCTTCTTCTTACAACCAATTGCCAACCACCTCCTTTGCTGCACTCATAGAGACAGCTTCTATTTTGCAGCCTCAATTTTGAGCTCCCCCCTTCCAGAGCCCAACATGCCTAGCTCACCTTTGACTGACACCCCACTTTCTGCTCTCCCAATCTCCTCCTTTGCTGCATCCATGAGATAGCTTTCCCTTCTATTATGCCCCCCTCCTCAATTATAACCTCCCCTTCCAGAACACAACATGCCTAGCTCACTCTTGCTGCAGACAAAAGGGGAACCCAAAAGGGGAACCCAAGGGAGGAACTGGAGTTTGGGGGAGAGGTTCGTAGATGGGAGGGGTTCTTGGGTAGCATGGAGGGGTACAGGAGCTTAGGGGGTACAGAAAGGAGTTGAGGTGCAGGAGTTTAGGGGTTACCCAAAGGAATAGATGTGATGGGTGCAGGAGGGAGGGATTTGTGCACCCCTTCTTTTGCTTACCATCTACACGTCTTCTCCCCTGAGTACCCCTTCTTTTGCATTCACGGTTACACAGCTTTTCTGGGGGGAGGGTGCAGGAGATTAGGGGGGTACCCAAAAGAGGAGATGGGGGGAGTGGCAAAAGGAGGAGGGCTTGTGGGGGGGTATGGGAGGAGGGGCAAAAGGAGGGGAGTTTGTGGGGGGGGTCCCCAAGGAAGTATGGGGGTCTGGGAGGAGGGGCAAAAGGAGGGGAGTTTGTGGGGGGTCCCCAAGGAAGTAGATGGGAGGAACAGCAAAAGGGGGGAAATGGGAGTTTGTTGGGGTACCCAAGGGAGGAGCTGGAATTTGGGGGGGGGGAGTTTCAAAAAGGGGGGGGGGACTCAAGGAGGAACAGCAAAAGGGGGGAAATGGGAGTTTGTGGGGGGTACCCAAGGGAGGAGCTGGCATTTAATGGGTAGCAAAAGGAGGTAGTGGGGGGGAGGGACCCAAGGGCCTAGATGGGAGGGGTTCCTGGTGCTTGGGTAGCATGGAAGGGTGCAGGAGCTTGGGGGGTACTGAAAGGAGCTGGAGTGCAGGAGTTTGGGGGTTACCCAGAGGAGTAGATGTGAGGGGTGCAGGAGGGAGGGATTTGTGCACCCCTCCTTTTGCTTACCATCTACATCATGGCCTCACGCCTACTCTTCTGAGTACCCCTCCCCCCGTACCCCTTCTTTTGCATTCACGGTTACACAGCTTTATTGGGGGGGGGGAGCAGGAGCTTAGGGGGTACCCAAAAGAGTAGATGGCAGGAGACGGGGGGTATGACAAAAGGAGGGGAGTCCCCAAGGAAGTAGATGGGAGTTTGTGGGCAGATCTCAGTTGAAGGAGGTCTTCTAGTGCTACCCCACCCCCTTGCACACATATGCCTTACTAGCATCCCCACTTTTATCTTCTTCGAACCAATTGCCAACCACCTCCTTTGCTGCACTCATAGAGACAGCTTCTATTTTGCAGCCTCCATTTTAAGCTCCTCCCTTCCAGAGGCCAACATGCCTAGCTCACCTTTGACCGACACCCCACTTTCTGCTCTCCCAATCTCCTCCCTTGCTGCACCCATGAGATAGCTTTCCCTTGTCTTTTGCCCTCCTCCTCAATTATAACCTTCCCTTCCCTTCCCTTCCAGAACACAACATGCCTAGCTCACTCTTGCTGCAGCCTCTAGGCCTATTACACCTTTGACAGACACCTCAGTACCATCCCTCTTATTGTACCCGTAATACAGCTTGCCCTTCTATTGAACAACCCCAACTTTATCTTCCTCTTAGGCCAGCCAACTTCATTCTTGCTGCAGCTTCCAAGCCAATCACAAGCTATTGTTGCATCAATCCGAGCATACCGCTGCCAGGATTCAAACTCATAACTGCACAAGCTCACAGTAGCACAACCAACGCATTAACCCACTGCACCACAGGCAGAACTGCTTGTGACACCTTCCAAAAACTAGGGCTTTGTTAGACGACATCGAAACTTGCCAGTAAATTAGGGGAGTGGTTAAGTGTTTGGTATAAGCAAGTGCACAGCTCACTGAATATAGGCCTCCTTTTTGGCAGGCCTCTCAAGCAGCTACGACTGTGGCTTAGTGGGCAAATGCGCCCTGCTAGCAACCATGAGGTTGTGAGTTCGAATCCAGTGTGTGCCATGCTAAATGTGCAATGTGGATTACTTAAAATTGAGCTGGGTGCTGCAAGAAGCCGCCAGGGTTGAATGGGTTATGGTAAAAATTGTGTATGTGGCCTGGGGTCGGTGGGGAGTCCTGGAAGTGATAAGGCAGCTGGGCTAAAAAGGGGATTGGGGATGGTGAACTATGAGTGCATAGTGGAATGGGGGCGAGACAGGGGCAAGCTGGGACCACTATGGGAAATGGAAGTTTGTGGGGGGTGTACCCAAAGGAGGAGTTGGAGTTTGTGGGAGGAGGGGGAGGAAGTTAATGGGAGGGACGGCAAAAGGAGGGAAATGGAAGTTTGGGGGGTGGGTATCCAAGGGAGGAGCTGGAGTTTGGGGGAGAGGTTCATAGATGGGAGGGGTTGTTGGGTAGCATCAAGGGGTACAGGAGCTTAGGGGGTACAGAAAGGAGTTCAGGTGGAGGAGTTTAGGGGTTACCCAAAGGAATAGATGTGATGGGTGCAGGAGGGAGGGATTTGTACACCCCTACTTTTGCTTACCATCTACACGTCTTCTCCCCGAGTACCTCCCCTGTACCCCTTCTTTTGCATTTGCGGTTACACAGCTTTTCTGGGGGGGGGGGGGGTGCAGAAGTTTAGGGGGGTACCCAAAAGAGGAGATGGGGGAGTGGCAAAAGGAGGGGGGCTTGTGGGGGTATGGGAGGAGGGGCAAAAGGAGGGGAGTTTGTGGGTGGGGGTCCCCAAGGAAGTATGGGGGAGTGGCAAAAGGAGGGGGGCTTGTGGGGGGGTCCCCAAGGAAGTAGATGGGAGGAACAGCAAAAGGAGGGAAATGGAAGTTTTGGGGGTACCCAAGGGAAGAGCTGGAGTTTGGGGGAGAGGTTCTTAGATGGGAGGGGTTCTTGGGTAGCACGGAGGGGTGCAGGAGCTTGGGGGGTGCAGAAAGGAGTTAAGGTGCAGGAGTTTAGGGGTTACCCAAAGGAATAGATGCGATGGGTGCAGGAGGGAGGGATTTGTGCACCCCTTCTTTTGCTTACCATCTACACGTCTACTCCCCTGAGTGCCTCCGCTGTACCCCTTCTTTTGCATTCGCGGTTACACATCTTTCCTGGGGGGGAGCAGGAGTTTAGGGGGGTACCCAAAAGAGGAGATGGGGGAGTGGCAAAAGGAGGGGGGCTTGTGAGGGGGTCTGGGAGGAGGGGCAAAAGGAGGGGAGTTTGTGGGGGTCCCCAAGGAAGTAGATGGGAGGAACAGCAAAAGGGGGGAAATGGGAGTTTGTTGGGGTACCCAAGGGAGGAGCTGGAATTTGGGGGGGGGGGGAGTTTCAAAAAGAGGGGGGGGGACTCAAAGAGGAACAGCAAAAGGGGGGAAATGGGAGTTTGTGGGGGGTACCCAAGGGAGGAGCTGGCATTTAATGGGTAGCAAAAGGAGGGAGTGGGGGGGAGGGACCCAAGGGCCTAGATGGGAGGGGTTCCTGGTGCTTGGGTAGCATGGAAGGGTGCAGGAGCTTGGGGGGTACTGAAAGGAGCTGGGGTGCAGGAGTTTGGGGGTTACCCAGAGGAGTAGATGTGAGGGGTGCAGGAGGGAGGGATTTGTGCACCCCTCCTTTTGCTTACCATCTACATCATGGCCTCACGCCTACTCTTCTGAGTACCCCTCCCCCCGTACCCCTTCTTTTGCATTCACGGTTACACAGCTTTATTGGGGGGGGGGGGAGCAGGAGCTTAGGGGGTACCCAAAAGAGTAGATGGCAGGAGACGGGGGGTATGACAAAAGGAGGGGAGTCCCCAAGGAAGTAGATGGGAGTTTGTGGGCAGATCTCAGTTGAAGGAGGTCTTCTAGTGCTACCCCACCCCCTTGCACACATATGCCTTACTAGCATCCCCACTTTTATCTTCTTCGAACCAATTGCCAACCACCTCCTTTGCTGCACTCATAGAGACAGCTTCTATTTTGCAGCCTCCATTTTAAGCTCCTCCCTTCCAGAGGCCAACATGCCTAGCTCACCTTTGACTGACACCCCACTTTCTGCTCTCCCAATCTCCTCCCTTGCTGCACCCATGAGATAGCTTTCCCTTGTCTTTTGCCCTCCTCCTCAATTATAACCTTCCCTTCCCTTCCAGAACACAACATGCCTAGCTCACTCTTGCTGCAGCCTCTAGGCCTATTACACCTTTGACAGACACCTCAGTGCCATCCCTCTTATTGTACCCGTAATACAGCTTGCCCTTCTATTGAACAACCCCAACTTTATCTTCCTCTTAGGCCAGCCAACTTCATTCTTGCTGCAGCTTCCAAGCCAATCACAAGCTATTGTTGCATCAATCCGAGCATACCGCTGCCAGGATTCAAACTCACAACTGCACAAGCTCACAGTAGCACAACCGACGCATTAACCCACTGCACCACAGGCAGAACTGCTTGTGACACCTTCCAAAAACTAGGGCTTTGTTAGACGACATCGAAACTTGCCAGTAAATTAGGGGAGTGGTTAAGTGTTTGGTATAAGCAAGTGCACAGCTCACTGAATATAGGCCTCCTTTTTGGCAGGCCTCTCAAGCAGCTACGACTGTGGCTTAGTGGGCAAATGCGCCCTGCTAGCAACCATGAGGTTGTGAGTTCGAATCCAGTGTGTGCCATGCTAAATGTGCAATGTGGATTACTTAAAATTGAGCTGGGTGCTGCAAGAAGCCGCCAGGGTTGAATGGGTTATGGTAAAAATTGTGTATGTGGCCTGGGGTCGGTGGGGAGTCCTGGAAGTGATAAGGCAGCTGGGCTAAAAAGGGGATTGGGGATGGTGAACTATGAGTGCATAGTGGAATGGGGGCGAGACAGGGGCTTGCTGGGACCACTATGGGAAATGGAAGTTTGTGGGGGGTGTACCCAAAGGAGGAGTTGGAGTTTGTGGGAGGAGGGGGAGGAAGTTAATGGGAGGGACGGCAAAAGGAGGGAAATGGAAGTTTGGGGGGTGGGTATCCAAGGGAGGAGCTGGAGTTTGGGGGAGAGGTTCATAGATGGGAGGGGTTGTTGGGTAGCATCAAGGGGTACAGGAGCTTAGGGGGTACAGAAAGGAGTTCAGGTGGAGGAGTTTAGGGGTTACCCAAAGGAATAGATGTGATGGGTGCAGGAGGGAGGGATTTGTACACCCCTACTTTTGCTTACCATCTACACGTCTTCTCCCCGAGTACCTCCCCTGTACCCCTTCTTTTGCATTTGCGGTTACACAGCTTTTCTGGGGCGGGGGGGTGCAGAAGTTTAGGGGGGTACCCAAAAGAGGAGATGGGGGAGTGGCAAAAGGAGGGGGGCTTGTGGGGGTATGGGAGGAGGGGCAAAAGGAGGGGAGTTTGTGGGTGGGGGTCCCCAAGGAAGTATGGGGGAGTGGCAAAAGGAGGGGGGCTTGTGGGGGGGTCCCCAAGGAAGTAGATGGGAGGAACAGCAAAAGGAGGGAAATGGAAGTTTGGGGGGTACCCAAGGGAAGAGCTGGAGTTTGGGGGAGAGGTTCTTAGATGGGAGGGGTTCTTGGGTAGCACGGAGGGGTGCAGGAGCTTGGGGGGTGCAGAAAGGAGTTAAGGTGCAGGAGTTTAGGGGTTACCCAAAGGAATAGATGCGATGGGTGCAGGAGGGAGGGATTTGTGCACCCCTTCTTTTGCTTACCATCTACACGTCTACTCCCCTGAGTGCCTCCGCTGTACCCCTTCTTTTGCATTCGCGGTTACACATCTTTCCTGGGGGGGAGCAGGAGTTTAGGGGGGTACCCAAAAGAGGAGATGGGGGAGTGGCAAAAGGAGGGGGGCTTGTGAGGGGGTCCCCAAGGAAGTAGATGGGAGGAACAGCAAAAGGGGGGAAATGGGAGTTTGTTGGGGTACCCAAGGGAGGAGCTGGAATTTGGGGGGGGGGGAGTTTCAAAAAGAGGGGGGGGGACTCAAAGAGGAACAGCAAAAGGGGGGAAATGGGAGTTTGTGGGGGGTACCCAAGGGAGGAGCTGGCATTTAATGGGTAGCAAAAGGAGGGAGTGGGGGGGAGGGACCCAAGGGCCTAGATGGGAGGGGTTCCTGGTGCTTGGGTAGCATGGAAGGGTGCAGGAGCTTGGGGGGTACTGAAAGGAGCTGGGGTGCAGGAGTTTGGGGGTTACCCAGAGGAGTAGATGTGAGGGGTGCAGGAGGGAGGGATTTGTGCACCCCTCCTTTTGCTTACCATCTACATCATGGCCTCACGCCTACTCTTCTGAGTACCCCTCCCCCCGTACCCCTTCTTTTGCATTCACGGTTACACAGCTTTATTGGGGGGGGGGGGGGAGCAGGAGCTTAGGGGGTACCCAAAAGAGTAGATGGCAGGAGACGGGGGGTATGACAAAAGGAGGGGAGTCCCCAAGGAAGTAGATGGGAGTTTGTGGGCAGATCTCAGTTGAAGGAGGTCTTCTAGTGCTACCCCACCCCCTTGCACACATATGCCTTACTAGCATCCCCACTTTTATCTTCTTCGAACCAATTGCCAACCACCTCCTTTGCTGCACTCATAGAGACAGCTTCTATTTTGCAGCCTCCATTTTAAGCTCCTCCCTTCCAGAGGCCAACATGCCTAGCTCACCTTTGACCGACACCCCAGTTTCTGCTCTCCCAATCTCCTCCCTTGCTGCACCCATGAGATAGCTTTCCCTTGTCTTTTGCCCTCCTCCTCAATTATAACCTTCCCTTCCCTTCCAGAACACAACATGCCTAGCTCACTCTTGCTGCAGCCTCTAGGCCTATTACACCTTTGACAGACACCTCAGTGCCATCCCTCTTATTGTACCCGTAATACAGCTTGCCCTTCTATTGAACAACCCCAACTTTATCTTCCTCTTAGGCCAGCCAACTTCATTCTTGCTGCAGCTTCCAAGCCAATCACAAGCTATTGTTGCATCAATCCGAGCATACCGCTGCCAGGATTCAAACTCATAACTGCACAAGCTCACAGTAGCACAACCGACGCATTAACCCACTGCACCACAGGCAGAACTGCTTGTGACACCTTCCAAAAACTAGGGCTTTGTTAGACGACATCGAAACTTGCCAGTAAATTAGGGGAGTGGTTAAGTGTTTGGTATAAGCAAGTGCACAGCTCACTGAATATAGGCCTCCTTTTTGGCAGGCCTCTCAAGCAGCTACGACTGTGGCTTAGTGGGCAAATGCGCCCTGCTAGCAACCATGAGGTTGTGAGTTCGAATCCAGTGTGTGCCATGCTAAATGTGCAATGTGGATTACTTAAAATTGAGCTGGGTGCTGCAAGAAGCCGCCAGGGTTGAATGGGTTATGGTAAAAATTGTGTATGTGGCCTGGGGTCGGTGGGGAGTCCTGGAAGTGATAAGGCAGCTGGGCTAAAAAGGGGATTGGGGATGGTGAACTATGAGTGCATAGTGGAATGGGGGCGAGACAGGGGCTTGCTGGGACCACTATGGGAAATGGAAGTTTGTGGGGGGTGTACCCAAAGGAGGAGTTGGAGTTTGTGGGAGGAGGGGGAGGAAGTTTAATGGGAGGGACGGCAAAAGGAGGGAAATGGAAGTTTGGGGGGTGGGTATCCAAGGGAGGAGCTGGAGTTTGGGGGAGAGGTTCATAGATGGGAGGGGTTGTTGGGTAGCATCAAGGGGTACAGGAGCTTAGGGGGTACAGAAAGGAGTTCAGGTGGAGGAGTTTAGGGGTTACCCAAAGGAATAGATGTGATGGGTGCAGGAGGGAGGGATTTGTACACCCCTACTTTTGCTTACCATCTACACGTCTTCTCCCCGAGTACCTCCCCTGTACCCCTTCTTTTGCATTTGCGGTTACACAGCTTTTCTGGGGGGGGGGGGGGGGGGGTGCAGAAGTTTAGGGGGGTACCCAAAAGAGGAGATGGGGGAGTGGCAAAAGGAGGGGGGCTTGTGGGGGTATGGGAGGAGGGGCAAAAGGAGGGGAGTTTGTGGGTGGGGGTCCCCAAGGAAGTATGGGGGAGTGGCAAAAGGAGGGGGGCTTGTGGGGGGGTCCCCAAGGAAGTAGATGGGAGGAACAGCAAAAGGAGGGAAATGGAAGTTTGGGGGGTACCCAAGGGAAGAGCTGGAGTTTGGGGGAGAGGTTCTTAGATGGGAGGGGTTCTTGGGTAGCACGGAGGGGTGCAGGAGCTTGGGGGGTGCAGAAAGGAGTTAAGGTGCAGGAGTTTAGGGGTTACCCAAAGGAATAGATGCGATGGGTGCAGGAGGGAGGGATTTGTGCACCCCTTCTTTTGCTTACCATCTACACGTCTACTCCCCTGAGTGCCTCCGCTGTACCCCTTCTTTTGCATTCGCGGTTACACATCTTTCCTGGGGGGGAGCAGGAGTTTAGGGGGGTACCCAAAAGAGGAGATGGGGGAGTGGCAAAAGGAGGGGGGCTTGTGAGGGGGTCCCCAAGGAAGTAGATGGGAGGAACAGCAAAAGGGGGGAAATGGGAGTTTGTTGGGGTACCCAAGGGAGGAGCTGGAATTTGGGGGGGGAGGGAGTTTCAAAAAGAGGGGGGGGGACTCAAAGAGGAACAGCAAAAGGGGGGAAATGGGAGTTTGTGGGGGGTACCCAAGGGAGGAGCTGGCATTTAATGGGTAGCAAAAGGAGGGAGTGGGGGGGAGGGACCCAAGGGCCTAGATGGGAGGGGTTCCTGGTGCTTGGGTAGCATGGAAGGGTGCAGGAGCTTGGGGGGTACTGAAAGGAGCTGGGGTGCAGGAGTTTGGGGGTTACCCAGAGGAGTAGATGTGAGGGGTGCAGGAGGGAGGGATTTGTGCACCCCTCCTTTTGCTTACCATCTACATCATGGCCTCACGCCTACTCTTCTGAGTACCCCTCCCCCCGTACCCCTTCTTTTGCATTCACGGTTACACAGCTTTATTGGGGGGGGGGGGGGAGCAGGAGCTTAGGGGGTACCCAAAAGAGTAGATGGCAGGAGACGGGGGGTATGACAAAAGGAGGGGAGTCCCCAAGGAAGTAGATGGGAGTTTGTGGGCAGATCTCAGTTGAAGGAGGTCTTCTAGTGCTACCCCACCCCCTTGCACACATATGCCTTACTAGCATCCCCACTTTTATCTTCTTCGAACCAATTGCCAACCACCTCCTTTGCTGCACTCATAGAGACAGCTTCTATTTTGCAGCCTCCATTTTAAGCTCCTCCCTTCCAGAGGCCAACATGCCTAGCTCACCTTTGACCGACACCCCAGTTTCTGCTCTCCCAATCTCCTCCCTTGCTGCACCCATGAGATAGCTTTCCCTTGTCTTTTGCCCTCCTCCTCAATTATAACCTTCCCTTCCCTTCCAGAACACAACATGCCTAGCTCACTCTTGCTGCAGCCTCTAGGCCTATTACACCTTTGACAGACACCTCAGTGCCATCCCTCTTATTGTACCCGTAATACAGCTTGCCCTTCTATTGAACAACCCCAACTTTATCTTCCTCTTAGGCCAGCCAACTTCATTCTTGCTGCAGCTTCCAAGCCAATCACAAGCTATTGTTGCATCAATCCGAGCATACCGCTGCCAGGATTCAAACTCATAACTGCACAAGCTCACAGTAGCACAACCGACGCATTAACCCACTGCACCACAGGCAGAACTGCTTGTGACACCTTCCAAAAACTAGGGCTTTGTTAGACGACATCGAAACTTGCCAGTAAATTAGGGGAGTGGTTAAGTGTTTGGTATAAGCAAGTGCACAGCTCACTGAATATAGGCCTCCTTTTTGGCAGGCCTCTCAAGCAGCTACGACTGTGGCTTAGTGGGCAAATGCGCCCTGCTAGGAACCATGAGGTTGTGAGTTCGAATCCAGTGTGTGCCATGCTAAATGTGCAATGTGGATTACTTAAAATTGAGCTGGGTGCTGCAAGAAGCCGCCAGGGTTGAATGGGTTATGGTAAAAATTGTGTATGTGGCCTGGGGTCGGTGGGGAGTCCTGGAAGTGATAAGGCAGCTGGGCTAAAAAGGGGATTGGGGATGGTGAACTATGAGTGCATAGTGGAATGGGGGCGAGACAGGGGCTTGCTGGGACCACTATGGGAAATGGAAGTTTGTGGGGGGTGTACCCAAAGGAGGAGTTGGAGTTTGTGGGAGGAGGGGGAGGAAGTTTAATGGGAGGGACGGCAAAAGGAGGGAAATGGAAGTTTGGGGGGTGGGTATCCAAGGGAGGAGCTGGAGTTTGGGGGAGAGGTTCATAGATGGGAGGGGTTGTTGGGTAGCATCAAGGGGTACAGGAGCTTAGGGGGTACAGAAAGGAGTTCAGGTGGAGGAGTTTAGGGGTTACCCAAAGGAATAGATGTGATGGGTGCAGGAGGGAGGGATTTGTACACCCCTACTTTTGCTTACCATCTACACGTCTTCTCCCCGAGTACCTCCCCTGTACCCCTTCTTTTGCATTTGCGGTTACACAGCTTTTCTGGGGGGGGGGGGTGCAGAAGTTTAGGGGGGTACCCAAAAGAGGAGATGGGGGAGTGGCAAAAGGAGGGGGGCTTGTGGGGGTATGGGAGGAGGGGCAAAAGGAGGGGAGTTTGTGGGTGGGGGTCCCCAAGGAAGTATGGGGGAGTGGCAAAAGGAGGGGGGCTTGTGGGGGGGTCCCCAAGGAAGTAGATGGGAGGAACAGCAAAAGGAGGGAAATGGAAGTTTGGGGGGTACCCAAGGGAAGAGCTGGAGTTTGGGGGAGAGGTTCTTAGATGGGAGGGGTTCTTGGGTAGCACGGAGGGGTGCAGGAGCTTGGGGGGTGCAGAAAGGAGTTAAGGTGCAGGAGTTTAGGGGTTACCCAAAGGAATAGATGCGATGGGTGCAGGAGGGAGGGATTTGTGCACCCCTTCTTTTGCTTACCATCTACACGTCTACTCCCCTGAGTGCCTCCGCTGTACCCCTTCTTTTGCATTCGCGGTTACACATCTTTCCTGGGGGGGAGCAGGAGTTTAGGGGGGTACCCAAAAGAGGAGATGGGGGAGTGGCAAAAGGAGGGGGGCTTGTGAGGGGGTCCCCAAGGAAGTAGATGGGAGGAACAGCAAAAGGGGGGAAATGGGAGTTTGTTGGGGTACCCAAGGGAGGAGCTGGAATTTGGGGGGGGGGGGAGTTTCAAAAAGAGGGGGGGGGGACTCAAAGAGGAACAGCAAAAGGGGGGAAATGGGAGTTTGTGGGGGGTACCCAAGGGAGGAGCTGGCATTTAATGGGTAGCAAAAGGAGGGAGTGGGGGGGAGGGACCCAAGGGCCTAGATGGGAGGGGTTCCTGGTGCTTGGGTAGCATGGAAGGGTGCAGGAGCTTGGGGGGTACTGAAAGGAGCTGGGGTGCAGGAGTTTGGGGGTTACCCAGAGGAGTAGATGTGAGGGGTGCAGGAGGGAGGGATTTGTGCACCCCTCCTTTTGCTTACCATCTACATCATGGCCTCACGCCTACTCTTCTGAGTACCCCTCCCCCCGTACCCCTTCTTTTGCATTCACGGTTACACAGCTTTATTGGGGGGGGGGGGGGGGAGCAGGAGCTTAGGGGGTACCCAAAAGAGTAGATGGCAGGAGACGGGGGGTATGACAAAAGGAGGGGAGTCCCCAAGGAAGTAGATGGGAGTTTGTGGGCAGATCTCAGTTGAAGGAGGTCTTCTAGTGCTACCCCACCCCCTTGCACACATATGCCTTACTAGCATCCCCACTTTTATCTTCTTCGAACCAATTGCCAACCACCTCCTTTGCTGCACTCATAGAGACAGCTTCTATTTTGCAGCCTCCATTTTAAGCTCCTCCCTTCCAGAGGCCAACATGCCTAGCTCACCTTTGACCGACACCCCAGTTTCTGCTCTCCCAATCTCCTCCCTTGCTGCACCCATGAGATAGCTTTCCCTTGTCTTTTGCCCTCCTCCTCAATTATAACCTTCCCTTCCCTTCCAGAACACAACATGCCTAGCTCACTCTTGCTGCAGCCTCTAGGCCTATTACACCTTTGACAGACACCTCAGTGCCATCCCTCTTATTGTACCCGTAATACAGCTTGCCCTTCTATTGAACAACCCCAACTTTATCTTCCTCTTAGGCCAGCCAACTTCATTCTTGCTGCAGCTTCCAAGCCAATCACAAGCTATTGTTGCATCAATCCGAGCATACCGCTGCCAGGATTCAAACTCATAACTGCACAAGCTCACAGTAGCACAACCGACGCATTAACCCACTGCACCACAGGCAGAACTGCTTGTGACACCTTCCAAAAACTAGGGCTTTGTTAGACGACATCGAAACTTGCCAGTAAATTAGGGGAGTGGTTAAGTGTTTGGTATAAGCAAGTGCACAGCTCACTGAATATAGGCCTCCTTTTTGGCAGGCCTCTCAAGCAGCTACGACTGTGGCTTAGTGGGCAAATGCGCCCTGCTAGCAACCATGAGGTTGTGAGTTCGAATCCAGTGTGTGCCATGCTAAATGTGCAATGTGGATTACTTAAAATTGAGCTGGGTGCTGCAAGAAGCCGCCAGGGTTGAATGGGTTATGGTAAAAATTGTGTATGTGGCCTGGGGTCGGTGGGGAGTCCTGGAAGTGATAAGGCAGCTGGGCTAAAAAGGGGATTGGGGATGGTGAACTATGAGTGCATAGTGGAATGGGGGCGAGACAGGGGCTTGCTGGGACCACTATGGGAAATGGAAGTTTGTGGGGGGTGTACCCAAAGGAGGAGTTGGAGTTTGTGGGAGGAGGGGGAGGAAGTTTAATGGGAGGGACGGCAAAAGGAGGGAAATGGAAGTTTGGGGGGTGGGTATCCAAGGGAGGAGCTGGAGTTTGGGGGAGAGGTTCATAGATGGGAGGGGTTGTTGGGTAGCATCAAGGGGTACAGGAGCTTAGGGGGTACAGAAAGGAGTTCAGGTGGAGGAGTTTAGGGGTTACCCAAAGGAATAGATGTGATGGGTGCAGGAGGGAGGGATTTGTACACCCCTACTTTTGCTTACCATCTACACGTCTTCTCCCCGAGTACCTCCCCTGTACCCCTTCTTTTGCATTTGCGGTTACACAGCTTTTCTGGGGGGGGGGGGTGCAGAAGTTTAGGGGGGTACCCAAAAGAGGAGATGGGGGAGTGGCAAAAGGAGGGGGGCTTGTGGGGGTATGGGAGGAGGGGCAAAAGGAGGGGAGTTTGTGGGTGGGGGTCCCCAAGGAAGTATGGGGGAGTGGCAAAAGGAGGGGGGCTTGTGGGGGGGTCCCCAAGGAAGTAGATGGGAGGAACAGCAAAAGGAGTTAAATGGAAGTTTGGGGGGTACCCAAGGGAAGAGCTGGAGTTTGGGGGAGAGGTTCTTAGATGGGAGGGGTTCTTGGGTAGCACGGAGGGGTGCAGGAGCTTGGGGGGTGCAGAAAGGAGTTAAGGTGCAGGAGTTTAGGGGTTACCCAAAGGAATAGATGCGATGGGTGCAGGAGGGAGGGATTTGTGCACCCCTTCTTTTGCTTACCATCTACACGTCTACTCCCCTGAGTGCCTCCGCTGTACCCCTTCTTTTGCATTCGCGGTTACACATCTTTCCTGGGGGGGAGCAGGAGTTTAGGGGGGTACCCAAAAGAGGAGATGGGGGAGTGGCAAAAGGAGGGGGGCTTGTGAGGGGGTCCCCAAGGAAGTAGATGGGAGGAACAGCAAAAGGGGGGAAATGGGAGTTTGTTGGGGTACCCAAGGGAGGAGCTGGAATTTGGGGGGGGGGGAGTTTCAAAAAGAGGGGGGGGGACTCAAAGAGGAACAGCAAAAGGGGGGAAATGGGAGTTTGTGGGGGGTACCCAAGGGAGGAGCTGGCATTTAATGGGTAGCAAAAGGAGGGAGTGGGGGGGAGGGACCCAAGGGCCTAGATGGGAGGGGTTCCTGGTGCTTGGGTAGCATGGAAGGGTGCAGGAGCTTGGGGGGTACTGAAAGGAGCTGGGGTGCAGGAGTTTGGGGGTTACCCAGAGGAGTAGATGTGAGGGGTGCAGGAGGGAGGGATTTGTGCACCCCTCCTTTTGCTTACCATCTACATCATGGCCTCACGCCTACTCTTCTGAGTACCCCTCCCCCCGTACCCCTTCTTTTGCATTCACGGTTACACAGCTTTATTGGGGGGGGGGGGGGGGGGGGGAGCAGGAGCTTAGGGGGTACCCAAAAGAGTAGATGGCAGGAGACGGGGGGTATGACAAAAGGAGGGGAGTCCCCAAGGAAGTAGATGGGAGTTTGTGGGCAGATCTCAGTTGAAGGAGGTCTTCTAGTGCTACCCCACCCCCTTGCACACATATGCCTTACTAGCATCCCCACTTTTATCTTCTTCGAACCAATTGCCAACCACCTCCTTTGCTGCACTCATAGAGACAGCTTCTATTTTGCAGCCTCCATTTTAAGCTCCTCCCTTCCAGAGGCCAACATGCCTAGCTCACCTTTGACCGACACCCCAGTTTCTGCTCTCCCAATCTCCTCCCTTGCTGCACCCATGAGATAGCTTTCCCTTGTCTTTTGCCCTCCTCCTCAATTATAACCTTCCCTTCCCTTCCAGAACACAACATGCCTAGCTCACTCTTGCTGCAGCCTCTAGGCCTATTACACCTTTGACAGACACCTCAGTGCCATCCCTCTTATTGTACCCGTAATACAGCTTGCCCTTCTATTGAACAACCCCAACTTTATCTTCCTCTTAGGCCAGCCAACTTCATTCTTGCTGCAGCTTCCAAGCCAATCACAAGCTATTGTTGCATCAATCCGAGCATACCGCTGCCAGGATTCAAACTCATAACTGCACAAGCTCACAGTAGCACAACCGACGCATTAACCCACTGCACCACAGGCAGAACTGCTTGTGACACCTTCCAAAAACTAGGGCTTTGTTAGACGACATCGAAACTTGCCAGTAAATTAGGGGAGTGGTTAAGTGTTTGGTATAAGCAAGTGCACAGCTCACTGAATATAGGCCTCCTTTTTGGCAGGCCTCTCAAGCAGCTACGACTGTGGCTTAGTGGGCAAATGCGCCCTGCTAGCAACCATGAGGTTGTGAGTTCGAATCCAGTGTGTGCCATGCTAAATGTGCAATGTGGATTACTTAAAATTGAGCTGGGTGCTGCAAGAAGCCGCCAGGGTTGAATGGGTTATGGTAAAAATTGTGTATGTGGCCTGGGGTCGGTGGGGAGTCCTGGAAGTGATAAGGCAGCTGGGCTAAAAAGGGGATTGGGGATGGTGAACTATGAGTGCATAGTGGAATGGGGGCGAGACAGGGGCTTGCTGGGACCACTATGGGAAATGGAAGTTTGTGGGGGGTGTACCCAAAGGAGGAGTTGGAGTTTGTGGGAGGAGGGGGAGGAAGTTTAATGGGAGGGACGGCAAAAGGAGGGAAATGGAAGTTTGGGGGGTGGGTATCCAAGGGAGGAGCTGGAGTTTGGGGGAGAGGTTCATAGATGGGAGGGGTTGTTGGGTAGCATCAAGGGGTACAGGAGCTTAGGGGGTACAGAAAGGAGTTCAGGTGGAGGAGTTTAGGGGTTACCCAAAGGAATAGATGTGATGGGTGCAGGAGGGAGGGATTTGTACACCCCTACTTTTGCTTACCATCTACACGTCTTCTCCCCGAGTACCTCCCCTGTACCCCTTCTTTTGCATTTGCGGTTACACAGCTTTTCTGGGGGGGGGGGGGTGCAGAAGTTTAGGGGGGTACCCAAAAGAGGAGATGGGGGAGTGGCAAAAGGAGGGGGGCTTGTGGGGGTATGGGAGGAGGGGCAAAAGGAGGGGAGTTTGTGGGTGGGGGTCCCCAAGGAAGTATGGGGGAGTGGCAAAAGGAGGGGGGCTTGTGGGGGGGTCCCCAAGGAAGTAGATGGGAGGAACAGCAAAAGGAGGGAAATGGAAGTTTGGGGGGTACCCAAGGGAAGAGCTGGAGTTTGGGGGAGAGGTTCTTAGATGGGAGGGGTTCTTGGGTAGCACGGAGGGGTGCAGGAGCTTGGGGGGTGCAGAAAGGAGTTAAGGTGCAGGAGTTTAGGGGTTACCCAAAGGAATAGATGCGATGGGTGCAGGAGGGAGGGATTTGTGCACCCCTTCTTTTGCTTACCATCTACACGTCTACTCCCCTGAGTGCCTCCGCTGTACCCCTTCTTTTGCATTCGCGGTTACACATCTTTCCTGGGGGGGAGCAGGAGTTTAGGGGGGTACCCAAAAGAGGAGATGGGGGAGTGGCAAAAGGAGGGGGGCTTGTGAGGGGGTCCCCAAGGAAGTAGATGGGAGGAACAGCAAAAGGGGGGAAATGGGAGTTTGTTGGGGTACCCAAGGGAGGAGCTGGAATTTGGGGGGGGGGGAGTTTCAAAAAGAGGGGGGGGGACTCAAAGAGGAACAGCAAAAGGGGGGAAATGGGAGTTTGTGGGGGGTACCCAAGGGAGGAGCTGGCATTTAATGGGTAGCAAAAGGAGGGAGTGGGGGGGAGGGACCCAAGGGCCTAGATGGGAGGGGTTCCTGGTGCTTGGGTAGCATGGAAGGGTGCAGGAGCTTGGGGGGTACTGAAAGGAGCTGGGGTGCAGGAGTTTGGGGGTTACCCAGAGGAGTAGATGTGAGGGGTGCAGGAGGGAGGGATTTGTGCACCCCTCCTTTTGCTTACCATCTACATCATGGCCTCACGCCTACTCTTCTGAGTACCCCTCCCCCCGTACCCCTTCTTTTGCATTCACGGTTACACAGCTTTATTGGGGGGGGGGGGGAGCAGGAGCTTAGGGGGTACCCAAAAGAGTAGATGGCAGGAGACGGGGGGTATGACAAAAGGAGGGGAGTCCCCAAGGAAGTAGATGGGAGTTTGTGGGCAGATCTCAGTTGAAGGAGGTCTTCTAGTGCTACCCCACCCCCTTGCACACATATGCCTTACTAGCATCCCCACTTTTATCTTCTTCGAACCAATTGCCAACCACCTCCTTTGCTGCACTCATAGAGACAGCTTCTATTTTGCAGCCTCCATTTTAAGCTCCTCCCTTCCAGAGGCCAACATGCCTAGCTCACCTTTGACCGACACCCCAGTTTCTGCTCTCCCAATCTCCTCCCTTGCTGCACCCATGAGATAGCTTTCCCTTGTCTTTTGCCCTCCTCCTCAATTATAACCTTCCCTTCCCTTCCAGAACACAACATGCCTAGCTCACTCTTGCTGCAGCCTCTAGGCCTATTACACCTTTGACAGACACCAAGTGCACAGCTCACTGAATATAGGCCTCCTTTTTGGCAGGCCTCTCAAGCAGCTACGACTGTGGCTTAGTGGGCAAATGCGCCCTGCTAGCAACCATGAGGTTGTGAGTTCGAATCCAGTGTGTGCCATGCTAAATGTGCAATGTGGATTACTTAAAATTGAGCTGGGTGCTGCAAGAAGCCGCCAGGGTTGAATGGGTTATGGTAAAAATTGTGTATGGGGCCTGGGGTCGGTGGGGAGTCCTGGAAGTGATAAGGCAGCTGGGCTAAAAAGGGGATTGGGGATGGTGAACTATGAGTGCATAGTGGAATGGGGGCGAGACAGGGGCTTGCTGGGACCACTATGGGAAATGGAAGTTTGTGGGGGGTGTACCCAAAGGAGGAGTTGGAGTTTGTGGGAGGAGGGGGAGGAAGTTTAATGGGAGGGACGGCAAAAGGAGGGAAATGGAAGTTTGGGGGGTGGGTATCCAAGGGAGGAGCTGGAGTTTGGGGGAGAGGTTCATAGATGGGAGGGGTTGTTGGGTAGCATCAAGGGGTACAGGAGCTTAGGGGGTACAGAAAGGAGTTCAGGTGGAGGAGTTTAGGGGTTACCCAAAGGAATAGATGTGATGGGTGCAGGAGGGAGGGATTTGTACACCCCTACTTTTGCTTACCATCTACACGTCTTCTCCCCGAGTACCTCCCCTGTACCCCTTCTTTTGCATTTGCGGTTACACAGCTTTTCTGGGGGGGGGGGGTGCAGAAGTTTAGGGGGGTACCCAAAAGAGGAGATGGGGGAGTGGCAAAAGGAGGGGGGCTTGTGGGGGTATGGGAGGAGGGGCAAAAGGAGGGGAGTTTGTGGGTGGGGGTCCCCAAGGAAGTATGGGGGAGTGGCAAAAGGAGGGGGGCTTGTGGGGGGGTCCCCAAGGAAGTAGATGGGAGGAACAGCAAAAGGAGGGAAATGGAAGTTTGGGGGGTACCCAAGGGAAGAGCTGGAGTTTGGGGGAGAGGTTCTTAGATGGGAGGGGTTCTTGGGTAGCACGGAGGGGTGCAGGAGCTTGGGGGGTGCAGAAAGGAGTTAAGGTGCAGGAGTTTAGGGGTTACCCAAAGGAATAGATGCGATGGGTGCAGGAGGGAGGGATTTGTGCACCCCTTCTTTTGCTTACCATCTACACGTCTACTCCCCTGAGTGCCTCCGCTGTACCCCTTCTTTTGCATTCGCGGTTACACATCTTTCCTGGGGGGGAGCAGGAGTTTAGGGGGGTACCCAAAAGAGGAGATGGGGGAGTGGCAAAAGGAGGGGGGCTTGTGAGGGGGTCCCCAAGGAAGTAGATGGGAGGAACAGCAAAAGGGGGGAAATGGGAGTTTGTTGGGGTACCCAAGGGAGGAGCTGGAATTTGGGGGGGGGGGAGTTTCAAAAAGAGGGGGGGGGACTCAAAGAGGAACATCAAAAGGGGGGAAATGGGAGTTTGTGGGGGGTACCCAAGGGAGGAGCTGGCATTTAATGGGTAGCAAAAGGAGGGAGTGGGGGGGAGGGACCCAAGGGCCTAGATGGGAGGGGTTCCTGGTGCTTGGGTAGCATGGAAGGGTGCAGGAGCTTGGGGGGTACTGAAAGGAGCTGGGGTGCAGGAGTTTGGGGGTTACCCAGAGGAGTAGATGTGAGGGGTGCAGGAGGGAGGGATTTGTGCACCCCTCCTTTTGCTTACCATCTACATCATGGCCTCACGCCTACTCTTCTGAGTACCCCTCCCCCCGTACCCCTTCTTTTGCATTCACGGTTACACAGCTTTATTGGGGGGGGGGGGGGAGCAGGAGCTTAGGGGGTACCCAAAAGAGTAGATGGCAGGAGACGGGGGGTATGACAAAAGGAGGGGAGTCCCCAAGGAAGTAGATGGGAGTTTGTGGGCAGATCTCAGTTGAAGGAGGTCTTCTAGTGCTACCCCACCCCCTTGCACACATATGCCTTACTAGCATCCCCACTTTTATCTTCTTCGAACCAATTGCCAACCACCTCCTTTGCTGCACTCATAGAGACAGCTTCTATTTTGCAGCCTCCATTTTAAGCTCCTCCCTTCCAGAGGCCAACATGCCTAGCTCACCTTTGACCGACACCCCAGTTTCTGCTCTCCCAATCTCCTCCCTTGCTGCACCCATGAGATAGCTTTCCCTTGTCTTTTGCCCTCCTCCTCAATTATAACCTTCCCTTCCCTTCCAGAACACAACATGCCTAGCTCACTCTTGCTGCAGCCTCTAGGCCTATTACACCTTTGACAGACACCTCAGTGCCATCCCTCTTATTGTACCCGTAATACAGCTTGCCCTTCTATTGAACAACCCCAACTTTATCTTCCTCTTAGGCCAGCCAACTTCATTCTTGCTGCAGCTTCCAAGCCAATCACAAGCTATTGTTGCATCAATCCGAGCATACCGCTGCCAGGATTCAAACTCATAACTGCACAAGCTCACAGTAGCACAACCGACGCATTAACCCACTGCACCACAGGCAGAACTGCTTGTGACACCTTCCAAAAACTAGGGCTTTGTTAGACGACATCGAAACTTGCCAGTAAATTAGGGGAGTGGTTAAGTGTTTGGTATAAGCAAGTGCACAGCTCACTGAATATAGGCCTCCTTTTTGGCAGGCCTCTCAAGCAGCTACGACTGTGGCTTAGTGGGCAAATGCGCCCTGCTAGCAACCATGAGGTTGTGAGTTCGAATCCAGTGTGTGCCATGCTAAATGTGCAATGTGGATTACTTAAAATTGAGCTGGGTGCTGCAAGAAGCCGCCAGGGTTGAATGGGTTATGGTAAAAATTGTGTATGGGGCCTGGGGTCGGTGGGGAGTCCTGGAAGTGATAAGGCAGCTGGGCTAAAAAGGGGATTGGGGATGGTGAACTATGAGTGCATAGTGGAATGGGGGCGAGACAGGGGCTTGCTGGGACCACTATGGGAAATGGAAGTTTGTGGGGGGTGTACCCAAAGGAGGAGTTGGAGTTTGTGGGAGGAGGGGGAGGAAGTTTAATGGGAGGGACGGCAAAAGGAGGGAAATGGAAGTTTGGGGGGTGGGTATCCAAGGGAGGAGCTGGAGTTTGGGGGAGAGGTTCATAGATGGGAGGGGTTGTTGGGTAGCATCAAGGGGTACAGGAGCTTAGGGAGTACAGAAAGGAGTTCAGGTGGAGGAGTTTAGGGGTTACCCAAAGGAATAGATGTGATGGGTGCAGGAGGGAGGGATTTGTACACCCCTACTTTTGCTTACCATCTACACGTCTTCTCCCCGAGTACCTCCCCTGTACCCCTTCTTTTGCATTTGCGGTTACACAGCTTTTCTGGGGGGGGGGGGTGCAGGAGTTTAGGGGGGTACCCAAAAGAGGAGATGGGGGAGTGGCAAAAGGAGGGGGGCTTGTGGGGGTATGGGAGGAGGGGCAAAAGGAGGGGAGTTTGTGGGTGGGGGTCCCCAAGGAAGTATGGGGGAGTGGCAAAAGGAGGGGGGCTTGTGGGGGGGTCCCCAAGGAAGTAGATGGGAGGAACAGCAAAAGGAGGGAAATGGAAGTTTGGGGGGTACCCAAGGGAAGAGCTGGAGTTTGGGGGAGAGGTTCTTAGATGGGAGGGGTTCTTGGGTAGCACGGAGGGGTGCAGGAGCTTGGGGGGTGCAGAAAGGAGTTAAGGTGCAGGAGTTTAGGGGTTACCCAAAGGAATAGATGCGATGGGTGCAGGAGGGAGGGATTTGTGCACCCCTTCTTTTGCTTACCATCTACACGTCTACTCCCCTGAGTGCCTCCGCTGTACCCCTTCTTTTGCATTCGCGGTTACACATCTTTCCTGGGGGGGAGCAGGAGTTTAGGGGGGTACCCAAAAGAGGAGATGGGGGAGTGGCAAAAGGAGGGGGGCTTGTGAGGGGGTCCCCAAGGAAGTAGATGGGAGGAACAGCAAAAGGGGGGAAATGGGAGTTTGTTGGGGTACCCAAGGGAGGAGCTGGAATTTGGGGGGGGGGGGAGTTTCAAAAAGAGGGGGGGGGGACTCAAAGAGGAACAGCAAAAGGGGGGAAATGGGAGTTTGTGGGGGGTACCCAAGGGAGGAGCTGGCATTTAATGGGTAGCAAAAGGAGGGAGTGGGGGGGAGGGACCCAAGGGCCTAGATGGGAGGGGTTCCTGGTGCTTGGGTAGCATGGAAGGGTGCAGGAGCTTGGGGGGTACTGAAAGGAGCTGGGGTGCAGGAGTTTGGGGGTTACCCAGAGGAGTAGATGTGAGGGGTGCAGGAGGGAGGGATTTGTGCACCCCTCCTTTTGCTTACCATCTACATCATGGCCTCACGCCTACTCTTCTGAGTACCCCTCCCCCCGTACCCCTTCTTTTGCATTCACGGTTACACAGCTTTATTGGGGGGGGGGGGGGGAGCAGGAGCTTAGGGGGTACCCAAAAGAGTAGATGGCAGGAGACGGGGGGTATGACAAAAGGAGGGGAGTCCCCAAGGAAGTAGATGGGAGTTTGTGGGCAGATCTCAGTTGAAGGAGGTCTTCTAGTGCTACCCCACCCCCTTGCACACATATGCCTTACTAGCATCCCCACTTTTATCTTCTTCGAACCAATTGCCAACCACCTCCTTTGCTGCACTCATAGAGACAGCTTCTATTTTGCAGCCTCCATTTTAAGCTCCTCCCTTCCAGAGGCCAACATGCCTAGCTCACCTTTGACCGACACCCCAGTTTCTGCTCTCCCAATCTCCTCCCTTGCTGCACCCATGAGATAGCTTTCCCTTGTCTTTTGCCCTCCTCCTCAATTATAACCTTCCCTTCCCTTCCAGAACACAACATGCCTAGCTCACTCTTGCTGCAGCCTCTAGGTCTATTACACCTTTGACAGACACCTCAGTGCCATCCCTCTTATTGTACCCGTAATACAGCTTGCCCTTCTATTGAACAACCCCAACTTTATCTTCCTCTTAGGCCAGCCAACTTCATTCTTGCTGCAGCTTCCAAGCCAATCACAAGCTATTGTTGCATCAATCCGAGCATACCGCTGCCAGGATTCAAACTCATAACTGCACAAGCTCACAGTAGCACAACCGACGCATTAACCCACTGCACCACAGGCAGAACTGCTTGTGACACCTTCCAAAAACTAGGGCTTTGTTAGACGACATCGAAACTTGCCAGTAAATTAGGGGAGTGGTTAAGTGTTTGGTATAAGCAAGTGCACAGCTCACTGAATATAGGCCTCCTTTTTGGCAGGCCTCTCAAGCAGCTACGACTGTGGCTTAGTGGGCAAATGCGCCCTGCTAGCAACCATGAGGTTGTGAGTTCGAATCCAGTGTGTGCCATGCTAAATGTGCAGTGTGGATTACTTAAAATTGAGCTGGGTGCTGCAAGAAGCCGCCAGGGTTGAATGGGTTATGGTAAAAATTGTGTATGTGGCCTGGGGTCGGTGGGGAGTCCTGGAAGTGATAAGGCAGCTGGGCTAAAAAGGGGATTGGGGATGGTGAACTATGAGTGCATAGTGGAATGGGGGCGAGACAGGGGCTTGCTGGGACCACTATGGGAAATGGAAGTTTGTGGGGGGTGTACCCAAAGGAGGAGTTGGAGTTTGTGGGAGGAGGGGGAGGAAGTTTAATGGGAGGGACGGCAAAAGGAGGGAAATGGAAGTTTGGGGGGTGGGTATCCAAGGGAGGAGCTGGAGTTTGGGGGAGAGGTTCATAGATGGGAGGGGTTGTTGGGTAGCATCAAGGGGTACAGGAGCTTAGGGAGTACAGAAAGGAGTTCAGGTGGAGGAGTTTAGGGGTTACCCAAAGGAATAGATGTGATGGGTGCAGGAGGGAGGGATTTGTACACCCCTACTTTTGCTTACCATCTACACGTCTTCTCCCCGAGTACCTCCCCTGTACCCCTTCTTTTGCATTTGCGGTTACACAGCTTTTCTGGGGGGGGGGGGGTGCAGAAGTTTAGGGGGGTACCCAAAAGAGGAGATGGGGGAGTGGCAAAAGGAGGGGGGCTTGTGGGGGTATGGGAGGAGGGGCAAAAGGAGGGGAGTTTGTGGGTGGGGGTCCCCAAGGAAGTATGGGGGAGTGGCAAAAGGAGGGGGGCTTGTGGGGGGGTCCCCAAGGAAGTAGATGGGAGGAACAGCAAAAGGAGGGAAATGGAAGTTTGGGGGGTACCCAAGGGAAGAGCTGGAGTTTGGGGGAGAGGTTCTTAGATGGGAGGGGTTCTTGGGTAGCACGGAGGGGTGCAGGAGCTTGGGGGGTGCAGAAAGGAGTTAAGGTGCAGGAGTTTAGGGGTTACCCAAAGGAATAGATGCGATGGGTGCAGGAGGGAGGGATTTGTGCACCCCTTCTTTTGCTTACCATCTACACGTCTACTCCCCTGAGGGCCTCCGCTGTACCCCTTCTTTTGCATTCGCGGTTACACATCTTTCCTGGGGGGGAGCAGGAGTTTAGGGGGGTACCCAAAAGAGGAGATGGGGGAGTGGCAAAAGGAGGGGGGCTTGTGAGGGGGGGGGCATAGTGGAATGGGGGCGAGACAGGGGCTTGCTGGGACCACTATGGGAAATGGAAGTTTGTGGGGGGTGTACCCAAAGGAGGAGTTGGAGTTTGTGGGAGGAGGGGGAGGAAGTTTAATGGGAGGGACGGCAAAAGGAGGGAAATGGAAGTTTGGGGGGTGGGTATCCAAGGGAGGAGCTGGAGTTTGGGGGAGAGGTTCATAGATGGGAGGGGTTGCTGGGTAGCATCAAGGGGTACAGGAGCTTAGGGGGTACAGAAAGGAGTTCAGGTGGAGGAGTTTAGGGGTTACCCAAAGGAATAGATGTGATGGGTGCAGGAGGGAGGGATTTGTACACCCCTACTTTTGCTTACCATCTACACGTCTTCTCCCCGAGTACCTCCCCTGTACCCCTTCTTTTGCATTTGCGGTTACACAGCTTTTCTGGGGGGGGGGGGGTGCAGAAGTTTAGGGGGGTACCCAAAAGAGGAGATGGGGGAGTGGCAAAAGGAGGGGGGCTTGTGGGGGTATGGGAGGAGGGGCAAAAGGAGGGGAGTTTGTGGGTGGGGGTCCCCAAGGAAGTATGGGGGAGTGGCAAAAGGAGGGGGGCTTGTGGGGGGGTCCCCAAGGAAGTAGATGGGAGGAACAGCAAAAGGAGGGAAATGGAAGTTTGGGGGGTACCCAAGGGAAGAGCTGGAGTTTGGGGGAGAGGTTCTTAGATGGGAGGGGTTCTTGGGTAGCACGGAGGGGTGCAGGAGCTTGGGGGGTGCAGAAAGGAGTTAAGGTGCAGGAGTTTAGGGGTTACCCAAAGGAATAGATGCGATGGGTGCAGGAGGGAGGGATTTGTGCACCCCTTCTTTTGCTTACCATCTACACGTCTACTCCCCTGAGTGCCTCCGCTGTACCCCTTCTTTTGCATTCGCGGTTACACATCTTTCCTGGGGGGGAGCAGGAGTTTAGGGGGGTACCCAAAAGAGGAGATGGGGGAGTGGCAAAAGGAGGGGGGCTTGTGAGGGGGTCCCCAAGGAAGTAGATGGGAGGAACAGCAAAAGGGGGGAAATGGGAGTTTGTTGGGGTACCCAAGGGAGGAGCTGGAATTTGGGGGGGGGGGGGGAGTTTCAAAAAGAGGGGGGGGGACTCAAAGAGGAACAGCAAAAGGGGGGAAATGGGAGTTTGTGGGGGGTACCCAAGGGAGGAGCTGGCATTTAATGGGTAGCAAAAGGAGGGAGTGGGGGGGAGGGACCCAAGGGCCTAGATGGGAGGGGTTCCTGGTGCTTGGGTAGCATGGAAGGGTGCAGGAGCTTGGGGGGTACTGAAAGGAGCTGGGGTGCAGGAGTTTGGGGGTTACCCAGAGGAGTAGATGTGAGGGGTGCAGGAGGGAGGGATTTGTGCACCCCTCCTTTTGCTTACCATCTACATCATGGCCTCACGCCTACTCTTCTGAGTACCCCTCCCCCCGTACCCCTTCTTTTGCATTCACGGTTACACAGCTTTATTGGGGGGGGGGGGGGAGCAGGAGCTTAGGGGGTACCCAAAAGAGTAGATGGCAGGAGACGGGGGGTATGACAAAAGGAGGGGAGTCCCCAAGGAAGTAGATGGGAGTTTGTGGGCAGATCTCAGTTGAAGGAGGTCTTCTAGTGCTACCCCACCCCCTTGCACACATATGCCTTACTAGCATCCCCACTTTTATCTTCTTCGAACCAATTGCCAACCACCTCCTTTGCTGCACTCATAGAGACAGCTTCTATTTTGCAGCCTCCATTTTAAGCTCCTCCCTTCCAGAGGCCAACATGCCTAGCTCACCTTTGACCGACACCCCAGTTTCTGCTCTCCCAATCTCCTCCCTTGCTGCACCCATGAGATAGCTTTCCCTTGTCTTTTGCCCTCCTCCTCAATTATAACCTTCCCTTCCCTTCCAGAACACAACATGCCTAGCTCACTCTTGCTGCAGCCTCTAGGCCTATTACACCTTTGACAGACACCTCAGTGCCATCCCTCTTATTGTACCCGTAATACAGCTTGCCCTTCTATTGAACAACCCCAACTTTATCTTCCTCTTAGGCCAGCCAACTTCATTCTTGCTGCAGCTTCCAAGCCAATCACAAGCTATTGTTGCATCAATCCGAGCATACCGCTGCCAGGATTCAAACTCATAACTGCACAAGCTCACAGTAGCACAACCGACGCATTAACCCACTGCACCACAGGCAGAACTGCTTGTGACACCTTCCAAAAACTAGGGCTTTGTTAGACGACATCGAAACTTGCCAGTAAATTAGGGGAGTGGTTAAGTGTTTGGTATAAGCAAGTGCACAGCTCACTGAATATAGGCCTCCTTTTTGGCAGGCCTCTCAAGCAGCTACGACTGTGGCTTAGTGGGCAAATGCGCCCTGCTAGCAACCATGAGGTTGTGAGTTCGAATCCAGTGTGTGCCATGCTAAATGTGCAATGTGGATTACTTAAAATTGAGCTGGGTGCTGCAAGAAGCCGCCAGGGTTGAATGGGTTATGGTAAAAATTGTGTATGTGGCCTGGGGTCGGTGGGGAGTCCTGGAAGTGATAAGGCAGCTGGGCTAAAAAGGGGATTGGGGATGGTGAACTATGAGTGCATAGTGGAATGGGGGCGAGACAGGGGCTTGCTGGGACCACTATGGGAAATGGAAGTTTGTGGGGGGTGTACCCAAAGGAGGAGTTGGAGTTTGTGGGAGGAGGGGGAGGAAGTTTAATGGGAGGGACGGCAAAAGGAGGGAAATGGAAGTTTGGGGGGTGGGTATCCAAGGGAGGAGCTGGAGTTTGGGGGAGAGGTTCATAGATGGGAGGGGTTGTTGGGTAGCATCAAGGGGTACAGGAGCTTAGGGGGTACAGAAAGGAGTTCAGGTGGAGGAGTTTAGGGGTTACCCAAAGGAATAGATGTGATGGGTGCAGGAGGGAGGGATTTGTACACCCCTACTTTTGCTTACCATCTACACGTCTTCTCCCCGAGTACCTCCCCTGTACCCCTTCTTTTGTATTTGCGGTTACACAGCTTTTCTGGGGGGGGGGGTGCAGAAGTTTAGGGGGGTACCCAAAAGAGGAGATGGGGGAGTGGCAAAAGGAGGGGGGCTTGTGGGGGTATGGGAGGAGGGGCAAAAGGAGGGGAGTTTGTGGGTGGGGGTCCCCAAGGAAGTATGGGGGAGTGGCAAAAGGAGGGGGGCTTGTGGGGGGGTCCCCAAGGAAGTAGATGGGAGGAACAGCAAAAGGAGGGAAATGGAAGTTTGGGGGGTACCCAAGGGAAGAGCTGGATTTTGGGGAGAGGTTCTTAGATGGGAGGGGTTCTTGGGTAGCACGGAGGGGTGCAGGAGCTTGGGGGGTGCAGAAAGGAGTTAAGGTGCAGGAGTTTAGGGGTTACCCAAAGGAATAGATGCGATGGGTGCAGGAGGGAGGGATTTGTGCACCCCTTCTTTTGCTTACCATCTACACGTCTACTCCCCTGAGTGCCTCCGCTGTACCCCTTCTTTTGCATTCGCGGTTACACATCTTTCCTGGGGGGGAGCAGGAGTTTAGGGGGGTACCCAAAAGAGGAGATGGGGGAGTGGCAAAAGGAGGGGGGCTTGTGAGGGGGTCCCCAAGGAAGTAGATGGGAGGAACAGCAAAAGGGGGGAAATGGGAGTTTGTTGGGGTACCCAAGGGAGGAGCTGGAATTTGGGGGGGGGGGGAGTTTCAAAAAGAGGGGGGGGGACTCAAAGAGGAACAGCAAAAGGGGGGAAATGGGAGTTTGTGGGGGGTACCCAAGGGAGGAGCTGGCATTTAATGGGTAGCAAAAGGAGGGAGTGGGGGGGAGGGACCCAAGGGCCTAGATGGGAGGGGTTCCTGGTGCTTGGGTAGCATGGAAGGGTGCAGGAGCTTGGGGGGTACTGAAAGGAGCTGGGGTGCAGGAGTTTGGGGGTTACCCAGAGGAGTAGATGTGAGGGGTGCAGGAGGGAGGGATTTGTGCACCCCTCCTTTTGCTTACCATCTACATCATGGCCTCACGCCTACTCTTCTGAGTACCCCTCCCCCCGTACCCCTTCTTTTGCATTCACGGTTACACAGCTTTATTGGGGGGGGGGGGGAGCAGGAGCTTAGGGGGTACCCAAAAGAGTAGATGGCAGGAGACGGGGGGTATGACAAAAGGAGGGGAGTCCCCAAGGAAGTAGATGGGAGTTTGTGGGCAGATCTCAGTTGAAGGAGGTCTTCTAGTGCTACCCCACCCCCTTGCACACATATGCCTTACTAGCATCCCCACTTTTATCTTCTTCGAACCAATTGCCAACCACCTCCTTTGCTGCACTCATAGAGACAGCTTCTATTTTGCAGCCTCCATTTTAAGCTCCTCCCTTCCAGAGGCCAACATGCCTAGCTCACCTTTGACCGACACCCCAGTTTCTGCTCTCCCAATCTCCTCCCTTGCTGCACCCATGAGATAGCTTTCCCTTGTCTTTTGCCCTCCTCCTCAATGGGTTATGGTAAAAATTGTGTATGTGGCCTGGGGTCGGTGGGGAGTCCTGGAAGTGATAAGGCAGCTGGGCTAAAAAGGGGATTGGGGATGGTGAACTATGAGTGCATAGTGGAATGGGGGCGAGACAGGGGCTTGCTGGGACCACTATGGGAAATGGAAGTTTGTGGGGGGTGTACCCAAAGGAGGAGTTGGAGTTTGTGGGAGGAGGGGGAGGAAGTTTAATGGGAGGGACGGCAAAAGGAGGGAAATGGAAGTTTGGGGGGTGGGTATCCAAGGGAGGAGCTGGAGTTTGGGGGAGAGGTTCATAGATGGGAGGGGTTGTTGGGTAGCATCAAGGGGTACAGGAGCTTAGGGGGTACAGAAAGGAGTTCAGGTGGAGGAGTTTAGGGGTTACCCAAAGGAATAGATGTGATGGGTGCAGGAGGGAGGGATTTGTACACCCCTACTTTTGCTTACCATCTACACGTCTTCTCCCCGAGTACCTCCCCTGTACCCCTTCTTTTGCATTTGCGGTTACACAGCTTTTCTGGGGGGGGGGTGCAGAAGTTTAGGGGGGTACCCAAAAGAGGAGATGGGGGAGTGGCAAAAGGAGGGGGGCTTGTGGGGGTATGGGAGGAGGGGCAAAAGGAGGGGAGTTTGTGGGTGGGGGTCCCCAAGGAAGTATGGGGGAGTGGCAAAAGGAGGGGGGCTTGTGGGGGGGTCCCCAAGGAAGTAGATGGGAGGAACAGCAAAAGGAGGGAAATGGAAGTTTGGGGGGTACCCAAGGGAAGAGCTGGAGTTTGGGGGAGAGGTTCTTAGATGGGAGGGGTTCTTGGGTAGCACGGAGGGGTGCAGGAGCTTGGGGGGTGCAGAAAGGAGTTAAGGTGCAGGAGTTTAGGGGTTACCCAAAGGAATAGATGCGATGGGTGCAGGAGGGAGGGATTTGTGCACCCCTTCTTTTGCTTACCATCTACACGTCTACTCCCCTGAGTGCCTCCGCTGTACCCCTTCTTTTGCATTCGCGGTTACACATCTTTCCTGGGGGGGAGCAGGAGTTTAGGGGGGTACCCAAAAGAGGAGATGGGGGAGTGGCAAAAGGAGGGGGGCTTGTGAGGGGGTCCCCAAGGAAGTAGATGGGAGGAACAGCAAAAGGGGGGAAATGGGAGTTTGTTGGGGTACCCAAGGGAGGAGCTGGAATTTGGGGGGGGGGGAGTTTCAAAAAGAGGGGGGGGGACTCAAAGAGGAACATCAAAAGGGGGGAAATGGGAGTTTGTGGGGGGTACCCAAGGGAGGAGCTGGCATTTAATGGGTAGCAAAAGGAGGGAGTGGGGGGGAGGGACCCAAGGGCCTAGATGGGAGGGGTTCCTGGTGCTTGGGTAGCATGGAAGGGTGCAGGAGCTTGGGGGGTACTGAAAGGAGCTGGGGTGCAGGAGTTTGGGGGTTACCCAGAGGAGTAGATGTGAGGGGTGCAGGAGGGAGGGATTTGTGCACCCCTCCTTTTGCTTACCATCTACATCATGGCCTCACGCCTACTCTTCTGAGTACCCCTCCCCCCGTACCCCTTCTTTTGCATTCACGGTTACACAGCTTTATTGGGGGGGGGGGGGGGGGAGCAGGAGCTTAGGGGGTACCCAAAAGAGTAGATGGCAGGAGACGGGGGGTATGACAAAAGGAGGGGAGTCCCCAAGGAAGTAGATGGGAGTTTGTGGGCAGATCTCAGTTGAAGGAGGTCTTCTAGTGCTACCCCACCCCCTTGCACACATATGCCTTACTAGCATCCCCACTTTTATCTTCTTCGAACCAATTGCCAACCACCTCCTTTGCTGCACTCATAGAGACAGCTTCTATTTTGCAGCCTCCATTTTAAGCTCCTCCCTTCCAGAGGCCAACATGCCTAGCTCACCTTTGACCGACACCCCAGTTTCTGCTCTCCCAATCTCCTCCCTTGCTGCACCCATGAGATAGCTTTCCCTTGTCTTTTGCCCTCCTCCTCAATTATAACCTTCCCTTCCCTTCCAGAACACAACATGCCTAGCTCACTCTTGCTGCAGCCTCTAGGCCTATTACACCTTTGACAGACACCTCAGTGCCATCCCTCTTATTGTACCCGTAATACAGCTTGCCCTTCTATTGAACAACCCCAACTTTATCTTCCTCTTAGGCCAGCCAACTTCATTCTTGCTGCAGCTTCCAAGCCAATCACAAGCTATTGTTGCATCAATCCGAGCATACCGCTGCCAGGATTCAAACTCATAACTGCACAAGCTCACAGTAGCACAACCGACGCATTAACCCACTGCACCACAGGCAGAACTGCTTGTGACACCTTCCAAAAACTAGGGCTTTGTTAGACGACATCGAAACTTGCCAGTAAATTAGGGGAGTGGTTAAGTGTTTGGTATAAGCAAGTGCACAGCTCACTGAATATAGGCCTCCTTTTTGGCAGGCCTCTCAAGCAGCTACGACTGTGGCTTAGTGGGCAAATGCGCCCTGCTAGCAACCATGAGGTTGTGAGTTCGAATCCAGTGTGTGCCATGCTAAATGTGCAATGTGGATTACTTAAAATTGAGCTGGGTGCTGCAAGAAGCCGCCAGGGTTGAATGGGTTATGGTAAAAATTGTGTATGTGGCCTGGGGTCGGTGGGGAGTCCTGGAAGTGATAAGGCAGCTGGGCTAAAAAGGGGATTGGGGATGGTGAACTATGAGTGCATAGTGGAATGGGGGCGAGACAGGGGCTTGCTGGGACCACTATGGGAAATGGAAGTTTGTGGGGGGTGTACCCAAAGGAGGAGTTGGAGTTTGTGGGAGGAGGGGGAGGAAGTTTAATGGGAGGGACGGCAAAAGGAGGGAAATGGAAGTTTGGGGGGTGGGTATCCAAGGGAGGAGCTGGAGTTTGGGGGAGAGGTTCATAGATGGGAGGGGTTGTTGGGTAGCATCAAGGGGTACAGGAGCTTAGGGGGTACAGAAAGGAGTTCAGGTGGAGGAGTTTAGGGGTTACCCAAAGGAATAGATGTGATGGGTGCAGGAGGGAGGGATTTGTACACCCCTACTTTTGCTTACCATCTACACGTCTTCTCCCCGAGTACCTCCCCTGTACCCCTTCTTTTGCATTTGCGGTTACACAGCTTTTCTGGGGGGGGGGGGGGTGCAGAAGTTTAGGGGGGTACCCAAAAGAGGAGATGGGGGAGTGGCAAAAGGAGGGGGGCTTGTGGGGGTATGGGAGGAGGGGCAAAAGGAGGGGAGTTTGTGGGTGGGGGTCCCCAAGGAAGTATGGGGGAGTGGCAAAAGGAGGGGGGCTTGTGGGGGGGTCCCCAAGGAAGTAGATGGGAGGAACAGCAAAAGGAGGGAAATGGAAGTTTGGGGGGTACCCAAGGGAAGAGCTGGAGTTTGGGGGAGAGGTTCTTAGATGGGAGGGGTTCTTGGGTAGCACGGAGGGGTGCAGGAGCTTGGGGGGTGCAGAAAGGAGTTAAGGTGCAGGAGTTTAGGGGTTACCCAAAGGAATAGATGTGATGGGTGCAGGAGGGAGGGATTTGTGCACCCCTTCTTTTGCTTACCATCTACACGTCTACTCCCCTGAGTGCCTCCGCTGTACCCCTTCTTTTGCATTCGCGGTTACACATCTTTCCTGGGGGGGAGCAGGAGTTTAGGGGGGTACCCAAAAGAGGAGATGGGGGAGTGGCAAAAGGAGGGGGGCTTGTGAGGGGGTCCCCAAGGAAGTAGATGGGAGGAACAGCAAAAGGGGGGAAATGGGAGTTTGTTGGGGTACCCAAGGGAGGAGCTGGAATTTGGGGGGGGGGGGAGTTTCAAAAAGAGGGGGGGGGGACTCAAAGAGGAACAGCAAAAGGGGGGAAATGGGAGTTTGTGGGGGGTACCCAAGGGAGGAGCTGGCATTTAATGGGTAGCAAAAGGAGAGAGTGGGGGGGAGGGACCCAAGGGCCTAGATGGGAGGGGTTCCTGGTGCTTGGGTAGCATGGAAGGGTGCAGGAGCTTGGGGGGTACTGAAAGGAGCTGGGGTGCAGGAGTTTGGGGGTTACCCAGAGGAGTAGATGTGAGGGGTGCAGGAGGGAGGGATTTGTGCACCCCTCCTTTTGCTTACCATCTACATCATGGCCTCACGCCTACTCTTCTGAGTACCCCTCCCCCCGTACCCCTTCTTTTGCATTCACGGTTACACAGCTTTATTGGGGGGGGGAGCAGGAGCTTAGGGGGTACCCAAAAGAGTAGATGGCAGGAGACGGGGGGTATGACAAAAGGAGGGGAGTCCCCAAGGAAGTAGATGGGAGTTTGTGGGCAGATCTCAGTTGAAGGAGGTCTTCTAGTGCTACCCCACCCCCTTGCACACATATGCCTTACTAGCATCCCCACTTTTATCTTCTTCGAACCAATTGCCAACCACCTCCTTTGCTGCACTCATAGAGACAGCTTCTATTTTGCAGCCTCCATTTTAAGCTCCTCCCTTCCAGAGGCCAACATGCCTAGCTCACCTTTGACCGACACCCCAGTTTCTGCTCTCCCAATCTCCTCCCTTGCTGCACCCATGAGATAGCTTTCCCTTGTCTTTTGCCCTCCTCCTCAATTATAACCTTCCCTTCCCTTCCAGAACACAACATGCCTAGCTCACTCTTGCTGCAGCCTCTAGGCCTATTACACCTTTGACAGACACCTCAGTGCCATCCCTCTTATTGTACCCGTAATACAGCTTGCCCTTCTATTGAACAACCCCAACTTTATCTTCCTCTTAGGCCAGCCAACTTCATTCTTGCTGCAGCTTCCAAGCCAATCACAAGCTATTGTTGCATCAATCCGAGCATACCGCTGCCAGGATTCAAACTCATAACTGCACAAGCTCACAGTAGCACAACCGACGCATTAACCCACTGCACCACAGGCAGAACTGCTTGTGACACCTTCCAAAAACTAGGGCTTTGTTAGACGACATCGAAACTTGCCAGTAAATTAGGGGAGTGGTTAAGTGTTTGGTATAAGCAAGTGCACAGCTCACTGAATATAGGCCTCCTTTTTGGCAGGCCTCTCAAGCAGCTACGACTGTGGCTTAGTGGGCAAATGCGCCCTGCTAGCAACCATGAGGTTGTGAGTTCGAATCCAGTGTGTGCCATGCTAAATGTGCAATGTGGATTACTTAAAATTGAGCTGGGTGCTGCAAGAAGCCGCCAGGGTTGAATGGGTTATGGTAAAAATTGTGTATGTGGCCTGGGGTCGGTGGGGAGTCCTGGAAGTGATAAGGCAGCTGGGCTAAAAAGGGGATTGGGGATGGTGAACTATGAGTGCATAGTGGAATGGGGGCGAGACAGGGGCTTGCTGGGACCACTATGGGAAATGGAAGTTTGTGGGGGGTGTACCCAAAGGAGGAGTTGGAGTTTGTGGGAGGAGGGGGAGGAAGTTTAATGGGAGGGACGGCAAAAGGAGGGAAATGGAAGTTTGGGGGGTGGGTATCCAAGGGAGGAGCTGGAGTTTGGGGGAGAGGTTCATAGATGGGAGGGGTTGTTGGGTAGCATCAAGGGGTACAGGAGCTTAGGGGGTACAGAAAGGAGTTCAGGTGGAGGAGTTTAGGGGTTACCCAAAGGAATAGATGTGATGGGTGCAGGAGGGAGGGATTTGTACACCCCTACTTTTGCTTACCATCTACACGTCTTCTCCCCGAGTACCTCCCCTGTACCCCTTCTTTTGCATTTGCGGTTACACAGCTTTTCTGGGGGGGGGGGTGCAGAAGTTTAGGGGGGTACCCAAAAGAGGAGATGGGGGAGTGGCAAAAGGAGGGGGGCTTGTGGGGGTATGGGAGGAGGGGCAAAAGGAGGGGAGTTTGTGGGTGGGGGTCCCCAAGGAAGTATGGGGGAGTGGCAAAAGGAGGGGGGCTTGTGGGGGGGTCCCCAAGGAAGTAGATGGGAGGAACAGCAAAAGGAGGGAAATGGAAGTTTGGGGGGTACCCAAGGGAAGAGCTGGAGTTTGGGGGAGAGGTTCTTAGATGGGAGGGGTTCTTGGGTAGCACGGAGGGGTGCAGGAGCTTGGGGGGTGCAGAAAGGAGTTAAGGTGCAGGAGTTTAGGGGTTACCCAAAGGAATAGATGCGATGGGTGCAGGAGGGAGGGATTTGTGCACCCCTTCTTTTGCTTACCATCTACACGTCTACTCCCCTGAGTGCCTCCGCTGTACCCCTTCTTTTGCATTCGCGGTTACACATCTTTCCTGGGGGGGAGCAGGAGTTTAGGGGGGTACCCAAAAGAGGAGATGGGGGAGTGGCAAAAGGAGGGGGGCTTGTGAGGGGGTCCCCAAGGAAGTAGATGGGAGGAACAGCAAAAGGGGGGAAATGGGAGTTTGTTGGGGTACCCAAGGGAGGAGCTGGAATTTGGGGGGGGGGGGAGTTTCAAAAAGAGGGGGGGGGGACTCAAAGAGGAACAGCAAAAGGGGGGAAATGGGAGTTTGTGGGGGGTACCCAAGGGAGGAGCTGGCATTTAATGGGTAGCAAAAGGAGGGAGTGGGGGGGAGGGACCCAAGGGCCTAGATGGGAGGGGTTCCTGGTGCTTGGGTAGCATGGAAGGGTGCAGGAGCTTGGGGGGTACTGAAAGGAGCTGGGGTGCAGGAGTTTGGGGGTTACCCAGAGGAGTAGATGTGAGGGGTGCAGGAGGGAGGGATTTGTGCACCCCTCCTTTTGCTTACCATCTACATCATGGCCTCACGCCTACTCTTCTGAGTACCCCTCCCCCCGTACCCCTTCTTTTGCATTCACGGTTACACAGCTTTATTGGGGGGGGGGGAGCAGGAGCTTAGGGGGTACCCAAAAGAGTAGATGGCAGGAGACGGGGGGTATGACAAAAGGAGGGGAGTCCCCAAGGAAGTAGATGGGAGTTTGTGGGCAGATCTCAGTTGAAGGAGGTCTTCTAGTGCTACCCCACCCCCTTGCACACATATGCCTTACTAGCATCCCCACTTTTATCTTCTTCGAACCAATTGCCAACCACCTCCTTTGCTGCACTCATAGAGACAGCTTCTATTTTGCAGCCTCCATTTTAAGCTCCTCCCTTCCAGAGGCCAACATGCCTAGCTCACCTTTGACCGACACCCCAGTTTCTGCTCTCCCAATCTCCTCCCTTGCTGCACCCATGAGATAGCTTTCCCTTGTCTTTTGCCCTCCTCCTCAATTATAACCTTCCCTTCCCTTCCAGAACACAACATGCCTAGCTCACTCTTGCTGCAGCCTCTAGGCCTATTACACCTTTGACAGACACCTCAGTGCCATCCCTCTTATTGTACCCGTAATACAGCTTGCCCTTCTATTGAACAACCCCAACTTTATCTTCCTCTTAGGCCAGCCAACTTCATTCTTGCTGCAGCTTCCAAGCCAATCACAAGCTATTGTTGCATCAATCCGAGCATACCGCTGCCAGGATTCAAACTCATAACTGCACAAGCTCACAGTAGCACAACCGACGCATTAACCCACTGCACCACAGGCAGAACTGCTTGTGACACCTTCCAAAAACTAGGGCTTTGTTAGACGACATCGAAACTTGCCAGTAAATTAGGGGAGTGGTTAAGTGTTTGGTATAAGCAAGTGCACAGCTCACTGAATATAGGCCTCCTTTTTGGCAGGCCTCTCAAGCAGCTACGACTGTGGCTTAGTGGGCAAATGCGCCCTGCTAGCAACCATGAGGTTGTGAGTTCGAATCCAGTGTGTGCCATGCTAAATGTGCAATGTGGATTACTTAAAATTGAGCTGGGTGCTGCAAGAAGCCGCCAGGGTTGAATGGGTTATGGTAAAAATTGTGTATGTGGCCTGGGGTCGGTGGGGAGTCCTGGAAGTGATAAGGCAGCTGGGCTAAAAAGGGGATTGGGGATGGTGAACTATGAGTGCATAGTGGAATGGGGGCGAGACAGGGGCTTGCTGGGACCACTATGGGAAATGGAAGTTTGTGGGGGGTGTACCCAAAGGAGGAGTTGGAGTTTGTGGGAGGAGGGGGAGGAAGTTTAATGGGAGGGACGGCAAAAGGAGGGAAATGGAAGTTTGGGGGGTGGGTATCCAAGGGAGGAGCTGGAGTTTGGGGGAGAGGTTCATAGATGGGAGGGGTTGCTGGGTAGCATCAAGGGGTACAGGAGCTTAGGGGGTACAGAAAGGAGTTCAGGTGGAGGAGTTTAGGGGTTACCCAAAGGAATAGATGTGATGGGTGCAGGAGGGAAGGATTTGTACACCCCTACTTTTGCTTACCATCTACACGTCTTCTCCCCGAGTACCTCCCCTGTACCCCTTCTTTTGCATTTGCGGTTACACAGCTTTTCTGGGGGGGGGGGGGGTGCAGAAGTTTAGGGGGGTACCCAAAAGAGGAGATGGGGGAGTGGCAAAAGGAGGGGGGCTTGTGGGGGTATGGGAGGAGGGGCAAAAGGAGGGGAGTTTGTGGGTGGGGGTCCCCAAGGAAGTATGGGGGAGTGGCAAAAGGAGGGTGGCTTGTGGGGGGGTCCCCAAGGAAGTAGATGGGAGGAACAGCAAAAGGAGGGAAATGGAAGTTTGGGGGGTACCCAAGGGAAGAGCTGGAGTTTGGGGGAGAGGTTCTTAGATGGGAGGGGTTCTTGGGTAGCACGGAGGGGTGCAGGAGCTTGGGGGGTGCAGAAAGGAGTTAAGGTGCAGGAGTTTAGGGGTTACCCAAAGGAATAGATGCGATGGGTGCAGGAGGGAGGGATTTGTGCACCCCTTCTTTTGCTTACCATCTACACGTCTACTCCCCTGAGTGCCTCCGCTGTACCCCTTCTTTTGCATTCGCGGTTACACATCTTTCCTGGGGGGGAGCAGGAGTTTAGGGGGGTACCCAAAAGAGGAGATGGGGGAGTGGCAAAAGGAGGGGGGCTTGTGAGGGGGTCCCCAAGGAAGTAGATGGGAGGAACAGCAAAAGGGGGGAAATGGGAGTTTGTTGGGGTACCCAAGGGAGGAGCTGGAATTTGGGGGGGGGGGGAGTTTCAAAAAGAGGGGGGGGGACTCAAAGAGGAACAGCAAAAGGGGGGAAATGGGAGTTTGTGGGGGGTACCCAAGGGAGGAGCTGGCATTTAATGGGTAGCAAAAGGAGGGAGTGGGGGGGAGGGACCCAAGGGCCTAGATGGGAGGGGTTCCTGGTGCTTGGGTAGCATGGAAGGGTGCAGGAGCTTGGGGGGTACTGAAAGGAGCTGGGGTGCAGGAGTTTGGGGGTTACCCAGAGGAGTAGATGTGAGGGGTGCAGGAGGGAGGGATTTGTGCACCCCTCCTTTTGCTTACCATCTACATCATGGCCTCACGCCTACTCTTCTGAGTACCCCTCCCCCCGTACCCCTTCTTTTGCATTCACGGTTACACAGCTTTATTGGGGGGGGGGGGGGGAGCAGGAGCTTAGGGGGTACCCAAAAGAGTAGATGGCAGGAGACGGGGGGTATGACAAAAGGAGGGGAGTCCCCAAGGAAGTAGATGGGAGTTTGTGGGCAGATCTCAGTTGAAGGAGGTCTTCTAGTGCTACCCCACCCCCTTGCACACATATGCCTTACTAGCATCCCCACTTTTATCTTCTTCGAACCAATTGCCAACCACCTCCTTTGCTGCACTCATAGAGACAGCTTCTATTTTGCAGCCTCCATTTTAAGCTCCTCTCTTCCAGAGGCCAACATGCCTAGCTCACCTTTGACCGACACCCCAGTTTCTGCTCTCCCAATCTCCTCCCTTGCTGCACCCATGAGATAGCTTTCCCTTGTCTTTTGCCCTCCTCCTCAATTATAACCTTCCCTTCCCTTCCAGAACACAACATGCCTAGCTCACTCTTGCTGCAGCCTCTAGGCCTATTACACCTTTGACAGACACCTCAGTGCCATCCCTCTTATTGTACCTGTAATACAGCTTGCCCTTCTATTGAACAACCCCAACTTTATCTTCCTCTTAGGCCAGCCAACTTCATTCTTGCTGCAGCTTCCAAGCCAATCACAAGCTATTGTTGCATCAATCCGAGCATACCGCTGCCAGGATTCAAACTCATAACTGCACAAGCTCACAGTAGCACAACCGACGCATTAACCCACTGCACCACAGGCAGAACTGCTTGTGACACCTTCCAAAAACTAGGGCTTTGTTAGACGACATCGAAACTTGCCAGTAAATTAGGGGAGTGGTTAAGTGTTTGGTATAAGCAAGTGCACAGCTCACTGAATATAGGCCTCCTTTTTGGCAGGCCTCTCAAGCAGCTACGACTGTGGCTTAGTGGGCAAATGCGCCCTGCTAGCAACCATGAGGTTGTGAGTTCGAATCCAGTGTGTGCCATGCTAAATGTGCAATGTGGATTACTTAAAATTGAGCTGGGTGCTGCAAGAAGCCGCCAGGGTTGAATGGGTTATGGTAAAAATTGTGTATGTGGCCTGGGGTCGGTGGGGAGTCCTGGAAGTGATAAGGCAGCTGGGCTAAAAAGGGGATTGGGGATGGTGAACTATGAGTGCATAGTGGAATGGGGGCGAGACAGGGGCTTGCTGGGACCACTATGGGAAATGGAAGTTTGTGGGGGGTGTACCCAAAGGAGGAGTTGGAGTTTGTGGGAGGAGGGGGAGGAAGTTTAATGGGAGGGACGGCAAAAGGAGGGAAATGGAAGTTTGGGGGGTGGGTATCCAAGGGAGGAGCTGGAGTTTGGGGGAGAGGTTCATAGATGGGAGGGGTTGTTGGGTAGCATCAAGGGGTACAGGAGCTTAGGGGGTACAGAAAGGAGTTCAGGTGGAGGAGTTTAGGGGTTACCCAAAGGAATAGATGTGATGGGTGCAGGAGGGAGGGATTTGTACACCCCTACTTTTGCTTACCATCTACACGTCTTCTCCCCGAGTACCTCCCCTGTACCCCTTCTTTTGCATTTGCGGTTACACAGCTTTTCTGGGGGGGGGGGGTGCAGAAGTTTAGGGGGGTACCCAAAAGAGGAGATGGGGGAGTGGCAAAAGGAGGGGGGCTTGTGGGGGTATGGGAGGAGGGGCAAAAGGAGGGGAGTTTGTGGGTGGGGGTCCCCAAGGAAGTATGGGGGAGTGGCAAAAGGAGGGGGGCTTGTGGGGGGGTCCCCAAGGAAGTAGATGGGAGGAACAGCAAAAGGAGGGAAATGGAAGTTTGGGGGGTACCCAAGGGAAGAGCTGGAGTTTGGGGGAGAGGTTCTTAGATGGGAGGGGTTCTTGGGTAGCACGGAGGGGTGCAGGAGCTTGGGGGGTGCAGAAAGGAGTTAAGGTGCAGGAGTTTAGAGGTTACCCAAAGGAATAGATGCGATGGGTGCAGGAGGGAGGGATTTGTGCACCCCTTCTTTTGCTTACCATCTACACGTCTACTCCCCTGAGTGCCTCCGCTGTACCCCTTCTTTTGCATTCGCGGTTACACATCTTTCCTGGGGGGGAGCAGGAGTTTAGGGGGGTACCCAAAAGAGGAGATGGGGGAGTGGCAAAAGGAGGGGGGCTTGTGAGGGGGTCCCCAAGGAAGTAGATGGGAGGAACAGCAAAAGGGGGGAAATGGGAGTTTGTTGGGGTACCCAAGGGAGGAGCTGGAATTTGGGGGGGGGGAGTTTCAAAAAGAGGGGGGGGGGACTCAAAGAGGAACAGCAAAAGGGGGGAAATGGGAGTTTGTGGGGGGTACCCAAGGGAGGAGCTGGCATTTAATGGGTAGCAAAAGGAGGGAGTGGGGGGGAGGGACCCAAGGGCCTAGATGGGAGGGGTTCCTGGTGCTTGGGTAGCATGGAAGGGTGCAGGAGCTTGGGGGGTACTGAAAGGAGCTGGGGTGCAGGAGTTTGGGGGTTACCCAGAGGAGTAGATGTGAGGGGTGCAGGAGGGAGGGATTTGTGCACCCCTCCTTTTGCTTACCATCTACATCATGGCCTCACGCCTACTCTTCTGAGTACCCCTCCCCCCGTACCCCTTCTTTTGCATTCACGGTTACACAGCTTTATTGGGGGGGGGGGGGGAGCAGGAGCTTAGGGGGTACCCAAAAGAGTAGATGGCAGGAGACGGGGGGTATGACAAAAGGAGGGGAGTCCCCAAGGAAGTAGATGGGAGTTTGTGGGCAGATCTCAGTTGAAGGAGGTCTTCTAGTGCTACCCCACCCCCTTGCACACATATGCCTTACTAGCATCCCCACTTTTATCTTCTTCGAACCAATTGCCAACCACCTCCTTTGCTGCACTCATAGAGACAGCTTCTATTTTGCAGCCTCCATTTTAAGCTCCTCCCTTCCAGAGGCCAACATGCCTAGCTCACCTTTGACCGACACCCCACTTTCTGCTCTCCCAATCTCATCCCTTGCTGCACCCATGAGATAGCTTTCCCTTGTCTTTTGCCCTCCTCCTCAATTATAACCTTCCCTTCCCTTCCAGAACACAACATGCCTAGCTCACTCTTGCTGCAGCCTCTAGGCCTATTACACCTTTGACAGACACCTCAGTGCCATCCCTCTTATTGTACCCGTAATACAGCTTGCCCTTCTATTGAACAACCCCAACTTTATCTTCCTCTTAGGCCAGCCAACTTCATTCTTGCTGCAGCTTCCAAGCCAATCACAAGCTATTGTTGCATCAATCCGAGCATACCGCTGCCAGGATTCAAACTCATAACTGCACAAGCTCACAGTAGCACAACCGACACATTAACCCACTGCACCACAGGCAGAACTGCTTGTGACACCTTCCAAAAACTAGGGCTTTGTTAGACGACATCGAAACTTGCCAGTAAATTAGGGGAGTGGTTAAGTGTTTGGTATAAGCAAGTGCACAGCTCACTGAATATAGGCCTCCTTTTTGGCAGGCCTCTCAAGCAGCTACGACTGTGGCTTAGTGGGCAAATGCGCCCTGCTAGCAACCATGAGGTTGTGAGTTCGAATCCAGTGTGTGCCATGCTAAATGTGCAATGGAAGTTTGGGGGGTGGGTATCCAAGGGAGGAGCTGGAGTTTGGGGGAGAGGTTCATAGATGGGAGGGGTTGTTGGGTAGCATCAAGGGGTACAGGAGCTTAGGGGGTGCAGAAAGGAGTTAAGGTGCAGGAGTTTAGGGGTTACCCAAAGGAATAGATGCGATGGGTGCAGGAGGGAGGGATTTGTACACCCCTACTTTTGCTTACCATCTACACGTCTTCTCCCCGAGTACCTCCCCTGTACCCCTTCTTTTGCATTTGCGGTTACACAGCTTTTCTGGGGGGGGGGGGGTGCAGAAGTTTAGGGGGGTACCCAAAAGAGGAGATGGGGGAGTGGCAAAAGGAGGGGGGCTTGTGGGGGTATGGGAGGAGGGGCAAAAGGAGGGGAGTTTGTGGGTGGGGGTCCCCAAGGAAGTATGGGGGAGTGGCAAAAGGAGGGGGGCTTGTGGGGGGGTCCCCAAGGAAGTAGATGGGAGGAACAGCAAAAGGAGGGAAATGGAAGTTTGGGGGGTACCCAAGGGAAGAGCTGGAGTTTGGGGGAGAGGTTCTTAGATGGGAGGGGTTCTTGGGTAGCACGGAGGGGTGCAGGAGCTTGGGGGGTGCAGAAAGGAGTTAAGGTGCAGGAGTTTAGGGGTTACCCAAAGGAATAGATGCGATGGGTGCAGGAGGGAGGGATTTGTGCACCCCTTCTTTTGCTTACCATCTACACGTCTACTCCCCTGAGTGCCTCCGCTGTACCCCTTCTTTTGCATTCGCGGTTACACATCTTTCCTGGGGGGGAGCAGGAGTTTAGGGGGGTACCCAAAAGAGGAGATGGGGGAGTGGCAAAAGGAGGGGGGCTTGTGAGGGGGTCCCCAAGGAAGTAGATGGGAGGAACAGCAAAAGGGGGGAAATGGGAGTTTGTTGGGGTACCCAAGGGAGGAGCTGGAATTTGGGGGGGGGGGAGTTTCAAAAAGAGGGGGGGGGACTCAAAGAGGAACATCAAAAGGGGGGAAATGGGAGTTTGTGGGGGGTACCCAAGGGAGGAGCTGGCATTTAATGGGTAGCAAAAGGAGGGAGTGGGGGGGAGGGACCCAAGGGCCTAGATGGGAGGGGTTCCTGGTGCTTGGGTAGCATGGAAGGGTGCAGGAGCTTGGGGGGTACTGAAAGGAGCTGGGGTGCAGGAGTTTGGGGGTTACCCAGAGGAGTAGATGTGAGGGGTGCAGGAGGGAGGGATTTGTGCACCCCTCCTTTTGCTTACCACCTACATCATGGCCTCACGCCTACTCTTCTGAGTACCCCTCCCCCCGTACCCCTTCTTTTGCATTCACGGTTACACAGCTTTATTGGGGGGGGGGGGGGAGCAGGAGCTTAGGGGGTACCCAAAAGAGTAGATGGCAGGAGACGGGGGGTATGACAAAAGGAGGGGAGTCCCCAAGGAAGTAGATGGGAGTTTGTGGGCAGATCTCAGTTGAAGGAGGTCTTCTAGTGCTACCCCACCCCCTTGCACACATATGCCTTACTAGCATCCCCACTTTTATCTTCTTCGAACCAATTGCCAACCACCTCCTTTGCTGCACTCATAGAGACAGCTTCTATTTTGCAGCCTCCATTTTAAGCTCCTCCCTTCCAGAGGCCAACATGCCTAGCTCACCTTTGACCGACACCCCAGTTTCTGCTTTCTGCTCTCCCAATCTCCTCCCTTGCTGCACCCATGAGATAGCTTTCCCTTGTCTTTTGCCCTCCTCCTCAATTATAACCTTCCCTTCCCTTCCAGAACACAACATGCCTAGCTCACTCTTGCTGCAGCCTCTAGGCCTATTACACCTTTGACAGACACCTCAGTGCCATCCCTCTTATTGTACCCGTAATACAGCTTGCCCTTCCTATTGAACAACCCCACTTTATCTTCCTCTTAGGCCAGCCAACTTCATTCTTGCTGCAGCTTCCAAGCCAATCACAAGCTATTGTTGCATCAATCCGAGCATACCGCTGCCAGGATTCAAACTCATAACTGCACAAGCTCACAGTAGCACAACCGACGCATTAACCCACTGCACCACAGGCAGAACTGCTTGTGACACCTTCCAAAAACTAGGGCTTTGTTAGACGACATCGAAACTTGCCAGTAAATTAGGGGAGTGGTTAAGTGTTTGGTATAAGCAAGTGCACAGCTCACTGAATATAGGCCTCCTTTTTGGCAGGCCTCTCAAGCAGCTACGACTGTGGCTTAGTGGCAAATGCGCCTGCTAGCAACCATGAGGTTGTGAGTTCGAATCCAGTGTGTGCCATGCTAAATGTGCAATGTGGATTACTTAAAATTGAGCTGGGTGCTGCAAGAAGCCGCCAGGGTTGAATGGGTTATGGTAAAAATTGTGTATGTGGCCTGGGGTCGGTGGGGAGTCCTGGAAGTGATAAGGCAGCTGGGCTAAAAAGGGGATTGGGGATGGTGAACTATGAGTGCATAGTGGAATGGGGGCGAGACAGGGGCTTGCTGGGACCACTATGGGAAATGGAAGTTTGTGGGGGGTGTACCCAAAGGAGGAGTTGGAGTTTGTGGGAGGAAGGGGAGGAAGTTTAATGGGAGGGACGGCAAAAGGAGGGAAATGGAAGTTTGGGGGGTGGGTATCCAAGGGAGGAGCTGGAGTTTGGGGGAGAGGTTCATAGATGGGAGGGGTTGTTGGGTAGCATCAAGGGGTACAGGAGCTTAGGGGGTACAGAAAGGAGTTCAGGTGGAGGAGTTTAGGGGTACCCAAAGGAATAGATGTGATGGGTGCAGGAGGGAGGGATTTGTACACCCCTACTTTTGCTTACCATCTACACGTCTTCTCCCCGAGTACCTCCCCTGTACCCCTTCTTTTGCATTTGCGGTTACACAGCTTTTCTGGGGGGGGGGGGTGCAGAAGTTTAGGGGGTACCCAAAAGAGGAGATGGGGGAGTGGCAAAAGGAGGGGGCTTGTGGGGTATGGGAGGAGGGGCAAAAGGAGGGGAGTTTGTGGGTGGGGTCCCCAAGGAAGTTATGGGGGAGTGGCAAAAGGAGGGGGGCTTGTGGGGGGGTCCCCAAGGAAGTAGATGGGAGGAACAGCAAAAGGAGGGAAATGGAAGTTTGGGGGGTACCCAAGGGAAGAGCTGGAGTTTGGGGGAGAGGTTCTTAGATGGGAGGGGTTCTTGGGTAGCACGGAGGGGTGCAGGAGCTTGGGGGGTGCAGAAAGGAGTTAAGGTGCAGGAGTTTAGGGGTTACCCAAAGGAATAGATGCGATGGGTGCAGGAGGGAGGGATTTGTGCACCCCTTCTTTTGCTTACCATCTACACGTCTACTCCCCTGAGTGCCTCCGCTGTACCCCTTCTTTTGCATTCGCGGTTACACATCTTTCCTGGGGGGGAGCAGGAGTTTAGGGGGGTACCCAAAAGAGGAGATGGGGGAGTGGCAAAAGGAGGGGGGCTTGTGAGGGGGTCCCCAAGGAAGTAGATGGGAGGAACAGCAAAAGGGGGGAAATGGGAGTTTGTTGGGGTACCCAAGGGAGGAGCTGGAATTTGGGGGGGGGGGAGTTTCAAAAAGAGGGGGGGGGACTCAAAGAGGAACAGCAAAAGGGGGGAAATGGGAGTTTGTGGGGGGTACCCAAGGGAGGAGCTGGCATTTAATGGGTAGCAAAAGGAGGGAGTGGGGGGGAGGGACCCAAGGGCCTAGATGGGAGGGGTTCCTGGTGCTTGGGTAGCATGGAAGGGTGCAGGAGCTTGGGGGGTACTGAAAGGAGCTGGGGTGCAGGAGTTTGGGGGTTACCCAGAGGAGTAGATGTGAGGGGTGCAGGAGGGAGGGATTTGTGCACCCCTCCTTTTGCTTACCATCTACATCATGGCCTCACGCCTACTCTTCTGAGTACCCCTCCCCCCGTACCCCTTCTTTTGCATTCACGGTTACACAGCTTTATTGGGGGGGGGGGGAGCAGGAGCTTAGGGGGTACCCAAAAGAGTAGATGGCAGGAGACGGGGGGTATGACAAAAGGAGGGGAGTCCCCAAGGAAGTAGATGGGAGTTTGTGGGCAGATCTCAGTTGAAGGAGGTCTTCTAGTGCTACCCCACCCCCTTGCACACATATGCCTTACTAGCATCCCCACTTTTATCTTCTTCGAACCAATTGCCAACCACCTCCTTTGCTGCACTCATAGAGACAGCTTCTATTTTGCAGCCTCCATTTTAAGCTCCTCCCTTCCAGAGGCCAACATGCCTAGCTCACCTTTGACCGACACCCCAGTTTCTGCTCTCCCAATCTCCTCCCTTGCTGCACCCATGAGATAGCTTTCCCTTGTCTTTTGCCCTCCTCCTCAATTATAACCTTCCCTTCCCTTCCAGAACACAACATGCCTAGCTCACTCTTGCTGCAGCCTCTAGGCCTATTACACCTTTGACAGACACCTCAGTGCCATCCCTCTTATTGTACCCGTAATACAGCTTGCCCTTCTATTGAACAACCCCAACTTTATCTTCCTCTTAGGCCAGCCAACTTCATTCTTGCTGCAGCTTCCAAGCCAATCACAAGCTATTGTTGCATCAATCCGAGCATACCGCTGCCAGGATTCAAACTCATAACTGCACAAGCTCACAGTAGCACAACCGACGCATTAACCCACTGCACCACAGGCAGAACTGCTTGTGACACCTTCCAAAAACTAGGGCTTTGTTAGACGACATCGAAACTTGCCAGTAAATTAGGGGAGTGGTTAAGTGTTTGGTATAAGCAAGTGCACAGCTCACTGAATATAGGCCTCCTTTTTGGCAGGCCTCTCAAGCAGCTACGACTGTGGCTTAGTGGGCAAATGCGCCCTGCTAGCAACCATGAGGTTGTGAGTTCGAATCCAGTGTGTGCCATGCTAAATGTGCAATGTGGATTACTTAAAATTGAGCTGGGTGCTGCAAGAAGCCGCCAGGGTTGAATGGGTTATGGTAAAAATTGTGTATGTGGCCTGGGGTCGGTGGGGAGTCCTGGAAGTGATAAGGCAGCTGGGCTAAAAAGGGGATTGGGGATGGTGAACTATGAGTGCATAGTGGAATGGGGGCGAGACAGGGGCTTGCTGGGACCACTATGGGAAATGGAAGTTTGTGGGGGGTGTACCCAAAGGAGGAGTTGGAGTTTGTGGGAGGAGGGGGAGGAAGTTTAATGGGAGGGACGGCAAAAGGAGGGAAATGGAAGTTTGGGGGGTGGGTATCCAAGGGAGGAGCTGGAGTTTGGGGGAGAGGTTCATAGATGGGAGGGGTTGCTGGGTAGCATCAAGGGGTACAGGAGCTTAGGGGGTACAGAAAGGAGTTCAGGTGGAGGAGTTTAGGGGTTACCCAAAGGAATAGATGTGATGGGTGCCGGAGGGAGGGATTTGTACACCCCTACTTTTGCTTACCATCTACACGTCTTCTCCCCGAGTACCTCCCCTGTACCCCTTCTTTTGCATTTGCGGTTACACAGCTTTTCTGGGGGGGGGTGCAGAAGTTTAGGGGGGTACCCAAAAGAGGAGATGGGGGAGTGGCAAAAGGAGGGGGGCTTGTGGGGGTATGGGAGGAGGGGCAAAAGGAGGGGAGTTTGTGGGTGGGGGTCCCCAAGGAAGTATGGGGGAGTGGCAAAAGGAGGGGGGCTTGTGGGGGGGTCCCCAAGGAAGTAGATGGGAGGAACAGCAAAAGGAGGGAAATGGAAGTTTGGGGGGTACCCAAGGGGAGAGCTGGAGTTTGGGGGAGAGGTTCTTAGATGGGAGGGGTTCTTGGGTAGCACGGAGGGGTGCAGGAGCTTGGGGGGTGCAGAAAGGAGTTAAGGTGCAGGAGTTTAGGGATTACCCAAAGGAATAGATGCGATGGGTGCAGGAGGGAGGGATTTGTGCACCCCTTCTTTTGCTTACCATCTACACGTCTACTCCCCTGAGTGCCTCCGCTGTACCCCTTCTTTTGCATTCGCGGTTACACATCTTTCCTGGGGGGGAGCAGGAGTTTAGGGGGGTACCCAAAAGAGGAGATGGGGGAGTGGCAAAAGGAGGGGGGCTTGTGAGGGGGTCCCCAAGGAAGTAGATGGGAGGAACAGCAAAAGGGGGGAAATGGGAGTTTGTTGGGGTACCCAAGGGAGGAGCTGGAATTTGGGGGGGGGGGAGTTTCAAAAAGAGGGGGGGGGACTCAAAGAGGAACATCAAAAGGGGGGAAATGGGAGTTTGTGGGGGGTACCCAAGGGAGGAGCTGGCATTTAATGGGTAGCAAAAGGAGGGAGTGGGGGGGAGGGACCCAAGGGCCTAGATGGGAGGGGTTCCTGGTGCTTGGGTAGCATGGAAGGGTGCAGGAGCTTGGGGGGTACTGAAAGGAGCTGGGGTGCAGGAGTTTGGGGGTTACCCAGAGGAGTAGATGTGAGGGGTGCAGGAGGGAGGGATTTGTGCACCCCTCCTTTTGCTTACCATCTACATCATGGCCTCACGCCTACTCTTCTGAGTACCCCTCCCCCCGTACCCCTTCTTTTGCATTCACGGTTACACAGCTTTATTGGGGGGGGGGGGGAGCAGGAGCTTAGGGGGTACCCAAAAGAGTAGATGGCAGGAGACGGGGGGTATGACAAAAGGAGGGGAGTCCCCAAGGAAGTAGATGGGAGTTTGTGGGCAGATCTCAGTTGAAGGAGGTCTTCTAGTGCTACCCCACCCCCTTGCACACATATGCCTTACTAGCATCCCCACTTTTATCTTCTTCGAACCAATTGCCAACCACCTCCTTTGCTGCACTCATAGAGACAGCTTCTATTTTGCAGCCTCCATTTTAAGCTCCTCCCTTCCAGAGGCCAACATGCCTAGCTCACCTTTGACCGACACCCCAGTTTCTGCTCTCCCAATCTCCTCCCTTGCTGCACCCATGAGATAGCTTTCCCTTGTCTTTTGCCCTCCTCCTCAATTATAACCTTCCCTTCCCTTCCAGAACACAACATGCCTAGCTCACTCTTGCTGCAGCCTCTAGGCCTATTACACCTTTGACAGACACCTCAGTGCCATCCCTCTTATTGTACCCGTAATACAGCTTGCCCTTCTATTGAACAACCCCAACTTTATCTTCCTCTTAGGCCAGCCAACTTCATTCTTGCTGCAGCTTCCAAGCCAATCACAAGCTATTGTTGCATCAATCCGAGCATACCGCTGCCAGGATTCAAACTCATAACTGCACAAGCTCACAGTAGCACAACCGACGCATTAACCCACTGCACCACAGGCAGAACTGCTTGTGACACCTTCCAAAAACTAGGGCTTTGTTAGACGACATCGAAACTTGCCAGTAAATTAGGGGAGTGGTTAAGTGTTTGGTATAAGCAAGTGCACAGCTCACTGAATATAGGCCTCCTTTTTGGCAGGCCTCTCAAGCAGCTACGACTGTGGCTTAGTGGGCAAATGCGCCCTGCTAGCAACCATGAGGTTGTGAGTTCGAATCCAGTGTGTGCCATGCTAAATGTGCAATGTGGATTACTTAAAATTGAGCTGGGTGCTGCAAGAAGCCGCCAGGGTTGAATGGGTTATGGTAAAAATTGTGTATGTGGCCTGGGGTCGGTGGGGAGTCCTGGAAGTGATAAGGCAGCTGGGCTAAAAAGGGGATTGGGGATGGTGAACTATGAGTGCATAGTGGAATGGGGGCGAGACAGGGGCTTGCTGGGACCACTATGGGAAATGGAAGTTTGTGGGGGGTGTACCCAAAGGAGGAGTTGGAGTTTGTGGGAGGAAGGGGAGGAAGTTTAATGGGAGGGACGGCAAAAGGAGGGAAATGGAAGTTTGGGGGGTGGGTATCCAAGGGAGGAGCTGGAGTTTGGGGGAGAGGTTCATAGATGGGAGGGGTTGTTGGGTAGCATCAAGGGGTACAGGAGCTTAGGGGGTACAGAAAGGAGTTCAGGTGGAGGAGTTTAGGGGTTACCCAAAGGAATAGATGTGATGGGTGCAGGAGGGAGGGATTTGTACACCCCTACTTTTGCTTACCATCTACACGTCTTCTCCCCGAGTACCTCCCCTGTACCCCTTCTTTTGCATTTGCGGTTACACAGCTTTTCTGGGGGGGGGGGGGTGCAGAAGTTTAGGGGGGTACCCAAAAGAGGAGATGGGGGAGTGGCAAAAGGAGGGGGGCTTGTGGGGGTATGGGAGGAGGGGCAAAAGGAGGGGAGTTTGTGGGTGGGGGTCCCCAAGGAAGTATGGGGGAGTGGCAAAAGGAGGGGGGCTTGTGGGGGGGTCCCCAAGGAAGTAGATGGGAGGAACAGCAAAAGGAGGGAAATGGAAGTTTGGGGGGTACCCAAGGGAAGAGCTGGAGTTTGGGGGAGAGGTTCTTAGATGGGAGGGGTTCTTGGGTAGCACGGAGGGGTGCAGGAGCTTGGGGGGTGCAGAAAGGAGTTAAGGTGCAGGAGTTTAGGGGTTACCCAAAGGAATAGATGCGATGGGTGCAGGAGGGAGGGATTTGTGCACCCCTTCTTTTGCTTACCATCTACACGTCTACTCCCCTGAGTGCCTCCGCTGTACCCCTTCTTTTGCATTCGCGGTTACACATCTTTCCTGGGGGGGAGCAGGAGTTTAGGGGGGTACCCAAAAGAGGAGATGGGGGAGTGGCAAAAGGAGGGGGGCTTGTGAGGGGGTCCCCAAGGAAGTAGATGGGAGGAACAGCAAAAGGGGGGAAATGGGAGTTTGTTGGGGTACCCAAGGGAGGAGCTGGAATTTGGGGGGGGGGGGGAGTTTCAAAAAGAGGGGGGGGGACTCAAAGAGGAACAGCAAAAGGGGGGAAATGGGAGTTTGTGGGGGGTACCCAAGGGAGGAGCTGGCATTTAATGGGTAGCAAAAGGAGGGAGTGGGGGGGAGGGACCCAAGGGCCTAGATGGGAGGGGTTCCTGGTGCTTGGGTAGCATGGAAGGGTGCAGGAGCTTGGGGGGTACTAAAAGGAGCTGGGGTGCAGGAGTTTGGGGGTTACCCAGAGGAGTAGATGTGAGGGGTGCAGGAGGGAGGGATTTGTGCACCCCTCCTTTTGCTTACCATCTACATCATGGCCTCACGCCTACTCTTCTGAGTACCCCTCCCCCCGTACCCCTTCTTTTGCATTCACGGTTACACAGCTTTATTGGGGGGGGGGGGGGAGCAGGAGCTTAGGGGGTACCCAAAAGAGTAGATGGCAGGAGACGGGGGGTATGACAAAAGGAGGGGAGTCCCCAAGGAAGTAGATGGGAGTTTGTGGGCAGATCTCAGTTGAAGGAGGTCTTCTAGTGCTACCCCACCCCCTTGCACACATATGCCTTACTAGCATCCCCACTTTTATCTTCTTCGAACCAATTGCCAACCACCTCCTTTGCTGCACTCATAGAGACAGCTTCTATTTTGCAGCCTCCATTTTAAGCTCCTCCCTTCCAGAGGCCAACATGCCTAGCTCACCTTTGACCGACACCCCAGTTTCTGCTCTCCCAATCTCCTCCCTTGCTGCACCCATGAGATAGCTTTCCCTTGTCTTTTGCCCTCCTCCTCAATTATAACCTTCCCTTCCCTTCCAGAACACAACATGCCTAGCTCACTCTTGCTGCAGCCTCTAGGCCTATTACACCTTTGACAGACACCTCAGTGCCATCCCTCTTATTGTACCCGTAATACAGCTTGCCCTTCTATTGAACAACCCCAACTTTATCTTCCTCTTAGGCCAGCCAACTTCATTCTTGCTGCAGCTTCCAAGCCAATCACAAGCTATTGTTGCATCAATCCGAGCATACCGCTGGCAGGATTCAAACTCATAACTGCACAAGCTCACAGTAGCACAACCGACGCATTAACCCACTGCACCACAGGCAGAACTGCTTGTGACACCTTCCAAAAACTAGGGCTTTGTTAGACGACATCGAAACTTGCCAGTAAATTAGGGGAGTGGTTAAGTGTTTGGTATAAGCAAGTGCACAGCTCACTGAATATAGGCCTCCTTTTTGGCAGGCCTCTCAAGCAGCTACGACTGTGGCTTAGTGGGCAAATGCGCCCTGCTAGCAACCATGAGGTTGTGAGTTCGAATCCAGTGTGTGCCATGCTAAATGTGCAATGTGGATTACTTAAAATTGAGCTGGGTGCTGCAAGAAGCCGCCAGGGTTGAATGGGTTATGGTAAAAATTGTGTATGTGGCCTGGGGTCGGTGGGGAGTCCTGGAAGTGATAAGGCAGCTGGGCTAAAAAGGGGATTGGGGATGGTGAACTATGAGTGCATAGTGGAATGGGGGCGAGACAGGGGCTTGCTGGGACCACTATGGGAAATGGAAGTTTGTGGGGGGTGTACCCAAAGGAGGAGTGGGAGGAGGGGGAGGAAGTTTAATGGGAGGGACGGCAAAAGGAGGGAAATGGAAGTTTGGGGGGTGGGTATCCAAGGGAGGAGCTGGAGTTTGGGGGAGAGGTTCATAGATGGGAGGGGTTGCTGGGTAGCATCAAGGGGTACAGGAGCTTAGGGGGTACAGAAAGGAGTTCAGGTGGAGGAGTTTAGGGGTTACCCAAAGGAATAGATGTGATGGGTGCAGGAGGGAGGGATTTGTACACCCCTACTTTTGCTTACCATCTACACGTCTTCTCCCCGAGTACCTCCCCTGTACCCCTTCTTTTGCATTTGCGGTTACACAGCTTTTCTGGGGGGGGGGGGTGCAGAAGTTTAGGGGGGTACCCAAAAGAGGAGATGGGGGAGTGGCAAAAGGAGGGGGGCTTGTGGGGGTATGGGAGGAGGGGCAAAAGGAGGGGAGTTTGTGGGTGGGGGTCCCCAAGGAAGTATGGGGGAGTGGCAAAAGGAGGGGGGCTTGTGGGGGGGTCCCCAAGGAAGTAGATGGGAGGAACAGCAAAAGGAGGGAAATGGAAGTTTGGGGGGTACCCAAGGGAAGAGCTGGAGTTTGGGGGAGAGGTTCTTAGATGGGAGGGGTTCTTGGGTAGCACGGAGGGGTGCAGGAGCTTGGGGGGTGCAGAAAGGAGTTAAGGTGCAGGAGTTTAGGGGTTACCCAAAGGAATAGATGCGATGGGTGCAGGAGGGAGGGATTTGTGCACCCCTTCTTTTGCTTACCATCTACACGTCTACTCCCCTGAGTGCCTCCGCTGTACCCCTTCTTTTGCATTCGCGGTTACACATCTTTCCTGGGGGGGAGCAGGAGTTTAGGGGGGTACCCAAAAGAGGAGATGGGGGAGTGGCAAAAGGAGGGGGGCTTGTGAGGGGGTCCCCAAGGAAGTAGATGGGAGGAACAGCAAAAGGGGGGAAATGGGAGTTTGTTGGGGTACCCAAGGGAGGAGCTGGAATTTGGGGGGGGGGGGGAGTTTCAAAAAGAGGGGGGGGGACTCAAAGAGGAACAGCAAAAGGGGGGAAATGGGAGTTTGTGGGGGGTACCCAAGGGAGGAGCTGGCATTTAATGGGTAGCAAAAGGAGGGAGTGGGGGGGAGGGACCCAAGGGCCTAGATGGGAGGGGTTCCTGGTGCTTGGGTAGCATGGAAGGGTGCAGGAGCTTGGGGGGTACTGAAAGGAGCTGGGGTGCAGGAGTTTGGGGGTTACCCAGAGGAGTAGATGTGAGGGGTGCAGGAGGGAGGGATTTGTGCACCCCTCCTTTTGCTTACCATCTACATCATGGCCTCACGCCTACTCTTCTGAGTACCCCTCCCCCCGTACCCCTTCTTTTGCATTCACGGTTACACAGCTTTATTGGGGGGGGGGGGGAGCAGGAGCTTAGGGGGTACCCAAAAGAGTAGATGGCAGGAGACGGGGGGTATGACAAAAGGAGGGGAGTCCCCAAGGAAGTAGATGGGAGTTTGTGGGCAGATCTCAGTTGAAGGAGGTCTTCTAGTGCTACCCCACCCCCTTGCACACATATGCCTTACTAGCATCCCCACTTTTATCTTCTTCGAACCAATTGCCAACCACCTCCTTTGCTGCACTCATAGAGACAGCTTCTATTTTGCAGCCTCCATTTTAAGCTCCTCCCTTCCAGAGGCCAACATGCCTAGCTCACCTTTGACCGACACCCCAGTTTCTGCTCTCCCAATCTCCTCCCTTGCTGCACCCATGAGATAGCTTTCCCTTGTCTTTTGCCCTCCTCCTCAATTATAACCTTCCCTTCCCTTCCAGAACACAACATGCCTAGCTCACTCTTGCTGCAGCCTCTAGGCCTATTACACCTTTGACAGACACCTCAGTGCCATCCCTCTTATTGTACCCGTAATACAGCTTGCCCTTCTATTGAACAACCCCAACTTTATCTTCCTCTTAGGCCAGCCAACTTCATTCTTGCTGCAGCTTCCAAGCCAATCACAAGCTATTGTTGCATCAATCCGAGCATACCGCTGCCAGGATTCAAACTCATAACTGCACAAGCTCACAGTAGCACAACCGACGCATTAACCCACTGCACCACAGGCAGAACTGCTTGTGACACCTTCCAAAAACTAGGGCTTTGTTAGACGACATCGAAACTTGCCAGTAAATTAGGGGAGTGGTTAAGTGTTTGGTATAAGCAAGTGCACAGCTCACTGAATATAGGCCTCCTTTTTGGCAGGCCTCTCAAGCAGCTACGACTGTGGCTTAGTGGGCAAATGCGCCCTGCTAGCAACCATGAGGTTGTGAGTTCGAATCCAGTGTGTGCCATGCTAAATGTGCAATGTGGATTACTTAAAATTGAGCTGGGTGCTGCAAGAAGCCGCCAGGGTTGAATGGGTTATGGTAAAAATTGTGTATGTGGCCTGGGGTCGGTGGGGAGTCCTGGAAGTGATAAGGCAGCTGGGCTAAAAAGGGGATTGGGGATGGTGAACTATGAGTGCATAGTGGAATGGGGGCGAGACAGGGGCTTGCTGGGACCACTATGGGAAATGGAAGTTTGTGGGGGGTGTACCCAAAGGAGGAGTTGGAGTTTGTGGGAGGAGGCGGAGGAAGTTTAATGGGAGGGACGGCAAAAGGAGGGAAATGGAAGTTTGGGGGGTGGGTATCCAAGGGAGGAGCTGGAGTTTGGGGGAGAGGTTCATAGATGGGAGGGGTTGTTGGGTAGCATCAAGGGGTACAGGAGCTTAGGGGGTACAGAAAGGAGTTCAGGTGGAGGAGTTTAGGGGTTACCCAAAGGAATAGATGTGATGGGTGCAGGAGGGAGGGATTTGTACACCCCTACTTTTGCTTACCATCTACACGTCTTCTCCCCGAGTACCTCCCCTGTACCCCTTCTTTTGCATTTGCGGTTACACAGCTTTTCTGGGGGGGGGGGGGGGGTGCAGAAGTTTAGGGGGGTACCCAAAAGAGGAGATGGGGGAGTGGCAAAAGGAGGGGGGCTTGTGGGGGTATGGGAGGAGGGGCAAAAGGAGGGGAGTTTGTGGGTGGGGGTCCCCAAGGAAGTATGGGGGAGTGGCAAAAGGAGGGGGGCTTGTGGGGGGGTCCCCAAGGAAGTAGATGGGAGGAACAGCAAAAGGAGGGAAATGGAAGTTTGGGGGGTACCCAAGGGAAGAGCTGGAGTTTGGGGGAGAGGTTCTTAGATGGGAGGGGTTCTTGGGTAGCACGGAGGGGTGCAGGAGCTTGGGGGGTGCAGAAAGGAGTTAAGGTGCAGGAGTTTAGGGGTTACCCAAAGGAATAGATGCGATGGGTGCAGGAGGGAGGGATTTGTGCACCCCTTCTTTTGCTTACCATCTACACGTCTACTCCCCTGAGTGCCTCCGCTGTACCCCTTCTTTTGCATTCGCGGTTACACATCTTTCCTGGGGGGGAGCAGGAGTTTAGGGGGGTACCCAAAAGAGGAGATGGGGGAGTGGCAAAAGGAGGGGGGCTTGTGAGGGGGTCACCAAGGAAGTAGATGGGAGGAACAGCAAAAGGGGGGAAATGGGAGTTTGTTGGGGTACCCAAGGGAGGAGCTGGAATTTGGGGGGGGGGGGTTTCAAAAAGAGGGGGGGGGGACTCAAAGAGGAACAGCAAAAGGGGGGAAATGGGAGTTTGTGGGGGGTACCCAAGGGAGGAGCTGGCATTTAATGGGTAGCAAAAGGAGGGAGTGGGGGGGAGGGACCCAAGGGCCTAGATGGGAGGGGTTCCTGGTGCTTGGGTAGCATGGAAGGGTGCAGGAGCTTGGGGGGTACTGAAAGGAGCTGGGGTGCAGGAGTTTGGGGGTTACCCAGAGGAGTAGATGTGAGGGGTGCAGGAGGGAGGGATTTGTGCACCCCTCCTTTTGCTTACCATCTACATCATGGCCTCACGCCTACTCTTCTGAGTACCCCTCCCCCCGTACCCCTTCTTTTGCATTCACGGTTACACAGCTTTATTGGGGGGGGGGGAGCAGGAGCTTAGGGGGTACCCAAAAGAGTAGATGGCAGGAGACGGGGGGTATGACAAAAGGAGGGGAGTCCCCAAGGAAGTAGATGGGAGTTTGTGGGCAGATCTCAGTTGAAGGAGGTCTTCTAGTGCTACCCCACCCCCTTGCACACATATGCCTTACTAGCATCCCCACTTTTATCTTCTTCGAACCAATTGCCAACCACCTCCTTTGCTGCACTCATAGAGACAGCTTCTATTTTGCAGCCTCCATTTTAAGCTCCTCCCTTCCAGAGGCCAACATGCCTAGCTCACCTTTGACCGACACCCCAGTTTCTGCTCTCCCAATCTCCTCCCTTGCTGCACCCATGAGATAGCTTTCCCTTGTCTTTTGCCCTCCTCCTCAATTATAACCTTCCCTTCCCTTCCAGAACACAACATGCCTAGCTCACTCTTGCTGCAGCCTCTAGGCCTATTACACCTTTGACAGACACCTCAGTGCCATCCCTCTTATTGTACCCGTAATACAGCTTGCCCTTCTATTGAACAACCCCAACTTTATCTTCCTCTTAGGCCAGCCAACTTCATTCTTGCTGCAGCTTCCAAGCCAATCACAAGCTATTGTTGCATCAATCCGAGCATACCGCTGCCAGGATTCAAACTCATAACTGCACAAGCTCACAGTAGCACAACCGACGCATTAACCCACTGCACCACAGGCAGAACTGCTTGTGACACCTTCCAAAAACTAGGGCTTTGTTAGACGACATCGAAACTTGCCAGTAAATTAGGGGAGTGGTTAAGTGTTTGGTATAAGCAAGTGCACAGCTCACTGAATATAGGCCTCCTTTTTGGCAGGCCTCTCAAGCAGCTACGACTGTGGCTTAGTGGGCAAATGCGCCCTGCTAGCAACCATGAGGTTGTGAGTTCGAATCCAGTGTGTGCCATGCTAAATGTGCAATGTGGATTACTTAAAATTGAGCTGGGTGCTGCAAGAAGCCGCCAGGGTTGAATGGGTTATGGTAAAAATTGTGTATGTGGCCTGGGGTCGGTGGGGAGTCCTGGAAGTGATAAGGCAGCTGGGCTAAAAAGGGGATTGGGGATGGTGAACTATGAGTGCATAGTGGAATGGGGGCGAGACAGGGGCTTGCTGGGACCACTATGGGAAATGGAAGTTTGTGGGGGGTGTACCCAAAGGAGGAGTTGGAGTTTGTGGGAGGAGGGGGAGGAAGTTTAATGGGAGGGACGGCAAAAGGAGGGAAATGGAAGTTTGGGGGGTGGGTATCCAAGGGAGGAGCTGGAGTTTGGGGGAGAGGTTCATAGATGGGAGGGGTTGCTGGGTAGCATCAAGGGGTACAGGAGCTTAGGGGGTACAGAAAGGAGTTCAGGTGGAGGAGTTTAGGGGTTACCCAAAGGAATAGATGTGATGGGTGCAGGAGGGAGGGATTTGTACACCCCTACTTTTGCTTACCATCTACACGTCTTCTCCCCGAGTACCTCCCCTGTACCCCTTCTTTTGCATTTGCGGTTACACAGCTTTTCTGGGGGGGGGGGGGGTGCAGAAGTTTAGGGGGGTACCCAAAAGAGGAGATGGGGGAGTGGCAAAAGGAGGGGGGCTTGTGGGGGTATGGGAGGAGGGGCAAAAGGAGGGGAGTTTGTGGGTGGGGGTCCCCAAGGAAGTATGGGGGAGTGGCAAAAGGAGGGGGGCTTGTGGGGGGGTCCCCAAGGAAGTAGATGGGAGGAACAGCAAAAGGAGGGAAATGGAAGTTTGGGGGGTACCCAAGGGAAGAGCTGGAGTTTGGGGGAGAGGTTCTTAGATGGGAGGGGTTCTTGGGTAGCACGGAGGGGTGCAGGAGCTTGGGGGGTGCAGAAAGGAGTTAAGGTGCAGGAGTTTAGGGGTTACCCAAAGGAATAGATGCGATGGGTGCAGGAGGGAGGGATTTGTGCACCCCTTCTTTTGCTTACCATCTACACGTCTACTCCCCTGAGTGCCTCCGCTGTACCCCTTCTTTTGCATTCGCGGTTACACATCTTTCCTGGGGGGGAGCAGGAGTTTAGGGGGGTACCCAAAAGAGGAGATGGGGGAGTGGCAAAAGGAGGGGGGCTTGTGAGGGGGTCCCCAAGAAAGTAGATGGGAGGAACAGCAAAAGGGGGGAAATGGGAGTTTGTTGGGGTACCCAAGGGAGGAGCTGGAATTTGGGGGGGGGGGAGTTTCAAAAAGAGGGGGGGGGACTCAAAGAGGAACAGCAAAAGGGGGGAAATGGGAGTTTGTGGGGGGTACCCAAGGGAGGAGCTGGCATTTAATGGGTAGCAAAAGGAGGGAGTGGGGGGGAGGGACCCAAGGGCCTAGATGGGAGGGGTTCCTGGTGCTTGGGTAGCATGGAAGGGTGCAGGAGCTTGGGGGGTACTGAAAGGAGCTGGGGTGCAGGAGTTTGGGGGTTACCCAGAGGAGTAGATGTGAGGGGTGCAGGAGGGAGGGATTTGTGCACCCCTCCTTTTGCTTACCATCTACATCATGGCCTCACGCCTACTCTTCTGAGTACCCCTCCCCCCGTACCCCTTCTTTTGCATTCACGGTTACACAGCTTTATTGGGGGGGGGGGGGAGCAGGAGCTTAGGGGGTACCCAAAAGAGTAGATGGCAGGAGACGGGGGGTATGACAAAAGGAGGGGAGTCCCCAAGGAAGTAGATGGGAGTTTGTGGGCAGATCTCAGTTGAAGGAGGTCTTCTAGTGCTACCCCACCCCCTTGCACACATATGCCTTACTAGCATCCCCACTTTTATCTTCTTCGAACCAATTGCCAACCACCTCCTTTGCTGCACTCATAGAGACAGCTTCTATTTTGCAGCCTCCATTTTAAGCTCCTCCCTTCCAGAGGCCAACATGCCTAGCTCACCTTTGACCGACACCCCAGTTTCTGCTCTCCCAATCTCCTCCCTTGCTGCACCCATGAGATAGCTTTCCCTTGTCTTTTGCCCTCCTCCTCAATTATAACCTTCCCTTCCCTTCCAGAACACAACATGCCTAGCTCACTCTTGCTGCAGCCTCTAGGCCTATTACACCTTTGACAGACACCTCAGTGCCATCCCTCTTATTGTACCCGTAATACAGCTTGCCCTTCTATTGAACAACCCCAACTTTATCTTCCTCTTAGGCCAGCCAACTTCATTCTTGCTGCAGCTTCCAAGCCAATCACAAGCTATTGTTGCATCAATCCGAGCATACCGCTGCCAGGATTCAAACTCATAACTGCACAAGCTCACAGTAGCACAACCGACGCATTAACCCACTGCACCACAGGCAGAACTGCTTGTGACACCTTCCAAAAACTAGGGCTTTGTTAGACGACATCGAAACTTGCCAGTAAATTAGGGGAGTGGTTAAGTGTTTGGTATAAGCAAGTGCACAGCTCACTGAATATAGGCCTCCTTTTTGGCAGGCCTCTCAAGCAGCTACGACTGTGGCTTAGTGGGCAAATGCGCCCTGCTAGCAACCATGAGGTTGTGAGTTCGAATCCAGTGTGTGCCATGCTAAATGTGCAATGTGGATTACTTAAAATTGAGCTGGGTGCTGCAAGAAGCCGCCAGGGTTGAATGGGTTATGGTAAAAATTGTGTATGTGGCCTGGGGTCGGTGGGGAGTCCTGGAAGTGATAAGGCAGCTGGGCTAAAAAGGGGATTGGGGATGGTGAACTATGAGTGCATAGTGGAATGGGGGCGAGACAGGGGCTTGCTGGGACCACTATGGGAAATGGAAGTTTGTGGGGGGTGTACCCAAAGGAGGAGTTGGAGTTTGTGGGAGGAGGGGGAGGAAGTTTAATGGGAGGGACGGCAAAAGGAGGGAAATGGAAGTTTGGGGGGTGGGTATCCAAGGGAGGAGCTGGAGTTTGGGGGAGAGGTTCATAGATGGGAGGGGTTGCTGGGTAGCATCAAGGGGTACAGGAGCTTAGGGGGTACAGAAAGGAGTTCAGGTGGAGGAGTTTAGGGGTTACCCAAAGGAATAGATGTGATGGGTGCAGGAGGGAGGGATTTGTACACCCCTACTTTTGCTTACCATCTACACGTCTTCTCCCCGAGTACCTCCCCTGTACCCCTTCTTTTGCATTTGCGGTTACACAGCTTTTCTGGGGGGGGGGGGGGTGCAGAAGTTTAGGGGGGTACCCAAAAGAGGAGATGGGGGAGTGGCAAAAGGAGGGGGGCTTGTGGGGGTATGGGAGGAGGGGCAAAAGGAGGGGAGTTTGTGGGTGGGGGTCCCCAAGGAAGTATGGGGGAGTGGCAAAAGGAGGGGGGCTTGTGGGGGGGTCCCCAAGGAAGTAGATGGGAGGAACAGCAAAAGGAGGGAAATGGAAGTTTGGGGGGTACCCAAGGGAAGAGCTGGAGTTTGGGGGAGAGGTTCTTAGATGGGAGGGGTTCTTGGGTAGCACGGAGGGGTGCAGGAGCTTGGGGGGTGCAGAAAGGAGTTAAGGTGCAGGAGTTTAGGGGTTACCCAAAGGAATAGATGCGATGGGTGCAGGAGGGAGGGATTTGTGCACCCCTTCTTTTGCTTACCATCTACACGTCTACTCCCCTGAGTGCCTCCGCTGTACCCCTTCTTTTGCATTCGCGGTTACACATCTTTCCTGGGGGGGAGCAGGAGTTTAGGGGGGTACCCAAAAGAGGAGATGGGGGAGTGGCAAAAGGAGGGGGGCTTGTGAGGGGGTCCCCAAGAAAGTAGATGGGAGGAACAGCAAAAGGGGGGAAATGGGAGTTTGTTGGGGTACCCAAGGGAGGAGCTGGAATTTGGGGGGGGGGGGAGTTTCAAAAAGAGGGGGGGGGACTCAAAGAGGAACAGCAAAAGGGGGGAAATGGGAGTTTGTGGGGGGTACCCAAGGGAGGAGCTGGCATTTAATGGGTAGCAAAAGGAGGGAGTGGGGGGGAGGGACCCAAGGGCCTAGATGGGAGGGGTTCCTGGTGCTTGGGTAGCATGGAAGGGTGCAGGAGCTTGGGGGGTACTGAAAGGAGCTGGGGTGCAGGAGTTTGGGGGTTACCCAGAGGAGTAGATGTGAGGGGTGCAGGAGGGAGGGATTTGTGCACCCCTCCTTTTGCTTACCATCTACATCATGGCCTCACGCCTACTCTTCTGAGTACCCCTCCCCCCGTACCCCTTCTTTTGCATTCACGGTTACACAGCTTTATTGGGGGGGGGGGGGGAGCAGGAGCTTAGGGGGTACCCAAAAGAGTAGATGGCAGGAGACGGGGGGTATGACAAAAGGAGGGGAGTCCCCAAGGAAGTAGATGGGAGTTTGTGGGCAGATCTCAGTTGAAGGAGGTCTTCTAGTGCTACCCCACCCCCTTGCACACATATGCCTTACTAGCATCCCCACTTTTATCTTCTTCGAACCAATTGCCAACCACCTCCTTTGCTGCACTCATAGAGACAGCTTCTATTTTGCAGCCTCCATTTTAAGCTCCTCCCTTCCAGAGGCCAACATGCCTAGCTCACCTTTGACCGACACCCCAGTTTCTGCTCTCCCAATCTCCTCCCTTGCTGCACCCATGAGATAGCTTTCCCTTGTCTTTTGCCCTCCTCCTCAATTATAACCTTCCCTTCCCTTCCAGAACACAACATGCCTAGCTCACTCTTGCTGCAGCCTCTAGGCCTATTACACCTTTGACAGACACCTCAGTGCCATCCCTCTTATTGTACCCGTAATACAGCTTGCCCTTCTATTGAACAACCCCAACTTTATCTTCCTCTTAGGCCAGCCAACTTCATTCTTGCTGCAGCTTCCAAGCCAATCACAAGCTATTGTTGCATCAATCCGAGCATACCGCTGCCAGGATTCAAACTCATAACTGCACAAGCTCACAGTAGCACAACCGACGCATTAACCCACTGCACCACAGGCAGAACTGCTTGTGACACCTTCCAAAAACTAGGGCTTTGTTAGACGACATCGAAACTTGCCAGTAAATTAGGGGAGTGGTTAAGTGTTTGGTATAAGCAAGTGCACAGCTCACTGAATATAGGCCTCCTTTTTGGCAGGCCTCTCAAGCAGCTACGACTGTGGCTTAGTGGGCAAATGCGCCCTGCTAGCAACCATGAGGTTGTGAGTTCGAATCCAGTGTGTGCCATGCTAAATGTGCAATGTGGATTACTTAAAATTGAGCTGGGTGCTGCAAGAAGCCGCCAGGGTTGAATGGGTTATGGTAAAAATTGTGTATGTGGCCTGGGGTCGGTGGGGAGTCCTGGAAGTGATAAGGCAGCTGGGCTAAAAAGGGGATTGGGGATGGTGAACTATGAGTGCATAGTGGAATGGGGGCGAGACAGGGGCTTGCTGGGACCACTATGGGAAATGGAAGTTTGTGGGGGGTGTACCCAAAGGAGGAGTTGGAGTTTGTGGGAGGAGGGGGAGGAAGTTTAATGGGAGGGACGGCAAAAGGAGGGAAATGGAAGTTTGGGGGGTGGGTATCCAAGGGAGGAGCTGGAGTTTGGGGGAGAGGTTCATAGATGGGAGGGGTTGTTGGGTAGCATCAAGGGGTACAGGAGCTTAGGGGGTACAGAAAGGAGTTCAGGTGGAGGAGTTTAGGGGTTACCCAAAGGAATAGATGTGATGGGTGCAGGAGGGAGGGATTTGTACACCCCTACTTTTGCTTACCATCTACACGTCTTCTCCCCGAGTACCTCCCCTGTACCCCTTCTTTTGCATTTGCGGTTACACAGCTTTTCTGGGGGGGGGGGTGCAGAAGTTTAGGGGGGTACCCAAAAGAGGAGATGGGGGAGTGGCAAAAGGAGGGGGGCTTGTGGGGGTATGGGAGGAGGGGCAAAAGGAGGGGAGTTTGTGGGTGGGGGTCCCCAAGGAAGTATGGGGGAGTGGCAAAAGGAGGGGGGCTTGTGGGGGGGTCCCCAAGGAAGTAGATGGGAGGAACAGCAAAAGGAGGGAAATGGAAGTTTGGGGGGTACCCAAGGGAAGAGCTGGAGTTTGGGGGAGAGGTTCTTAGATGGGAGGGGTTCTTGGGTAGCACGGAGGGGTGCAGGAGCTTGGGGGGTGCAGAAAGGAGTTAAGGTGCAGGAGTTTAGGGGTTACCCAAAGGAATAGATGCGATGGGTGCAGGAGGGAGGGATTTGTGCACCCCTTCTTTTGCTTACCATCTACACGTCTACTCCCCTGAGTGCCTCCGCTGTACCCCTTCTTTTGCATTCGCGGTTACACATCTTTCCTGGGGGGGAGCAGGAGTTTAGGGGGGTACCCAAAAGAGGAGATGGGGGAGTGGCAAAAGGAGGGGGGCTTGTGAGGGGGTCCCCAAGGAAGTAGATGGGAGGAACAGCAAAAGGGGGGAAATGGGAGTTTGTTGGGGTACCCAAGGGAGGAGCTGGAATTTGGGGGGGGGGGAGTTTCAAAAAGAGGGGGGGGGACTCAAAGAGGAACATCAAAAGGGGGGAAATGGGAGTTTGTGGGGGGTACCCAAGGGAGGAGCTGGCATTTAATGGGTAGCAAAAGGAGGGAGTGGGGGGGAGGGACCCAAGGGCCTAGATGGGAGGGGTTCCTGGTGCTTGGGTAGCATGGAAGGGTGCAGGAGCTTGGGGGGTACTGAAAGGAGCTGGGGTGCAGGAGTTTGGGGGTTACCCAGAGGAGTAGATGTGAGGGGTGCAGGAGGGAGGGATTTGTGCACCCCTCCTTTTGCTTACCATCTACATCATGGCCTCACGCCTACTCTTCTGAGTACCCCTCCCCCCGTACCCCTTCTTTTGCATTCACGGTTACACAGCTTTATTGGGGGGGGGAGCAGGAGCTTAGGGGGTACCCAAAAGAGTAGATGGCAGGAGACGGGGGGTATGACAAAAGGAGGGGAGTCCCCAAGGAAGTAGATGGGAGTTTGTGGGCAGATCTCAGTTGAAGGAGGTCTTCTAGTGCTACCCCACCCCCTTGCACACATATGCCTTACTAGCATCCCCACTTTTATCTTCTTCGAACCAATTGCCAACCACCTCCTTTGTGGGAGGAGGGGGAGGAAGTTTAATGGGAGGGACGGCAAAAGGAGGGAAATGGAAGTTTGGGGGGTGGGTATCCAAGGGAGGAGCTGGAGTTTGGGGGAGAGGTTCATAGATGGGAGGGGTTGTTGGGTAGCATCAAGGGGTACAGGAGCTTAGGGGGTACAGAAAGGAGTTCAGGTGGAGGAGTTTAGGGGTTACCCAAAGGAATAGATGTGATGGGTGCAGGAGGGAGGGATTTGTACACCCCTACTTTTGCTTACCATCTACACGTCTTCTCCCCGAGTACCTCCCCTGTACCCCTTCTTTTGCATTTGCGGTTACACAGCTTTTCTGGGGGGGGGGGTGCAGAAGTTTAGGGGGGTACCCAAAAGAGGAGATGGGGGAGTGGCAAAAGGAGGGGGGCTTGTGGGGGTATGGGAGGAGGGGCAAAAGGAGGGGAGTTTGTGGGTGGGGGTCCCCAAGGAAGTATGGGGGAGTGGCAAAAGGAGGGGGGCTTGTGGGGGGGTCCCCAAGGAAGTAGATGGGAGGAACAGCAAAAGGAGGGAAATGGAAGTTTGGGGGGTACCCAAGGGAAGAGCTGGAGTTTGGGGGAGAGGTTCTTAGATGGGAGGGGTTCTTGGGTAGCACAGAGGGGTGCAGGAGCTTGGGGGGTGCAGAAAGGAGTTAAGGTGCAGGAGTTTAGGGGTTACCCAAAGGAATAGATGCGATGGGTGCAGGAGGGAGGGATTTGTGCACCCCTTCTTTTGCTTACCATCTACACGTCTACTCCCCTGAGTGCCTCCGCTGTACCCCTTCTTTTGCATTCGCGGTTACACATCTTTCCTGGGGGGGAGCAGGAGTTTAGGGGGGTACCCAAAAGAGGAGATGGGGGAGTGGCAAAAGGAGGGGGGCTTGTGAGGGGGTCCCCAAGGAAGTAGATGGGAGGAACAGCAAAAGGGGGGAAATGGGAGTTTGTTGGGGTACCCAAGGGAGGAGCTGGAATTTGGGGGGGGGGGAGTTTCAAAAAGAGGGGGGGGGACTCAAAGAGGAACATCAAAAGGGGGGAAATGGGAGTTTGTGGGGGGTACCCAAGGGAGGAGCTGGCATTTAATGGGTAGCAAAAGGAGGGAGTGGGGGGGGAGGGACCCAAGGGCCTAGATGGGAGGGGTTCCTGGTGCTTGGGTAGCATGGAAGGGTGCAGGAGCTTGGGGGGTACTGAAAGGAGCTGGGGTGCAGGAGTTTGGGGGTTACCCAGAGGAGTAGATGTGAGGGGTGCAGGAGGGAGGGATTTGTGCACCCCTCCTTTTGCTTACCATCTACATCATGGCCTCACGCCTACTCTTCTGAGTACCCCTCCCCCCGTACCCCTTCTTTTGCATTCACGGTTACACAGCTTTATTGGGGGGGGGGGGGGGGAGCAGGAGCTTAGGGGGTACCCAAAAGAGTAGATGGCAGGAGACGGGGGGTATGACAAAAGGAGGGGAGTCCCCAAGGAAGTAGATGGGAGTTTGTGGGCAGATCTCAGTTGAAGGAGGTCTTCTAGTGCTACCCCACCCCCTTGCACACATATGCCTTACTAGCATCCCCACTTTTATCTTCTTCGAACCAATTGCCAACCACCTCCTTTGCTGCACTCATAGAGACAGCTTCTATTTTGCAGCCTCCATTTTAAGCTCCTCCCTTCCAGAGGCCAACATGCCTAGCTCACCTTTGACCGACACCCCAGTTTCTGCTCTCCCAATCTCCTCCCTTGCTGCACCCATGAGATAGCTTTCCCTTGTCTTTTGCCCTCCTCCTCAATTATAACCTTCCCTTCCCTTCCAGAACACAACATGCCTAGCTCACTCTTGCTGCAGCCTCTAGGCCTATTACACCTTTGACAGACACCTCAGTGCCATCCCTCTTATTGTACCCGTAATACAGCTTGCCCTTCTATTGAACAACCCCAACTTTATCTTCCTCTTAGGCCAGCCAACTTCATTCTTGCTGCAGCTTCCAAGCCAATCACAAGCTATTGTTGCATCAATCCGAGCATACCGCTGCCAGGATTCAAACTCATAACTGCACAAGCTCACAGTAGCACAACCGACGCATTAACCCACTGCACCACAGGCAGAACTGCTTGTGACACCTTCCAAAAACTAGGGCTTTGTTAGACGACATCGAAACTTGCCAGTAAATTAGGGGAGTGGTTAAGTGTTTGGTATAAGCAAGTGCACAGCTCACTGAATATAGGCCTCCTTTTTGGCAGGCCTCTCGAGCAGCTATGACTGTGGCTTAGTGGGCAAATGCGCCCTGCTAGCAACCATGAGGTTGTGAGTTCGAATCCAGTGTGTGCCATGCTAAATGTGCAATGTGGATTACTTAAAATTGAGCTGGGTGCTGCAAGAAGCCGCCAGGGTTGAATGGGTTATGGTAAAAATTGTGTATGTGGCCTGGGGTCGGTGGGGAGTCCTGGAAGTGATAAGGCAGCTGGGCTAAAAAGGGGATTGGGGATGGTGAACTATGAGTGCATAGTGGAATGGGGGCGAGACAGGGGCTTGCTGGGACCACTATGGGAAATGGAAGTTTGTGGGGGGTGTACCCAAAGGAGGAGTTGGAGTTTGTGGGAGGAGGGGGAGGAAGTTTAATGGGAGGGACGGCAAAAGGAGGGAAATGGAAGTTTGGGGGGTGGGTATCCAAGGGAGGAGCTGGAGTTTGGGGGAGAGGTTCATAGATGGGAGGGGTTGCTGGGTAGCATCAAGGGGTACAGGAGCTCAGGGGGTACAGAAAGGAGTTCAGGTGGAGGAGTTTAGGGGTTACCCAAAGGAATAGATGTGATGGGTGCAGGAGGGAGGGATTTGTACACCCCTACTTTTGCTTACCATCTACACGTCTTCTCCCCGAGTACCTCCCCTGTACCCCTTCTTTTGCATTTGCGGTTACACAGCTTTTCTGGGGGGGGGGGTGCAGAAGTTTAGGGGGGTACCCAAAAGAGGAGATGGGGGAGTGGCAAAAGGAGGGGGGCTTGTGGGGGTATGGGAGGAGGGGCAAAAGGAGGGGAATTTGTGGGTGGGGGTCCCCAAGGAAGTATGGGGGAGTGGCAAAAGGAGGGGGGCTTGTGGGGGGGTCCCCAAGGAAGTAGATGGGAGGAACAGCAAAAGGAGGGAAATGGAAGTTTGGGGGGTACCCAAGGGAAGAGCTGGAGTTTGGGGGAGAGGTTCTTAGATGGGAGGGGTTCTTGGGTAGCACGGAGGGGTGCAGGAGCTTGGGGGGTGCAGAAAGGAGTTAAGGTGCAGGAGTTTAGGGGTTACCCAAAGGAATAGATGCGATGGGTGCAGGAGGGAGGGATTTGTGCACCCCTTCTTTTGCTTACCATCTACACGTCTACTCCCCTGAGTGCCTCCGCTGTACCCCTTCTTTTGCATTCGCGGTTACACATCTTTCCTGGGGGGGAGCAGGAGTTTAGGGGGGTACCCAAAAGAGGAGATGGGGGAGTGGCAAAAGGAGGGGGGCTTGTGAGGGGGTCCCCAAGGAAGTAGATGGGAGGAACAGCAAAAGGGGGGAAATGGGAGTTTGTTGGGGTACCCAAGGGAGGAGCTGGAATTTGGGGGGGGGGGAGTTTCAAAAAGAGGGGGGGGGACTCAAAGAGGAACATCAAAAGGGGGGAAATGGGAGTTTGTGGGGGGTACCCAAGGGAGGAGCTGGCATTTAATGGGTAGCAAAAGGAGGGAGTGGGGGGGAGGGACCCAAGGGCCTAGATGGGAGGGGTTCCTGGTGCTTGGGTAGCATGGAAGGGTGCAGGAGCTTGGGGGGTACTGAAAGGAGCTGGGGTGCAGGAGTTTGGGGGTTACCCAGAGGAGTAGATGTGAGGGGTGCAGGAGGGAGGGATTTGTGCACCCCTCCTTTTGCTTACCATCTACATCATGGCCTCACGCCTACTCTTCTGAGTACCCCTCCCCCGTACCCCTTCTTTTGCATTCACGGTTACACAGCTTTATTGGGGGGGGGGGGGGGGAGCAGGAGCTTAGGGGGTACCCAAAAGAGTAGATGGCAGGAGACGGGGGGTATGACAAAAGGAGGGGAGTCCCCAAGGAAGTAGATGGGAGTTTGTGGGCAGATCTCAGTTGAAGGAGGTCTTCTAGTGCTACCCCACCCCCTTGCACACATATGCCTTACTAGCATCCCCACTTTTATCTTCTTCGAACCAATTGCCAACCACCTCCTTTGCTGCACTCATAGAGACAGCTTCTATTTTGCAGCCTCCATTTTAAGCTCCTCCCTTCCAGAGGCCAACATGCCTAGCTCACCTTTGACCGACACCCCAGTTTGTGCTCTCCCAATCTCCTCCCTTGCTGCACCCATGAGATAGCTTTCCCTTGTCTTTTGCCCTCCTCCTCAATTATAACCTTCCCTTCCCTTCCAGAACACAACATGCCTAGCTCACTCTTGCTGCAGCCTCTAGGCCTATTACACCTTTGACAGACACCTCAGTGCCATCCCTCTTATTGTACCCGTAATACAGCTTGCCCTTCTATTGAACAACCCCAACTTTATCTTCCTCTTAGGCCAGCCAACTTCATTCTTGCTGCAGCTTCCAAGCCAATCACAAGCTATTGTTGCATCAATCCGAGCATACCGCTGCCAGGATTCAAACTCATAACTGCACAAGCTCACAGTAGCACAACCGACGCATTAACCCACTGCACCACAGGCAGAACTGCTTGTGACACCTTCCAAAAACTAGGGCTTTGTTAGACGACATCGAAACTTGCCAGTAAATTAGGGGAGTGGTTAAGTGTTTGGTATAAGCAAGTGCACAGCTCACTGAATATAGGCCTCCTTTTTGGCAGGCCTCTCAAGCAGCTACGACTGTGGCTTAGTGGGCAAATGCGCCCTGCTAGCAACCATGAGGTTGTGAGTTCGAATTCAGTGTTTGCCATGCTAAATGTGCAATGTGGATTACTTAAAATTGAGCTGGGTGCTGCAAGAAGCCGCCAGGGTTGAATGGGTTATGGTAAAAATTGTGTATGTGGCCTGGGGTCGGTGGGGAGTCCTGGAAGTGATAAGGCAGCTGGGCTAAAAAGGGGATTGGGGATGGTGAACTATGAGTGCATAGTGGAATGGGGGCGAGACAGGGGCTTGCTGGGACCACTATGGGAAATGGAAGTTTGTGGGGGGTGTACCCAAAGGAGGAGTTGGAGTTTGTGGGAGGAGGGGGAGGAAGTTTAATGGGAGGGACGGCAAAAGGAGGGAAATGGAAGTTTGGGGGGTGGGTATCCAAGGGAGGAGCTGGAGTTTGGGGGAGAGGTTCATAGATGGGAGGGGTTGCTGGGTAGCATCAAGGGGTACAGGAGCTTAGGGGGTACAGAAAGGAGTTCAGGTGGAGGAGTTTAGGGGTTACCCAAAGGAATAGATGTGATGGGTGCAGGAGGGAGGGATTTGTACACCCCTACTTTTGCTTACCATCTACACGTCTTCTCCCCGAGTACCTCCCCTGTACCCCTTCTTTTGCATTTGCGGTTACACAGCTTTTCTGGGGGGGGGGGGTGCAGAAGTTTAGGGGGGTACCCAAAAGAGGAGATGGGGGAGTGGCAAAAGGAGGGGGGCTTGTGGGGGTATGGGAGGAGGGGCAAAAGGAGGGGAGTTTGTGGGTGGGGGTCCCCAAGGAAGTATGGGGGAGTGGCAAAAGGAGGGGGGCTTGTGGGGGGGTCCCCAAGGAAGTAGATGGGAGGAACAGCAAAAGGAGGGAAATGGAAGTTTGGGGGGTACCCAAGGGAAGAGCTGGAGTTTGGGGGAGAGGTTCTTAGATGGGAGGGGTTCTTGGGTAGCACGGAGGGGTGCAGGAGCTTGGGGGGTGCAGAAAGGAGTTAAGGTGCAGGAGTTTAGGGGTTACCCAAAGGAATAGATGCGATGGGTGCAGGAGGGAGGGATTTGTGCACCCCTTCTTTTGCTTACCATCTACACGTCTACTCCCCTGAGTGCCTCCGCTGTACCCCTTCTTTTGCATTCGCGGTTACACATCTTTCCTGGGGGGGAGCAGGAGTTTAGGGGGGTACCCAAAAGAGGAGATGGGGGAGTGGCAAAAGGAGGGGGGCTTGTGAGGGGGTCCCCAAGGAAGTAGATGGGAGGAACAGCAAAAGGGGGGAAATGGGAGTTTGTTGGGGTACCCAAGGGAGGAGCTGGAATTTGGGGGGGGGGGAGTTTCAAAAAGAGGGGGGGGGACTCAAAGAGGAACATCAAAAGGGGGGAAATGGGAGTTTGTGGGGGGTACCCAAGGGAGGAGCTGGCATTTAATGGGTAGCAAAAGGAGGGAGTGGGGGGGAGGGACCCAAGGGCCTAGATGGGAGGGGTTCCTGGTGCTTGGGTAGCATGGAAGGGTGCAGGAGCTTGGGGGGTACTGAAAGGAGCTGGGGTGCAGGAGTTTGGGGGTTACCCAGAGGAGTAGATGTGAGGGGTGCAGGAGGGAGGGATTTGTGCACCCCTCCTTTTGCTTACCATCTACATCATGGCCTCACGCCTACTCTTCTGAGTACCCCTCCCCCCGTACCCCTTCTTTTGCATTCACGGTTACACAGCTTTATTGGGGGGGGGGGGAGCAGGAGCTTAGGGGGTACCCAAAAGAGTAGATGGCAGGAGACGGGGGGTATGACAAAAGGAGGGGAGTCCCCAAGGAAGTAGATGGGAGTTTGTGGGCAGATCTCAGTTGAAGGAGGTCTTCTAGTGCTACCCCACCCCCTTGCACACATATGCCTTACTAGCATCCCCACTTTTATCTTCTTCGAACCAATTGCCAACCACCTCCTTTGCTGCACTCATAGAGACAGCTTCTATTTTGCAGCCTCCATTTTAAGCTCCTCCCTTCCAGAGGCCAACATGCCTAGCTCACCTTTGACCGACACCCCAGTTTCTGCTCTCCCAATCTCCTCCCTTGCTGCACCCATGAGATAGCTTTCCCTTGTCTTTTGCCCTCCTCCTCAATTATAACCTTCCCTTCCCTTCCAGAACACAACATGCCTAGCTCACTCTTGCTGCAGCCTCTAGGCCTATTACACCTTTGACAGACACCTCAGTGCCATCCCTCTTATTGTACCCGTAATACAGCTTGCCCTTCTATTGAACAACCCCAACTTTATCTTCCTCTTAGGCCAGCCAACTTCATTCTTGCTGCAGCTTCCAAGCCAATCACAAGCTATTGTTGCATCAATCCGAGCATACCGCTGCCAGGATTCAAACTCATAACTGCACAAGCTCACAGTAGCACAACCGACGCATTAACCCACTGCACCACAGGCAGAACTGCTTGTGACACCTTCCAAAAACTAGGGCTTTGTTAGACGACATCGAAACTTGCCAGTAAATTAGGGGAGTGGTTAAGTGTTTGGTATAAGCAAGTGCACAGCTCACTGAATATAGGCCTCCTTTTTGGCAGGCCTCTCGAGCAGCTACGACTGTGGCTTAGTGGGCAAATGCGCCCTGCTAGCAACCATGAGGTTGTGAGTTCGAATCCAGTGTGTGCCATGCTAAATGTGCAATGTGGATTACTTAAAATTGAGCTGGGTGCTGCAAGAAGCCGCCAGGGTTGAATGGGTTATGGTAAAAATTGTGTATGTGGCCTGGGGTCGGTGGGGAGTCCTGGAAGTGATAAGGCAGCTGGGCTAAAAAGGGGATTGGGGATGGTGAACTATGAGTGCATAGTGGAATGGGGGCGAGACAGGGGCTTGCTGGGACCACTATGGGAAATGGAAGTTTGTGGGGGGTGTACCCAAAGGAGGAGTTGGAGTTTGTGGGAGGAGGGGGAGGAAGTTTAATGGGAGGGATGGCAAAAGGAGGGAAATGGAAGTTTGGGGGGTGGGTATCCAAGGGAGGAGCTGGAGTTTGGGGGAGAGGTTCATAGATGGGAGGGGTTGTTGGGTAGCATCAAGGGGTACAGGAGCTTAGGGGGTACAGAAAGGAGTTCAGGTGGAGGAGTTTAGGGGTTACCCAAAGGAATAGATGTGATGGGTGCAGGAGGGAGGGATTTGTACACCCCTACTTTTGCTTACCATCTACACGTCTTCTCCCCGAGTACCTCCCCTGTACCCCTTCTTTTGCATTTGCGGTTACACAGCTTTTCTGGGGGGGGGGGGTGCAGAAGTTTAGGGGGGTACCCAAAAGAGGAGATGGGGGAGTGGCAAAAGGAGGGGGGCTTGTGGGGGTATGGGAGGAGGGGCAAAAGGAGGGGAGTTTGTGGGTGGGGGTCCCCAAGGAAGTATGGGGGAGTGGCAAAAGGAGGGGGGCTTGTGGGGGGGTCCCCAAGGAAGTAGATGGGAGGAACAGCAAAAGGAGGGAAATGGAAGTTTGGGGGGTACCCAAGGGAAGAGCTGGAGTTTGGGGGAGAGGTTCTTAGATGGGAGGGGTTCTTGGGTAGCACGGAGGGGTGCAGGAGCTTGGGGGGTGCAGAAAGGAGTTAAGGTGCAGGAGTTTAGGGGTTACCCAAAGGAATAGATGCGATGGGTGCAGGAGGGAGGGATTTGTGCACCCCTTCTTTTGCTTACCATCTACACGTCTACTCCCCTGAGTGCCTCCGCTGTACCCCTTCTTTTGCATTCGCGGTTACACATCTTTCCTGGGGGGGAGCAGGAGTTTAGGGGGGTACCCAAAAGAGGAGATGGGGGAGTGGCAAAAGGAGGGGGGCTTGTGAGGGGGTCCCCAAGGAAGTAGATGGGAGGAACAGCAAAAGGGGGGAAATGGGAGTTTGTTGGGGTACCCAAGGGAGGAGCTGGAATTTGGGGGGGGGGGGAGTTTCAAAAAGAGGGGGGGGGGACTCAAAGAGGAACAGCAAAAGGGGGGAAATGGGAGTTTGTGGGGGGTACCCAAGGGAGGAGCTGGCATTTAATGGGTAGCAAAAGGAGGGAGTGGGGGGGAGGGACCCAAGGGCCTAGATGGGAGGGGTTCCTGGTGCTTGGGTAGCATGGAAGGGTGCAGGAGCTTGGGGGGTACTGAAAGGAGCTGGGGTGCAGGAGTTTGGGGGTTACCCAGAGGAGTAGATGTGAGGGGTGCAGGAGGGAGGGATTTGTGCACCCCTCCTTTTGCTTACCATCTACATCATGGCCTCACGCCTACTCTTCTGAGTACCCCTCCCCCCGTACCCCTTCTTTTGCATTCACGGTTACACAGCTTTATTGGGGGGGGGGGGGGGAGCAGGAGCTTAGGGGGTACCCAAAAGAGTAGATGGCAGGAGACGGGGGGTATGACAAAAGGAGGGGAGTCCCCAAGGAAGTAGATGGGAGTTTGTGGGCAGATCTCAGTTGAAGGAGGTCTTCTAGTGCTACCCCACCCCCTTGCACACATATGCCTTACTAGCATCCCCACTTTTATCTTCTTCGAACCAATTGCCAACCACCTCCTTTGCTGCACTCATAGAGACAGCTTCTATTTTGCAGCCTCCATTTTAAGCTCCTCCCTTCCAGAGGCCAACATGCCTAGCTCACCTTTGACCGACACCCCAGTTTCTGCTCTCCCAATCTCCCTTGCTGCACCCATGAGATAGCTTTCCCTTGTCTTTTGCCCTCCTCCTCAATTATAACCTTCCCTTCCCTTCCAGAACACAACATGCCTAGCTCACTCTTGCTGCAGCCTCTAGGCCTATTACACCTTTGACAGACACCTCAGTGCCATCCCTCTTATTGTACCCGTAATACAGCTTGCCCTTCTATTGAACAACCCCAACTTTATCTTCCTCTTAGGCCAGCCAACTTCATTCTTGCTGCAGCTTCCAAGCCAATCACAAGCTATTGTTGCATCAATCCGAGCATACCGCTGCCAGGATTCAAACTCATAACTGCACAAGCTCACAGTAGCACAACCGACGCATTAACCCACTGCACCACAGGCAGAACTGCTTGTGACACCTTCCAAAAACTAGGGCTTTGTTAGACGACATCGAAACTTGCCAGTAAATTAGGGGAGTGGTTAAGTGTTTGGTATAAGCAAGTGCACAGCTCACTGAATATAGGCCTCCTTTTTGGCAGGCCTCTCAAGCAGCTACGACTGTGGCTTAGTGGGCAAATGCGCCCTGCTAGCAACCATGAGGTTGTGAGTTCGAATCCAGTGTGTGCCATGCTAAATGTGCAATGTGGATTACTTAAAATTGAGCTGGGTGCTGCAAGAAGCCGCCAGGGTTGAATGGGTTATGGTAAAAATTGTGTATGTGGCCTGGGGTCGGTGGGGAGTCCTGGAAGTGATAAGGCAGCTGGGCTAAAAAGGGGATTGGGGATGGTGAACTATGAGTGCATAGTGGAATGGGGGCGAGACAGGGGCTTGCTGGGACCACTATGGGAAATGGAAGTTTGTGGGGGGTGTACCCAAAGGAGGAGTTGGAGTTTGTGGGAGGAAGGGGAGGAAGTTTAATGGGAGGGACGGCAAAAGGAGGGAAATGGAAGTTTGGGGGGTGGGTATCCAAGGGAGGAGCTGGAGTTTGGGGGAGAGGTTCATAGATGGGAGGGGTTGTTGGGTAGCATCAAGGGGTACAGGAGCTTAGGGGGTACAGAAAGGAGTTCAGGTGGAGGAGTTTAGGGGTTACCCAAAGGAATAGATGTGATGGGTGCAGGAGGGAGGGATTTGTACACCCCTACTTTTGCTTACCATCTACACGTCTTCTCCCCGAGTACCTCCCCTGTACCCCTTCTTTTGCATTTGCGGTTACACAGCTTTTCTGGGGGGGGGTGCAGAAGTTTAGGGGGGTACCCAAAAGAGGAGATGGGGGAGTGGCAAAAGGAGGGGGGCTTGTGGGGGTATGGGAGGAGGGGCAAAAGGAGGGGAGTTTGTGGGTGGGGGTCCCCAAGGAAGTATGGGGGAGTGGCAAAAGGAGGGGGGCTTGTGGGGGGGTCCCCAAGGAAGTAGATGGGAGGAACAGCAAAAGGAGGGAAATGGAAGTTTGGGGGGTACCCAAGGGAAGAGCTGGAGTTTGGGGGAGAGGTTCTTAGATGGGAGGGGTTCTTGGGTAGCACGGAGGGGTGCAGGAGCTTGGGGGGTGCAGAAAGGAGTTAAGGTGCAGGAGTTTAGGGGTTACCCAAAGGAATAGATGCGATGGGTGCAGGAGGGAGGGATTTGTGCACCCCTTCTTTTGCTTACCATCTACACGTCTACTCCCCTGAGTGCCTCCGCTGTACCCCTTCTTTTGCATTCGCGGTTACACATCTTTCCTGGGGGGGAGCAGGAGTTTAGGGGGGTACCCAAAAGAGGAGATGGGGGAGTGGCAAAAGGAGGGGGGCTTGTGAGGGGGTCCCCAAGGAAGTAGATGGGAGGAACAGCAAAAGGGGGGAAATGGGAGTTTGTTGGGGTACCCAAGGGAGGAGCTGGAATTTGGGGGGGGGGGGGAGTTTCAAAAAGAGGGGGGGGGACTCAAAGAGGAACAGCAAAAGGGGGGAAATGGGAGTTTGTGGGGGGTACCCAAGGGAGGAGCTGGCATTTAATGGGTAGCAAAAGGAGGGAGTGGGGGGGAGGGACCCAAGGGCCTAGATGGGAGGGGTTCCTGGTGCTTGGGTAGCATGGAAGGGTGCAGGAGCTTGGGGGGTACTGAAAGGAGCTGGGGTGCAGGAGTTTGGGGGTTACCCAGAGGAGTAGATGTGAGGGGTGCAGGAGGGAGGGATTTGTGCACCCCTCCTTTTGCTTACCATCTACATCATGGCCTCACGCCTACTCTTCTGAGTACCCCTCCCCCCGTACCCCTTCTTTTGCATTCACGGTTACACAGCTTTATTGGGGGGGGGGGGGGGAGCAGGAGCTTAGGGGGTACCCAAAAGAGTAGATGGCAGGAGACGGGGGGTATGACAAAAGGAGGGGAGTCCCCAAGGAAGTAGATGGGAGTTTGTGGGCAGATCTCAGTTGAAGGAGGTCTTCTAGTGCTACCCCACCCCCTTGCACACATATGCCTTACTAGCATCCCCACTTTTATCTTCTTCGAACCAATTGCCAACCACCTCCTTTGCTGCACTCATAGAGACAGCTTCTATTTTGCAGCCTCCATTTTAAGCTCCTCCCTTCCAGAGGCCAACATGCCTAGCTCACCTTTGACCGACACCCCAGTTTCTGCTCTCCCAATCTCCTCCCTTGCTGCACCCATGAGATAGCTTTCCCTTGTCTTTTGCCCTCCTCCTCAATTATAACCTTCCCTTCCCTTCCAGAACACAACATGCCTAGCTCACTCTTGCTGCAGCCTCTAGGCCTATTACACCTTTGACAGACACCTCAGTGCCATCCCTCTTATTGTACCCGTAATACAGCTTGCCCTTCTATTGAACAACCCCAACTTTATCTTCCTCTTAGGCCAGCCAACTTCATTCTTGCTGCAGCTTCCAAGCCAATCACAAGCTATTGTTGCATCAATCCGAGCATACCGCTGCCAGGATTCAAACTCATAACTGCACAAGCTCACAGTAGCACAACCGACGCATTAACCCACTGCACCACAGGCAGAACTGCTTGTGACACCTTCCAAAAACTAGGGCTTTGTTAGACGACATCGAAACTTGCCAGTAAATTAGGGGAGTGGTTAAGTGTTTGGTATAAGCAAGTGCACAGCTCACTGAATATAGGCCTCCTTTTTGGCAGGCCTCTCAAGCAGCTACGACTGTGGCTTAGTGGGCAAATGCGCCCTGCTAGCAACCATGAGGTTGTGAGTTCGAATCCAGTGTGTGCCATGCTAAATGTGCAATGTGGATTACTTAAAATTGAGCTGGGTGCTGCAAGAAGCCGCCAGGGTTGAATGGGTTATGGTAAAAATTGTGTATGTGGCCTGGGGTCGGTGGGGAGTCCTGGAAGTGATAAGGCAGCTGGGCTAAAAAGGGGATTGGGGATGGTGAACTATGAGTGCATAGTGGAATGGGGGCGAGACAGGGGCTTGCTGGGACCACTATGGGAAATGGAAGTTTGTGGGGGGTGTACCCAAAGGAGGAGTTGGAGTTTGTGGGAGGAGGGGGAGGAAGTTTAATGGGAGGGACGGCAAAAGGAGGGAAATGGAAGTTTGGGGGGTGGGTATCCAAGGGAGGAGCTGGAGTTTGGGGGAGAGGTTCATAGATGGGAGGGGTTGCTGGGTAGCATCAAGGGGTACAGGAGCTTAGGGGGTACAGAAAGGAGTTCAGGTGGAGGAGTTTAGGGGTTACCCAAAGGAATAGATGTGATGGGTGCAGGAGGGAGGGATTTGTACACCCCTACTTTTGCTTACCATCTACACGTCTTCTCCCCGAGTACCTCCCCTGTACCCCTTCTTTTGCATTTGCGGTTACACAGCTTTTCTGGGGGGGGGGGGGGGGTGCAGAAGTTTAGGGGGGTACCCAAAAGAGGAGATGGGGGAGTGGCAAAAGGAGGGGGGCTTGTGGGGGTATGGGAGGAGGGGCAAAAGGAGGGGAGTTTGTGGGTGGGGGTCCCCAAGGAAGTATGGGGGAGTGGCAAAAGGAGGGGGGCTTGTGGGGGGGTCCCCAAGGAAGTAGATGGGAGGAACAGCAAAAGGAGGGAAATGGAAGTTTGGGGGGTACCCAAGGGAAGAGCTGGAGTTTGGGGGAGAGGTTCTTAGATGGGAGGGGTTCTTGGGTAGCACGGAGGGGTGCAGGAGCTTGGGGGGTGCAGAAAGGAGTTAAGGTGCAGGAGTTTAGGGGTTACCCAAAGGAATAGATGCGATGGGTGCAGGAGGGAGGGATTTGTGCACCCCTTCTTTTGCTTACCATCTACACGTCTACTCCCCTGAGTGCCTCCGCTGTACCCCTTCTTTTGCATTCGCGGTTACACATCTTTCCTGGGGGGGAGCAGGAGTTTAGGGGGGTACCCAAAAGAGGAGATGGGGGAGTGGCAAAAGGAGGGGGGCTTGTGAGGGGGTCCCCAAGGAAGTAGATGGGAGGAACAGCAAAAGGGGGGAAATGGGAGTTTGTTGGGGTACCCAAGGGAGGAGCTGGAATTTGGGGGGGGGGGAGTTTCAAAAAGAGGGGGGGGGACTCAAAGAGGAACATCAAAAGGGGGGAAATGGGAGTTTGTGGGGGGTACCCAAGGGAGGAGCTGGCATTTAATGGGTAGCAAAAGGAGGGAGTGGGGGGGAGGGACCCAAGGGCCTAGATGGGAGGGGTTCCTGGTGCTTGGGTAGCATGGAAGGGTGCAGGAGCTTGGGGGGTACTGAAAGGAGCTGGGGTGCAGGAGTTTGGGGGTTACCCAGAGGAGTAGATGTGAGGGGTGCAGGAGGGAGGGATTTGTGCACCCCTCCTTTTGCTTACCATCTACATCATGGCCTCACGCCTACTCTTCTGAGTACCCCTCCCCCCGTACCCCTTCTTTTGCATTCACGGTTACACAGCTTTATTGGGGGGGGGGGAGCAGGAGCTTAGGGGGTACCCAAAAGAGTAGATGGCAGGAGACGGGGGGTATGACAAAAGGAGGGGAGTCCCCAAGGAAGTAGATGGGAGTTTGTGGGCAGATCTCAGTTGAAGGAGGTCTTCTAGTGCTACCCCACCCCCTTGCACACATATGCCTTACTAGCATCCCCACTTTTATCTTCTTCGAACCAATTGCCAACCACCTCCTTTGCTGCACTCATAGAGACAGCTTCTATTTTGCAGCCTCCATTTTAAGCTCCTCCCTTCCAGAGGCCAACATGCCTAGCTCACCTTTGACCGACACCCCAGTTTCTGCTCTCCCAATCTCCTCCCTTGCTGCACCCATGAGATAGCTTTCCCTTGTCTTTTGCCCTCCTCCTCAATTATAACCTTCCCTTCCCTTCCAGAACACAACATGCCTAGCTCACTCTTGCTGCAGCCTCTAGGCCTATTACACCTTTGACAGACACCTCAGTGCCATCCCTCTTATTGTACCCGTAATACAGCTTGCCCTTCTATTGAACAACCCCAACTTTATCTTCCTCTTAGGGCAGCCAACTTCATTCTTGCTGCAGCTTCCAAGCCAATCACAAGCTATTGTTGCATCAATCCGAGCATACCGCTGCCAGGATTCAAACTCATAACTGCACAAGCTCACAGTAGCACAACCGACGCATTAACCCACTGCACCACAGGCAGAACTGCTTGTGACACCTTCCAAAAACTAGGGCTTTGTTAGACGACATCAAAACTTGCCAGTAAATTAGGGGAGTGGTTAAGTGTTTGGTATAAGCAAGTGCACAGCTCACTGAATATAGGCCTCCTTTTTGGCAGGCCTCTCAAGCAGCTACGACTGTGGCTTAGTGGGCAAATGCGCCCTGCTAGCAACCATGAGGTTGTGAGTTCGAATCCAGTGTGTGCCATGCTAAATGTGCAATGTGGATTACTTAAAATTGAGCTGGGTGCTGCAAGAAGCCGCCAGGGTTGAATGGGTTATGGTAAAAATTGTGTATGTGGCCTGGGGTCGGTGGGGAGTCCTGGAAGTGATAAGGCAGCTGGGCTAAAAAGGGGATTGGGGATGGTGAACTATGAGTGCATAGTGGAATGGGGGCGAGACAGGGGCTTGCTGGGACCACTATGGGAAATGGAAGTTTGTGGGGGGTGTACCCAAAGGAGGAGTTGGAGTTTGTGGGAGGAGGGGGAGGAAGTTTAATGGGAGGGATGGCAAAAGGAGGGAAATGGAAGTTTGGGGGGTGGGTATCCAAGGGAGGAGCTGGAGTTTGGGGGAGAGGTTCATAGATGGGAGGGGTTGTTGGGTAGCATCAAGGGGTACAGGAGCTTAGGGGGTACAGAAAGGAGTTCAGGTGGAGGAGTTTAGGGGTTACCCAAAGGAATAGATGTGATGGGTGCAGGAGGAAGGGATTTGTACACCCCTACTTTTGCTTACCATCTACACGTCTTCTCCCCGAGTACCTCCCCTGTACCCCTTCTTTTGCATTTGCGGTTACACAGCTTTTCTGGGGGGGGGGGGTGCAGAAGTTTAGGGGGGTACCCAAAAGAGGAGATGGGGGAGTGGCAAAAGGAGGGGGGCTTGTGGGGGTATGGGAGGAGGGGCAAAAGGAGGGGAGTTTGTGGGTGGGGGTCCCCAAGGAAGTATGGGGGAGTGGCAAAAGGAGGGGGGCTTGTGGGGGGGTCCCCAAGGAAGTAGATGGGAGGAACAGCAAAAGGAGGGAAATGGAAGTTTGGGGGGTACCCAAGGGAAGAGCTGGAGTTTGGGGGAGAGGTTCTTAGATGGGAGGGGTTCTTGGGTAGCACGGAGGGGTGCAGGAGCTTGGGGGGTGCAGAAAGGAGTTAAGGTGCAGGAGTTTAGGGGTTACCCAAAGGAATAGATGCGATGGGTGCAGGAGGGAGGGATTTGTGCACCCCTTCTTTTGCTTACCATCTACACGTCTACTCCCCTGAGTGCCTCCGCTGTACCCCTTCTTTTGCATTCGCGGTTACACATCTTTCCTGGGGGGGAGCAGGAGTTTAGGGGGGTACCCAAAAGAGGAGATGGGGGAGTGGCAAAAGGAGGGGGGCTTGTGAGGGGGTCCCCAAGGAAGTAGATGGGAGGAACAGCAAAAGGGGGGAAATGGGAGTTTGTTGGGGTACCCAAGGGAGGAGCTGGAATTTGGGGGGGGGGGAGTTTCAAAAAGAGGGGGGGGGGACTCAAAGAGGAACAGCAAAAGGGGGGAAATGGGAGTTTGTGGGGGGTACCCAAGGGAGGAGCTGGCATTTAATGGGTAGCAAAAGGAGGGAGTGGGGGGGAGGGACCCAAGGGCCTAGATGGGAGGGGTTCCTGGTGCTTGGGTAGCATGGAAGGGTGCAGGAGCTTGGGGGGTACTGAAAAGAGCTGGGGTGCAGGAGTTTGGGGGTTACCCAGAGGAGTAGATGTGAGGGGTGCAGGAGGGAGGGATTTGTGCACCCCTCCTTTTGCTTACCATCTACATCATGGCCTCACGCCTACTCTTCTGAGTACCCCTCCCCCCGTACCCCTTCTTTTGCATTCACGGTTACACAGCTTTATTGGGGGGGGGGGGGGAGCAGGAGCTTAGGGGGTACCCAAAAGAGTAGATGGCAGGAGACGGGGGGTATGACAAAAGGAGGGGAGTCCCCAAGGAAGTAGATGGGAGTTTGTGGGCAGATCTCAGTTGAAGGAGGTCTTCTAGTGCTACCCCACCCCCTTGCACACATATGCCTTACTAGCATCCCCACTTTTATCTTCTTCGAACCAATTGCCAACCACCTCCTTTGCTGCACTCATAGAGACAGCTTCTATTTTGCAGCCTCCATTTTAAGCTCCTCCCTTCCAGAGGCCAACATGCCTAGCTCACCTTTGACCGACACCCCAGTTTCTGCTCTCCCAATCTCCTCCCTTGCTGCACCCATGAGATAGCTTTCCCTTGTCTTTTGCCCTCCTCCTCAATTATAACCTTCCCTTCCCTTCCAGAACACAACATGCCTAGCTCACTCTTGCTGCAGCCTCTAGGCCTATTACACCTTTGACAGACACCTCAGTGCCATCCCTCTTATTGTACCCGTAATACAGCTTGCCCTTCTATTGAACAACCCCAACTTTATCTTCCTCTTAGGCCAGCCAACTTCATTCTTGCTGCAGCTTCCAAGCCAATCACAAGCTATTGTTGCATCAATCCGAGCATACCGCTGCCAGGATTCAAACTCATAACTGCACAAGCTCACAGTAGCACAACCGACGCATTAACCCACTGCACCACAGGCAGAACTGCTTGTGACACCTTCCAAAAACTAGGGCTTTGTTAGACGACATCGAAACTTGCCAGTAAATTAGGGGAGTGGTTAAGTGTTTGGTATAAGCAAGTGCACAGCTCACTGAATATAGGCCTCCTTTTTGGCAGGCCTCTCAAGCAGCTACGACTGTGGCTTAGTGGGCAAATGCGCCCTGCTAGCAACCATGAGGTTGTGAGTTCGAATCCAGTGTGTGCCATGCTAAATGTGCAATGTGGATTACTTAAAATTGAGCTGGGTGCTGCAAGAAGCCGCCAGGGTTGAATGGGTTATGGTAAAAATTGTGTATGTGGCCTGGGGTCGGTGGGGAGTCCTGGAAGTGATAAGGCAGCTGGGCTAAAAAGGGGATTGGGGATGGTGAACTATGAGTGCATAGTGGAATGGGGGCGAGACAGGGGCTTGCTGGGACCACTATGGGAAATGGAAGTTTGTGGGGGGTGTACCCAAAGGAGGAGTTGGAGTTTGTGGGAGGAGGGGGAGGAAGTTTAATGGGAGGGACGGCAAAAGGAGGGAAATGGAAGTTTGGGGGGTGGGTATCCAAGGGAGGAGCTGGAGTGGGGGAGAGGTTCATAGATGGGAGGGGTTGCTGGGTAGCATCAAGGGGTACAGGAGCTTAGGGGGTACAGAAAGGAGTTCAGGTGGAGGAGTTTAGGGGTTACCCAAAGGAATAGATGTGATGGGTGCAGGAGGGAGGGATTTGTACACCCCTACTTTTGCTTACCATCTACACGTCTTCTCCCCGAGTACCTCCCCTGTACCCCTTCTTTTGCATTTGCGGTTACACAGCTTTTCTGGGGGGGGGGTGCAGAAGTTTAGGGGGGTACCCAAAAGAGGAGATGGGGGAGTGGCAAAAGGAGGGGGGCTTGTGGGGGTATGGGAGGAGGGGCAAAAGGAGGGGAGTTTGTGGGTGGGGGTCCCCAAGGAAGTATGGGGGAGTGGCAAAAGGAGGGGGGCTTGTGGGGGGGTCCCCAAGGAAGTAGATGGGAGGAACAGCAAAAGGAGGGAAATGGAAGTTTGGGGGGTACCCAAGGGAAGAGCTGGAGTTTGGGGGAGAGGTTCTTAGATGGGAGGGGTTCTTGGGTAGCACGGAGGGGTGCAGGAGCTTGGGGGGTGCAGAAAGGAGTTAAGGTGCAGGAGTTTAGGGGTTACCCAAAGGAATAGATGCGATGGGTGCAGGAGGGAGGGATTTGTGCACCCCTTCTTTTGCTTACCATCTACACGTCTACTCCCCTGAGTGCCTCCGCTGTACCCCTTCTTTTGCATTCGCGGTTACACATCTTTCCTGGGGGGGAGCAGGAGTTTAGGGGGGTACCCAAAAGAGGAGATGGGGGAGTGGCAAAAGGAGGGGGGCTTGTGAGGGGGTCCCCAAGGAAGTAGATGGGAGGAACAGCAAAAGGGGGGAAATGGGAGTTTGTTGGGGTACCCAAGGGAGGAGCTGGAATTTGGGGGGGGGGGAGTTTCAAAAAGAGGGGGGGGGACTCAAAGAGGAACATCAAAAGGGGGGGAAATGGGAGTTTGTGGGGGGTACCCAAGGGAGGAGCTGGCATTTAATGGGTAGCAAAAGGAGGGAGTGGGGGGGAGGGACCCAAGGGCCTAGATGGGAGGGGTTTCCTGGTGCTTGGGTAGCATGGAAGGGTGCAGGAGCTTGGGGGGTACTGAAAGGAGCTGGGGTGCAGGAGTTTGGGGGTTACCCAGAGGAGTAGATGTGAGGGGTGCAGGAGGGAGGGATTTGTGCACCCCTCCTTTTGCTTACCATCTACATCATGGCCTCACGCCTACTCTTCTGAGTACCCCTCCCCCCGTACCCCTTCTTTTGCATTCACGGTTACACAGCTTTATTGGGGGGGGGGGGGGGGAGCAGGAGCTTAGGGGGTACCCAAAAGAGTAGATGGCAGGAGACGGGGGGTATGACAAAAGGAGGGGAGTCCCCAAGGAAGTAGATGGGAGTTTGTGGGCAGATCTCAGTTGAAGGAGGTCTTCTAGTGCTACCCCACCCCCTTGCACACATATGCCTTACTAGCATCCCCACTTTTATCTTCTTCGAACCAATTGCCAACCACCTCCTTTGCTGCACTCATAGAGACAGCTTCTATTTTGCAGCCTCCATTTTAAGCTCCTCCCTTCCAGAGGCCAACATGCCTAGCTCACCTTTGACCGACACCCCAGTTTCTGCTCTCCCAATCTCCTCCCTTGCTGCACCCATGAGATAGCTTTCCCTTGTCTTTTGCCCTCCTCCTCAATTATAACCTTCCCTTCCCTTCCAGAACACAACATGCCTAGCTCACTCTTGCTGCAGCCTCTAGGCCTATTACACCTTTGACAGACACCTCAGTGCCATCCCTCTTATTGTACCTGTAATACAGCTTGCCCTTCTATTGAACAACCCCAACTTTATCTTCCTCTTAGGCCAGCCAACTTCATTCTTGCTGCAGCTTCCAAGCCAATCACAAGCTATTGTTGCATCAATCCGAGCATACCGCTGCCAGGATTCAAACTCATAACTGCACAAGCTCACAGTAGCACAACCGACGCATTAACCCACTGCACCACAGGCAGAACTGCTTGTGACACCTTCCAAAAACTAGGGCTTTGTTAGACGACATCGAAACTTGCCAGTAAATTAGGGGAGTGGTTAAGTGTTTGGTATAAGCAAGTGCACAGCTCACTGAATATAGGCCTCCTTTTTGGCAGGCCTCTCAAGCAGCTACGACTGTGGCTTAGTGGGCAAATGCGCCCTGCTAGCAACCATGAGGTTGTGAGTTCGAATCCAGTGTGTGCCATGCTAAATGTGCAATGTGGATTACTTAAAATTGAGCTGGGTGCTGCAAGAAGCCGCCAGGGTTGAATGGGTTATGGTAAAAATTGTGTATGTGGCCTGGGGTCGGTGGGGAGTCCTGGAAGTGATAAGGCAGCTGGGCTAAAAAGGGGATTGGGGATGGTGAACTATGAGTGCATAGTGGAATGGGGGCGAGACAGGGGCTTGCTGGGACCACTATGGGAAATGGAAGTTTGTGGGGGGTGTACCCAAAGGAGGAGTTGGAGTTTGTGGGAGGAGGGGGAGGAAGTTTAATGGGAGGGACGGCAAAAGGAGGGAAATGGAAGTTTGGGGGGTGGGTATCCAAGGGAGGAGCTGGAGTTTGGGGGAGAGGTTCATAGATGGGAGGGGTTGCTGGGTAGCATCAAGGGGTACAGGAGCTTAGGGGGTACAGAAAGGAGTTCAGGTGGAGGAGTTTAGGGGTTACCCAAAGGAATAGATGTGATGGGTGCAGGAGGGAGGGATTTGTACACCCCTACTTTTGCTTACCATCTACACGTCTTCTCCCCGAGTACCTCCCCTGTACCCCTTCTTTTGCATTTGCGGTTACACAGCTTTTCTGGGGGGGGGGGGTGCAGAAGTTTAGGGGGGTACCCAAAAGAGGAGATGGGGGAGTGGCAAAAGGAGGGGGGCTTGTGGGGGTATGGGAGGAGGGGCAAAAGGAGGGGAGTTTGTGGGTGGGGGTCCCCAAGGAAGTATGGGGGAGTGGCAAAAGGAGGGGGGCTTGTGGGGGGGTCCCCAAGGAAGTAGATGGGAGGAACAGCAAAAGGAGGGAAATGGAAGTTTGGGGGGTACCCAAGGGAAGAGCTGGAGTTTGGGGGAGAGGTTCTTAGATGGGAGGGGTTCTTGGGTAGCACGGAGGGGTGCAGGAGCTTGGGGGGTGCAGAAAGGAGTTAAGGTGCAGGAGTTTAGGGGTTACCCAAAGGAATAGATGCGATGGGTGCAGGAGGGAGGGATTTGTGCACCCCTTCTTTTGCTTACCATCTACACGTCTACTCCCCTGAGTGCCTCCGCTGTACCCCTTCTTTTGCATTCGCGGTTACACATCTTTCCTGGGGGGGAGCAGGAGTTTAGGGGGGTACCCAAAAGAGGAGATGGGGGAGTGGCAAAAGGAGGGGGGCTTGTGAGGGGGTCCCCAAGGAAGTAGATGGGAGGAACAGCAAAAGGGGGGAAATGGGAGTTTGTTGGGGTACCCAAGGGAGGAGCTGGAATTTGGGGGGGGGGGAGTTTCAAAAAGAGGGGGGGGGACTCAAAGAGGAACATCAAAAGGGGGGAAATGGGAGTTTGTGGGGGGTACCCAAGGGAGGAGCTGGCATTTAATGGGTAGCAAAAGGAGGGAGTGGGGGGGAGGGACCCAAGGGCCTAGATGGGAGGGGTTCCTGGTGCTTGGGTAGCATGGAAGGGTGCAGGAGCTTGGGGGGTACTGAAAGGAGCTGGGGTGCAGGAGTTTGGGGGTTACCCAGAGGAGTAGATGTGAGGGGTGCAGGAGGGAGGGATTTGTGCACCCCTCCTTTTGCTTACCATCTACATCATGGCCTCACGCCTACTCTTCTGAGTACCCCTCCCCCCGTACCCCTTCTTTTGCATTCACGGTTACACAGCTTTATTGGGGGGGGGGGGGGGAGCAGGAGCTTAGGGGGTACCCAAAAGAGTAGATGGCAGGAGACGGGGGGTATGACAAAAGGAGGGGAGTCCCCAAGGAAGTAGATGGGAGTTTGTGGGCAGATCTCAGTTGAAGGAGGTCTTCTAGTGCTACCCCACCCCCTTGCACACATATGCCTTACTAGCATCCCCACTTTTATCTTCTTCGAACCAATTGCCAACCACCTCCTTTGCTGCACTCATAGAGACAGCTTCTATTTTGCAGCCTCCATTTTAAGCTCCTCCCTTCCAGAGGCCAACATGCCTAGCTCACCTTTGACCGACACCCCAGTTTCTGCTCTCCCAATCTCCTCCCTTGCTGCACCCATGAGATAGCTTTCCCTTGTCTTTTGCCCTCCTCCTCAATTATAACCTTCCCTTCCCTTCCAGAACACAACATGCCTAGCTCACTCTTGCTGCAGCCTCTAGGCCTATTACACCTTTGACAGACACCTCAGTGCCATCCCTCTTATTGTACCCGTAATACAGCTTGCCCTTCTATTGAACAACCCCAACTTTATCTTCCTCTTAGGCCAGCCAACTTCATTCTTGCTGCAGCTTCCAAGCCAATCACAAGCTATTGTTGCATCAATCCGAGCATACCGCTGCCAGGATTCAAACTCATAACTGCACAAGCTCACAGTAGCACAACCGACGCATTAACCCACTGCACCACAGGCAGAACTGCTTGTGACACCTTCCAAAAACTAGGGCTTTGTTAGACGACATCGAAACTTGCCAGTAAATTAGGGGAGTGGTTAAGTGTTTGGTATAAGCAAGTGCACAGCTCACTGAATATAGGCCTCCTTTTTGGCAGGCCTCTCAAGCAGCTACGACTGTGGCTTAGTGGGCAAATGCGCCCTGCTAGCAACCATGAGGTTGTGAGTTCGAATCCAGTGTGTGCCATGCTAAATGTGCAATGTGGATTACTTAAAATTGAGCTGGGTGCTGCAAGAAGCCGCCAGGGTTGAATGGGTTATGGTAAAAATTGTGTATGTGGCCTGGGGTCGGTGGGGAGTCCTGGAAGTGATAAGGCAGCTGGGCTAAAAAGGGGATTGGGGATGGTGAACTATGAGTGCATAGTGGAATGGGGGCGAGACAGGGGCTTGCTGGGACCACTATGGGAAATGGAAGTTTGTGGGGGGTGTACCCAAAGGAGGAGTTGGAGTTTGTGGGAGGAGGGGGAGGAAGTTTAATGGGAGGGATGGCAAAAGGAGGGAAATGGAAGTTTGGGGGGTGGGTATCCAAGGGAGGAGCTGGAGTTTGGGGGAGAGGTTCATAGATGGGAGGGGTTGTTGGGTAGCATCAAGGGGTACAGGAGCTTAGGGGGTACAGAAAGGAGTTCAGGTGGAGGAGTTTAGGGGTTACCCAAAGGAATAGATGTGATGGGTGCAGGAGGAAGGGATTTGTACACCCCTACTTTTGCTTACCATCTACACGTCTTCTCCCCGAGTACCTCCCCTGTACCCCTTCTTTTGCATTTGCGGTTACACAGCTTTTCTGGGGGGGGGGGTGCAGAAGTTTAGGGGGGTACCCAAAAGAGGAGATGGGGGAGTGGCAAAAGGAGGGGGGCTTGTGGGGGTATGGGAGGAGGGGCAAAAGGAGGGGAGTTTGTGGGTGGGGGTCCCCAAGGAAGTATGGGGGAGTGGCAAAAGGAGGGGGGCTTGTGGGGGGGTCCCCAAGGAAGTAGATGGGAGGAACAGCAAAAGGAGGGAAATGGAAGTTTGGGGGGTACCCAAGGGAAGAGCTGGAGTTTGGGGGAGAGGTTCTTAGATGGGAGGGGTTCTTGGGTAGCACGGAGGGGTGCAGGAGCTTGGGGGGTGCAGAAAGGAGTTAAGGTGCAGGAGTTTAGGGGTTACCCAAAGGAATAGATGCGATGGGTGCAGGAGGGAGGGATTTGTGCACCCCTTCTTTTGCTTACCATCTACACGTCTACTCCCCTGAGTGCCTCCGCTGTACCCCTTCTTTTGCATTCGCGGTTACACATCTTTCCTGGGGGGAGCAGGAGTTTAGGGGGGTACCCAAAAGAGGAGATGGGGGAGTGGCAAAAGGAGGGGGGCTTGTGAGGGGGTCCCCAAGGAAGTAGATGGGAGGAACAGCAAAAGGGGGGAAATGGGAGTTTGTTGGGGTACCCAAGGGAGGAGCTGGAATTTGGGGGGGGGGGGAGTTTCAAAAAGAGGGGGGGGGGACTCAAAGAGGAACAGCAAAAGGGGGGAAATGGGAGTTTGTGGGGGGTACCCAAGGGAGGAGCTGGCATTTAATGGGTAGCAAAAGGAGGGAGTGGGGGGGAGGGACCCAAGGGCCTAGATGGGAGGGGTTCCTGGTGCTTGGGTAGCATGGAAGGGTGCAGGAGCTTGGGGGGTACTGAAAGGAGCTGGGGTGCAGGAGTTTGGGGGTTACCCAGAGGAGTAGATGTGAGGGGTGCAGGAGGGAGGGATTTGTGCACCCCTCCTTTTGCTTACCATCTACATCATGGCCTCACGCCTACTCTTCTGAGTACCCCTCCCCCCGTACCCCTTCTTTTGCATTCACGGTTACACAGCTTTATTGGGGGGGGGGGGGGAGCAGGAGCTTAGGGGGTACCCAAAAGAGTAGATGGCAGGAGACGGGGGGTATGACAAAAGGAGGGGAGTCCCCAAGGAAGTAGATGGGAGTTTGTGGGCAGATCTCAGTTGAAGGAGGTCTTCTAGTGCTACCCCACCCCCTTGCACACATATGCCTTACTAGCATCCCCACTTTTATCTTCTTCGAACCAATTGCCAACCACCTCCTTTGCTGCACTCATAGAGACAGCTTCTATTTTGCAGCCTCCATTTTAAGCTCCTCCCTTCCAGAGGCCAACATGCCTAGCTCACCTTTGACCGACACCCCAGTTTCTGCTCTCCCAATCTCCTCCCTTGCTGCACCCATGAGATAGCTTTCCCTTGTCTTTTGCCCTCCTCCTCAATTATAACCTTCCCTTCCCTTCCAGAACACAACATGCCTAGCTCACTCTTGCTGCAGCCTCTAGGCCTATTACACCTTTGACAGACACCTCAGTGCCATCCCTCTTATTGTACCCGTAATACAGCTTGCCCTTCTATTGAACAACCCCAACTTTATCTTCCTCTTAGGCCAGCCAACTTCATTCTTGCTGCAGCTTCCAAGCCAATCACAAGCTATTGTTGCATCAATCCGAGCATACCGCTGCCAGGATTCAAACTCATAACTGCACAAGCTCACAGTAGCACAACCGACGCATTAACCCACTGCACCACAGGCAGAACTGCTTGTGACACCTTCCAAAAACTAGGGCTTTGTTAGACGACATCGAAACTTGCCAGTAAATTAGGGGAGTGGTTAAGTGTTTGGTATAAGCAAGTGCACAGCTCACTGAATATAGGCCTCCTTTTTGGCAGGCCTCTCAAGCAGCTACGACTGTGGCTTAGTGGGCAAATGCGCCCTGCTAGCAACCATGAGGTTGTGAGTTCGAATCCAGTGTGTGCCATGCTAAATGTGCAATGTGGATTACTTAAAATTGAGCTGGGTGCTGCAAGAAGCCGCCAGGGTTGAATGGGTTATGGTAAAAATTGTGTATGTGGCCTGGGGTCGGTGGGGAGTCCTGGAAGTGATAAGGCAGCTGGGCTAAAAAGGGGATTGGGGATGGTGAACTATGAGTGCATAGTGGAATGGGGGCGAGACAGGGGCTTGCTGGGACCACTATGGGAAATGGAAGTTTGTGGGGGGTGTACCCAAAGTAGGAGTTGGAGTTTGTGGGAGGAGGGGGAGGAAGTTTAATGGGAGGGACGGCAAAAGGAGGGAAATGGAAGTTTGGGGGGTGGGTATCCAAGGGAGGAGCTGGAGTTTGGGGGAGAGGTTCATAGATGGGAGGGGTTGCTGGGTAGCATCAAGGGGTACAGGAGCTTAGGGGGTACAGAAAGGAGTTCAGGTGGAGGAGTTTAGGGGTTACCCAAAGGAATAGATGTGATGGGTGCAGGAGGGAGGGATTTGTACACCCCTACTTTTGCTTACCATCTACACGTCTTCTCCCCGAGTACCTCCCCTGTACCCCTTCTTTTGCATTTGCGGTTACACAGCTTTTCTGGGGGGGGGGTGCAGAAGTTTAGGGGGGTACCCAAAAGAGGAGATGGGGGAGTGGCAAAAGGAGGGGGGCTTGTGAGGGGGTCCCCAAGGAAGTAGATGGGAGGAACAGCAAAAGGGGGGAAATGGGAGTTTGTTGGGGTACCCAAGGGAGGAGCTGGAATTTGGGGGGGGGGGAGTTTCAAAAAGAGGGGGGGGGACTCAAAGAGGAACATCAAAAGGGGGGAAATGGGAGTTTGTGGGGGGTACCCAAGGGAGGAGCTGGCATTTAATGGGTAGCAAAAGGAGGGAGTGGGGGGGAGGGACCCAAGGGCCTAGATGGGAGGGGTTCCTGGTGCTTGGGTAGCATGGAAGGGTGCAGGAGCTTGGGGGGTACTGAAAGGAGCTGGGGTGCAGGAGTTTGGGGGTTACCCAGAGGAGTAGATGTGAGGGGTGCAGGAGGGAGGGATTTGTGCACCCCTCCTTTTGCTTACCATCTACATCATGGCCTCACGCCTACTCTTCTGAGTACCCCTCCCCCCGTACCCCTTCTTTTGCATTCACGGTTACACAGCTTTATTGGGGGGGGGGGGGGGGAGCAGGAGCTTAGGGGGTACCCAAAAGAGTAGATGGCAGGAGACGGGGGGTATGACAAAAGGAGGGGAGTCCCCAAGGAAGTAGATGGGAGTTTGTGGGCAGATCTCAGTTGAAGGAGGTCTTCTAGTGCTACCCCACCCCCTTGCACACATATGCCTTACTAGCATCCCCACTTTTATCTTCTTCGAACCAATTGCCAACCACCTCCTTTGCTGCACTCATAGAGACAGCTTCTATTTTGCAGCCTCCATTTTAAGCTCCTCCCTTCCAGAGGCCAACATGCCTAGCTCACCTTTGACCGACACCCCAGTTTCTGCTCTCCCAATCTCCTCCCTTGCTGCACCCATGAGATAGCTTTCCCTTGTCTTTTGCCCTCCTCCTCAATTATAACCTTCCCTTCCCTTCCAGAACACAACATGCCTAGCTCACTCTTGCTGCAGCCTCTAGGCCTATTACACCTTTGACAGACACCTCAGTGCCATCCCTCTTATTGTACCCGTAATACAGCTTGCCCTTCTATTGAACAACCCCAACTTTATCTTCCTCTTAGGCCAGCCAACTTCATTCTTGCTGCAGCTTCCAAGCCAATCACAAGCTATTGTTGCATCAATCCGAGCATACCGCTGCCAGGATTCAAACTCATAACTGCACAAGCTCACAGTAGCACAACCGACGCATTAACCCACTGCACCACAGGCAGAACTGCTTGTGACACCTTCCAAAAACTAGGGCTTTGTTAGACGACATCGAAACTTGCCAGTAAATTAGGGGAGTGGTTAAGTGTTTGGTATAAGCAAGTGCACAGCTCACTGAATATAGGCCTCCTTTTTGGCAGGCCTCTCAAGCAGCTACGACTGTGGCTTAGTGGGCAAATGCGCCCTGCTAGCAACCATGAGGTTGTGAGATCGAATCCAGTGTGTGCCATGCTAAATGTGCAATGTGGATTACTTAAAATTGAGCTGGGTGCTGCAAGAAGCCGCCAGGGTTGAATGGGTTATGGTAAAAATTGTGTATGTGGCCTGGGGTCGGTGGGGAGTCCTGGAAGTGATAAGGCAGCTGGGCTAAAAAGGGGATTGGGGATGGTGAACTATGAGTGCATAGTGGAATGGGGGCGAGACAGGGGCTTGCTGGGACCACTATGGGAAATGGAAGTTTGTGGGGGGTGTACCCAAAGGAGGAGTTGGAGTTTGTGGGAGGAAGGGGAGGAAGTTTAATGGGAGGGACGGCAAAAGGAGGGAAATGGAAGTTTGGGGGGTGGGTATCCAAGGGAGGAGCTGGAGTTTGGGGGAGAGGTTCATAGATGGGAGGGGTTGTTGGGTAGCATCAAGGGGTACAGGAGCTTAGGGGGTACAGAAAGGAGTTCAGGTGGAGGAGTTTAGGGGTTACCCAAAGGAATAGATGTGATGGGTGCAGGAGGGAGGGATTTGTACACCCCTACTTTTGCTTACCATCTACACGTCTTCTCCCCGAGTACCTCCCCTGTACCCCTTCTTTTGCATTTGCGGTTACACAGCTTTTCTGGGGGGGGGGGGGTGCAGAAGTTTAGGGGGGTACCCAAAAGAGGAGATGGGGGAGTGGCAAAAGGAGGGGGGCTTGTGGGGGTATGGGAGGAGGGGCAAAAGGAGGGGAGTTTGTGGGTGGGGGTCCCCAAGGAAGTATGGGGGAGTGGCAAAAGGAGGGGGGCTTGTGGGGGGGTCCCCAAGGAAGTAGATGGGAGGAACAGCAAAAGGAGGGAAATGGAAGTTTGGGGGGTACCCAAGGGAAGAGCTGGAGTTTGGGGGAGAGGTTCTTAGATGGGAGGGGTTCTTGGGTAGCACGGAGGGGTGCAGGAGCTTGGGGGGTGCAGAAAGGAGTTAAGGTGCAGGAGTTTAGGGGTTACCCAAAGGAATAGATGCGATGGGTGCAGGAGGGAGGGATTTGTGCACCCCTTCTTTTGCTTACCATCTACACGTCTACTCCCCTGAGTGCCTCCGCTGTACCCCTTCTTTTGCATTCGCGGTTACACATCTTTCCTGGGGGGGAGCAGGAGTTTAGGGGGGTACCCAAAAGAGGAGATGGGGGAGTGGCAAAAGGAGGGGGGCTTGTGAGGGGGTCCCCAAGGAAGTAGATGGGAGGAACAGCAAAAGGGGGGAAATGGGAGTTTGTTGGGGTACCCAAGGGAGGAGCTGGAATTTGGGGGGGGGGGGAGTTTCAAAAAGAGGGGGGGGGACTCAAAGAGGAACAGCAAAAGGGGGGAAATGGGAGTTTGTGGGGGGTACCCAAGGGAGGAGCTGGCATTTAATGGGTAGCAAAAGGAGGGAGTGGGGGGGAGGGACCCAAGGGCCTAGATGGGAGGGGTTCCTGGTGCTTGGGTAGCATGGAAGGGTGCAGGAGCTTGGGGGGTACTGAAAGGAGCTGGGGTGCAGGAGTTTGGGGGTTACCCAGAGGAGTGATGTGAGGGGTGCAGGAGGGAGGGATTTGTGCACCCCTCCTTTTGCTTACCATCTACATCATGGCCTCACGCCTACTCTTCTGAGTACCCCTCCCCCCGTACCCCTTCTTTTGCATTCACGGTTACACAGCTTTATTGGGGGGGGGGGGGGAGCAGGAGCTTAGGGGGTACCCAAAAGAGTAGATGGCAGGAGACGGGGGGTATGACAAAAGGAGGGGAGTCCCCAAGGAAGTAGATGGGAGTTTGTGGGCAGATCTCAGTTGAAGGAGGTCTTCTAGTGCTACCCCACCCCCTTGCACACATATGCCTTACTAGCATCCCCACTTTTATCTTCTTCGAACCAATTGCCAACCACCTCCTTTGCTGCACTCATAGAGACAGCTTCTATTTTGCAGCCTCCATTTTAAGCTCCTCCCTTCCAGAGGCCAACATGCCTAGCTCACCTTTGACCGACACCCCAGTTTCTGCTCTCCCAATCTCCTCCCTTGCTGCACCCATGAGATAGCTTTCCCTTGTCTTTTGCCCTCCTCCTCAATTATAACCTTCCCTTCCCTTCCAGAACACAACATGCCTAGCTCACTCTTGCTGCAGCCTCTAGGCCTATTACACCTTTGACAGACACCTCAGTGCCATCCCTCTTATTGTACCCGTAATACAGCTTGCCCTTCTATTGAACAACCCCAACTTTATCTTCCTCTTAGGCCAGCCAACTTCATTCTTGCTGCAGCTTCCAAGCCAATCACAAGCTATTGTTGCATCAATCCGAGCATACTGCTGCCAGGATTCAAACTCATAACTGCACAAGCTCACAGTAGCACAACCGACGCATTAACCCACTGCACCACAGGCAGAACTGCTTGTGACACCTTCCAAAAACTAGGGCTTTGTTAGACGACATCGAAACTTGCCAGTAAATTAGGGGAGTGGTTAAGTGTTTGGTATAAGCAAGTGCACAGCTCACTGAATATAGGCCTCCTTTTTGGCAGGCCTCTCAAGCAGCTACGACTGTGGCTTAGTGGGCAAATGCGCCCTGCTAGCAACCATGAGGTTGTGAGTTCGAATCCAGTGTGTGCCATGCTAAATGTGCAATGTGGATTACTTAAAATTGAGCTGGGTGCTGCAAGAAGCCGCCAGGGTTGAATGGGTTATGGTAAAAATTGTGTATGTGGCCTGGGGTCGGTGGGGAGTCCTGGAAGTGATAAGGCAGCTGGGCTAAAAAGGGGATTGGGGATGGTGAACTATGAGTGCATAGTGGAATGGGGGCGAGACAGGGGCTTGCTGGGACCACTATGGGAAATGGAAGTTTGTGGGGGGTGTACCCAAAGGAGGAGTTGGAGTTTGTGGGAGGAAGGGGAGGAAGTTTAATGGGAGGGACGGCAAAAGGAGGGAAATGGAAGTTTGGGGGGTGGGTATCCAAGGGAGGAGCTGGAGTTTGGGGGAGAGGTTCATAGATGGGAGGGGTTGTTGGGTAGCATCAAGGGGTACAGGAGCTTAGGGGGTACAGAAAGGAGTTCAGGTGGAGGAGTTTAGGGGTTACCCAAAGGAATAGATGTGATGGGTGCAGGAGGGAGGGATTTGTACACCCCTACTTTTGCTTACCATCTACACGTCTTCTCCCCGAGTACCTCCCCTGTACCCCTTCTTTTGCATTTGCGGTTACACAGCTTTTCTGGGGGGGGGGGGGTGTGCAGAAGTTTAGGGGGGTACCCAAAAGAGGAGATGGGGGAGTGGCAAAAGGAGGGGGGCTTGTGGGGGTATGGGAGGAGGGGCAAAAGGAGGGGAGTTTGTGGGTGGGGGTCCCCAAGGAAGTATGGGGGAGTGGCAAAAGGAGGGGGGCTTGTGGGGGGGTCCCCAAGGAAGTAGATGGGAGGAACAGCAAAAGGAGGGAAATGGAAGTTTGGGGGGTACCCAAGGGAAGAGCTGGAGTTTGGGGGAGAGGTTCTTAGATGGGAGGGGTTCTTGGGTAGCACGGAGGGGTGCAGGAGCTTGGGGGGTGCAGAAAGGAGTTAAGGTGCAGGAGTTTAGGGGTTACCCAAAGGAATAGATGCGATGGGTGCAGGAGGGAGGGATTTGTGCACCCCTTCTTTTGCTTACCATCTACACGTCTACTCCCCTGAGTGCCTCCGCTGTACCCCTTCTTTTGCATTCGCGGTTACACATCTTTCCTGGGGGGGAGCAGGAGTTTAGGGGGGTACCCAAAAGAGGAGATGGGGGAGTGGCAAAAGGAGGGGGGCTTGTGAGGGGGTCCCCAAGGAAGTAGATGGGAGGAACAGCAAAAGGGGGGAAATGGGAGTTTGTTGGGGTACCCAAGGGAGGAGCTGGAATTTGGGGGGGGGGGGAGTTTCAAAAAGAGGGGGGGGGACTCAAAGAGGAACATCAAAAGGGGGGAAATGGGAGTTTGTGGGGGGTACCCAAGGGAGGAGCTGGCATTTAATGGGTAGCAAAAGGAGGGAGTGGGGGGGAGGGACCCAAGGGCCTAGATGGGAGGGGTTCCTGGTGCTTGGGTAGCATGGAAGGGTGCAGGAGCTTGGGGGGTACTGAAAGGAGCTGGGGTGCAGGAGTTTGGGGGTTACCCAGAGGAGTAGATGTGAGGGGTGCAGGAGGGAGGGATTTGTGCACCCCTCCTTTTGCTTACCATCTACATCATGGCCTCACGCCTACTCTTCTGAGTACCCCTCCCCCCGTACCCCTTCTTTTGCATTCACGGTTACACAGCTTTATTGGGGGGGGGGGGGAGCAGGAGCTTAGGGGGTACCCAAAAGAGTAGATGGCAGGAGACGGGGGGTATGACAAAAGGAGGGGAGTCCCCAAGGAAGTAGATGGGAGTTTGTGGGCAGATCTCAGTTGAAGGAGGTCTTCTAGTGCTACCCCACCCCCTTGCACACATATGCCTTACTAGCATCCCCACTTTTATCTTCTTCGAACCAATTGCCAACCACCTCCTTTGCTGCACTCATAGAGACAGCTTCTATTTTGCAGCCTCCATTTTAAGCTCCTCCCTTCCAGAGGCCAACATGCCTAGCTCACCTTTGACCGACACCCCAGTTTCTGCTCTCCCAATCTCCTCCCTTGCTGCACCCATGAGATAGCTTTCCCTTGTCTTTTGCCCTCCTCCTCAATTATAACCTTCCCTTCCCTTCCAGAACACAACATGCCTAGCTCACTCTTGCTGCAGCCTCTAGGCCTATTACACCTTTGACAGACACCTCAGTGCCATCCCTCTTATTGTACCCGTAATACAGCTTGCCCTTCTATTGAACAACCCCAACTTTATCTTCCTCTTAGGCCAGCCAACTTCATTCTTGCTGCAGCTTCCAAGCCAATCACAAGCTATTGTTGCATCAATCCGAGCATACCGCTGCCAGGATTCAAACTCATAACTGCACAAGCTCACAGTAGCACAACCGACGCATTAACCCACTGCACCACAGGCAGAACTGCTTGTGACACCTTCCAAAAACTAGGGCTTTGTTAGACGACATCGAAACTTGCCAGTAAATTAGGGGAGTGGTTAAGTGTTTGGTATAAGCAAGTGCACAGCTCACTGAATATAGGCCTCCTTTTTGGCAGCCCTCTCAAGCAGCTACGACTGTGGCTTAGTGGGCAAATGCGCCCTGCTAGCAACCATGAGGTTGTGAGTTCGAATCCAGTGTGTGCCATGCTAAATGTGCAATGTGGATTACTTAAAATTGAGCTGGGTGCTGCAAGAAGCCGCCAGGGTTGAATGGGTTATGGTAAAAATTGTGTATGTGGCCTGGGGTCGGTGGGGAGTCCTGGAAGTGATAAGGCAGCTGGGCTAAAAAGGGGATTGGGGATGGTGAACTATGAGTGCATAGTGGAATGGGGGCGAGACAGGGGCTTGCTGGGACCACTATGGGAAATGGAAGTTTGTGGGGGGTGTACCCAAAGGAGGAGTTGGAGTTTGTGGGAGGAGGGGGAGCGGCAAAAGGAGGGAAATGGAAGTTTGGGGGGGTGGGTATCCAAGGGAGGAGCTGGAGTTTGGGGGAGAGGTTCATAGATGGGAGGGGTTGCTGGGTAGCATCAAGGGGTACAGGAGCTTAGGGGGTACAGAAAGGAGTTCAGGTGGAGGAGTTTAGGGGTTACCCAAAGGAATAGATGTGATGGGTGCAGGAGGGAGGGATTTGTACACCCCTACTTTTGCTTACCATCTACACGTCTTCTCCCCGAGTACCTCCCCTGTACCCCTTCTTTTGCATTTGCGGTTACACAGCTTTTCTGGGGGGGGGGGGGGGGTGCAGAAGTTTAGGGGGGTACCCAAAAGAGGAGATGGGGGAGTGGCAAAAGGAGGGGGGCTTGTGGGGGTATGGGAGGAGGGGCAAAAGGAGGGGAGTTTGTGGGTGGGGGTCCCCAAGGAAGTATGGGGGAGTGGCAAAAGGAGGGGGGCTTGTGGGGGGTCCCCAAGGAAGTAGATGGGAGGAACAGCAAAAGGAGGGAAATGGAAGTTTGGGGGGTACCCAAGGGAAGAGCTGGAGTTTGGGGGAGAGGTTCTTAGATGGGAGGGGTTCTTGGGTAGCACGGAGGGGTGCAGGAGCTTGGGGGGTGCAGAAAGGAGTTAAGGTGCAGGAGTTTAGGGGTTACCCAAAGGAATAGATTGCGATGGGTGCAGGAGGGAGGGATTTGTGCACCCCTTCTTTTGCTTACCATCTACACGTCTACTCCCCTGAGTGCCTCCGCTGTACCCCTTCTTTTGCATTCGCGGTTACACATCTTTCCTGGGGGGGGAGCAGGAGTTTAGGGGGGTACCCAAAAGAGGAGATGGGGGAGTGGCAAAAGGAGGGGGGCTTGTGAGGGGGTCCCCAAGGAAGTAGATGGGAGGAACAGCAAAAGGGGGGAAATGGGAGTTTGTTGGGGTACCCAAGGGAGGAGCTGGAATTTGGGGGGGGGGGAGTTTCAAAAAGAGGGGGGGGGGACTCAAAGAGGAACATCAAAAGGGGGGAAATGGGAGTTTGTGGGGGGTACCCAAGGGAGGAGCTGGCATTTAATGGGTAGCAAAAGGAGGGAGTGGGGGGGAGGGACCCAAGGGCCTAGATGGGAGGGGTTCCTGGTGCTTGGGTAGCATGGAAGGGTGCAGGAGCTTGGGGGGTACTGAAAGGAGCTGGGGTGCAGGAGTTTGGGGGTTACCCAGAGGAGTAGATGTGAGGGGTGCAGGAGGGAGGGATTTGTGCACCCCTCCTTTTGCTTACCATCTACATCATGGCCTCACGCCTACTCTTCTGAGTACCCCTCCCCCCGTACCCCTTCTTTTGCATTCACGGTTACACAGCTTTATTGGGGGGGGGGGGGGAGCAGGAGCTTAGGGGGTACCCAAAAGAGTAGATGGCAGGAGACGGGGGGTATGACAAAAGGAGGGGAGTCCCCAAGGAAGTAGATGGGAGTTTGTGGGCAGATCTCAGTTGAAGGAGGTCTTCTAGTGCTACCCCACCCCCTTGCACACATATGCCTTACTAGCATCCCCACTTTTATCTTCTTCGAACCAATTGCCAACCACCTCCTTTGCTGCACTCATAGAGACAGCTTCTATTTTGCAGCCTCCATTTTAAGCTCCTCCCTTCCAGAGGCCAACATGCCTAGCTCACCTTTGACCGACACCCCAGTTTCTGCTCTCCCAATCTCCTCCCTTGCTGCACCCATGAGATAGCTTTCCCTTGTCTTTTTGCCCTCCTCCTCAATTATAACCTTCCCTTCCCTTCCAGAACACAACATGCCTAGCTCACTCTTGCTGCAGCCTCTAGGCCTATTACACCTTTGACAGACACCTCAGTGCCATCCCTCTTATTGTACCCGTAATACAGCTTGCCCTTCTATTGAACAACCCCAACTTTATCTTCCTCTTAGGCCAGCCAACTTCATTCTTGCTGCAGCTTCCAAGCCAATCACAAGCTATTGTTGCATCAATCCGAGCATACCGCTGCCAGGATTTCAAACTCATAACTGCACAAGCTCACAGTAGCACAACCGACGCATTAACCCACTGCACCACAGGCAGAACTGCTTGTGACACCTTCCAAAAACTAGGGCTTTGTTAGACGACATCGAAACTTGCCAGTAAATTAGGGGAAGTGGTTAAGTGTTTGGTATAAGCAAGTGCACAGCTCACTGAATATAGGCCTCCTTTTTGGCAGGCCTCTCAAGCAGCTACGACTGTGGCTTAGTGGGCAAATGCGCCCTGCTAGCAACCATGAGGTTGTGAGTTCGAATCCAGTGTGTGCCATGCTAAATGTGCAATGTGGATTACTTAAAATTGAGCTGGGTGCTGCAAGAAGCCGCCAGGGTTGAATGGGTTATGGTAAAAATTGTGTATGTGGCCTGGGGTCGGTGGGGAGTCCTGGAAGTGATAAGGCAGCTGGGCTAAAAAGGGGATTGGGGATGGTGAACTATGAGTGCATAGTGGAATGGGGGCGAGACAGGGGCTTGCTGGGACCACTATGGGAAATGGAAGTTTGTGGGGGGTGTACCCAAAGGAGGAGTTGGAGTTTGTGGGAGGAGGGGGAGGAAGTTTAATGGGAGGGACGGCAAAAGGAGGGAAATGGAAGTTTGGGGGGTGGGTATCCAAGGGAGGAGCTGGAGTTTGGGGGAGAGGTTCATAGATGGGAGGGGTTGCTGGGTAGCATCAAGGGGTACAGGAGCTTAGGGGGTACAGAAAGGAGTTCAGGTGGAGGAGTTTAGGGGTTACCCAAAGGAATAGATGTGATGGGTGCAGGAGGGAGGGATTTGTACACCCCTACTTTTGCTTACCATCTACACGTCTTCTCCCCGAGTACCTCCCCTGTACCCCTTCTTTTGCATTTGCGGTTACACAGCTTTTCTGGGGGGGGGGGGGGGTGCAGAAGTTTAGGGGGTACCCAAAAGAGGAGATGGGGGAGTGGCAAAAGGAGGGGGGCTTGTGGGGGTATGGGAGGAGGGGCAAAAGGAGGGGAGTTTGTGGGTGGGGGTCCCCAAGGAAGTATGGGGGAGTGGCAAAAGGAGGGGGGCTTGTGGGGGGGTCCCCAAGGAAGTAGATGGGAGGAACAGCAAAAGGAGGGAAATGGAAGTTTGGGGGGTACCCAAGGGAAGAGCTGGAGTTTGGAGGGAGAGGTTCTTAGATGGGAGGGGTTCTTGGGTAGCACGGAGGGGGTGCAGGAGCTTGGGGGGTGCAGAAAGGAGTTAAGGTGCAGGAGTTTAGGGGTTACCCAAAGGAATAGATGCGATGGGTGCAGGAGGGAGGGATTTGTGCACCCCTTCTTTTGCTTACCATCTACACGTCTACTCCCCTGAGTGCCTCCGCTGTACCCCTTCTTTTGCATTCGCGGTTACACATCTTTCCTGGGGGGGAGCAGGAGTTTAGGGGGGTACCCAAAAGAGGAGATGGGGGAGTGGCAAAAGGAGGGGGGCTTGTGAGGGGGTCCCCAAGGAAGTAGATGGGAGGAACAGCAAAAGGGGGGAAATGGGAGTTTGTTGGGGTACCCAAGGGAGGAGCTGGAATTTGGGGGGGGGGGGAGTTTCAAAAAGAGGGGGGGGGGACTCAAAGAGGAACATCAAAAGGGGGGAAATGGGAGTTTGTGGGGGGTACCCAAGGGAGGAGCTGGCATTTAATGGGTAGCAAAAGGAGGGAGTGGGGGGGAGGGGACCCAAGGGCCTAGATGGGAGGGGTTCCTGGTGCTTGGGTAGCATGGAAGGGTGCAGGAGCTTGGGGGGTACTGAAAGGAGCTGGGGTGCAGGAGTTTGGGGGTTACCCAGAGGAGTAGATGTGAGGGGTGCAGGAGGGAGGGATTTGTGCACCCCTCCTTTTGCTTACCATCTACATCATGGCCTCACGCCTACTCTTCTGAGTACCCCTCCCCCCGTACCCCTTCTTTTGCATTCACGGTTACACAGCTTTATTGGGGGGGGGGGGGGGGGAGCAGGAGCTTAGGGGGTACCCAAAAGAGTAGATGGCAGGAGACGGGGGGTATGACAAAAGGAGGGGAGTCCCCAAGGAAGTAGATGGGAGTTTGTGGGCAGATCTCAGTTGAAGGAGGTCTTCTAGTGCTACCCCACCCCCTTGCACACATATGCCTTACTAGCATCCCCACTTTTATCTTCTTCGAACCAATTGCCAACCACCTCCTTTGCTGCACTCATAGAGACAGCTTCTATTTTGCAGCCTCCATTTTAAGCTCCTCCCTTCCAGAGGCCAACATGCCTAGCTCACCTTTGACCGACACCCCAGTTTCTGCTCTCCCAATCTCCTCCCTTGCTGCACCCATGAGATAGCTTTCCCTTGTCTTTTGCCCTCCTCCTCAATTATAACCTTCCCTTCCCTTCCAGAACACAACATGCCTAGCTCACTCTTGCTGCAGCCTCTAGGCCTATTACACCTTTGACAGACACCTCAGTGCCATCCCTCTTATTGTACCCGTAATACAGCTTGCCCTTCTATTGAACAACCCCAACTTTATCTTCCTCTTAGGCCAGCCAACTTCATTCTTGCTGCAGCTTCCAAGCCAATCACAAGCTATTGTTGCATCAATCCGAGCATACCGCTGCCAGGATTCAAACTCATAACTGCACAAGCTCACAGTAGCACAACCGACGCATTAACCCACTGCACCACAGGCAGAACTGCTTGTGACACCTTCCAAAAACTAGGGCTTTGTTAGACGACATCGAAACTTGCCAGTAAATTAGGGGAGTGGTTAAGTGTTTGGTATAAGCAAGTGCACAGCTCACTGAATATAGGCCTCCTTTTTGGCAGGCCTCTCAAGCAGCTACGACTGTGGCTTAGTGGGCAAATGCGCCCTGCTAGCAACCATGAGGTTGTGAGTTCGAATCCAGTGTGTGCCATGCTAAATGTGCAATGTGGATTACTTAAAATTGAGCTGGGTGCTGCAAGAAGCCGCCAGGGTTGAATGGGTTATGGTAAAAATTGTGTATGTGGCCTGGGGTCGGTGGGGAGTCCTGGAAGTGATAAGGCAGCTGGGCTAAAAAGGGGATTGGGGATGGTGAACTATGAGTGCATAGTGGAATGGGGGCGAGACAGGGGCTTGCTGGGACCACTATGGGAAATGGAAGTTTGTGGGGGGTGTACCCAAAGGAGGAGTTGGAGTTTGTGGGAGGAGGGGGAGGAAGTTTAATGGGAGGGACGGCAAAAGGAGGGAAATGGAAGTTTGGGGGGTGGGTATCCAAGGGAGGAGCTGGCGTTTGGGGGAGAGGTTCATAGATGGGAGGGGTTGCTGGGTAGCATCAAGGGGTACAGGAGCTTAGGGGGTACAGAAAGGAGTTCAGGTGGAGGAGTTTAGGGGTTACCCAAAGGAATAGATGTGATGGGTGCAGGAGGGAGGGATTTGTACACCCCTACTTTTGCTTACCATCTACACGTCTTCTCCCCGAGTACCTCCCCTGTACCCCTTCTTTTGCATTTGCGGTTACACAGCTTTTCTGGGGGGGGGGGGGGTGCAGAAGTTTAGGGGGGTACCCAAAAGAGGAGATGGGGGAGTGGCAAAAGGAGGGGGGCTTGTGGGGGTATGGGAGGAGGGGCAAAAGGAGGGGAGTTTGTGGGTGGGGGTCCCCAAGGAAGTATGGGGGAGTGGCAAAAGGAGGGGGCTTGTGGGGGGGTCCCCAAGGAAGTAGATGGGAGGAACAGCAAAAGGAGGGAAATGGAAGTTTGGGGGGTACCCAAGGGAAGAGCTGGAGTTTGGGGGAGAGGTTCTTAGATGGGAGGGGTTCTTGGGTAGCACGGAGGGGTGCAGGAGCTTGGGGGGTGCAGAAAGGAGTTAAGGTGCAGGAGTTTAGGGGTTACCCAAAGGAATAGATGCGATGGGTGCAGGAGGGAGGGATTTGTGCACCCCTTCTTTTGCTTACCATCTACACGTCTACTCCCCTGAGTGCCTCCGCTGTACCCCTTCTTTTGCATTCGCGGTTACACATCTTTCCTGGGGGGGAGCAGGAGTTTAGGGGGGTACCCAAAAGAGGAGATGGGGGGAGTGGCAAAAGGAGGGGGGCTTGTGAGGGGGGTCCCCAAGGAAGTAGATGGGAGGAACAGCAAAAGGGGGGAAATGGGAGTTTGTTGGGGTACCCAAGGGAGGAGCTGGAATTTGGGGGGGGGGGGAGTTTCAAAAAGAGGGGGGGGGACTCAAAGAGGAACATCAAAAGGGGGGAAATGGGAGTTTGTGGGGGGTACCCAAGGGAGGAGCTGGCATTTAATGGGTAGCAAAAGGAGGGAGTGGGGGGAGGGACCCAAGGGCCTAGATGGGAGGGGTTCCTGGTGCTTGGGTAGCATGGAAGGGTGCAGGAGCTTGGGGGGTACTGAAAGGAGCTGGGGTGCAGGAGTTTGGGGGTTACCCAGAGGAGTAGATGTGAGGGGTGCAGGAGGGAGGGATTTGTGCACCCCTCCTTTTGCTTACCATCTACATCATGGCCTCACGCCTACTCTTCTGAGTACCCCTCCCCCCGTACCCCTTCTTTTGCATTCACGGTTACACAGCTTTATTGGGGGGGGGGGGGGAGCAGGAGCTTAGGGGGTACCCAAAAGAGTAGATGGCAGGAGACGGGGGGTATGACAAAAGGAGGGGAGTCCCCAAGGAAGTAGATGGGAGTTTGTGGGCAGATCTCAGTTGAAGGAGGTCTTCTAGTGCTACCCCACCCCCTTGCACACATATGCCTTACTAGCATCCCCACTTTTATCTTCTTCGAACCAATTGCCAACCACCTCCTTTGCTGCACTCATAGAGACAGCTTCTATTTTGCAGCCTCCATTTTAAGCTCCTCCCTTCCAGAGGCCAACATGCCTAGCTCACCTTTGACCGACACCCCAGTTTCTGCTCTCCCAATCTCCTCCCTTGCTGCACCCATGAGATAGCTTTCCCTTGTCTTTTTGCCCTCCTCCTCAATTATAACCTTCCCTTCCTTCCAGAACACAACATGCCTAGCTCACTCTTGCTGCAGCCTCTAGGCCTATTACACCTTTGACAGACACCTCAGTGCCATCCCTCTTATTGTACCCGTAATACAGCTTGCCCTTCTATTGAACAACCCCAACTTTATCTTCCTCTTAGGCCAGCCAACTTCATTCTTGCTGCAGCTTCCAAGCCAATCACAAGCTATTGTTGCATCAATCCGAGCATACCGCTGCCAGGATTCAAACTCATAACTGCACAAGCTCACAGTAGCACAACCGACGCATTAACCCACTGCACCACAGGCAGAACTGCTTGTGACACCTTCCAAAAAACTAGGGCTTTGTTAGACGACATCAAAACTTGCCAGTAAATTAGGGGAGTGGTTAAGTGTTTGGTATAAGCAAGTGCACAGCTCACTGAATATAGGCCTCCTTTTTGGCAGGCCTCTCAAGCAGCTACGACTGTGGCTTAGTGGGCAAATGCGCCCTGCTAGCAACCATGAGGTTGTGAGTTCGAATCCAGTGTGTGCCATGCTAAATGTGCAATGTGGATTACTTAAAATTGAGCTGGGTGCTGCAAGAAGCCGCCAGGGTTGAATGGGTTATGGTAAAAAATTGTGTATGTGGCCTGGGGTCGGTGGGGAGTCCTGGAAGTGATAAGGCAGCTGGGCTAAAAAGGGGATTGGGGATGGTGAACTATGAGTGCATAGTGGAATGGGGGCGAGACAGGGGCTTGCTGGGACCACTATGGGAAATGGAAGTTTGTGGGGGGGTGTACCCAAAGGAGGAGTTGGAGTTTGTGGGAGGAGGGGGAGGAAGTTTAATGGGAGGGATGGCAAAAGGAGGGAAATGGAAGTTTGGGGGGTGGGTATCCAAGGGAGGAGCTGGAGTTTGGGGGAGAGGTTCATAGATGGGAGGGGTTGTTGGGTAGCATCAAGGGGTACAGGAGCTTAGGGGGTACAGAAAGGAGTTCAGGTGGAGGAGTTTAGGGGTTACCCAAAGGAATAGATGTGATGGGTGCAGGAGGAAGGGATTTGTACACCCCTACTTTTGCTTACCATCTACACGTCTTCTCCCCGAGTACCTCCCCTGTACCCCCCTGTACCCCTTCTTTTGCATTTGCGGTTACACAGCTTTTCTGGGGGGGGGGGTGCAGAAGTTTAGGGGGGTACCCAAAAGAGGAGATGGGGGAGTGGCAAAAGGAGGGGGGCTTGTGGGGGTATGGGAGGAGGGGCAAAAGGAGGGGAGTTTGTGGGTGGGGGTCCCCAAGGAAGTATGGGGGAGTGGCAAAAGGAGGGGGGCTTGTGGGGGGTCCCCAAGGAAGTAGATGGGAGGAACAGCAAAAGGAGGGAAATGGAAGTTTGGGGGGTACCCAAGGGAAGAGCTGGAGTTTGGGGGAGAGGTTCTTAGATGGGAGGGGTTCTTGGGTAGCACGGAGGGGTGCAGGAGCTTGGGGGGTGCAGAAAGGAGTTAAGGTGCAGGAGTTTAGGGGTTACCCAAAGGAATAGATGCGATGGGTGCAGGAGGGAGGGATTTGTGCACCCCTTCTTTTGCTTACCATCTACACGTCTACTCCCCTGAGTGCCTCCGCTGTACCCCTTCTTTTGCATTCGCGGTTACACATCTTTCCTGGGGGGAGCAGGAGTTTAGGGGGGTACCCAAAAGAGGAGATGGGGGAGTGGCAAAAGGAGGGGGGCTTGTGAGGGGGTCCCCAAGGAAGTAGATGGGAGGAACAGCAAAAGGGGGGAAATGGGAGTTTGTTGGGGTACCCAAGGGAGGAGCTGGAATTTGGGGGGGGGGGGAGTTTCAAAAAGAGGGGGGGGGGACTCAAAGAGGAACAGCAAAAGGGGGGAAATGGGAGTTTGTGGGGGGTACCCAAGGGAGGAGCTGGCATTTAATGGGTAGCAAAAGGAGGGAGTGGGGGGGAGGGACCCAAGGGCCTAGATGGGAGGGGTTCCTGGTGCTTGGGTAGCATGGAAGGGTGCAGGAGCTTGGGGGGTACTGAAAGGAGCTGGGGTGCAGGAGTTTGGGGGTTACCCAGAGGAGTAGATGTGAGGGGTGCAGGAGGGAGGGATTTGTGCACCCCTCCTTTTGCTTACCATCTACATCATGGCCTCACGCCTACTCTTCTGAGTACCCCTCCCCCCGTACCCCTTCTTTTGCATTCACGGTTACACAGCTTTTTTGGGGGGGGGGGGGGAGCAGGAGCTTAGGGGGTACCCAAAAGAGTAGATGGCAGGAGACGGGGGGTATGACAAAAGGAGGGGGAGTCCCCAAGGAAGTAGATGGGAGTTTGTGGGCAGATCTCAGTTGAAGGAGGTCTTCTAGTGCTACCCCACCCCCTTGCACACATATGCCTTACTAGCATCCCCACTTTTATCTTCTTCGAACCAATTGCCAACCACCTCCTTTGCTGCACTCATAGAGACAGCTTCTATTTTGCAGCCTCCATTTTAAGCTCCTCCCTTCCAGAGGCCAACATGCCTAGCTCACCTTTGACCGACACCCCAGTTTCTGCTCTCCCAATCTCCTCCTTGCTGCACCCATGAGATAGCTTTCCCTTGTCTTTTGCCCTCCTCCTCAATTATAACCTTCCCTTCCCTTCCAGAACACAACATGCCTAGCTCACTCTTGCTGCAGCCTCTAGGCCTATTACACCTTTGACAGACACCTCAGTGCCATCCCTCTTATTGTACCCGTAATACAGCTTGCCCTTCTATTGAACAACCCCAACTTTATCTTCCTCTTAGGCCAGCCAACTTCATTCTTGCTGCAGCTTCCAAGCCAATCACAAGCTATTGTTGCATCAATCCGAGCATACCGCTGCCAGGATTCAAACTCATAACTGCACAAGCTCACAGTAGCACAACCGACGCATTAACCCACTGCACCACAGGCAGAACTGCTTGTGACACCTTCCAAAAACTAGGGCTTTGTTAGACGACATCGAAACTTGCCAGTAAATTAGGGGAGTGGTTAAGTGTTTGGTATAAGCAAGTGCACAGCTCACTGAATATAGGCCTCCTTTTTGGCAGGCCTCTCAAGCAGCTACGACTGTGGCTTAGTGGGCAAATGCGCCCTGCTAGCAACCATGAGGTTGTGAGTTCGAATCCAGTGTGTGCCATGCTAAATGTGCAATGTGGATTACTTAAAATTGAGCTGGGTGCTGCAAGAAGCCGCCAGGGTTGAATGGGTTATGGTAAAAATTGTGTATGTGGCCTGGGGTCGGTGGGGAGTCCTGGAAGTGATAAGGCAGCTGGGCTAAAAAGGGGATTGGGGATGGTGAACTATGAGTGCATAGTGGAATGGGGGCGAGACAGGGGCTTGCTGGGACCACTATGGGAAATGGAAGTTTGTGGGGGGTGTACCCAAAGTAGGAGTTGGAGTTTGTGGGAGGAGGGGGAGGAAGTTTAATGGGAGGGACGGCAAAAGGAGGGAAATGGAAGTTTGGGGGGTGGGTATCCAAGGGAGGAGCTGGAGTTTGGGGAGAGGTTCATAGATGGGAGGGGTTGCTGGGTAGCATCAAGGGGTACAGGAGCTTAGGGGGTACAGAAAGGAGTTCAGGTGGAGGAGTTTAGGGGTTACCCAAAGGAATAGATGTGATGGGTGCAGGAGGGAGGGATTTGTACACCCCTACTTTTGCTTACCATCTACACGTCTTCTCCCCGAGTACCTCCCCTGTACCCCTTCTTTTGCATTTGCGGTTACACAGCTTTTCTGGGGGGGGGGTGCAGAAGTTTAGGGGGGTACCCAAAAGAGGAGATGGGGGAGTGGCAAAAGGAGGGGGCTTGTGGGGGTATGGGAGGAGGGGCAAAAGGAGGGGAGTTTGTGGGTGGGGGTCCCCAAGGAAGTATGGGGGAGTGGCAAAAGGAGGGGGGCTTGTGGGGGGGTCCCCAAGGAAGTAGATGGGAGGAACAGCAAAAGGAGGGAAATGGAAGTTTGGGGGGTACCCAAGGGAAGAGCTGGAGTTTGGGGGAGAGGTTCTTAGATGGGAGGGGTTCTTGGGTAGCACGGAGGGGTGCAGGAGCTTGGGGGGTGCAGAAAGGAGTTAAGGTGCAGGAGTTTAGGGGTTACCCAAAGGAATAGATGCGATGGGTGCAGGAGGGAGGGATTTGTGCACCCCTTCTTTTGCTTACCATCTACACGTCTACTCCCCTGAGTGCCTCCGCTGTACCCCTTCTTTTGCATTCGCGGTTACACATCTTTCCTGGGGGGGAGCAGGAGTTTAGGGGGGTACCCAAAAGAGGAGATGGGGGAGTGGCAAAAGGAGGGGGGCTTGTGAGGGGGTCCCCAAGGAAGTAGATGGGAGGAACAGCAAAAGGGGGGAAATGGGAGTTTGTTGGGGTACCCAAGGGAGGAGCTGGAATTTGGGGGGGGGGGAGTTTCAAAAAGAGGGGGGGGGACTCAAAGAGGAACATCAAAAGGGGGGAAATGGGAGTTTGTGGGGGGTACCCAAGGGAGGAGCTGGCATTTAATGGGTAGCAAAAGGAGGGAGTGGGGGGGAGGGACCCAAGGGCCTAGATGGGAGGGGTTCCTGGTGCTTGGGTAGCATGGAAGGGTGCAGGAGCTTGGGGGGTACTGAAAGGAGCTGGGGTGCAGGAGTTTGGGGGTTACCCAGAGGAGTAGATGTGAGGGGTGCAGGAGGGAGGGATTTGTGCACCCCTCCTTTTGCTTACCATCTACATCATGGCCTCACGCCTACTCTTCTGAGTACCCCTCCCCCCGTACCCCTTCTTTTGCATTCACGGTTACACAGCTTTATTGGGGGGGGGGGGGGGGAGCAGGAGCTTAGGGGTACCCAAAAGAGTAGATGGCAGGAGACGGGGGGTATGACAAAAGGAGGGGAGTCCCCAAGGAAGTAGATGGGAGTTTGTGGGCAGATCTCAGTTGAAGGAGGTCTTCTAGTGCTACCCCACCCCCTTGCACACATATGCCTTACTAGCATCCCCACTTTTATCTTCTTCGAACCAATTGCCAACCACCTCCTTTGCTGCACTCATAGAGACAGCTTCTATTTTGCAGCCTCCATTTTAAGCTCCTCCCTTCCAGAGGCCAACATGCCTAGCTCACCTTTGACCGACACCCCAGTTTCTGCTCTCCCAATCTCCTCCCTTGCTGCACCCATGAGATAGCTTTCCCTTGTCTTTTGCCCTCCTCCTCAATTATAACCTTCCCTTCCCTTCCAGAACACAACATGCCTAGCTCACTCTTGCTGCAGCCTCTAGGCCTATTACACCTTTGGACAGACACCTCAGTGCCATCCCTCTTATTGTACCGTAATACAGCTTGCCCTTCTATTGAACAACCCCAACTTTATCTTCCTCTTAGGCCAGCCAACTTCATTCTTGCTGCAGCTTCCAAGCCAATCACAAGCTATTGTTGCATCAATCCGAGCATACCGCTGCCAGGATTCAAACTCATAACTGCACAAGCTCACAGTAGCACAACCGACGCATTAACCCACTGCACCACAGGCAGAACTGCTTGTGACACCTTCCAAAAACTAGGGCTTTGTTAGACGACATCGAAACTTGCCAGTAAATTAGGGGAGTGGTTAAGTGTTTGGTATAAGCAAGTGCACAGCTCACTGAATATAGGCCTCCTTTTTGGCAGGCCTCTCAAGCAGCTACGACTGTGGCTTAGTGGGCAAATGCGCCCTGCTAGCAACCATGAGGTTGTGAGATCGAATCCAGTGTGTGCCATGCTAAATGTGCAATGTGGATTACTTAAAATTAGCTGGGTGCTGCAAGAAGCCGCCAGGGTTGAATGGGTTATGGTAAAAATTGTGTATGTGGCCTGGGGTCGGTGGGGAGTCCTGGAAGTGATAAGGCAGCTGGGCTAAAAAGGGGATTGGGGATGGTGAACTATGAGTGCATAGTGGAATGGGGGCGAGACAGGGGCTTGCTGGGACCACTATGGGAAATGGAAGTTTGTGGGGGGTGTACCCAAAGGAGGAGTTGGAGTTTGTGGGAGGAAGGGGAGGAAGTTTAATGGGAGGGACGGCAAAAGGAGGGAAATGGAAGTTTGGGGGGTGGGTATCCAAGGGAGGAGCTGGAGTTTGGGGGAGAGGTTCATAGATGGGAGGGGTTGTTGGGTAGCATCAAGGGGTACAGGAGCTTAGGGGGTACAGAAAGGAGTTCAGGTGGAGGAGTTTAGGGGTTACCCAAAGGAATAGATGTGATGGGTGCAGGAGGGAGGGATTTGTACACCCCTACTTTTGCTTACCATCTACACGTCTTCTCCCCGAGTACCTCCCCTGTACCCCTTCTTTTGCATTTGCGGTTACACAGCTTTTCTGGGGGGGGGGGGGTGCAGAAGTTTAGGGGGGTACCCAAAAGAGGAGATGGGGGAGTGGCAAAAGGAGGGGGGCTTGTGGGGGTATGGGAGGAGGGGCAAAAGGAGGGGAGTTTGTGGGTGGGGGTCCCCAAGGAAGTATGGGGGAGTGGCAAAAGGAGGGGGGCTTGTGGGGGGGTCCCCAAGGAAGTAGATGGGAGGAACAGCAAAAGGAGGGAAATGGAAGTTTGGGGGGTACCCAAGGGAAGAGCTGGAGTTTGGGGGAGAGGTTCTTAGATGGGAGGGGTTCTTGGGTAGCACGGAGGGGTGCAGGAGCTTGGGGGGTGCAGAAAGGAGTTAAGGTGCAGGAGTTTAGGGGTTACCCAAAGGAATAGATGCGATGGGTGCAGGAGGGAGGGATTTGTGCACCCCTTCTTTTGCTTACCATCTACACGTCTACTCCCCTGAGTGCCTCCGCTGTACCCCTTCTTTTGCATTCGCGGTTACACATCTTTCCTGGGGGGGAGCAGGAGTTTAGGGGGGTACCCAAAAGAGGAGATGGGGGAGTGGCAAAAGGAGGGGGGCTTGTGAGGGGGTCCCCAAGGAAGTAGATGGGAGGAACAGCAAAAGGGGGGAAATGGGAGTTTGTTGGGGTACCCAAGGGAGGAGCTGGAATTTGGGGGGGGGGGGAGTTTCAAAAAGAGGGGGGGGGACTCAAAGAGGAACAGCAAAAGGGGGGAAATGGGAGTTTGTGGGGGGTACCCAAGGGAGGAGCTGGCATTTAATGGGTAGCAAAAGGAGGGAGTGGGGGGGAGGGACCCAAGGGCCTAGATGGGAGGGGTTCCTGGTGCTTGGGTAGCATGGAAGGGTGCAGGAGCTTGGGGGGTACTGAAAGGAGCTGGGGTGCAGGAGTTTGGGGGTTACCCAGAGGAGTAGATGTGAGGGGTGCAGGAGGGAGGGATTTGTGCACCCCTCCTTTTGCTTACCATCTACATCATGGCCTCACGCCTACTCTTCTGAGTACCCCTCCCCCCGTACCCCTTCTTTTGCATTCACGGTTACACAGCTTTATTGGGGGGGGGGGGGGAGCAGGAGCTTAGGGGGTACCCAAAAGAGTAGATGGCAGGAGACGGGGGGTATGACAAAAGGAGGGGAGTCCCCAAGGAAGTAGATGGGAGTTTGTGGGCAGATCTCAGTTGAAGGAGGTCTTCTAGTGCTACCCCACCCCCTTGCACACATATGCCTTACTAGCATCCCCACTTTTATCTTCTTCGAACCAATTGCCAACCACCTCCTTTGCTGCACTCATAGAGACAGCTTCTATTTTGCAGCCTCCATTTTAAGCTCCTCCCTTCCAGAGGCCAACATGCCTAGCTCACCTTTGACCGACACCCCAGTTTCTGCTCTCCCAATCTCCTCCCTTGCTGCACCCATGAGATAGCTTTCCCTTGTCTTTTGCCCTCCTCCTCAATTATAACCTTCCCTTCCCTTCCAGAACACAACATGCCTAGCTCACTCTTGCTGCAGCCTCTAGGCCTATTACACCTTTGACAGACACCTCAGTGCCATCCCTCTTATTGTACCCGTAATACAGCTTGCCCTTCTATTGAACAACCCCAACTTTATCTTCCTCTTAGGCCAGCCAACTTCATTCTTGCTGCAGCTTCCAAGCCAATCACAAGCTATTGTTGCATCAATCCGAGCATACTGCTGCCAGGATTCAAACTCATAACTGCACAAGCTCACAGTAGCACAACCGACGCATTAACCCACTGCACCACAGGCAGAACTGCTTGTGACACCTTCCAAAAACTAGGGCTTTGTTAGACGACATCGAAACTTGCCAGTAAATTAGGGGAGTGGTTAAGTGTTTGGTATAAGCAAGTGCACAGCTCACTGAATATAGGCCTCCTTTTTGGCAGGCCTCTCAAGCAGCTACGACTGTGGCTTAGTGGGCAAATGCGCCCTGCTAGCAACCATGAGGTTGTGAGTTCGAATCCAGTGTGTGCCATGCTAAATGTGCAATGTGGATTACTTAAAATTGAGCTGGGTGCTGCAAGAAGCCGCCAGGGTTGAATGGGTTATGGTAAAAATTGTGTATGTGGCCTGGGGTCGGTGGGGAGTCCTGGAAGTGATAAGGCAGCTGGGCTAAAAAGGGGATTGGGGATGGTGAACTATGAGTGCATAGTGGAATGGGGGCGAGACAGGGGCTTGCTGGGACCACTATGGGAAATGGAAGTTTGTGGGGGGTGTACCCAAAGGAGGAGTTGGAGTTTGTGGGAGGAAGGGGAGGAAGTTTAATGGGAGGGACGGCAAAAGGAGGGAAATGGAAGTTTGGGGGGTGGGTATCCAAGGGAGGAGCTGGAGTTTGGGGGAGAGGTTCATAGATGGGAGGGGTTGTTGGGTAGCATCAAGGGGTACAGGAGCTTAGGGGGTACAGAAAGGAGTTCAGGTGGAGGAGTTTAGGGGTTACCCAAAGGAATAGATGTGATGGGTGCAGGAGGGAGGGATTTGTACACCCCTACTTTTGCTTACCATCTACACGTCTTCTCCCCGAGTACCTCCCCTGTACCCCTTCTTTTGCATTTGCGGTTACACAGCTTTTCTGGGGGGGGGGGGGGTGCAGAAGTTTAGGGGGGTACCCAAAAGAGGAGATGGGGGAGTGGCAAAAGGAGGGGGGCTTGTGGGGGTATGGGAGGAGGGGCAAAAGGAGGGGAGTTTGTGGGTGGGGGTCCCCAAGGAAGTATGGGGGAGTGGCAAAAGGAGGGGGGCTTGTGGGGGGGTCCCCAAGGAAGTAGATGGGAGGAACAGCAAAAGGAGGGAAATGGAAGTTTGGGGGGTACCCAAGGGAAGAGCTGGAGTTTGGGGGAGAGGTTCTTAGATGGGAGGGGTTCTTGGGTAGCACGGAGGGGTGCAGGAGCTTGGGGGGTGCAGAAAGGAGTTAAGGTGCAGGAGTTTAGGGGTTACCCAAAGGAATAGATGCGATGGGTGCAGGAGGGAGGGATTTGTGCACCCCTTCTTTTGCTTACCATCTACACGTCTACTCCCCTGAGTGCCTCCGCTGTACCCCTTCTTTTGCATTCGCGGTTACACATCTTTCCTGGGGGGGAGCAGGAGTTTAGGGGGGTACCCAAAAGAGGAGATGGGGGAGTGGCAAAAGGAGGGGGGCTTGTGAGGGGGTCCCCAAGGAAGTAGATGGGAGGAACAGCAAAAGGGGGGAAATGGGAGTTTGTTGGGGTACCCAAGGGAGGAGCTGGAATTTGGGGGGGGGGGGAGTTTCAAAAAGAGGGGGGGGGACTCAAAGAGGAACATCAAAAGGGGGGAAATGGGAGTTTGTGGGGGGTACCCAAGGGAGGAGCTGGCATTTAATGGGTAGCAAAAGGAGGGAGTGGGGGGGAGGGACCCAAGGGCCTAGATGGGAGGGGTTCCTGGTGCTTGGGTAGCATGGAAGGGTGCAGGAGCTTGGGGGGTACTGAAAGGAGCTGGGGTGCAGGAGTTTGGGGGTTACCCAGAGGAGTAGATGTGAGGGGTGCAGGAGGGAGGGATTTGTGCACCCCTCCTTTTGCTTACCATCTACATCATGGCCTCACGCCTACTCTTCTGAGTACCCCTCCCCCCGTACCCCTTCTTTTGCATTCACGGTTACACAGCTTTATTGGGGGGGGGGGGGAGCAGGAGCTTAGGGGGTACCCAAAAGAGTAGATGGCAGGAGACGGGGGGTATGACAAAAGGAGGGGAGTCCCCAAGGAAGTAGATGGGAGTTTGTGGGCAGATCTCAGTTGAAGGAGGTCTTCTAGTGCTACCCCACCCCCTTGCACACATATGCCTTACTAGCATCCCCACTTTTATCTTCTTCGAACCAATTGCCAACCACCTCCTTTGCTGCACTCATAGAGACAGCTTCTATTTTGCAGCCTCCATTTTAAGCTCCTCCCTTCCAGAGGCCAACATGCCTAGCTCACCTTTGACCGACACCCCAGTTTCTGCTCTCCCAATCTCCTCCCTTGCTGCACCCATGAGATAGCTTTCCCTTGTCTTTTGCCCTCCTCCTCAATTATAACCTTCCCTTCCCTTCCAGAACACAACATGCCTAGCTCACTCTTGCTGCAGCCTCTAGGCCTATTACACCTTTGACAGACACCTCAGTGCCATCCCTCTTATTGTACCCGTAATACAGCTTGCCCTTCTATTGAACAACCCCAACTTTATCTTCCTCTTAGGCCAGCCAACTTCATTCTTGCTGCAGCTTCCAAGCCAATCACAAGCTATTGTTGCATCAATCCGAGCATACCGCTGCCAGGATTCAAACTCATAACTGCACAAGCTCACAGTAGCACAACCGACGCATTAACCCACTGCACCACAGGCAGAACTGCTTGTGACACCTTCCAAAAACTAGGGCTTTGTTAGACGACATCGAAACTTGCCAGTAAATTAGGGGAGTGGTTAAGTGTTTGGTATAAGCAAGTGCACAGCTCACTGAATATAGGCCTCCTTTTTGGCAGGCCTCTCAAGCAGCTACGACTGTGGCTTAGTGGGCAAATGCGCCCTGCTAGCAACCATGAGGTTGTGAGTTCGAATCCAGTGTGTGCCATGCTAAATGTGCAATGTGGATTACTTAAAATTGAGCTGGGTGCTGCAAGAAGCCGCCAGGGTTGAATGGGTTATGGTAAAAATTGTGTATGTGGCCTGGGGTCGGTGGGGAGTGGAAGTGATAAGGCAGCTGGGCTAAAAAGGGGATTGGGGATGGTGAACTATGAGTGCATAGTGGAATGGGGGGCGAGACAGGGGCTTGCTGGGACCACTATGGGAAATGGAAGTTTGTGGGGGGTGTACCCAAAGGAGGAGTTGGAGTTTGTGGGAGGAGGGGGAGGAAGTTTAATGGGAGGGACGGCAAAAGGAGGGAAATGGAAGTTTGGGGGGTGGGTATCCAAGGGAGGAGCTGGAGTTTGGGGGAGAGGTTCATAGATGGGAGGGGTTGCTGGGTAGCATCAAGGGGTACAGGAGCTTAGGGGGTACAGAAAGGAGTTCAGGTGGAGGAGTTTAGGGGTTACCCAAAGGAATAGATGTGATGGGTGCAGGAGGGAGGGATTTGTACACCCCTACTTTTGCTTACCATCTACACGTCTTCTCCCCGAGTACCTCCCCTGTACCCCTTCTTTTGCATTTGCGGTTACACAGCTTTTCTGGGGGGGGGGGGGGTGCAGAAGTTTAGGGGGGTACCCAAAAGAGGAGATGGGGGAGTGGCAAAAGGAGGGGGGCTTGTGGGGGTATGGGAGGAGGGGCAAAAGGAGGGGAGTTTGTGGGTGGGGGTCCCCAAGGAAGTATGGGGGAGTGGCAAAAGGGAGGGGGGCTTGTGGGGGGGTCCCCAAGGAAGTAGATGGGAGGAACAGCAAAAGGAGGGAAATGGAAGTTTGGGGGGTACCCAAGGGAAGAGCTGGAGTTTGGGGAGAGGGTTCTTAGATGGGAGGGGTTCTTGGGTAGCACGGAGGGGTGCAGGAGCTTGGGGGGTGCAGAAAGGAGTTAAGGTGCAGGAGTTTAGGGGTTACCCAAAGGAATAGATGCGATGGGTGCAGGAGGGAGGGATTTGTGCACCCCTTCTTTTGCTTACCATCTACACGTCTACTCCCCTGAGTGCCTCCGCTGTACCCCTTCTTTTGCATTCGCGGTTACACATCTTTCCTGGGGGGGGAGCAGGAGTTTAGGGGGGTACCCAAAAGAGGAGATGGGGGAGTGGCAAAAGGAGGGGGGCTTGTGAGGGGGTCCCCAAGGAAGTAGATGGGAGGAACAGCAAAAGGGGGGAAATGGGAGTTTGTTGGGTACCCAAGGGAGGAGCTGGAATTTGGGGGGGGGGGAGTTTCAAAAAGAGGGGGGGGGACTCAAAGAGGAACATCAAAAGGGGGGAAATGGGAGTTTGTGGGGGGGTACCCAAGGGAGGAGCTGGCATTTAATGGGTAGCAAAAGGAGGGAGTGGGGGGGAGGGACCCAAGGGCCTAGATGGGAGGGGTTCCTGGTGCTTGGGTAGCATGGAAGGGTGCAGGAGCTTGGGGGGTACTGAAAGGAGCTGGGGTGCAGGAGTTTGGGGGTTACCCAGAGGAGTAGATGTGAGGGGTGCAGGAGGGAGGGATTTGTGCACCCCTCCTTTTGCTTACCATCTACATCATGGCCTCACGCCTACTCTTCTGAGTACCCCTCCCCCCGTACCCCTTCTTTTGCATTCACGGTTACACAGCTTTATTGGGGGGGGGGGGGGAGCAGGAGCTTAGGGGGTACCCAAAAGAGTAGATGGCAGGAGACGGGGGGTATGACAAAAGGAGGGGAGTCCCCAAGGAAGTAGATGGGAGTTTGTGGGCAGATCTCAGTTGAAGGAGGTCTTCTAGTGCTACCCCACCCCCTTGCACACATATGCCTTACTAGCATCCCCACTTTTATCTTCTTCGAACCAATTGCCAACCACCTCCTTTGCTGCACTCATAGAGACAGCTTCTATTTTGCAGCCTCCATTTTAAGCTCCTCCCTTCCAGAGGCCAACATGCCTAGCTCACCTTTGACCGACACCCCAGTTTCTGCTCTCCCAATCTCCTCCCTTGCTGCACCCATGAGATAGCTTTCCCTTGTCTTTTGCCCTCCTCCTCAACTATAACCTTCCCTTCCCTTCCAGAACACAACATGCCTAGCTCACTCTTGCTGCAGCCTCTAGGCCTATTACACCTTTGACAGACACCTCAGTGCCATCCCTCTTATTGTACCCGTAATACAGCTTGCCCTTCTATTGAACAACCCCAACTTTATCTTCCTCTTAGGCCAGCCAACTTCATTCTTGCTGCAGCTTCCAAGCCAATCACAAGCTATTGTTGCATCAATCCGAGCATACCGCTGCCAGGATTCAAACTCATAACTGCACAAGCTCACAGTAGCACAACCGACGCATTAACCCACTGCACCACAGGCAGAACTGCTTGTGACACCTTCCAAAAACTAGGGCTTTGTTAGACGACATCGAAACTTGCCAGTAAATTAGGGGAGTGGTTAAGTGTTTGGTATAAGCAAGTGCACAGCTCACTGAATATAGGCCTCCTTTTTGGCAGGCCTCTCAAGCAGCTACGACTGTGGCTTAGTGGGCAAATGCGCCCTGCTAGCAACCATGAGGTTGTGAGTTCGAATCCAGTGTGTGCCATGCTAAATGTGCAATGTGGATTACTTAAAATTGAGCTGGGTGCTGCAAGAAGCCGCCAGGGTTGAATGGGTTATGGTAAAAATTGTGTATGTGGCCTGGGGTCGGTGGGGAGTCCTGGAAGTGATAAGGCAGCTGGGCTAAAAAGGGGATTGGGGATGGTGAACTATGAGTGCATAGTGGAATGGGGGCGAGACAGGGGCTTGCTGGGACCACTATGGGAAATGGAAGTTTGTGGGGGGTGTACCCAAAGGAGGAGTTGGAGTTTGTGGGAGGAAGGGGAGGAAGTTTAATGGGAGGGACGGCAAAAGGAGGGAAATGGAAGTTTGGGGGGTGGGTATCCAAGGGAGGAGCTGGAGTTTGGGGGAGAGGTTCATAGATGGGAGGGGTTGTTGGGTAGCATCAAGGGGTACAGGAGCTTAGGGGGTACAGAAAGGAGTTCAGGTGGAGGAGTTTAGGGGTTACCCAAAGGAATAGATGTGATGGGTGCAGGTGGGAGGGATTTGTACACCCCTACTTTTGCTTACCATCTACACGTCTTCTCCCCGAGTACCTCCCCTGTACCCCTTCTTTTGCATTTGCGGTTACACAGCTTTTCTGGGGGGGGGGGGGGGTGCAGAAGTTTAGGGGGGTACCCAAAAGAGGAGATGGGGGAGTGGCAAAAGGAGGGGGGCTTGTGGGGGTATGGGAGGAGGGGCAAAAGGAGGGGAGTTTGTGGGTGGGGGTCCCCAAGGAAGTATGGGGGAGTGGCAAAAGGAGGGGGGCTTGTGGGGGGGTCCCCAAGGAAGTAGATGGGAGGAACAGCAAAAGGAGGGAAATGGAAGTTTGGGGGGTACCCAAGGGAAGAGCTGGAGTTTGGGGGAGAGGTTCTTAGATGGGAGGGGTTCTTGGGTAGCACGGAGGGGTGCAGGAGCTTGGGGGGTGCAGAAAGGAGTTAAGGTGCAGGAGTTTAGGGGTTACCCAAAGGAATAGATGCGATGGGTGCAGGAGGGAGGGATTTGTGCACCCCTTCTTTTGCTTACCATCTACACGTCTACTCCCCTGAGTGCCTCCGCTGTACCCCTTCTTTTGCATTCGCGGTTACACATCTTTCCTGGGGGGGAGCAGGAGTTTAGGGGGGTACCCAAAAGAGGAGATGGGGGAGTGGCAAAAGGAGGGGGGCTTGTGAGGGGGTCCCCAAGGAAGTAGATGGGAGGAACAGCAAAAGGGGGGAAATGGGAGTTTGTTGGGGTACCCAAGGGAGGAGCTGGAATTTGGGGGGGGGGGAGTTTCAAAAAGAGGGGGGGGACTCAAAGAGGAACAGCAAAAGGGGGGAAATGGGAGTTTGTGGGGGGTACCCAAGGGAGGAGCTGGCATTTAATGGGTAGCAAAAGGAGGGAGTGGGGGGGAGGGACCCAAGGGCCTAGATGGGAGGGGTTCCTGGTGCTTGGGTAGCATGGAAGGGTGCAGGAGCTTGGGGGGTACTGAAAGGAGCTGGGGTGCAGGAGTTTGGGGGTTACCCAGAGGAGTAGATGTGAGGGGTGCAGGAGGGAGGGATTTGTGCACCCCTCCTTTTGCTTACCATCTACATCATGGCCTCACGCCTACTCTTCTGAGTACCCCTCCCCCCGTACCCCTTCTTTTGCATTCACGGTTACACAGCTTTATTGGGGGGGGGGGGGAGCAGGAGCTTAGGGGGTACCCAAAAGAGTAGATGGCAGGAGACGGGGGGTATGACAAAAGGAGGGGAGTCCCCAAGGAAGTAGATGGGAGTTTGTGGGCAGATCTCAGTTGAAGGAGGTCTTCTAGTGCTACCCCACCCCCTTGCACACATATGCCTTACTAGCATCCCCACTTTTATCTTCTTCGAACCAATTGCCAACCACCTCCTTTGCTGCACTCATAGAGACAGCTTCTATTTTGCAGCCTCCATTTTAAGCTCCTCCCTTCCAGAGGCCAACATGCCTAGCTCACCTTTGACCGACACCCCAGTTTCTGCTCTCCCAATCTCCTCCCTTGCTGCACCCATGAGATAGCTTTCCCTTGTCTTTTGCCCTCCTCCTCAATTATAACCTTCCCTTCCCTTCCAGAACACAACATGCCTAGCTCACTCTTGCTGCAGCCTCTAGGCCTATTACACCTTTGACAGACACCTCAGTGCCATCCCTCTTATTGTACCCGTAATACAGCTTGCCCTTCTATTGAACAACCCCAACTTTATCTTCCTCTTAGGCCAGCCAACTTCATTCTTGCTGCAGCTTCCAAGCCAATCACAAGCTATTGTTGCATCAATCCGAGCATACCGCTGCCAGGATTCAAACTCATAACTGCACAAGCTCACAGTAGCACAACCGACGCATTAACCCACTGCACCACAGGCAGAACTGCTTGTGACACCTTCCAAAAACTAGGGCTTTGTTAGACGACATCGAAACTTGCCAGTAAATTAGGGGAGTGGTTAAGTGTTTGGTATAAGCAAGTGCACAGCTCACTGAATATAGGCCTCCTTTTTGGCAGGCCTCTCAAGCAGCTACGACTGTGGCTTAGTGGGCAAATGCGCCCTGCTAGCAACCATGAGGTTGTGAGTTCGAATCCAGTGTGTGCCATGCTAAATGTGCAATGTGGATTACTTAAAATTGAGCTGGGTGCTGCAAGAAGCCGCCAGGGTTGAATGGGTTATGGTAAAAATTGTGTATGTGGCCTGGGGTCGGTGGGGAGTCCTGGAAGTGATAAGGCAGCTGGGCTAAAAAGGGGATTGGGGATGGTGAACTATGAGTGCATAGTGGAATGGGGGCGAGACAGGGGCTTGCTGGGACCACTATGGGAAATGGAAGTTTGTGGGGGGTGTACCCAAAGGAGGAGTTGGAGTTTGTGGGAGGAGGGGGAGGAAGTTTAATGGGAGGGACGGCAAAAGGAGGGAAATGGAAGTTTGGGGGGTGGGTATCCAAGGGAGGAGCTGGAGTTTGGGGGAGAGGTTCATAGATGGGAGGGGTTGCTGGGTAGCATCAAGGGGTACAGGAGCTTAGGGGGTACAGAAAGGAGTTCAGGTGGAGGAGTTTAGGGGTTACCCAAAGGAATAGATGTGATGGGTGCAGGAGGGAGGGATTTGTACACCCCTACTTTTGCTTACCATCTACACGTCTTCTCCCCGAGTACCTCCCCTGTACCCCTTCTTTTGCATTTGCGGTTACACAGCTTTTCTGGGGGGGGGGGGGGTGCAGAAGTTTAGGGGGGTACCCAAAAGAGGAGATGGGGGAGTGGCAAAAGGAGGGGGGCTTGTGGGGGTATGGGAGGAGGGGCAAAAGGAGGGGAGTTTGTGGGTGGGGGTCCCCAAGGAAGTATGGGGGAGTGGCAAAAGGAGGGGGGCTTGTGGGGGGGTCCCCAAGGAAGTAGATGGGAGGAACAGCAAAAGGAGGGAAATGGAAGTTTGGGGGGTACCCAAGGGAAGAGCTGGAGTTTGGGGGAGAGGTTCTTAGATGGGAGGGGTTCTTGGGTAGCACGGAGGGGTGCAGGAGCTTGGGGGGTGCAGAAAGGAGTTAAGGTGCAGGAGTTTAGGGGTTACCCAAAGGAATAGATGCGATGGGTGCAGGAGGGAGGGATTTGTGCACCCCTTCTTTTGCTTACCATCTACACGTCTACTCCCCTGAGTGCCTCCGCTGTACCCCTTCTTTTGCATTCGCGGTTACACATCTTTCCTGGGGGGGAGCAGGAGTTTAGGGGGGTACCCAAAAGAGGAGATGGGGGAGTGGCAAAAGGAGGGGGGCTTGTGAGGGGGTCCCCAAGGAAGTAGATGGGAGGAACAGCAAAAGGGGGGAAATGGGAGTTTGTTGGGGTACCCAAGGGAGGAGCTGGAATTTGGGGGGGGGGGAGTTTCAAAAAGAGGGGGGGGGACTCAAAGAGGAACAGCAAAAGGGGGGAAATGGGAGTTTGTGGGGGGTACCCAAGGGAGGAGCTGGCATTTAATGGGTAGCAAAAGGAGGGAGTGGGGGGGAGGGACCCAAGGGCCTAGATGGGAGGGGTTCCTGGTGCTTGGGTAGCATGGAAGGGTGCAGGAGCTTGGGGGGTACTGAAAGGAGCTGGGGTGCAGGAGTTTGGGGGTTACCCAGAGGAGTAGATGTGAGGGGTGCAGGAGGGAGGGATTTGTGCACCCCTCCTTTTGCTTACCATCTACATCATGGCCTCACGCCTACTCTTCTGAGTACCCCTCCCCCCGTACCCCTTCTTTTGCATTCACGGTTACACAGCTTTATTGGGGGGGGGGGGGGAGCAGGAGCTTAGGGGGTACCCAAAAGAGTAGATGGCAGGAGACGGGGGGTATGACAAAAGGAGGGGAGTCCCCAAGGAAGTAGATGGGAGTTTGTGGGCAGATCTCAGTTGAAGGAGGTCTTCTAGTGCTACCCCACCCCCTTGCACACATATGCCTTACTAGCATCCCCACTTTTATCTTCTTCGAACCAATTGCCAACCACCTCCTTTGCTGCACTCATAGAGACAGCTTCTATTTTGCAGCCTCCATTTTAAGCTCCTCCCTTCCAGAGGCCAACATGCCTAGCTCACCTTTGACCGACACCCCAGTTTCTGCTCTCCCAATCTCCTCCCTTGCTGCACCCATGAGATAGCTTTCCCTTGTCTTTTGCCCTCCTCCTCAATTATAACCTTCCCTTCCCTTCCAGAACACAACATGCCTAGCTCACTCTTGCTGCAGCCTCTAGGCCTATTACACCTTTGACAGACACCTCAGTGCCATCCCTCTTATTGTACCCGTAATACAGCTTGCCCTTCTATTGAACAACCCCAACTTTATCTTCCTCTTAGGCCAGCCAACTTCATTCTTGCTGCAGCTTCCAAGCCAATCACAAGCTATTGTTGCATCAATCCGAGCATACCGCTGCCAGGATTCAAACTCATAACTGCACAAGCTCACAGTAGCACAACCGACGCATTAACCCACTGCACCACAGGCAGAACTGCTTGTGACACCTTCCAAAAACTAGGGCTTTGTTAGACGACATCGAAACTTGCCAGTAAATTAGGGGAGTGGTTAAGTGTTTGGTATAAGCAAGTGCACAGCTCACTGAATATAGGCCTCCTTTTTGGCAGGCCTCTCAAGCAGCTACGACTGTGGCTTAGTGGGCAAATGCGCCCTGCTAGCAACCATGAGGTTGTGAGTTCGAATCCAGTGTGTGCCATGCTAAATGTGCAATGTGGATTACTTAAAATTGAGCTGGGTGCTGCAAGAAGCCGCCAGGGTTGAATGGGTTATGGTAAAAATTGTGTATGTGGCCTGGGGTCGGTGGGGAGTCCTGGAAGTGATAAGGCAGCTGGGCTAAAAAGGGGATTGGGGATGGTGAACTATGAGTGCATAGTGGAATGGGGGCGAGACAGGGGCTTGCTGGGACCACTATGGGAAATGGAAGTTTGTGGGGGGTGTACCCAAAGGAGGAGTTGGAGTTTGTGGGAGGAAGGGGAGGAAGTTTAATGGGAGGGACGGCAAAAGGAGGGAAATGGAAGTTTGGGGGGTGGGTATCCAAGGGAGGAGCTGGAGTTTGGGGGAGAGGTTCATAGATGGGAGGGGTTGTTGGGTAGCATCAAGGGGTACAGGAGCTTAGGGGGTACAGAAAGGAGTTCAGGTGGAGGAGTTTAGGGGTTACCCAAAGGAATAGATGTGATGGGTGCAGGAGGGAGGGATTTGTACACCCCTACTTTTGCTTACCATCTACACGTCTTCTCCCCGAGTACCTCCCCTGTACCCCTTCTTTTGCATTTGCGGTTACACAGCTTTTCTGGGGGGGGGGGGGGGCAGAAGTTTAGGGGGGTACCCAAAAGAGGAGATGGGGGAGTGGCAAAAGGAGGGGGGCTTGTGGGGGTATGGGAGGAGGGGCAAAAGGAGGGGAGTTTGTGGGTGGGGGTCCCCAAGGAAGTATGGGGGAGTGGCAAAAGGAGGGGGGCTTGTGGGGGGGTCCCCAAGGAAGTAGATGGGAGGAACAGCAAAAGGAGGGAAATGGAAGTTTGGGGGGTACCCAAGGGAAGAGCTGGAGTTTGGGGGAGAGGTTCTTAGATGGGAGGGGTTCTTGGGTAGCACGGAGGGGTGCAGGAGCTTGGGGGGTGCAGAAAGGAGTTAAGGTGCAGGAGTTTAGGGGTTACCCAAAGGAATAGATGCGATGGGTGCAGGAGGGAGGGATTTGTGCACCCCTTCTTTTGCTTACCATCTACACGTCTACTCCCCTGAGTGCCTCCGCTGTACCCCTTCTTTTGCATTCGCGGTTACACATCTTTCCTGGGGGGGAGCAGGAGTTTAGGGGGGTACCCAAAAGAGGAGATGGGGGAGTGGCAAAAGGAGGGGGGCTTGTGAGGGGGTCCCCAAGGAAGTAGATGGGAGGAACAGCAAAAGGGGGGAAATGGGAGTTTGTTGGGGTACCCAAGGGAGGAGCTGGAATTTGGGGGGGGGGGGGAGTTTCAAAAAGAGGGGGGGGGACTCAAAGAGGAACAGCAAAAGGGGGGAAATGGGAGTTTGTGGGGGGTACCCAAGGGAGGAGCTGGCATTTAATGGGTAGCAAAAGGAGGGAGTGGGGGGGAGGGACCCAAGGGCCTAGATGGGAGGGGTTCCTGGTGCTTGGGTAGCATGGAAGGGTGCAGGAGCTTGGGGGGTACTGAAAGGAGCTGGGGTGCAGGAGTTTGGGGGTTACCCAGAGGAGTAGATGTGAGGGGTGCAGGAGGGAGGGATTTGTGCACCCCTCCTTTTGCTTACCATCTACATCATGGCCTCACGCCTACTCTTCTGAGTACCCCTCCCCCCGTACCCCTTCTTTTGCATTCACGGTTACACAGCTTTATTGGGGGGGGGGGGGGAGCAGGAGCTTAGGGGGTACCCAAAAGAGTAGATGGCAGGAGACGGGGGGTATGACAAAAGGAGGGGAGTCCCCAAGGAAGTAGATGGGAGTTTGTGGGCAGATCTCAGTTGAAGGAGGTCTTCTAGTGCTACCCCACCCCCTTGCACACATATGCCTTACTAGCATCCCCACTTTTATCTTCTTCGAACCAATTGCCAACCACCTCCTTTGCTGCACTCATAGAGACAGCTTCTATTTTGCAGCCTCCATTTTAAGCTCCTCCCTTCCAGAGGCCAACATGCCTAGCTCACCTTTGACCGACACCCCAGTTTCTGCTCTCCCAATCTCCTCCCTTGCTGCACCCATGAGATAGCTTTCCCTTGTCTTTTGCCCTCCTCCTCAATTATAACCTTCCCTTCCCTTCCAGAACACAACATGCCTAGCTCACTCTTGCTGCAGCCTCTAGGCCTATTACACCTTTGACAGACACCTCAGTGCCATCCCTCTTATTGTACCCGTAATACAGCTTGCCCTTCTATTGAACAACCCCAACTTTATCTTCCTCTTAGGCCAGCCAACTTCATTCTTGCTGCAGCTTCCAAGCCAATCACAAGCTATTGTTGCATCAATCCGAGCATACCGCTGCCAGGATTCAAACTCATAACTGCACAAGCTCACAGTAGCACAACCGACGCATTAACCCACTGCACCACAGGCAGAACTGCTTGTGACACCTTCCAAAAACTAGGGCTTTGTTAGACGACATCGAAACTTGCCAGTAAATTAGGGGAGTGGTTAAGTGTTTGGTATAAGCAAGTGCACAGCTCACTGAATATAGGCCTCCTTTTTGGCAGGCCTCTCAAGCAGCTACGACTGTGGCTTAGTGGGCAAATGCGCCCTGCTAGCAACCATGAGGTTGTGAGTTCGAATCCAGTGTGTGCCATGCTAAATGTGCAATGTGGATTACTTAAAATTGAGCTGGGTGCTGCAAGAAGCCGCCAGGGTTGAATGGGTTATGGTAAAAATTGTGTATGTGGCCTGGGGTCGGTGGGGAGTCCTGGAAGTGATAAGGCAGCTGGGCTAAAAAGGGGATTGGGGATGGTGAACTATGAGTGCATAGTGGAATGGGGGCGAGACAGGGGCTTGCTGGGACCACTATGGGAAATGGAAGTTTGTGGGGGGTGTACCCAAAGGAGGAGTTGGAGTTTGTGGGAGGAAGGGGAGGAAGTTTAATGGGAGGGACGGCAAAAGGAGGGAAATGGAAGTTTGGGGGGTGGGTATCCAAGGGAGGAGCTGGAGTTTGGGGGAGAGGTTCATAGATGGGAGGGGTTGTTGGGTAGCATCAAGGGGTACAGGAGCTTAGGGGGTACAGAAAGGAGTTCAGGTGGAGGAGTTTAGGGGTTACCCAAAGGAATAGATGTGATGGGTGCAGGAGGGAGGGATTTGTACACCCCTACTTTTGCTTACCATCTACACGTCTTCTCCCCGAGTACCTCCCCTGTACCCCTTCTTTTGCATTTGCGGTTACACAGCTTTTCTGGGGGGGGGGGGGTGCAGAAGTTTAGGGGGGTACCCAAAAGAGGAGATGGGGGAGTGGCAAAAGGAGGGGGGCTTGTGGGGGTATGGGAGGAGGGGCAAAAGGAGGGGAGTTTGTGGGTGGGGGTCCCCAAGGAAGTATGGGGGAGTGGCAAAAGGAGGGGGGCTTGTGGGGGGGTCCCCAAGGAAGTAGATGGGAGGAACAGCAAAAGGAGGGAAATGGAAGTTTGGGGGGTACCCAAGGGAAGAGCTGGAGTTTGGGGGAGAGGTTCTTAGATGGGAGGGGTTCTTGGGTAGCACGGAGGGGTGCAGGAGCTTGGGGGGTGCAGAAAGGAGTTAAGGTGCAGGAGTTTAGGGGTTACCCAAAGGAATAGATGCGATGGGTGCAGGAGGGAGGGATTTGTGCACCCCTTCTTTTGCTTACCATCTACACGTCTACTCCCCTGAGTGCCTCCGCTGTACCCCTTCTTTTGCATTCGCGGTTACACATCTTTCCTGGGGGGGAGCAGGAGTTTAGGGGGGTACCCAAAAGAGGAGATGGGGGAGTGGCAAAAGGAGGGGGGCTTGTGAGGGGGTCCCCAAGGAAGTAGATGGGAGGAACAGCAAAAGGGGGGAAATGGGAGTTTGTTGGGGTACCCAAGGGAGGAGCTGGAATTTGGGGGGGGGGGAGTTTCAAAAAGAGGGGGGGGGACTCAAAGAGGAACATCAAAAGGGGGGAAATGGGAGTTTGTGGGGGGTACCCAAGGGAGGAGCTGGCATTTAATGGGTAGCAAAAGGAGGGAGTGGGGGGGAGGGACCCAAGGGCCTAGATGGGAGGGGTTCCTGGTGCTTGGGTAGCATGGAAGGGTGCAGGAGCTTGGGGGGTACTGAAAGGAGCTGGGGTGCAGGAGTTTGGGGGTTACCCAGAGGAGTAGATGTGAGGGGTGCAGGAGGGAGGGATTTGTGCACCCCTCCTTTTGCTTACCATCTACATCATGGCCTCACGCCTACTCTTCTGAGTACCCCTCCCCCCGTACCCCTTCTTTTGCATTCACGGTTACACAGCTTTATTGGGGGGGGGGGGGGAGCAGGAGCTTAGGGGGTACCCAAAAGAGTAGATGGCAGGAGACGGGGGGTATGACAAAAGGAGGGGAGTCCCCAAGGAAGTAGATGGGAGTTTGTGGGCAGATCTCAGTTGAAGGAGGTCTTCTAGTGCTACCCCACCCCCTTGCACACATATGCCTTACTAGCATCCCCACTTTTATCTTCTTCGAACCAATTGCCAACCACCTCCTTTGCTGCACTCATAGAGACAGCTTCTATTTTGCAGCCTCCATTTTAAGCTCCTCCCTTCCAGAGGCCAACATGCCTAGCTCACCTTTGACCGACACCCCAGTTTCTGCTCTCCCAATCTCCTCCCTTGCTGCACCCATGAGATAGCTTTCCCTTGTCTTTTGCCCTCCTCCTCAATTATAACCTTCCCTTCCCTTCCAGAACACAACATGCCTAGCTCACTCTTGCTGCAGCCTCTAGGCCTATTACACCTTTGACAGACACCTCAGTGCCATCCCTCTTATTGTACCCGTAATACAGCTTGCCCTTCTATTGAACAACCCCAACTTTATCTTCCTCTTAGGCCAGCCAACTTCATTCTTGCTGCAGCTTCCAAGCCAATCACAAGCTATTGTTGCATCAATCCGAGCATACCGCTGCCAGGATTCAAACTCATAACTGCACAAGCTCACAGTAGCACAACCGACGCATTAACCCACTGCACCACAGGCAGAACTGCTTGTGACACCTTCCAAAAACTAGGGCTTTGTTAGACGACATCGAAACTTGCCAGTAAATTAGGGGAGTGGTTAAGTGTTTGGTATAAGCAAGTGCACAGCTCACTGAATATAGGCCTCCTTTTTGGCAGGCCTCTCAAGCAGCTACGACTGTGGCTTAGTGGGCAAATGCGCCCTGCTAGCAACCATGAGGTTGTGAGTTCGAATCCAGTGTGTGCCATGCTAAATGTGCAATGTGGATTACTTAAAATTGAGCTGGGTGCTGCAAGAAGCCGCCAGGGTTGAATGGGTTATGGTAAAAATTGTGTATGTGGCCTGGGGTCAGTGGGGAGTCCTGGAAGTGATAAGGCAGCTGGGCTAAAAAGGGGATTGGGGATGGTGAACTATGAGTGCATAGTGGAATGGGGGCGAGACAGGGGCTTGCTGGGACCACTATGGGAAATGGAAGTTTGTGGGGGGTGTACCCAAAGGAGGAGTTGGAGTTTGTGGGAGGAAGGGGAGGAAGTTTAATGGGAGGGACGGCAAAAGGAGGGAAATGGAAGTTTGGGGGGTGGGTATCCAAGGGAGGAGCTGGAGTTTGGGGGAGAGGTTCATAGATGGGAGGGGTTGTTGGGTAGCATCAAGGGGTACAGGAGCTTAGGGGGTACAGAAAGGAGTTCAGGTGGAGGAGTTTAGGGGTTACCCAAAGGAATAGATGTGATGGGTGCAGGAGGGAGGGATTTGTACACCCCTACTTTTGCTTACCATCTACACGTCTTCTCCCCGAGTACCTCCCCTGTACCCCTTCTTTTGCATTTGCGGTTACACAGCTTTTCTGGGGGGGGGGGGTGCAGAAGTTTAGGGGGGTACCCAAAAGAGGAGATGGGGGAGTGGCAAAAGGAGGGGGGCTTGTGGGGGTATGGGAGGAGGGGCAAAAGGAGGGGAGTTTGTGGGTGGGGGTCCCCAAGGAAGTATGGGGGAGTGGCAAAAGGAGGGGGGCTTGTGGGGGGGTCCCCAAGGAAGTAGATGGGAGGAACAGCAAAAGGAGGGAAATGGAAGTTTGGGGGGTACCCAAGGGAAGAGCTGGAGTTTGGGGGAGAGGTTCTTAGATGGGAGGGGTTCTTGGGTAGCACGGAGGGGTGCAGGAGCTTGGGGGGTGCAGAAAGGAGTTAAGGTGCAGGAGTTTAGGGGTTACCCAAAGGAATAGATGCGATGGGTGCAGGAGGGAGGGATTTGTGCACCCCTTCTTTTGCTTACCATCTACACGTCTACTCCCCTGAGTGCCTCCGCTGTACCCCTTCTTTTGCATTCGCGGTTACACATCTTTCCTGGGGGGGAGCAGGAGTTTAGGGGGGTACCCAAAAGAGGAGATGGGGGAGTGGCAAAAGGAGGGGGGCTTGTGAGGGGGTCCCCAAGGAAGTAGATGGGAGGAACAGCAAAAGGGGGGAAATGGGAGTTTGTTGGGGTACCCAAGGGAGGAGCTGGAATTTGGGGGGGGGGGAGTTTCAAAAAGAGGGGGGGGGACTCAAAGAGGAACATCAAAAGGGGGGAAATGGGAGTTTGTGGGGGGTACCCAAGGGAGGAGCTGGCATTTAATGGGTAGCAAAAGGAGGGAGTGGGGGGGAGGGACCCAAGGGCCTAGATGGGAGGGGTTCCTGGTGCTTGGGTAGCATGGAAGGGTGCAGGAGCTTGGGGGGTACTGAAAGGAGCTGGGGTGCAGGAGTTTGGGGGTTACCCAGAGGAGTAGATGTGAGGGGTGCAGGAGGGAGGGATTTGTGCACCCCTCCTTTTGCTTACCATCTACATCATGGCCTCACGCCTACTCTTCTGAGTACCCCTCCCCCCGTACCCCTTCTTTTGCATTCACGGTTACACAGCTTTATTGGGGGGGGGGGGGAGCAGGAGCTTAGGGGGTACCCAAAAGTATAGATGGCAGGAGACGGGGGGTATGACAAAAGGAGGGGAGTCCCCAAGGAAGTAGATGGGAGTTTGTGGGCAGATCTCAGTTGAAGGAGGTCTTCTAGTGCTACCCCACCCCCTTGCACACATATGCCTTACTAGCATCCCCACTTTTATCTTCTTCGAACCAATTGCCAACCACCTCCTTTGCTGCACTCATAGAGACAGCTTCTATTTTGCAGCCTCCATTTTAAGCTCCTCCCTTCCAGAGGCCAACATGCCTAGCTCACCTTTGACCGACACCCCAGTTTCTGCTCTCCCAATCTCCTCCCTTGCTGCACCCATGAGATAGCTTTCCCTTGTCTTTTGCCCTCCTCCTCAATTATAACCTTCCCTTCCCTTCCAGAACACAACATGCCTAGCTCACTCTTGCTGCAGCCTCTAGGCCTATTACACCTTTGACAGACACCTCAGTGCCATCCCTCTTATTGTACCCGTAATACAGCTTGCCCTTCTATTGAACAACCCCAACTTTATCTTCCTCTTAGGCCAGCCAACTTCATTCTTGCTGCAGCTTCCAAGCCAATCACAAGCTATTGTTGCATCAATCCGAGCATACCGCTGCCAGGATTCAAACTCATAACTGCACAAGCTCACAGTAGCACAACCGACGCATTAACCCACTGCACCACAGGCAGAACTGCTTGTGACACCTTCCAAAAACTAGGGCTTTGTTAGACGACATCGAAACTTGCCAGTAAATTAGGGGAGTGGTTAAGTGTTTGGTATAAGCAAGTGCACAGCTCACTGAATATAGGCCTCCTTTTTGGCAGGCCTCTCAAGCAGCTACGACTGTGGCTTAGTGGGCAAATGCGCCCTGCTAGCAACCATGAGGTTGTGAGTTCGAATCCAGTGTGTGCCATGCTAAATGTGCAATGTGGATTACTTAAAATTGAGCTGGGTGCTGCAAGAAGCCGCCAGGGTTGAATGGGTTATGGTAAAAATTGTGTATGTGGCCTGGGGTCGGTGGGGAGTCCTGGAAGTGATAAGGCAGCTGGGCTAAAAAGGGGATTGGGGATGGTGAACTATGAGTGCATAGTGGAATGGGGGCGAGACAGGGGCTTGCTGGGACCACTATGGGAAATGGAAGTTTGTGGGGGGTGTACCCAAAGGAGGAGTTGGAGTTTGTGGGAGGAGGGGGAGGAAGTTTAATGGGAGGGACGGCAAAAGGAGGGAAATGGAAGTTTGGGGGGTGGGTATCCAAGGGAGGAGCTGGAGTTTGGGGGAGAGGTTCATAGATGGGAGGGGTTGCTGGGTAGCATCAAGGGGTACAGGAGCTTAGGGGGTACAGAAAGGAGTTCAGGTGGAGGAGTTTAGGGGTTACCCAAAGGAATAGATGTGATGGGTGCAGGAGGGAGGGATTTGTACACCCCTACTTTTGCTTACCATCTACACGTCTTCTCCCCGAGTACCTCCCCTGTACCCCTTCTTTTGCATTTGCGGTTACACAGCTTTTCTGGGGGGGGGGGTGCAGAAGTTTAGGGGGGTACCCAAAAGAGGAGATGGGGGAGTGGCAAAAGGAGGGGGGCTTGTGGGGGTATGGGAGGAGGGGCAAAAGGAGGGGAGTTTGTGGGTGGGGGTCCCCAAGGAAGTATGGGGGAGTGGCAAAAGGAGGGGGGCTTGTGGGGGGGTCCCCAAGGAAGTAGATGGGAGGAACAGCAAAAGGAGGGAAATGGAAGTTTGGGGGGTACCCAAGGGAAGAGCTGGAGTTTGGGGGAGAGGTTCTTAGATGGGAGGGGTTCTTGGGTAGCACGGAGGGGTGCAGGAGCTTGGGGGGTGCAGAAAGGAGTTAAGGTGCAGGAGTTTAGGGGTTACCCAAAGGAATAGATGTGATGGGTGCAGGAGGGAGGGATTTGTGCACCCCTTCTTTTGCTTACCATCTACACGTCTACTCCCCTGAGTGCCTCCGCTGTACCCCTTCTTTTGCATTCGCGGTTACACATCTTTCCTGGGGGGGAGCAGGAGTTTAGGGGGGTACCCAAAAGAGGAGATGGGGGAGTGGCAAAAGGAGGGGGGCTTGTGAGGGGGTCCCCAAGGAAGTAGATGGGAGGAACAGCAAAAGGGGGGAAATGGGAGTTTGTTGGGGTACCCAAGGGAGGAGCTGGAATTTGGGGGGGGGGGAGTTTCAAAAAGAGGGGGGGGACTCAAAGAGGAACATCAAAAGGGGGGAAATGGGAGTTTGTGGGGGGTACCCAAGGGAGGAGCTGGCATTTAATGGGTAGCAAAAGGAGGGAGTGGGGGGGAGGGACCCAAGGGCCTAGATGGGAGGGGTTCCTGGTGCTTGGGTAGCATGGAAGGGTGCAGGAGCTTGGGGGGTACTGAAAGGAGCTGGGGTGCAGGAGTTTGGGGGTTACCCAGAGGAGTAGATGTGAGGGGTGCAGGAGGGAGGGATTTGTGCACCCCTCCTTTTGCTTACCATCTACATCATGGCCTCACGCCTACTCTTCTGAGTACCCCTCCCCCCGTACCCCTTCTTTTGCATTCACGGTTACACAGCTTTATTGGGGGGGGGGGGGGAGCAGGAGCTTAGGGGGTACCCAAAAGAGTAGATGGCAGGAGACGGGGGGTATGACAAAAGGAGGGGAGTCCCCAAGGAAGTAGATGGGAGTTTGTGGGCAGATCTCAGTTGAAGGAGGTCTTCTAGTGCTACCCCACCCCCTTGCACACATATGCCTTACTAGCATCCCCACTTTTATCTTCTTCGAACCAATTGCCAACCACCTCCTTTGCTGCACTCATAGAGACAGCTTCTATTTTGCAGCCTCCATTTTAAGCTCCTCCCTTCCAGAGGCCAACATGCCTAGCTCACCTTTGACCGACACCCCAGTTTCTGCTCTCCCAATCTCCTCCCTTGCTGCACCCATGAGATAGCTTTCCCTTGTCTTTTGCCCTCCTCCTCAATTATAACCTTCCCTTCCCTTCCAGAACACAACATGCCTAGCTCACTCTTGCTGCAGCCTCTAGGCCTATTACACCTTTGACAGACACCTCAGTGCCATCCCTCTTATTGTACCCGTAATACAGCTTGCCCTTCTATTGAACAACCCCAACTTTATCTTCCTCTTAGGCCAGCCAACTTCATTCTTGCTGCAGCTTCCAAGCCAATCACAAGCTATTGTTGCATCAATCCGAGCATACCGCTGCCAGGATTCAAACTCATAACTGCACAAGCTCACAGTAGCACAACCGACGCATTAACCCACTGCACCACAGGCAGAACTGCTTGTGACACCTTCCAAAAACTAGGGCTTTGTTAGACGACATCGAAACTTGCCAGTAAATTAGGGGAGTGGTTAAGTGTTTGGTATAAGCAAGTGCACAGCTCACTGAATATAGGCCTCCTTTTTGGCAGGCCTCTCAAGCAGCTACGACTGTGGCTTAGTGGGCAAATGCGCCCTGCTAGCAACCATGAGGTTGTGAGTTCGAATCCAGTGTGTGCCATGCTAAATGTGCAATGTGGATTACTTAAAATTGAGCTGGGTGCTGCAAGAAGCCGCCAGGGTTGAATGGGTTATGGTAAAAATTGTGCATGTGGCCTGGGGTCGGTGGGGAGTCCTGGAAGTGATAAGGCAGCTGGGCTAAAAAGGGGATTGGGGATGGTGAACTATGAGTGCATAGTGGAATGGGGGCGAGACAGGGGCTTGCTGGGACCACTATGGGAAATGGAAGTTTGTGGGGGGTGTACCCAAAGGAGGAGTTGGAGTTTGTGGGAGGAGGGGGAGGAAGTTTAATGGGAGGGACGGCAAAAGGAGGGAAATGGAAGTTTGGGGGGTGGGTATCCAAGGGAGGAGCTGGAGTTTGGGGGAGAGGTTCATAGATGGGAGGGGTTGTTGGGTAGCATCAAGGGGTACAGGAGCTTAGGGGGTACAGAAAGGAGTTCAGGTGGAGGAGTTTAGGGGTTACCCAAAGGAATAGATGTGATGGGTGCAGGAGGGAGGGATTTGTACACCCCTACTTTTGCTTACCATCTACACGTCTTCTCCCCGAGTACCTCCCCTGTACCCCTTCTTTTGCATTTGCGGTTACACAGCTTTTCTGGGGGGGGGGGGTGCAGAAGTTTAGGGGGGTACCCAAAAGAGGAGATGGGGGAGTGGCAAAAGGAGGGGGGCTTGTGGGGGTATGGGAGGAGGGGCAAAAGGAGGGGAGTTTGTGGGTGGGGGTCCCCAAGGAAGTATGGGGGAGTGGCAAAAGGAGGGGGGCTTGTGGGGGGGTCCCCAAGGAAGTAGATGGGAGGAACAGCAAAAGGAGGGAAATGGAAGTTTGGGGGGTACCCAAGGGAAGAGCTGGAGTTTGGGGGAGAGGTTCTTAGATGGGAGGGGTTCTTGGGTAGCACGGAGGGGTGCAGGAGCTTGGGGGGTGCAGAAAGGAGTTAAGGTGCAGGAGTTTAGGGGTTACCCAAAGGAATAGATGCGATGGGTGCAGGAGGGAGGGATTTGTGCACCCCTTCTTTTGCTTACCATCTACACGTCTACTCCCCTGAGTGCCTCCGCTGTACCCCTTCTTTTGCATTCGCGGTTACACATCTTTCCTGGGGGGGAGCAGGAGTTTAGGGGGGTACCCAAAAGAGGAGATGGGGGAGTGGCAAAAGGAGGGGGGCTTGTGAGGGGGTCCCCAAGGAAGTAGATGGGAGGAACAGCAAAAGGGGGGAAATGGGAGTTTGTTGGGGTACCCAAGGGAGGAGCTGGAATTTGGGGGGGGGGGGAGTTTCAAAAAGAGGGGGGGGGACTCAAAGAGGAACAGCAAAAGGGGGGAAATGGGAGTTTGTGGGGGGTACCCAAGGGAGGAGCTGGCATTTAATGGGTAGCAAAAGGAGGGAGTGGGGGGGAGGGACCCAAGGGCCTAGATGGGAGGGGTTCCTGGTGCTTGGGTAGCATGGAAGGGTGCAGGAGCTTGGGGGGTACTGAAAGGAGCTGGGGTGCAGGAGTTTGGGGGTTACCCAGAGGAGTAGATGTGAGGGGTGCAGGAGGGAGGGATTTGTGCACCCCTCCTTTTGCTTACCATCTACATCATGGCCTCACGCCTACTCTTCTGAGTACCCCTCCCCCCGTACCCCTTCTTTTGCATTCACGGTTACACAGCTTTATTGGGGGGGGGGGGGAGCAGGAGCTTAGGGGGTACCCAAAAGAGTAGATGGCAGGAGACGGGGGGTATGACAAAAGGAGGGGAGTCCCCAAGGAAGTAGATGGGAGTTTGTGGGCAGATCTCAGTTGAAGGAGGTCTTCTAGTGCTACCCCACCCCCTTGCACACATATGCCTTACTAGCATCCCCACTTTTATCTTCTTCGAACCAATTGCCAACCACCTCCTTTGCTGCACTCATAGAGACAGCTTCTATTTTGCAGCCTCCATTTTAAGCTCCTCCCTTCCAGAGGCCAACATGCCTAGCTCACCTTTGACCGACACCCCAGTTTCTGCTCTCCCAATCTCCTCCCTTGCTGCACCCATGAGATAGCTTTCCCTTGTCTTTTGCCCTCCTCCTCAATTATAACCTTCCCTTCCCTTCCAGAACACAACATGCCTAGCTCACTCTTGCTGCAGCCTCTAGGCCTATTACACCTTTGACAGACACCTCAGTGCCATCCCTCTTATTGTACCCGTAATACAGCTTGCCCTTCTATTGAACAACCCCAACTTTATCTTCCTCTTAGGCCAGCCAACTTCATTCTTGCTGCAGCTTCCAAGCCAATCACAAGCTATTGTTGCATCAATCCGAGCATACCGCTGCCAGGATTCAAACTCATAACTGCACAAGCTCACAGTAGCACAACCGACGCATTAACCCACTGCACCACAGGCAGAACTGCTTGTGACACCTTCCAAAAACTAGGGCTTTGTTAGACGACATCGAAACTTGCCAGTAAATTAGGGGAGTGGTTAAGTGTTTGGTATAAGCAAGTGCACAGCTCACTGAATATAGGCCTCCTTTTTGGCAGGCCTCTCAAGCAGCTACGACTGTGGCTTAGTGGGCAAATGCGCCCTGCTAGCAACCATGAGGTTGTGAGTTCGAATCCAGTGTGTGCCATGCTAAATGTGCAATGTGGATTACTTAAAATTGAGCTGGGTGCTGCAAGAAGCCGCCAGGGTTGAATGGGTTATGGTAAAAATTGTGTATGTGGCCTGGGGTCGGTGGGGAGTCCTGGAAGTGATAAGGCAGCTGGGCTAAAAAGGGGATTGGGGATGGTGAACTATGAGTGCATAGTGGAATGGGGGCGAGACAGGGGCTTGCTGGGACCACTATGGGAAATGGAAGTTTGTGGGGGGTGTACCCAAAGGAGGAGTTGGAGTTTGTGGGAGGAGGGGGAGGAAGTTTAATGGGAGGGACGGCAAAAGGAGGGAAATGGAAGTTTGGGGGGTGGGTATCCAAGGGAGGAGCTGGAATTTGGGGGAGAGGTTCATAGATGGGAGGGGTTGCTGGGTAGCATCAAGGGGTACAGGAGCTTAGGGGGTACAGAAAGGAGTTCAGGTGGAGGAGTTTAGGGGTTACCCAAAGGAATAGGTGTGATGGGTGCAGGAGGGAGGGATTTGTACACCCCTACTTTTGCTTACCATCTACACGTCTTCTCCCCGAGTACCTCCCCTGTACCCCTTCTTTTGCATTTGCGGTTACACAGCTTTTCTGGGGGGGGGGTGCAGAAGTTTAGGGGGGTACCCAAAAGAGGAGATGGGGGAGTGGCAAAAGGAGGGGGGCTTGTGGGGGTATGGGAGGAGGGGCAAAAGGAGGGGAGTTTGTGGGTGGGGGTCCCCAAGGAAGTATGGGGGAGTGGCAAAAGGAGGGGGGCTTGTGGGGGGGTCCCCAAGGAAGTAGATGGGAGGAACAGCAAAAGGAGGGAAATGGAAGTTTGGGGGGTACCCAAGGGAAGAGCTGGAGTTTGGGGGAGAGGTTCTTAGATGGGAGGGGTTCTTGGGTAGCACGGAGGGGTGCAGGAGCTTGGGGGGTGCAGAAAGGAGTTAAGGTGCAGGAGTTTAGGGGTTACCCAAAGGAATAGATGCGATGGGTGCAGGAGGGAGGGATTTGTGCACCCCTTCTTTTGCTTACCATCTACACGTCTACTCCCCTGAGTGCCTCCGCTGTACCCCTTCTTTTGCATTCGCGGTTACACATCTTTCCTGGGGGGGAGCAGGAGTTTAGGGGGGTACCCAAAAGAGGAGATGGGGGAGTGGCAAAAGGAGGGGGGCTTGTGAGGGGGTCCCCAAGGAAGTAGATGGGAGGAACAGCAAAAGGGGGGAAATGGGAGTTTGTTGGGGTACCCAAGGGAGGAGCTGGAATTTGGGGGGGGGGGAGTTTCAAAAAGAGGGGGGGGGACTCAAAGAGGAACATCAAAAGGGGGGAAATGGGAGTTTGTGGGGGGTACCCAAGGGAGGAGCTGGCATTTAATGGGTAGCAAAAGGAGGGAGTGGGGGGGAGGGACCCAAGGGCCTAGATGGGAGGGGTTCCTGGTGCTTGGGTAGCATGGAAGGGTGCAGGAGCTTGGGGGGTACTGAAAGGAGCTGGGGTGCAGGAGTTTGGGGGTTACCCAGAGGAGTAGATGTGAGGGGTGCAGGAGGGAGGGATTTGTGCACCCCTCCTTTTGCTTACCACCTACATCATGGCCTCACGCCTACTCTTCTGAGTACCCCTCCCCCCGTACCCCTTCTTTTGCATTCACGGTTACACAGCTTTATTGGGGGGGGGGGGAGCAGGAGCTTAGGGGGTACCCAAAAGAGTAGATGGCAGGAGACGGGGGGTATGACAAAAGGAGGGGAGTCCCCAAGGAAGTAGATGGGAGTTTGTGGGCAGATCTCAGTTGAAGGAGGTCTTCTAGTGCTACCCCACCCCCTTGCACACATATGCCTTACTAGCATCCCCACTTTTATCTTCTTCGAACCAATTGCCAACCACCTCCTTTGCTGCACTCATAGAGACAGCTTCTATTTTGCAGCCTCCATTTTAAGCTCCTCCCTTCCAGAGGCCAACATGCCTAGCTCACCTTTGACCGACACCCCAGTTTCTGCTCTCCCAATCTCCTCCCTTGCTGCACCCATGAGATAGCTTTCCCTTGTCTTTTGCCCTCCTCCTCAATTATAACCTTCCCTTCCCTTCCAGAACACAACATGCCTAGCTCACTCTTGCTGCAGCCTCTAGGCCTATTACACCTTTGACAGACACCTCAGTGCCATCCCTCTTATTGTACCCGTAATACAGCTTGCCCTTCTATTGAACAACCCCAACTTTATCTTCCTCTTAGGCCAGCCAACTTCATTCTTGCTGCAGCTTCCAAGCCAATCACAAGCTATTGTTGCATCAATCCGAGCATACCGCTGCCAGGATTCAAACTCATAACTGCACAAGCTCACAGTAGCACAACCGACGCATTAACCCACTGCACCACATGAGGTTGTGAGTTCGAATCCAGTGTGTGCCATGCTAAATGTGCAATGTGGATTACTTAAAATTGAGCTGGGTGCTGCAAGAAGCCGCCAGGGTTGAATGGGTTATGGTAAAAATTGTGTATGTGGCCTGGGGTCGGTGGGGAGTCCTGGAAGTGATAAGGCAGCTGGGCTAAAAAGGGGATTGGGGATGGTGAACTATGAGTGCATAGTGGAATGGGGGCGAGACAGGGGCTTGCTGGGACCACTATGGGAAATGGAAGTTTGTGGGGGGTGTACCCAAAGGAGGAGTTGGAGTTTGTGGGAGGAAGGGGAGGAAGTTTAATGGGAGGGACGGCAAAAGGAGGGAAATGGAAGTTTGGGGGGTGGGTATCCAAGGGAGGAGCTGGAGTTTGGGGGAGAGGTTCATAGATGGGAGGGGTTGTTGGGTAGCATCAAGGGGTACAGGAGCTTAGGGGGTACAGAAAGGAGTTCAGGTGGAGGAGTTTAGGGGTTACCCAAAGGAATAGATGTGATGGGTGCAGGAGGGAGGGATTTGTACACCCCTACTTTTGCAGAACTGCTTGTGACACCTTCCAAAAACTAGGGCTTTGTTAGACGACATCGAAACTTGCCAGTAAATTAGGGGAGTGGTTAAGTGTTTGGTATAAGCAAGTGCACAGCTCACTGAATATAGGCCTCCTTTTTGGCAGGCCTCTCAAGCAGCTACGACTGTGGCTTAGTGGGCAAATGCGCCCTGCTAGCAACCATGAGGTTGTGAGTTCGAATCCAGTGTGTGCCATGCTAAATGTGCAATGTGGATTACTTAAAATTGAGCTGGGTGCTGCAAGAAGCCGCCAGGGTTGAATGGGTTATGGTAAAAATTGTGTATGTGGCCTGGGGTCGGTGGGGAGTCCTGGAAGTGATAAGGCAGCTGGGCTAAAAAGGGGATTGGGGATGGTGAACTATGAGTGCATAGTGGAATGGGGGCGAGACAGGGGCTTGCTGGGACCACTATGGGAAATGGAAGTTTGTGGGGGGTGTACCCAAAGGAGGAGTTGGAGTTTGTGGGAGGAGGGGGAGGAAGTTTAATGGGAGGGACGGCAAAAGGAGGGAAATGGAAGTTTGGGGGGTGGGTATCCAAGGGAGGAGCTGGAGTTTGGGGGAGAGGTTCATAGATGGGAGGGGTTGCTGGGTAGCATCAAGGGGTACAGGAGCTTAGGGGGTACAGAAAGGAGTTCAGGTGGAGGAGTTTAGGGGTTACCCAAAGGAATAGATGTGATGGGTGCAGGAGGGAGGGATTTGTACACCCCTACTTTTGCTTACCATCTACACGTCTTCTCCCCGAGTACCTCCCCTGTACCCCTTCTTTTGCATTTGCGGTTACACAGCTTTTCTGGGGGGGGGGGGTGCAGAAGTTTAGGGGGGTACCCAAAAGAGGAGATGGGGGAGTGGCAAAAGGAGGGGGGCTTGTGGGGGTATGGGAGGAGGGGCAAAAGGAGGGGAGTTTGTGGGTGGGGGTCCCCAAGGAAGTATGGGGGAGTGGCAAAAGGAGGGGGGCTTGTGGGGGGGTCCCCAAGGAAGTAGATGGGAGGAACAGCAAAAGGAGGGAAATGGAAGTTTGGGGGGTACCCAAGGGAAGAGCTGGAGTTTGGGGGAGAGGTTCTTAGATGGGAGGGGTTCTTGGGTAGCACGGAGGGGTGCAGGAGCTTGGGGGGTGCAGAAAGGAGTTAAGGTGCAGGAGTTTAGGGGTTACCCAAAGGAATAGATGCGATGGGTGCAGGAGGGAGGGATTTGTGCACCCCTTCTTTTGCTTACCATCTACACGTCTACTCCCCTGAGTGCCTCCGCTGTACCCCTTCTTTTGCATTCGCGGTTACACATCTTTCCTGGGGGGGAGCAGGAGTTTAGGGGGGTACCCAAAAGAGGAGATGGGGGAGTGGCAAAAGGAGGGGGGCTTGTGAGGGGGTCCCCAAGGAAGTAGATGGGAGGAACAGCAAAAGGGGGGAAATGGGAGTTTGTTGGGGTACCCAAGGGAGGAGCTGGAATTTGGGGGGGGGGGAGTTTCAAAAAGAGGGGGGGGGACTCAAAGAGGAACATCAAAAGGGGGGAAATGGGAGTTTGTGGGGGGTACCCAAGGGAGGAGCTGGCATTTAATGGGTAGCAAAAGGAGGGAGTGGGGGGGAGGGACCCAAGGGCCTAGATGGGAGGGGTTCCTGGTGCTTGGGTAGCATGGAAGGGTGCAGGAGCTTGGGGGGTACTGAAAGGAGCTGGGGTGCAGGAGTTTGGGGGTTACCCAGAGGAGTAGATGTGAGGGGTGCAGGAGGGAGGGATTTGTGCACCCCTCCTTTTGCTTACCATCTACATCATGGCCTCACGCCTACTCTTCTGAGTACCCCTCCCCCCGTACCCCTTCTTTTGCATTCACGGTTACACAGCTTTATTGGGGGGGGGGGGGAGCAGGAGCTTAGGGGGTACCCAAAAGAGTAGATGGCAGGAGACGGGGGGTATGACAAAAGGAGGGGAGTCCCCAAGGAAGTAGATGGGAGTTTGTGGGCAGATCTCAGTTGAAGGAGGTCTTCTAGTGCTACCCCACCCCCTTGCACACATATGCCTTACTAGCATCCCCACTTTTATCTTCTTCGAACCAATTGCCAACCACCTCCTTTGCTGCACTCATAGAGACAGCTTCTATTTTGCAGCCTCCATTTTAAGCTCCTCCCTTCCAGAGGCCAACATGCCTAGCTCACCTTTGACCGACACCCCAGTTTCTGCTCTCCCAATCTCCTCCCTTGCTGCACCCATGAGATAGCTTTCCCTTGTCTTTTGCCCTCCTCCTCAATTATAACCTTCCCTTCCCTTCCAGAACACAACATGCCTAGCTCACTCTTGCTGCAGCCTCTAGGCCTATTACACCTTTGACAGACACCTCAGTGCCATCCCTCTTATTGTACCCGTACGTAATACAGCTTGCCCTTCTATTGACCAACCCCAACTTTATCTTCCTCTTAGGCCAGCCAACTTCATTCTTGCTGCAGCTTCCAAGCCAATCACAAGCTATTGTTGCATCAATCCGAGCATACCGCTGCCAGGATTCAAACTCATAACTGCACAAGCTCACAGTAGCACAACCGACGCATTAACCCACTGCACCACAGGCAGAACTGCTTGTGACACCTTCCAAAAACTAGGGCTTTGTTAGACGACATCGAAACTTGCCAGTAAATTAGGGGAGTGGTTAAGTGTTTGGTATAAGCAAGTGCACAGCTCACTGAATATAGGCCTCCTTTTTGGCAGGCCTCTCAAGCAGCTACGACTGTGGCTTAGTGGGCAAATGCGCCCTGCTAGCAACCATGAGGTTGTGAGTTCGAATCCAGTGTGTGCCATGCTAAATGTGCAATGTGGATTACTTAAAATTGAGCTGGGTGCTGCAAGAAGCCGCCAGGGTTGAATGGGTTATGGTAAAAATTGTGTATGTGGCCTGGGGTCGGTGGGGAGTCCTGGAAGTGATAAGGCAGCTGGGCTAAAAAGGGGATTGGGGATGGTGAACTATGAGTGCATAGTGGAATGGGGGCGAGACAGGGGCTTGCTGGGACCACTATGGGAAATGGAAGTTTGTGGGGGGTGTACCCAAAGGAGGAGTTGGAGTTTGTGGGAGGAAGGGGAGGAAGTTTAATGGGAGGGACGGCAAAAGGAGGGAAATGGAAGTTTGGGGGGTGGGTATCCAAGGGAGGAGCTGGAGTTTGGGGGAGAGGTTCATAGATGGGAGGGGTTGTTGGGTAGCATCAAGGGGTACAGGAGCTTAGGGGGTACAGAAAGGAGTTCAGGTGGAGGAGTTTAGGGGTTACCCAAAGGAATAGATGTGATGGGTGCAGGAGGGAGGGATTTGTACACCCCTACTTTTGCTTACCATCTACACGTCTTCTCCCCGAGTACCTCCCCTGTACCCCTTCTTTTGCATTTGCGGTTACACAGCTTTTCTGGGGGGGGGGGGGTGCAGAAGTTTAGGGGGGTACCCAAAAGAGGAGATGGGGGAGTGGCAAAAGGAGGGGGGCTTGTGGGGGTATGGGAGGAGGGGCAAAAGGAGGGGAGTTTGTGGGTGGGGGTCCCCAAGGAAGTATGGGGGAGTGGCAAAAGGAGGGGGGCTTGTGGGGGGGTCCCCAAGGAAGTAGATGGGAGGAACAGCAAAAGGAGGGAAATGGAAGTTTGGGGGGTACCCAAGGGAAGAGCTGGAGTTTGGGGGAGAGGTTCTTAGATGGGAGGGGTTCTTGGGTAGCACGGAGGGGTGCAGGAGCTTGGGGGGTGCAGAAAGGAGTTAAGGTGCAGGAGTTTAGGGGTTACCCAAAGGAATAGATGCGATGGGTGCAGGAGGGAGGGATTTGTGCACCCCTTCTTTTGCTTACCATCTACACGTCTACTCCCCTGAGTGCCTCCGCTGTACCCCTTCTTTTGCATTCGCGGTTACACATCTTTCCTGGGGGGGAGCAGGAGTTTAGGGGGGTACCCAAAAGAGGAGATGGGGGAGTGGCAAAAGGAGGGGGGCTTGTGAGGGGGTCCCCAAGGAAGTAGATGGGAGGAACAGCAAAAGGGGGGAAATGGGAGTTTGTTGGGGTACCCAAGGGAGGAGCTGGAATTTGGGGGGGGGGGGAGTTTCAAAAAGAGGGGGGGGGACTCAAAGAGGAACAGCAAAAGGGGGGAAATGGGAGTTTGTGGGGGGTACCCAAGGGAGGAGCTGGCATTTAATGGGTAGCAAAAGGAGGGAGTGGGGGGGAGGGACCCAAGGGCCTAGATGGGAGGGGTTCCTGGTGCTTGGGTAGCATGGAAGGGTGCAGGAGCTTGGGGGGTACTGAAAGGAGCTGGGGTGCAGGAGTTTGGGGGTTACCCAGAGGAGTAGATGTGAGGGGTGCAGGAGGGAGGGATTTGTGCACCCCTCCTTTTGCTTACCATCTACATCATGGCCTCACGCCTACTCTTCTGAGTACCCCTCCCCCCGTACCCCTTCTTTTGCATTCACGGTTACACAGCTTTATTGGGGGGGGGGGGGGAGCAGGAGCTTAGGGGGTACCCAAAAGAGTAGATGGCAGGAGACGGGGGGTATGACAAAAGGAGGGGAGTCCCCAAGGAAGTAGATGGGAGTTTGTGGGCAGATCTCAGTTGAAGGAGGTCTTCTAGTGCTACCCCACCCCCTTGCACACATATGCCTTACTAGCATCCCCACTTTTATCTTCTTCGAACCAATTGCCAACCACCTCCTTTGCTGCACTCATAGAGACAGCTTCTATTTTGCAGCCTCCATTTTAAGCTCCTCCCTTCCAGAGGCCAACATGCCTAGCTCACCTTTGACCGACACCCCAGTTTCTGCTCTCCCAATCTCCTCCCTTGCTGCACCCATGAGATAGCTTTCCCTTGTCTTTTGCCCTCCTCCTCAATTATAACCTTCCCTTCCCTTCCAGAACACAACATGCCTAGCTCACTCTTGCTGCAGCCTCTAGGCCTATTACACCTTTGACAGACACCTCAGTGCCATCCCTCTTATTGTACCCGTAATACAGCTTGCCCTTCTATTGAACAACCCCAACTTTATCTTCCTCTTAGGCCAGCCAACTTCATTCTTGCTGCAGCTTCCAAGCCAATCACAAGCTATTGTTGCATCAATCCGAGCATACCGCTGCCAGGATTCAAACTCATAACTGCACAAGCTCACAGTAGCACAACCGACGCATTAACCCACTGCACCACAGGCAGAACTGCTTGTGACACCTTCCAAAAACTAGGGCTTTGTTAGACGACATCGAAACTTGCCAGTAAATTAGGGGAGTGGTTAAGTGTTTGGTATAAGCAAGTGCACAGCTCACTGAATATAGGACTCCTTTTTGGCAGGCCTCTCAAGCAGCTACGACTGTGGCTTAGTGGGCAAATGCGCCCTGCTAGCAACCATGAGGTTGTGAGTCTTCTAGTGCTACCCCACCCCCTTGCACACATATGCCTTACTAGCATCCCCACTTTTATCTTCTTCGAACCAATTGCCAACCACCTCCTTTGCTGCACTCATAGAGACAGCTTCTATTTTGCAGCCTCCATTTTAAGCTCCTCCCTTCCAGAGGCCAACATGCCTAGCTCACCTTTGACCGACACCCCAGTTTCTGCTCTCCCAATCTCCTCCCTTGCTGCACCCATGAGATAGCTTTCCCTTGTCTTTTGCCCTCCTCCTCAATTATAACCTTCCCTTCCCTTCCAGAACACAACATGCCTAGCTCACTCTTGCTGCAGCCTCTAGGCCTATTACACCTTTGACAGACACCTCAGTGCCATCCCTCTTATTGTACCCGTACGTAATACAGCTTGCCCTTCTATTGACCAACCCCAACTTTATCTTCCTCTTAGGCCAGCCAACTTCATTCTTGCTGCAGCTTCCAAGCCAATCACAAGCTATTGTTGCATCAATCCGAGCATACCGCTGCCAGGATTCAAACTCATAACTGCACAAGCTCACAGTAGCACAACCGACGCATTAACCCACTGCACCACAGGCAGAACTGCTTGTGACACCTTCCAAAAACTAGGGCTTTGTTAGACGACATCGAAACTTGCCAGTAAATTAGGGGAGTGGTTAAGTGTTTGGTATAAGCAAGTGCACAGCTCACTGAATATAGGCCTCCTTTTTGGCAGGCCTCTCAAGCAGCTACGACTGTGGCTTAGTGGGCAAATGCGCCCTGCTAGCAACCATGAGGTTGTGAGTTCGAATCCAGTGTGTGCCATGCTAAATGTGCAATGTGGATTACTTAAAATTGAGCTGGGTGCTGCAAGAAGCCGCCAGGGTTGAATGGGTTATGGTAAAAATTGTGTATGTGGCCTGGGGTCGGTGGGGAGTCCTGGAAGTGATAAGGCAGCTGGGCTAAAAAGGGGATTGGGGATGGTGAACTATGAGTGCATAGTGGAATGGGGGCGAGACAGGGGCTTGCTGGGACCACTATGGGAAATGGGAAGTTTGTGGGGGGTGTACCCAAAGGAGGAGTTGGAGTTTGTGGGAGGAAGGGGAGGAAGTTTAATGGGAGGGACGGCAAAAGGAGGGAAATGGAAGTTTGGGGGTGGGTATCCAAGGAGGAGCTGGAGTTTGGGGGAGAGGTTCATAGATGGGAGGGGTTGTTGGGTAGCATCAAGGGGTACAGGAGCTTAGGGGGTACAGAAAGGAGTTCAGGTGGAGGAGTTTAGGGGTTACCCAAAGGAATAGATGTGATGGGTGCAGGAGGGAGGGATTTGTACACCCCTACTTTTGCTTACCATCTACACGTCTTCTCCCCGAGTACCTCCCCTGTACCCCTTCTTTTGCATTTGCGGTTACACAGCTTTTCTGGGGGGGGGGGGGTGCAGAAGTTTAGGGGGGTACCCAAAAGAGGAGATGGGGAGTGGCAAAAGGAGGGGGGCTTGTGGGGGTATGGGAGGAGGGGCAAAAGGAGGGGAGTTTGTGGGTGGGGGTCCCCAAGGAAGTATGGGGGAGTGGCAAAAGGAGGGGGGCTTGTGGGGGGGTCCCCAAGGAAGTAGATGGGAGGAACAGCAAAAGGAGGGAAATGGAAGTTTGGGGGGTACCCAAGGGAAGAGCTGGAGTTTGGGGGAGAGGTTCTTAGATGGGAGGGGTTCTTGGGTAGCACGGAGGGGTGCAGGAGCTTGGGGGGTGCAGAAAGGAGTTAAGGTGCAGGAGTTTAGGGGTTACCCAAAGGAATAGATGCGATGGGTGCAGGAGGGAGGGATTTGTGCACCCCTTCTTTTGCTTACCATCTACACGTCTACTCCCCTGAGTGCCTCCGCTGTACCCCTTCTTTTGCATTCGCGGTTACACATCTTTCCTGGGGGGGAGCAGGAGTTTAGGGGGGTACCCAAAAGAGGAGATGGGGGAGTGGCAAAAGGAGGGGGCTTGTGAGGGGGTCCCCAAGGAAGTAGATGGGAGGAACAGCAAAAGGGGGAAATGGGAGTTTGTTGGGGTACCCAAGGGAGGAGCTGGAATTTGGGGGGGGGGGGAGTTTCAAAAAGAGGGGGGGGGACTCAAAGAGGAACAGCAAAAGGGGGGAAATGGGAGTTTGTGGGGGGTACCCAAGGGAGGAGCTGGCATTTAATGGGTAGCAAAAGGAGGGAGTGGGGGGGAGGGACCAAGGGCCTAGATGGGAGGGGTTCCTGGTGCTTGGGTAGCATGGAAGGGTGCAGGAGCTTGGGGGGTACTGAAAGGAGCTGGGGTGCAGGAGTTTGGGGGTTACCCAGAGGAGTAGATGTGAGGGGTGCAGGAGGGAGGGATTTGTGCACCCCTCCTTTTGCTTACCATCTACATCATGGCCTCACGCCTACTCTTCTGAGTACCCCTCCCCCCGTACCCCTTCTTTTGCATTCACGGTTACACAGCTTTATTGGGGGGGGGGGGGGAGCAGGAGCTTAGGGGGTACCCAAAAGAGTAGATGGCAGGAGACGGGGGGTATGACAAAAGGAGGGGAGTCCCCAAGGAAGTAGATGGGAGTTTGTGGGCAGATCTCAGTTGAAGGAGGTCTTCTAGTGCTACCCCACCCCCTTGCACACATATGCCTTACTAGCATCCCCACTTTTATCTTCTTCGAACCAATTGCCAACCACCTCCTTTGCTGCACTCATAGAGACAGCTTCTATTTTGCAGCCTCCATTTTAAGCTCCTCCCTTCCAGAGGCCAACATGCCTAGCTCACCTTTGACCGACACCCCAGTTTCTGCTCTCCCAATCTCCTCCCTTGCTGCACCCATGAGATAGCTTTCCCTTGTCTTTTGCCCTCCTCCTCAATTATAACCTTCCCTTCCCTTCCAGAACACAACATGCCTAGCTCACTCTTGCTGCAGCCTCTAGGCCTATTACACCTTTGACAGACACCTCAGTGCCATCCCTCTTATTGTACCCGTAATACAGCTTGCCCTTCTATTGAACAACCCCAACTTTATCTTCCTCTTAGGCCAGCCAACTTCATTCTTGCTGCAGCTTCCAAGCCAATCACAAGCTATTGTTGCATCAATCCGAGCATACCGCTGCCAGGATTCAAACTCATAACTGCACAAGCTCACAGTAGCACAACCGACGCATTAACCCACTGCACCACAGGCAGAACTGCTTGTGACACCTTCCAAAAACTAGGGCTTTGTTAGACGACATCGAAACTTGCCAGTAAATTAGGGGAGTGGTTAAGTGTTTGGTATAAGCAAGTGCACAGCTCACTGAATATAGGACTCCTTTTTGGCAGGCCTCTCAAGCAGCTACGACTGTGGCTTAGTGGGCAAATGCGCCCTGCTAGCAACCATGAGGTTGTGAGTCTTCTAGTGCTACCCCACCCCCTTGCACACATATGCCTTACTAGCATCCCCACTTTTATCTTCTTCGAACCAATTGCCAACCACCTCCTTTGCTGCACTCATAGAGACAGCTTCTATTTTGCAGCCTCCATTTTAAGCTCCTCCCTTCCAGAGGCCAACATGCCTAGCTCACCTTTGACCGACACCCCAGTTTCTGCTCTCCCAATCTCCTCCCTTGCTGCACCCATGAGATAGCTTTCCCTTGTCTTTTGCCCTCCTCCTCAATTATAACCTTCCCTTCCCTTCCAGAACACAACATGCCTAGCTCACTCTTGCTGCAGCCTCTAGGCCTATTACACCTTTGACAGACACCTCAGTGCCATCCCTCTTATTGTACCCGTAATACAGCTTGCCCTTCTATTGAACAACCCCAACTTTATCTTCCTCTTAGGCCAGCCAACTTCATTCTTGCTGCAGCTTCCAAGCCAATCACAAGCTATTGTTGCATCAATCCGAGCATACCGCTGCCAGGATTCAAACTCATAACTGCACAAGCTCACAGTAGCACAACCGACGCATTAACCCACTGCACCACAGGCAGAACTGCTTGTGACACCTTCCAAAAACTAGGGCTTTGTTAGACGACATCGAAACTTGCCAGTAAATTAGGGGAGTGGTTAAGTGTTTGGTATAAGCAAGTGCACAGCTCACTGAATATAGGCCTCCTTTTTGGCAGGCCTCTCAAGCAGCTACGACTGTGGCTTAGTGGGCAAATGCGCCCTGCTAGCAACCATGAGGTTGTGAGTTCGAATCCAGTGTGTGCCATGCTAAATGTGCAATGTGGATTACTTAAAATTGAGCTGGGTGCTGCAAGAAGCTGCCAGGGTTGAATGGGTTATGGTAAAAATTGTGTATGTGGCCTGGGGTCGGTGGGGAGTCCTGGAAGTGATAAGGCAGCTGGGCTAAAAAGGGGATTGGGGATGGTGAACTATGAGTGCATAGTGGAATGGGGGCGAGACAGGGGCTTGCTGGGACCACTATGGGAAATGGAACTTTGTGGGGGGTGTACCCAAAGGAGGAGTTGGAGTTTGTGGGAGGAGGGGGAGGAAGTTTAATGGGAGGGACGGCAAAAGGAGGGAAATGGAAGTTTGGGGGGTGGGTATCCAAGGGAGGAGCTGGAGTTTGGGGGAGAGGTTCATAGATGGGAGGGGTTGCTGGGTAGCATCAAGGGGTACAGGAGCTTAGGGGGTACAGAAAGGAGTTCAGGTGGAGGAGTTTAGGGGTTACCCAAAGGAATAGATGTGATGGGTGCAGGAGGGAGGGATTTGTACACCCCTACTTTTGCTTACCATCTACACGTCTTCTCCCCGAGTACCTCCCCTGTACCCCTTCTTTTGCATTTGCGGTTACACAGCTTTTCTGGGGGGGGGGGTGCAGAAGTTTAGGGGGGTACCCAAAAGAGGAGATGGGGGAGTGGCAAAAGGAGGGGGGCTTGTGGGGGTATGGGAGGAGGGGCAAAAGGAGGGGAGTTTGTGGGTGGGGGTCCCCAAGGAAGTATGGGGGAGTGGCAAAAGGAGGGGGGCTTGTGGGGGGGTCCCCAAGGAAGTAGATGGGAGGAACAGCAAAAGGAGGGAAATGGAAGTTTGGGGGGTACCCAAGGGAAGAGCTGGAGTTTGGGGGAGAGGTTCTTAGATGGGAGGGGTTCTTGGGTAGCACGGAGGGGTGCAGGAGCTTGGGGGGTGCAGAAAGGAGTTAAGGTGCAGGAGTTTAGGGGTTACCCAAAGGAATAGATGCGATGGGTGCAGGAGGGAGGGATTTGTGCACCCCTTCTTTTGCTTACCATCTACACGTCTACTCCCCTGAGTGCCTCCGCTGTACCCCTTCTTTTGCATTCGCGGTTACACATCTTTCCTGGGGGGGAGCAGGAGTTTAGGGGGGTACCCAAAAGAGGAGATGGGGGAGTGGCAAAAGGAGGGGGGCTTGTGAGGGGGTCCCCAAGGAAGTAGATGGGAGGAACAGCAAAAGGGGGGAAATGGGAGTTTGTTGGGGTACCCAAGGGAGGAGCTGGAATTTGGGGGGGGGGGAGTTTCAAAAAGAGGGGGGGGGACTCAAAGAGGAACATCAAAAGGGGGGAAATGGGAGTTTGTGGGGGGTACCCAAGGGAGGAGCTGGCATTTAATGGGTAGCAAAAGGAGGGAGTGGGGGGAGGGACCCAAGGGCCTAGATGGGAGGGGTTCCTGGTGCTTGGGTAGCATGGAAGGGTGCAGGAGCTTGGGGGGTACTGAAAGGAGCTGGGGTGCAGGAGTTTGGGGGTTACCCAGAGGAGTAGATGTGAGGGGTGCAGGAGGGAGGGATTTGTGCACCCCTCCTTTTGCTTACCATCTACATCATGGCCTCACGCCTACTCTTCTGAGTACCCCTCCCCCCGTACCCCTTCTTATGCATTCACGGTTACACAGCTTTATTGGGGGGGGGGGGGGGAGCAGGAGCTTAGGGGGTACCCAAAAGAGTAGATGGCAGGAGACGGGGGGTATGACAAAAGGAGGGGAGTCCCCAAGGAAGTAGATGGGAGTTTGTGGGCAGATCTCAGTTGAAGGAGGTCTTCTAGTGCTACCCCACCCCCTTGCACACATATGCCTTACTAGCATCCCCACTTTTATCTTCTTCGAACCAATTGCCAACCACCTCCTTTGCTGCACTCATAGAGACAGCTTCTATTTTGCAGCCTCCATTTTAAGCTCCTCCCTTCCAGAGGCCAACATGCCTAGCTCACCTTTGACCGACACCCCAGTTTCTGCTCTCCCAATCTCCTCCCTTGCTGCACCCATGAGATAGCTTTCCCTTGTCTTTTGCCCTCCTCCTCAATTATAACCTTCCCTTCCCTTCCAGAACACAACATGCCTAGCTCACTCTTGCTGCAGCCTCTAGGCCTATTACACCTTTGACAGACACCTCAGTGCCATCCCTCTTATTGTACCCGTAATACAGCTTGCCCTTCTATTGAACAACCCCAACTTTATCTTCCTCTTAGGCCAGCCAACTTCATTCTTGCTGCAGCTTCCAAGCCAATCACAAGCTATTGTTGCATCAATCCGAGCATACCGCTGCCAGGATTCAAACTCATAACTGCACAAGCTCACAGTAGCACAACCGACGCATTAACCCACTGCACCACAGGCAGAACTGCTTGTGACACCTTCCAAAAACTAGGGCTTTGTTAGACGACATCGAAACTTGCCAGTAAATTAGGGGAGTGGTTAAGTGTTTGGTATAAGCAAGTGCACAGCTCACTGAATATAGGCCTCCTTTTTGGCAGGCCTCTCAAGCAGCTACGACTGTGGCTTAGTGGGCAAATGCGCCCTGCTAGCAACCATGAGGTTGTGAGTTCGAATCCAGTGTGTGCCATGCTAAATGTGCAATGTGGATTACTTAAAATTGAGCTGGGTGCTGCAAGAAGCCGCCAGGGTTGAATGGGTTATGGTAAAAATTGTGTATGTGGCCTGGGGTCGGTGGGGAGTCCTGGAAGTGATAAGGCAGCTGGGCTAAAAAGGGGATTGGGGATGGTGAACTATGAGTGCATAGTGGAATGGGGGCGAGACAGGGGCTTGCTGGACCACTATGGGAAATGGAAGTTTGTGGGGGGTGTACCCAAAGGAGGAGTTGGAGTTTGTGGGAGGAGGGGGAGGAAGTTTAATGGGAGGGACGGCAAAAGGAGGGAAATGGAAGTTTGGGGGGTGGGTATCCAAGGGAGGAGCTGGAGTTTGGGGGAGAGGTTCATAGATGGGAGGGGTTGCTGGGTAGCATCAAGGGGTACAGGAGCTTAGGGGGTACAGAAAGGAGTTCAGGTGGAGGAGTTTAGGGGTTACCCAAAGGAATAGATGTGATGGGTGCAGGAGGGAGGGATTTGTACACCCCTACTTTTGCTTACCATCTACACGTCTTCTCCCCGAGTACCTCCCCTGTACCCCTTCTTTTGCATTTGCGGTTACACAGCTTTTCTGGGGGGGGGGTGCAGAAGTTTAGGGGGGTACCCAAAAGAGGAGATGGGGGAGTGGCAAAAGGAGGGGGGCTTGTGGGGGTATGGGAGGAGGGGCAAAAGGAGGGGAGTTTGTGGGTGGGGGTCCCCAAGGAAGTATGGGGGAGTGGCAAAAGGAGGGGGGCTTGTGGGGGGGTCCCCAAGGAAGTAGATGGGAGGAACAGCAAAAGGAGGGAAATGGAAGTTTGGGGGGTACCCAAGGGAAGAGCTGGAGTTTGGGGGAGAGGTTCTTAGATGGGAGGGGTTCTTGGGTAGCACGGAGGGGTGCAGGAGCTTGGGGGGTGCAGAAAGGAGTTAAGGTGCAGGAGTTTAGGGGTTACCCAAAGGAATAGATGCGATGGGTGCAGGAGGGAGGGATTTGTGCACCCCTTCTTTTGCTTACCATCTACACGTCTACTCCCCTGAGTGCCTCCGCTGTACCCCTTCTTTTGCATTCGCGGTTACACATCTTTCCTGGGGGGGAGCAGGAGTTTAGGGGGGTACCCAAAAGAGGAGATGGGGGAGTGGCAAAAGGAGGGGGGCTTGTGAGGGGGTCCCCAAGGAAGTAGATGGGAGGAACAGCAAAAGGGGGGAAATGGGAGTTTGTTGGGGTACCCAAGGGAGGAGCTGGAATTTGGGGGGGGGGGGAGTTTCAAAAAAAGGGGGGGGGACTTAAAGAGGAACATCAAAAGGGGGGAAATGGGAGTTTGTGGGGGGTACCCAAGGGAGGAGCTGGCATTTAATGGGTAGCAAAAGGAGGGAGTGGGGGGGAGGGACCCAAGGGCCTAGATGGGAGGGGTTCCTGGTGCTTGGGTAGCATGGAAGGGTGCAGGAGCTTGGGGGGTACTGAAAGGAGCTGGGGTGCAGGAGTTTGGGGGTTACCCAGAGGAGTAGATGTGAGGGGTGCAGGAGGGAGGGATTTGTGCACCCCTCCTTTTGCTTACCATCTACATCATGGCCTCACGCCTACTCTTCTGAGTACCCCTCCCCCCGTACCCCTTCTTTTGCATTCACGGTTACACAGCTTTATTGGGGGGGGGGGGGGGAGCAGGAGCTTAGGGGGTACCCAAAAGAGTAGATGGCAGGAGACGGGGGGTATGACAAAAGGAGGGGAGTCCCCAAGGAAGTAGATGGGAGTTTGTGGGCAGATCTCAGTTGAAGGAGGTCTTCTAGTGCTACCCCACCCCCTTGCACACATATGCCTTACTAGCATCCCCACTTTTATCTTCTTCGAACCAATTGCCAACCACCTCCTTTGCTGCACTCATAGAGACAGCTTCTATTTTGCAGCCTCCATTTTAAGCTCCTCCCTTCCAGAGGCCAACATGCCTAGCTCACCTTTGACCGACACCCCAGTTTCTGCTCTCCCAATCTCCTCCCTTGCTGCACCCATGAGATAGCTTTCCCTTGTCTTTTGCCCTCCTCCTCAATTATAACCTTCCCTTCCCTTCCAGAACACAACATGCCTAGCTCACTCTTGCTGCAGCCTCTAGGCCTATTACACCTTTGACAGACACCTCAGTGCCATCCCTCTTATTGTACCCGTAATACAGCTTGCCCTTCTATTGAACAACCCCAACTTTATCTTCCTCTTAGGCCAGCCAACTTCATTCTTGCTGCAGCTTCCAAGCCAATCACAAGCTATTGTTGCATCAATCCGAGCATACCGCTGCCAGGATTCAAACTCATAACTGCACAAGCTCACAGTAGCACAACCGACGCATTAACCCACTGCACCACAGGCAGAACTGCTTGTGACACCTTCCAAAAACTAGGGCTTTGTTAGACGACATCGAAACTTGCCAGTAAATTAGGGGAGTGGTTAAGTGTTTGGTATAAGCAAGTGCACAGCTCACTGAATATAGGCCTCCTTTTTGGCAGGCCTCTCAAGCAGCTACGACTGTGGCTTAGTGGGCAAATGCGCCCTGCTAGCAACCATGAGGTTGTGAGTTCGAATCCAGTGTGTGCCATGCTAAATGTGCAATGTGGATTACTTAAAATTGAGCTGGGTGCTGCAAGAAGCCGCCAGGGTTGAATGGGTTATGGTAAAAATTGTGTATGTGGCCTGGGGTCGGTGGGGAGTCCTGGAAGTGATAAGGCAGCTGGGCTAAAAAGGGGATTGGGGATGGTGAACTATGAGTGCATAGTGGAATGGGGGCGAGACAGGGGCTTGCTGGGACCACTATGGGAAATGGAAGTTTGTGGGGGGTGTACCCAAAGGAGGAGTTGGAGTTTGTGGGAGGAAGGGGAGGAAGTTTAATGGGAGGGACGGCAAAAGGAGGGAAATGGAAGTTTGGGGGGTGGGTATCCAAGGGAGGAGCTGGAGTTTGGGGGAGAGGTTCATAGATGGGAGGGGTTGCTGGGTAGCATCAAGGGGTACAGGAGCTTAGGGGGTACAGAAAGGAGTTCAGGTGGAGGAGTTTAGGGGTTACCCAAAGGAATAGATGTGATGGGTGCAGGAGGGAGGGATTTGTACACCCCTACTTTTGCTTACCATCTACACGTCTTCTCCCCGAGTACCTCCCCTGTACCCCTTCTTTTGCATTTGCGGTTACACAGCTTTTCTGGGGGGGGGGGGTGCAGAAGTTTAGGGGGGTACCCAAAAGAGGAGATGGGGAGTGGCAAAAGGAGGGGGGCTTGTGGGGGTATGGGAGGAGGGGCAAAAGGAGGGGAGTTTGTGGGTGGGGGTCCCCAAGGAAGTATGGGGGAGTGGCAAAAGGAGGGGGGCTTGTGGGGGGGTCCCCAAGGAAGTAGATGGGAGGAACAGCAAAAGGAGGGAAATGGAAGTTTGGGGGGTACCCAAGGGAAGAGCTGGAGTTTGGGGGAGAGGTTCTTAGATGGGAGGGGTTCTTGGGTAGCACGGAGGGGTGCAGGAGCTTGGGGGGTGCAGAAAGGAGTTAAGGTGCAGGAGTTTAGGGGTTACCCAAAGGAATAGATGCGATGGGTGCAGGAGGGAGGGATTTGTGCACCCCTTCTTTTGCTTACCATCTACACGTCTACTCCCCTGAGTGCCTCCGCTGTACCCCTTCTTTTGCATTCGCGGTTACACATCTTTCCTGGGGGGGAGCAGGAGTTTAGGGGGGTACCCAAAAGAGGAGATGGGGGAGTGGCAAAAGGAGGGGGGCTTGTGAGGGGGTCCCCAAGGAAGTAGATGGGAGGAACAGCAAAAGGGGGGAAATGGGAGTTTGTTGGGGTACCCAAGGGAGGAGCTGGAATTTGGGGGGGGGGGAGTTTCAAAAAGAGGGGGGGGGACTCAAAGAGGAACAGCAAAAGGGGGGAAATGGGAGTTTGTGGGGGGTACCCAAGGGAGGAGCTGGCATTTAATGGGTAGCAAAAGGAGGGAGTGGGGGGGAGGGACCCAAGGGCCTAGATGGGAGGGGTTCCTGGTGCTTGGGTAGCATGGAAGGGTGCAGGAGCTTGGGGGGTACTGAAAGGAGCTGGGGTGCAGGAGTTTGGGGGTTACCCAGAGGAGTAGATGTGAGGGGTGCAGGAGGGAGGGATTTGTGCACCCCTCCTTTTGCTTACCATCTACATCATGGCCTCACGCCTACTCTTCTGAGTACCCCTCCCCCCGTACCCCTTCTTTTGCATTCACGGTTACACAGCTTTATTGGGGGGGGGGGGGAGCAGGAGCTTAGGGGGTACCCAAAAGAGTAGATGGCAGGAGACGGGGGGTATGACAAAAGGAGGGGAGTCCCCAAGGAAGTAGATGGGAGTTTGTGGGCAGATCTCAGTTGAAGGAGGTCTTCTAGTGCTACCCCACCCCCTTGCACACATATGCCTTACTAGCATCCCCACTTTTATCTTCTTCGAACCAATTGCCAACCACCTCCTTTGCTGCACTCATAGAGACAGCTTCTATTTTGCAGCCTCCATTTTAAGCTCCTCCCTTCCAGAGGCCAACATGCCTAGCTCACCTTTGACCGACACCCCAGTTTCTGCTCTCCCAATCTCCTCCCTTGCTGCACCCATGAGATAGCTTTCCCTTGTCTTTTGCCCTCCTCCTCAATTATAACCTTCCCTTCCCTTCCAGAACACAACATGCCTAGCTCACTCTTGCTGCAGCCTCTAGGCCTATTACACCTTTGACAGACACCTCAGTGCCATCCCTCTTATTGTACCCGTAATACAGCTTGCCCTTCTATTGAACAACCCCAACTTTATCTTCCTCTTAGGCCAGCCAACTTCATTCTTGCTGCAGCTTCCAAGCCAATCACAAGCTATTGTTGCATCAATCCGAGCATACCGCTGCCAGGATTCAAACTCATAACTGCACAAGCTCACAGTAGCACAACCGACGCATTAACCCACTGCACCACAGGCAGAACTGCTTGTGACACCTTCCAAAAACTAGGGCTTTGTTAGACGACATCGAAACTTGCCAGTAAATTAGGGGAGTGGTTAAGTGTTTGGTATAAGCAAGTGCACAGCTCACTGAATATAGGCCTCCTTTTTGGCAGGCCTCTCAAGCAGCTACGACTGTGGCTTAGTGGGCAAATGCGCCCTGCTAGCAACCATGAGGTTGTGAGTTCGAATCCAGTGTGTGCCATGCTAAATGTGCAATGTGGATTACTTAAAATTGAGCTGGGTGCTGCAAGAAGCCGCCAGGGTTGAATGGGTTATGGTAAAAATTGTGTATGTGGCCTGGGGTCGGTGGGGAGTCCTGGAAGTGATAAGGCAGCTGGGCTAAAAAGGGGATTGGGGATGGTGAACTATGAGTGCATAGTGGAATGGGGGCGAGACAGGGGCTTGCTGGGACCACTATGGGAAATGGAAGTTTGTGGGGGGTGTACCCAAAGGAGGAGTTGGAGTTTGTGGGAGGAGGGGGAGGAAGTTTAATGGGAGGGACGGCAAAAGGAGGGAAATGGAAGTTTGGGGGGTGGGTATCCAAGGGAGGAGCTGGAGTTTGGGGGAGAGGTTCATAGATGGGAGGGGTTGCTGGGTAGCATCAAGGGGTACAGGAGCTTAGGGGGTACAGAAAGGAGTTCAGGTGGAGGAGTTTAGGGGTTACCCAAAGGAATAGATGTGATGGGTGCAGGAGGGAGGGATTTGTACACCCCTACTTTTGCTTACCATCTACACGTCTTCTCCCCGAGTACCTCCCCTGTACCCCTTCTTTTGCATTTGCGGTTACACAGCTTTTCTGGGGGGGGGGTGCAGAAGTTTAGGGGGGTACCCAAAAGAGGAGATGGGGGAGTGGCAAAAGGAGGGGGGCTTGTGGGGGTATGGGAGGAGGGGCAAAAGGAGGGGAGTTTGTGGGTGGGGGTCCCCAAGGAAGTATGGGGGAGTGGCAAAAGGAGGGGGGCTTGTGGGGGGGTCCCCAAGGAAGTAGATGGGAGGAACAGCAAAAGGAGGGAAATGGAAGTTTGGGGGGTACCCAAGGGAAGAGCTGGAGTTTGGGGGAGAGGTTCTTAGATGGGAGGGGTTCTTGGGTAGCACGGAGGGGTGCAGGAGCTTGGGGGGTGCAGAAAGGAGTTAAGGTGCAGGAGTTTAGGGGTTACCCAAAGGAATAGATGCGATGGGTGCAGGAGGGAGGGATTTGTGCACCCCTTCTTTTGCTTACCATCTACACGTCTACTCCCCTGAGTGCCTCCGCTGTACCCCTTCTTTTGCATTCGCGGTTACACATCTTTCCTGGGGGGGAGCAGGAGTTTAGGGGGGTACCCAAAAGAGGAGATGGGGGAGTGGCAAAAGGAGGGGGGCTTGTGAGGGGGTCCCCAAGGAAGTAGATGGGAGGAACAGCAAAAGGGGGGAAATGGGAGTTTGTTGGGGTACCCAAGGGAGGAGCTGGAATTTGGGGGGGGGGGAGTTTCAAAAAGAGGGGGGGGGACTCAAAGAGGAACATCAAAAGGGGGGAAATGGGAGTTTGTGGGGGGTACCCAAGGGAGGAGCTGGCATTTAATGGGTAGCAAAAGGAGGGAGTGGGGGGGAGGGACCCAAGGGCCTAGATGGGAGGGGTTCCTGGTGCTTGGGTAGCATGGAAGGGTGCAGGAGCTTGGGGGGTACTGAAAGGAGCTGGGGTGCAGGAGTTTGGGGGTTACCCAGAGGAGTAGATGTGAGGGGTGCAGGAGGGAGGGATTTGTGCACCCCTCCTTTTGCTTACCATCTACACGTCTTCTCCCCGAGTACCTCCCCTGTACCCCTTCTTTTGCATTTGCGGTTACACAGCTTTTCTGGGGGGGGGGGGTGCAGAAGTTTAGGGGGGTACCCAAAAGAGGAGATGGGGGAGTGGCAAAAGGAGGGGGGCTTGTGGGGGTATGGGAGGAGGGGCAAAAGGAGGGGAGTTTGTGGGTGGGGGTCCCCAAGGAAGTATGGGGGAGTGGCAAAAGGAGGGGGGCTTGTGGGGGGGTCCCCAAGGAAGTAGATGGGAGGAACAGCAAAAGGAGGGAAATGGAAGTTTGGGGGGTACCCAAGGGAAGAGCTGGAGTTTGGGGGAGAGGTTCTTAGATGGGAGGGGTTCTTGGGTAGCACGGAGGGGTGCAGGAGCTTGGGGGGTGCAGAAAGGAGTTAAGGTGCAGGAGTTTAGGGGTTACCCAAAGGAATAGATGCGATGGGTGCAGGAGGGAGGGATTTGTGCACCCCTTCTTTTGCTTACCATCTACACGTCTACTCCCCTGAGTGCCTCCGCTGTACCCCTTCTTTTGCATTCGCGGTTACACATCTTTCCTGGGGGGGAGCAGGAGTTTAGGGGGGTACCCAAAAGAGGAGATGGGGGAGTGGCAAAAGGAGGGGGGCTTGTGAGGGGGTCCCCAAGGAAGTAGATGGGAGGAACAGCAAAAGGGGGGAAATGGGAGTTTGTTGGGGTACCCAAGGGAGGAGCTGGAATTTGGGGGGGGGGGAGTTTCAAAAAGAGGGGGGGGGACTCAAAGAGGAACATCAAAAGGGGGGAAATGGGAGTTTGTGGGGGGTACCCAAGGGAGGAGCTGGCATTTAATGGGTAGCAAAAGGAGGGAGTGGGGGGGAGGGACCCAAGGGCCTAGATGGGAGGGGTTCCTGGTGCTTGGGTAGCATGGAAGGGTGCAGGAGCTTGGGGGGTACTGAAAGGAGCTGGGGTGCAGGAGTTTGGGGGTTACCCAGAGGAGTAGATGTGAGGGGTGCAGGAGGGAGGGATTTGTGCACCCCTCCTTTTGCTTACCATCTACACGTCTTCTCCCCGAGTACCTCCCCTGTACCCCTTCTTTTGCATTTGCGGTTACACAGCTTTTCTGGGGGGGGGGGGTGCAGAAGTTTAGGGGGGTACCCAAAAGAGGAGATGGGGGAGTGGCAAAAGGAGGGGGGCTTGTGGGGGTATGGGAGGAGGGGCAAAAGGAGGGGAGTTTGTGGGTGGGGGTCCCCAAGGAAGTATGGGGGAGTGGCAAAAGGAGGGGGGCTTGTGGGGGGTCCCCAAGGAAGTAGATGGGAGGAACAGCAAAAGGAGGGAAATGGAAGTTTGGGGGGTACCCAAGGGAAGAGCTGGAGTTTGGGGGAGAGGTTCTTAGATGGGAGGGGTTCTTGGGTAGCACGGAGGGGTGCAGGAGCTTGGGGGGTGCAGAAAGGAGTTAAGGTGCAGGAGTTTAGGGGTTACCCAAAGGAATAGATGCGATGGGTGCAGGAGGGAGGGATTTGTGCACCCCTTCTTTTGCTTACCATCTACACGTCTACTCCCCTGAGTGCCTCCGCTGTACCCCTTCTTTTGCATTCGCGGTTACACATCTTTCCTGGGGGGGAGCAGGAGTTTAGGGGGGTACCCAAAAGAGGAGATGGGGGAGTGGCAAAAGGAGGGGGGCTTGTGAGGGGGTCCCCAAGGAAGTAGATGGGAGGAACAGCAAAAGGGGGGAAATGGGAGTTTGTTGGGGTACCCAAGGGAGGAGCTGGAATTTGGGGGGGGGGGGAGTTTCAAAAAGAGGGGGGGGGACTCAAAGAGGAACATCAAAAGGGGGGAAATGGGAGTTTGTGGGGGGTACCCAAGGGAGGAGCTGGCATTTAATGGGTAGCAAAAGGAGGGAGTGGGGGGGAGGGACCCAAGGGCCTAGATGGGAGGGGTTCCTGGTGCTTGGGTAGCATGGAAGGGTGCAGGAGCTTGGGGGGTACTGAAAGGAGCTGGGGTGCAGGAGTTTGGGGGTTACCCAGAGGAGTAGATGTGAGGGGTGCAGGAGGGAGGGATTTGTGCACCCCTCCTTTTGCTTACCATCTACATCATGGCCTCACGCCTACTCTTCTGAGTACCCCTCCCCCCGTACCCCTTCTTTTGCATTCACGGTTACACAGCTTTATTGGGGGGGGGGGGGGAGCAGGAGCTTAGGGGGTACCCAAAAGAGTAGATGGCAGGAGACGGGGGGTATGACAAAAGGAGGGGAGTCCCCAAGGAAGTAGATGGGAGTTTGTGGGCAGATCTCAGTTGAAGGAGGTCTTCTAGTGCTACCCCACCCCCTTGCACACATATGCCTTACTAGCATCCCCACTTTTATCTTCTTCGAACCAATTGCCAACCACCTCCTTTGCTGCACTCATAGAGACAGCTTCTATTTTGCAGCCTCCATTTTAAGCTCCTCCCTTCCAGAGGCCAACATGCCTAGCTCACCTTTGACCGACACCCCAGTTTCTGCTCTCCCAATCTCCTCCCTTGCTGCACCCATGAGATAGCTTTCCCTTGTCTTTTGCCCTCCTCCTCAATTATAACCTTCCCTTCCCTTCCAGAACACAACATGCCTAGCTCACTCTTGCTGCAGCCTCTAGGCCTATTACACCTTTGACAGACACCTCAGTGCCATCCCTCTTATTGTACCCGTAATACAGCTTGCCCTTCTATTGAACAACCCCAACTTTATCTTCCTCTTAGGCCAGCCAACTTCATTCTTGCTGCAGCTTCCAAGCCAATCACAAGCTATTGTTGCATAAATCCGAGCATACCGCTGCCAGGATTCAAACTCATAACTGCACAAGCTCACAGTAGCACAACCGACGCATTAACCCACTGCACCACAGGCAGAACTGCTTGTGACACCTTCCAAAAACTAGGGCTTTGTTAGACGACATCGAAACTTGCCAGTAAATTAGGGGAGTGGTTAAGTGTTTGGTATAAGCAAGTGCACAGCTCACTGAATATAGGCCTCCTTTTTGGCAGGCCTCTCAAGCAGCTACGACTGTGGCTTAGTGGGCAAATGCGCCCTGCTAGCAACCATGAGGTTGTGAGTTCGAATCCAGTGTGTGCCATGCTAAATGTGCAATGTGGATTACTTAAAATTGAGCTGGGTGCTGCAAGAAGCCGCCAGGGTTGAATGGGTTATGGTAAAAATTGTGTATGTGGCCTGGGGTCGGTGGGGAGTCCTGGAAGTGATAAGGCAGCTGGGCTAAAAAGGGGATTGGGGATGGTGAACTATGAGTGCATAGTGGAATGGGGGCGAGACAGGGGCTTGCTGGGACCACTATGGGAAATGGAAGTTTGTGGGGGGTGTACCCAAAGGAGGAGTTGGAGTTTGTGGGAGGAAGGGGAGGAAGTTTAATGGGAGGGACGGCAAAAGGAGGGAAATGGAAGTTTGGGGGGTGGGTATCCAAGGGAGGAGCTGGAGTTTGGGGGAGAGGTTCATAGATGGGAGGGGTTGTTGGGTAGCATCAAGGGGTACAGGAGCTTAGGGGGTACAGAAAGGAGTTCAGGTGGAGGAGTTTAGGGGTTACCCAAAGGAATAGATGTGATGGGTGCAGGAGGGAGGGATTTGTACACCCCTACTTTTGCTTACCATCTACACGTCTTCTCCCCGAGTACCTCCCCTGTACCCCTTCTTTTGCATTTGCGGTTACACAGCTTTTCTGGGGGGGGGGGGGTGCAGAAGTTTAGGGGGGTACCCAAAAGAGGAGATGGGGGAGTGGCAAAAGGAGGGGGGCTTGTGGGGGTATGGGAGGAGGGGCAAAAGGAGGGGAGTTTGTGGGTGGGGGTCCCCAAGGAAGTATGGGGGAGTGGCAAAAGGAGGGGGGCTTGTGGGGGGGTCCCCAAGGAAGTAGATGGGAGGAACAGCAAAAGGAGGGAAATGGAAGTTTGGGGGGTACCCAAGGGAAGAGCTGGAGTTTGGGGGAGAGGTTCTTAGATGGGAGGGGTTCTTGGGTAGCACGGAGGGGTGCAGGAGCTTGGGGGGTGCAGAAAGGAGTTAAGGTGCAGGAGTTTAGGGGTTACCCAAAGGAATAGATGCGATGGGTGCAGGAGGGAGGGATTTGTGCACCCCTTCTTTTGCTTACCATCTACACGTCTACTCCCCTGAGTGCCTCCGCTGTACCCCTTCTTTTGCATTCGCGGTTACACATCTTTCCTGGGGGGGAGCAGGAGTTTAGGGGGGTACCCAAAAGAGGAGATGGGGGAGTGGCAAAAGGAGGGGGGCTTGTGAGGAGGTCCCCAAGGAAGTAGATGGGAGGAACAGCAAAAGGGGGGAAATGGGAGTTTGTTGGGGTACCCAAGGGAGGAGCTGGAATTTGGGGGGGGGGGGAGTTTCAAAAAGAGGGGGGGGGACTCAAAGAGGAACAGCAAAAGGGGGGAAATGGGAGTTTGTGGGGGGTACCCAAGGGAGGAGCTGGCATTTAATGGGTAGCAAAAGGAGGGAGTGGGGGGGAGGGACCCAAGGGCCTAGATGGGAGGGGTTCCTGGTGCTTGGGTAGCATGGAAGGGTGCAGGAGCTTGGGGGGTACTGAAAGGAGCTGGGGTGCAGGAGTTTGGGGGTTACCCAGAGGAGTAGATGTGAGGGGTGCAGGAGGGAGGGATTTGTGCACCCCTCCTTTTGCTTACCATCTACATCATGGCCTCACGCCTACTCTTCTGAGTACCCCTCCCCCCGTACCCCTTCTTTTGCATTCACGGTTACACAGCTTTATTGGGGGGGGGGGGGAGCAGGAGCTTAGGGGGTACCCAAAAGAGTAGATGGCAGGAGACGGGGGGTATGACAAAAGGAGGGGAGTCCCCAAGGAAGTAGATGGGAGTTTGTGGGCAGATCTCAGTTGAAGGAGGTCTTCTAGTGCTACCCCACCCCCTTGCACACATATGCCTTACTAGCATCCCCACTTTTATCTTCTTCGAACCAATTGCCAACCACCTCCTTTGCTGCACTCATAGAGACAGCTTCTATTTTGCAGCCTCCATTTTAAGCTCCTCCCTTCCAGAGGCCAACATGCCTAGCTCACCTTTGACCGACACCCCAGTTTCTGCTCTCCCAATCTCCTCCCTTGCTGCACCCATGAGATAGCTTTCCCTTGTCTTTTGCCCTCCTCCTCAATTATAACCTTCCCTTCCCTTCCAGAACACAACATGCCTAGCTCACTCTTGCTGCAGCCTCTAGGCCTATTACACCTTTGACAGACACCTCAGTGCCATCCCTCTTATTGTACCCGTAATACAGCTTGCCCTTCTATTGAACAACCCCAACTTTATCTTCCTCTTAGGCCAGCCAACTTCATTCTTGCTGCAGCTTCCAAGCCAATCACAAGCTATTGTTGCATCAATCCGAGCATACCGCTGCCAGGATTCAAACTCATAACTGCACAAGCTCACAGTAGCACAACCGACGCATTAACCCACTGCACCACAGGCAGAACTGCTTGTGACACCTTCCAAAAACTAGGGCTTTGTTAGACGACATCGAAACTTGCCAGTAAATTAGGGGAGTGGTTAAGTGTTTGGTATAAGCAAGTGCACAGCTCACTGAATATAGGCCTCCTTTTTGGCAGGCCTCTCAAGCAGCTACGACTGTGGCTTAGTGGGCAAATGCGCCCTGCTAGCAACCATGAGGTTGTGAGTTCGAATCCAGTGTGTGCCATGCTAAATGTGCAATGTGGATTACTTAAAATTGAGCTGGTTGCTGCAAGAAGCCGCCAGGGTTGAATGGGTTATGGTAAAAATTGTGTATGTGGCCTGGGGTCGGTGGGGAGTCCTGGAAGTGATAAGGCAGCTGGGCTAAAAAGGGGATTGGGGATGGTGAACTATGAGTGCATAGTGGAATGGGGGCGAGACAGGGGCTTGCTGGGACCACTATGGGAAATGGAAGTTTGTGGGGGGTGTACCCAAAGGAGGAGTTGGAGTTTGTGGGAGGAAGGGGAGGAAGTTTAATGGGAGGGACGGCAAAAGGAGGGAAATGGAAGTTTGGGGGGTGGGTATCCAAGGGAGGAGCTGGAGTTTGGGGGAGAGGTTCATAGATGGGAGGGGTTGTTGGGTAGCATCAAGGGGTACAGGAGCTTAGGGGGTACAGAAAGGAGTTCAGGTGGAGGAGTTTAGGGGTTACCCAAAGGAATAGATGTGATGGGTGCAGGAGGGAGGGATTTGTACACCCCTACTTTTGCTTACCATCTACACGTCTTCTCCCCGAGTACCTCCCCTGTACCCCTTCTTTTGCATTTGCGGTTACACAGCTTTTCTGGGGGGGGGGGGGTGCAGAAGTTTAGGGGGGTACCCAAAAGAGGAGATGGGGGAGTGGCAAAAGGAGGGGGGCTTGTGGGGGTATGGGAGGAGGGGCAAAAGGAGGGGAGTTTGTGGGTGGGGGTCCCCAAGGAAGTATGGGGGAGTGGCAAAAGGAGGGGGGCTTGTGGGGGGGTCCCCAAGGAAGTAGATGGGAGGAACAGCAAAAGGAGGGAAATGGAAGTTTGGGGGGTACCCAAGGGAAGAGCTGGAGTTTGGGGGAGAGGTTCTTAGATGGGAGGGGTTCTTGGGTAGCACGGAGGGGTGCAGGAGCTTGGGGGGTGCAGAAAGGAGTTAAGGTGCAGGAGTTTAGGGGTTACCCAAAGGAATAGATGCGATGGGTGCAGGAGGGAGGGATTTGTGCACCCCTTCTTTTGCTTACCATCTACACGTCTACTCCCCTGAGTGCCTCCGCTGTACCCCTTCTTTTGCATTCGCGGTTACACATCTTTCCTGGGGGGGAGCAGGAGTTTAGGGGGGTACCCAAAAGAGGAGATGGGGGAGTGGCAAAAGGAGGGGGGCTTGTGAGGGGGTCCCCAAGGAAGTAGATGGGAGGAACAGCAAAAGGGGGGAAATGGGAGTTTGTTGGGGTACCCAAGGGAGGAGCTGGAATTTGGGGGGGGGGGGAGTTTCAAAAAGAGGGGGGGGGGACTCAAAGAGGAACAGCAAAAGGGGGGAAATGGGAGTTTGTGGGGGGTACCCAAGGGAGGAGCTGGCATTTAATGGGTAGCAAAAGGAGGGAGTGGGGGGGAGGGACCCAAGGGCCTAGATGGGAGGGGTTCCTGGTGCTTGGGTAGCATGGAAGGGTGCAGGAGCTTGGGGGGTACTGAAAGGAGCTGGGGTGCAGGAGTTTGGGGGTTACCCAGAGGAGTAGATGTGAGGGGTGCAGGAGGGAGGGATTTGTGCACCCCTCCTTTTGCTTACCATCTACATCATGGCCTCACGCCTACTCTTCTGAGTACCCCTCCCCCCGTACCCCTTCTTTTGCATTCACGGTTACACAGCTTTATTGGGGGGGGGGGGGGAGCAGGAGCTTAGGGGGTACCCAAAAGAGTAGATGGCAGGAGACGGGGGGTATGACAAAAGGAGGGGAGTCCCCAAGGAAGTAGATGGGAGTTTGTGGGCAGATCTCAGTTGAAGGAGGTCTTCTAGTGCTACCCCACCCCCTTGCACACATATGCCTTACTAGCATCCCCACTTTTATCTTCTTCGAACCAATTGCCAACCACCTCCTTTGCTGCACTCATAGAGACAGCTTCTATTTTGCAGCCTCCATTTTAAGCTCCTCCCTTCCAGAGGCCAACATGCCTAGCTCACCTTTGACCGACACCCCAGTTTCTGCTCTCCCAATCTCCTCCCTTGCTGCACCCATGAGATAGCTTTCCCTTGTCTTTTGCCCTCCTCCTCAATTATAACCTTCCCTTCCCTTCCAGAACACAACATGCCTAGCTCACTCTTGCTGCAGCCTCTAGGCCTATTACACCTTTGACAGACACCTCAGTGCCATCCCTCTTATTGTACCCGTAATACAGCTTGCCCTTCTATTGAACAACCCCAACTTTATCTTCCTCTTAGGCCAGCCAACTTCATTCTTGCTGCAGCTTCCAAGCCAATCACAAGCTATTGTTGCATCAATCCGAGCATACCGCTGCCAGGATTAAAACTCATAACTGCACAAGCTCACAGTAGCACAACCGACGCATTAACCCACTGCACCACAGGCAGAACTGCTTGTGACACCTTCCAAAAACTAGGGCTTTGTTAGACGACATCGAAACTTGCCAGTAAATTAGGGGAGTGGTTAAGTGTTTGGTATAAGCAAGTGCACAGCTCACTGAATATAGGCCTCCTTTTTGGCAGGCCTCTCAAGCAGCTACGACTGTGGCTTAGTGGGCAAATGCGCCCTGCTAGCAACCATGAGGTTGTGAGTTCGAATCCAGTGTGTGCCATGCTAAATGTGCAATGTGGATTACTTAAAATTGAGCTGGGTGCTGCAAGAAGCCGCCAGGGTTGAATGGGTTATGGTAAAAATTGTGTATGTGGCCTGGGGTCGGTGGGGAGTCCTGGAAGTGATAAGGCAGCTGGGCTAAAAAGGGGATTGGGGATGGTGAACTATGAGTGCATAGTGGAATGGGGGCGAGACAGGGGCTTGCTGGGACCACTATGGGAAATGGAAGTTTGTGGGGGGTGTACCCAAAGGAGGAGTTGGAGTTTGTGGGAGGAGGGGGAGGAAGTTTAATGGGAGGGACGGCAAAAGGAGGGAAATGGAAGTTTGGGGGGTGGGTATCCAAGGGAGGAGCTGGAGTTTGGGGGAGAGGTTCATAGATGGGAGGGGTTGCTGGGTAGCATCAAGGGGTACAGGAGCTTAGGGGGTACAGAAAGGAGTTCAGGTGGAGGAGTTTAGGGGTTACCCAAAGGAATAGATGTGATGGGTACGGGAGGGATTTGTACACCCCTACTTTTGCTTACCATCTACACGTCTTCTCCCCGAGTACCTCCCCTGTACCCCTTCTTTTGCATTTGCGGTTACACAGCTTTTCTGGGGGGGGGGGGTGCAGAAGTTTAGGGGGGTACCCAAAAGAGGAGATGGGGGAGTGGCAAAAGGAGGGGGGCTTGTGGGGGTATGGGAGGAGGGGCAAAAGGAGGGGAGTTTGTGGGTGGGGGTCCCCAAGGAAGTATGGGGGAGTGGCAAAAGGAGGGGGGCTTGTGGGGGGGTCCCCAAGGAAGTAGATGGGAGGAACAGCAAAAGGAGGGAAATGGAAGTTTGGGGGGTACCCAAGGGAAGAGCTGGAGTTTGGGGGAGAGGTTCTTAGATGGGAGGGGTTCTTGGGTAGCACGGAGGGGTGCAGGAGCTTGGGGGGTGCAGAAAGGAGTTAAGGTGCAGGAGTTTAGGGGTTACCCAAAGGAATAGATGCGATGGGTGCAGGAGGGAGGGATTTGTGCACCCCTTCTTTTGCTTACCATCTACACGTCTACTCCCCTGAGTGCCTCCGCTGTACCCCTTCTTTTGCATTCGCGGTTACACATCTTTCCTGGGGGGGAGCAGGAGTTTAGGGGGGTACCCAAAAGAGGAGATGGGGGAGTGGCAAAAGGAGGGGGGCTTGTGAGGGGGTCCCCAAGGAAGTAGATGGGAGGAACAGCAAAAGGGGGGAAATGGGAGTTTGTTGGGGTACCCAAGGGAGGAGCTGGAATTTGGGGGGGGGGGGGAGTTTCAAAAAGAGGGGGGGGGACTCAAAGAGGAACAGCAAAAGGGGGGAAATGGGAGTTTGTGGGGGGTACCCAAGGGAGGAGCTGGCATTTAATGGGTAGCAAAAGGAGGGAGTGGGGGGGAGGGACCCAAGGGCCTAGATGGGAGGGGTTCCTGGTGCTTGGGTAGCATGGAAGGGTGCAGGAGCTTGGGGGGTACTGAAAGGAGCTGGGGTGCAGGAGTTTGGGGGTTACCCAGAGGAGTAGATGTGAGGGGTGCAGGAGGGAGGGATTTGTGCACCCCTCCTTTTGCTTACCATCTACATCATGGCCTCACGCCTACTCTTCTGAGTACCCCTCCCCCCGTACCCCTTCTTTTGCATTCACGGTTACACAGCTTTATTGGGGGGGGGGGGAGCAGGAGCTTAGGGGGTACCCAAAAGAGTAGATGGCAGGAGACGGGGGGTATGACAAAAGGAGGGGAGTCCCCAAGGAAGTAGATGGGAGTTTGTGGGCAGATCTCAGTTGAAGGAGGTCTTCTAGTGCTACCCCACCCCCTTGCACACATATGCCTTACTAGCATCCCCACTTTTATCTTCTTCGAACCAATTGCCAACCACCTACTTTGCTGCACTCATAGAGACAGCTTCTATTTTGCAGCCTCCATTTTAAGCTCCTCCCTTCCAGAGGCCAACATGCCTAGCTCACCTTTGACCGACACCCCAGTTTCTGCTCTCCCAATCTCCTCCCTTGCTGCACCCATGAGATAGCTTTCCCTTGTCTTTTGCCCTCCTCCTCAATTACTAGCATCCCCACTTTTATCTTCTTCGAACCAATTGCCAACCACCTCCTTTGCTGCACTCATAGAGACAGCTTCTATTTTGCAGCCTCCATTTTAAGCTCCTCCCTTCCAGAGGCCAACATGCCTAGCTCACCTTTGACCGACACCCCAGTTTCTGCTCTCCCAATCTCCTCCCTTGCTGCACCCATGAGATAGCTTTCCCTTGTCTTTTGCCCTCCTCCTCAATTATAACCTTCCCTTCCCTTCCAGAACACAACATGCCTAGCTCACTCTTGCTGCAGCCTCTAGGCCTATTACACCTTTGACAGACACCTCAGTGCCATCCCTCTTATTGTACCCGTAATACAGCTTGCCCTTCTATTGAACAACCCCAACTTTATCTTCCTCTTAGGCCAGCCAACTTCATTCTTGCTGCAGCTTCCAAGCCAATCACAAGCTATTGTTGCATCAATCCGAGCATACCGCTGCCAGGATTCAAACTCATAACTGCACAAGCTCACAGTAGCACAACCGACGCATTAACCCACTGCACCACAGGCAGAACTGCTTGTGACACCTTCCAAAAACTAGGGCTTTGTTAGACGACATCGAAACTTGCCAGTAAATTAGGGGAGTGGTTAAGTGTTTGGTATAAGCAAGTGCACAGCTCACTGAATATAGGCCTCCTTTTTGGCAGGCCTCTCAAGCAGCTACGACTGTGGCGTAGTGGGCAAATGCGCCCTGCTAGCAACCATGAGGTTGTGAGTTCGAATCCAGTGTGTGCCATGCTAAATGTGCAATGTGGATTACTTAAAATTGAGCTGGGTGCTGCAAGAAGCCGCCAGGGTTGAATGGGTTATGGTAAAAATTGTGTATGTGGCCTGGGGTCGGTGGGGAGTCCTGGAAGTGATAAGGCAGCTGGGCTAAAAAGGGGATTGGGGATGGTGAACTATGAGTGCATAGTGGAATGGGGGCGAGACAGGGGCTTGCTGGGACCACTATGGGAAATGGAAGTTTGTGGGGGGTGTACCCAAAGGAGGAGTTGGAGTTTGTGGGAGGAGGGGGAGGAAGTTTAATGGGAGGGACGGCAAAAGGAGGGAAATGGAAGTTTGGGGGGTGGGTATCCAAGGGAGGAGCTGGAGTTTGGGGGAGAGGTTCATAGATGGGAGGGGTTGCTGGGTAGCATCAAGGGGTACAGGAGCTTAGGGGGTACAGAAAGGAGTTCAGGTGGAGGAGTTTAGGGGTTACCCAAAGGAATAGATGTGATGGGTGCAGGAGGGAGGGATTTGTACACCCCTACTTTTGCTTACCATCTACACGTCTTCTCCCCGAGTACCTCCCCTGTACCCCTTCTTTTGCATTTGCGGTTACACAGCTTTTCTGGGGGGGGGGGGGTGCAGAAGTTTAGGGGGGTACCCAAAAGAGGAGATGGGGGAGTGGCAAAAGGAGGGGGGCTTGTGGGGGTATGGGAGGAGGGGCAAAAGGAGGGGAGTTTGTGGGTGGGGGTCCCCAAGGAAGTATGGGGGAGTGGCAAAAGGAGGGGGGCTTGTGGGGGGGTCCCCAAGGAAGTAGATGGGAGGAACAGCAAAAGGAGGGAAATGGAAGTTTGGGGGGTACCCAAGGGAAGAGCTGGAGTTTGGGGGAGAGGTTCTTAGATGGGAGGGGTTCTTGGGTAGCACGGAGGGGTGCAGGAGCTTGGGGGGTGCAGAAAGGAGTTAAGGTGCAGGAGTTTAGGGGTTACCCAAAGGAATAGATGCGATGGGTGCAGGAGGGAGGGATTTGTGCACCCCTTCTTTTGCTTACCATCTACACGTCTACTCCCCTGAGTGCCTCCGCTGTACCCCTTCTTTTGCATTCGCGGTTACACATCTTTCCTGGGGGGGAGCAGGAGTTTAGGGGGGTACCCAAAAGAGGAGATGGGGGAGTGGCAAAAGGAGGGGGGCTTGTGAGGGGGTCCCCAAGGAAGTAGATGGGAGGAACAGCAAAAGGGGGGAAATGGGAGTTTGTTGGGGTACCCAAGGGAGGAGCTGGAATTTGGGGGGGGGGGGAGTTTCAAAAAGAGGGGGGGGGACTCAAAGAGGAACATCAAAAGGGGGGAAATGGGAGTTTGTGGGGGGTACCCAAGGGAGGAGCTGGCATTTAATGGGTAGCAAAAGGAGGGAGTGGGGGGGAGGGACCCAAGGGCCTAGATGGGAGGGGTTCCTGGTGCTTGGGTAGCATGGAAGGGTGCAGGAGCTTGGGGGGTACTGAAAGGAGCTGGGGTGCAGGAGTTTGGGGGTTACCCAGAGGAGTAGATGTGAGGGGTGCAGGAGGGAGGGATTTGTGCACCCCTCCTTTTGCTTACCATCTACATCATGGCCTCACGCCTACTCTTCTGAGTACCCCTCCCCCCGTACCCCTTCTTTTGCATTCACGGTTACACAGCTTTATTGGGGGGGGGGGGGAGCAGGAGCTTAGGGGGTACCCAAAAGAGTAGATGGCAGGAGACGGGGGGTATGACAAAAGGAGGGGAGTCCCCAAGGAAGTAGATGGGAGTTTGTGGGCAGATCTCAGTTGAAGGAGGTCTTCTAGTGCTACCCCACCCCCTTGCACACATATGCCTTACTAGCATCCCCACTTTTATCTTCTTCGAACCAATTGCCAACCACCTCCTTTGCTGCACTCATAGAGACAGCTTCTATTTTGCAGCCTCCATTTTAAGCTCCTCCCTTCCAGAGGCCAACATGCCTAGCTCACCTTTGACCGACACCCCAGTTTCTGCTCTCCCAATCTCCTCCCTTGCTGCACCCATGAGATAGCTTTCCCTTGTCTTTTGCCCTCCTCCTCAATTATAACCTTCCCTTCCCTTCCAGAACACACCTAGCTCACTCTTGCTGCAGCCTCTAGGCCTATTACACCTTTGACAGACACCTCAGTGCCATCCCTCTTATTGTACCCGTAATACAGCTTGCCCTTCTATTGAACAACCCCAACTTTATCTTCCTCTTAGGCCAGCCAACTTCATTCTTGCTGCAGCTTCCAAGCCAATCACAAGCTATTGTTGCATCAATCCGAGCATACCGCTGCCAGGATTCAAACTCATAACTGCACAAGCTCACAGTAGCACAACCGACGCATTAACCCACTGCACCACAGGCAGAACTGCTTGTGACACCTTCCAAAAACTAGGGCTTTGTTAGACGACATCGAAACTTGCCAGTAAATTAGGGGAGTGGTTAAGTGTTTGGTATAAGCAAGTGCACAGCTCACTGAATATAGGCCTCCTTTTTGGCAGGCCTCTCAAGCAGCTACGACTGTGGCTTAGTGGGCAAATGCGCCCTGCTAGCAACCATGAGGTTGTGAGTTCGAATCCAGTGTGTGCCATGCTAAATGTGCAATGTGGATTACTTAAAATTGAGCTGGGTGCTGCAAGAAGCTGCCAGGGTTGAATGGGTTATGGTAAAAATTGTGTATGTGGCCTGGGGTCGGTGGGGAGTCCTGGAAGTGATAAGGCAGCTGGGCTAAAAAGGGGATTGGGGATGGTGAACTATGAGTGCATAGTGGAATGGGGGCGAGACAGGGGCTTGCTGGGACCACTATGGGAAATGGAAGTTTGTGGGGGGTGTACCCAAAGGAGGAGTTGGAGTTTGTGGGAGGAGGGGGAGGAAGTTTAATGGGAGGGACGGCAAAAGGAGGGAAATGGAAGTTTGGGGGGTGGGTATCCAAGGGAGGAGCTGGAGTTTGGGGGAGAGGTTCATAGATGGGAGGGGTTGCTGGGTAGCATCAAGGGGTACAGGAGCTTAGGGGGTACAGAAAGGAGTTCAGGTGGAGGAGTTTAGGGGTTACCCAAAGGAATAGATGTGATGGGTGCAGGAGGGAGGGATTTGTACACCCCTACTTTTGCTTACCATCTACACGTCTTCTCCCCGAGTACCTCCCCTGTACCCCTTCTTTTGCATTTGCGGTTACACAGCTTTTCTGGGGGGGGGGGGGGTGCAGAAGTTTAGGGGGGTACCCAAAAGAGGAGATGGGGGAGTGGCAAAAGGAGGGGGGCTTGTGGGGGTATGGGAGGAGGGGCAAAAGGAGGGGAGTTTGTGGGTGGGGGTCCCCAAGGAAGTATGGGGGAGTGGCAAAAGGAGGGGGGCTTGTGGGGGGGTCCCCAAGGAAGTAGATGGGAGGAACAGCAAAAGGAGGGAAATGGAAGTTTGGGGGGTACCCAAGGGAAGAGCTGGAGTTTGGGGGAGAGGTTCTTAGATGGGAGGGGTTCTTGGGTAGCACGGAGGGGTGCAGGAGCTTGGGGGGTGCAGAAAGGAGTTAAGGTGCAGGAGTTTAGGGGTTACCCAAAGGAATAGATGCGATGGGTGCAGGAGGGAGGGATTTGTGCACCCCTTCTTTTGCTTACCATCTACACGTCTACTCCCCTGAGTGCCTCCGCTGTACCCCTTCTTTTGCATTCGCGGTTACACATCTTTCCTGGGGGGGAGCAGGAGTTTGGGGGGGTACCCAAAAGAGGAGATGGGGGAGTGGCAAAAGGAGGGGGGCTTGTGAGGGGGTCCCCAAGGAAGTAGATGGGAGGAACAGCAAAAGGGGGGAAATGGGAGTTTGTTGGGGTACCCAAGGGAGGAGCTGGAATTTGGGGGGGGGGGAGTTTCAAAAAGAGGGGGGGGGGACTCAAAGAGGAACAGCAAAAGGGGGGAAATGGGAGTTTGTGGGGGGTACCCAAGGGAGGAGCTGGCATTTAATGGGTAGCAAAAGGAGGGAGTGGGGGGGAGGGACCCAAGGGCCTAGATGGGAGGGGTTCCTGGTGCTTGGGTAGCATGGAAGGGTGCAGGAGCTTGGGGGGTACTGAAAGGAGCTGGGGTGCAGGAGTTTGGGGGTTACCCAGAGGAGTAGATGTGAGGGGTGCAGGAGGGAGGGATTTGTGCACCCCTCCTTTTGCTTACCATCTACATCATGGCCTCACGCCTACTCTTCTGAGTACCCCTCCCCCCGTACCCCTTCTTTTGCATTCACGGTTACACAGCTTTATTGGGGGGGGGGGGGAGCAGGAGCTTAGGGGGTACCCAAAAGAGTAGATGGCAGGAGACGGGGGGTATGACAAAAGGAGGGGAGTCCCCAAGGAAGTAGATGGGAGTTTGTGGGCAGATCTCAGTTGAAGGAGGTCTTCTAGTGCTACCCCACCCCCTTGCACACATATGCCTTACTAGCATCCCCACTTTTATCTTCTTCGAACCAATTGCCAACCACCTCCTTTGCTGCACTCATAGAGACAGCTTCTATTTTGCAGCCTCCATTTTAAGCTCCTCCCTTCCAGAGGCCAACATGCCTAGCTCACCTTTGACCGACACCCCAGTTTCTGCTCTCCCAATCTCCTCCCTTGCTGCACCCATGAGATAGCTTTCCCTTGTCTTTTGCCCTCCTCCTCAATTATAACCTTCCCTTCCCTTCCAGAACACAACATGCCTAGCTCACTCTTGCTGCAGCCTCTAGGCCTATTACACCTTTGACAGACACCTCAGTGCCATCCCTCTTATTGTACCCGTAATACAGCTTGCCCTTCTATTGAACAACCCCAACTTTATCTTCCTCTTAGGCCAGCCAACTTCATTCTTGCTGCAGCTTCCAAGCCAATCACAAGCTATTGTTGCATCAATCCGAGCATACCGCTGCCAGGATTCAAACTCATAACTGCACAAGCTCACAGTAGCACAACCGATGCATTAACCCACTGCACCACAGGCAGAACTGCTTGTGACACCTTCCAAAAACTAGGGCTTTGTTAGACGACATCGAAACTTGCCAGTAAATTAGGGGAGTGGTTAAGTGTTTGGTATAAGCAAGTGCACAGCTCACTGAATATAGGCCTCCTTTTTGGCAGGCCTCTCAAGCAGCTACGACTGTGGCTTAGTGGGCAAATGCGCCCTGCTAGCAACCATGAGGTTGTGAGTTCGAATCCAGTGTGTGCCATGCTAAATGTGCAATGTGGATTACTTAAAATTGAGCTGGGTGCTGCAAGAAGCCGCCAGGGTTGAATGGGTTATGGTAAAAATTGTGTATGTGGCCTGGGGTCGGTGGGGAGTCCTGGAAGTGATAAGGCAGCTGGGCTAAAAAGGGGATTGGGGATGGTGAACTATGAGTGCATAGTGGAATGGGGGCGAGACAGGGGCTTGCTGGGACCACTATGGGAAATGGAAGTTTGTGGGGGGTGTACCCAAAGGAGGAGTTGGAGTTTGTGGGAGGAGGGGGAGGAAGTTTAATGGGAGGGACGGCAAAAGGAGGGAAATGGAAGTTTGGGGGGTGGGTATCCAAGGGAGGAGCTGGAGTTTGGGGGAGAGGTTCATAGATGGGAGGGGTTGTTGGGTAGCATCAAGGGGTACAGGAGCTTAGGGGGTACAGAAAGGAGTTCAGGTGGAGGAGTTTAGGGGTTACCCAAAGGAATAGATGTGATGGGTGCAGGAGGGAGGGATTTGTACACCCCTACTTTTGCTTACCATCTACACGTCTTCTCCCCGAGTACCTCCCCTGTACCCCTTCTTTTGCATTTGCGGTTACACAGCTTTTCTGGGGGGGGGGGGGGGTGCAGAAGTTTAGGGGGGTACCCAAAAGAGGAGATGGGGGAGTGGCAAAAGGAGGGGGGCTTGTGGGGGTATGGGAGGAGGGGCAAAAGGAGGGGAGTTTGTGGGTGGGGGTCCCCAAGGAAGTATGGGGGAGTGGCAAAAGGAGGGGGGCTTGTGGGGGGGTCCCCAAGGAAGTAGATGGGAGGAACAGCAAAAGGAGGGAAATGGAAGTTTGGGGGGTACCCAAGGGAAGAGCTGGAGTTTGGGGGAGAGGTTCTTAGATGGGAGGGGTTCTTGGGTAGCACGGAGGGGTGCAGGAGCTTGGGGGGTGCAGAAAGGAGTTAAGGTGCAGGAGTTTAGGGGTTACCCAAAGGAATAGATGCGATGGGTGCAGGAGGGAGGGATTTGTGCACCCCTTCTTTTGCTTACCATCTACACGTCTACTCCCCTGAGTGCCTCCGCTGTACCCCTTCTTTTGCATTCGCGGTTACACATCTTTCCTGGGGGGGAGCAGGAGTTTAGGGGGGTACCCAAAAGAGGAGATGGGGGAGTGGCAAAAGGAGGGGGGCTTGTGAGGGGGTCCCCAAGGAAGTAGATGGGAGGAACAGCAAAAGGGGGGAAATGGGAGTTTGTTGGGGTACCCAAGGGAGGAGCTGGAATTTGGGGGGGGGGGAGTTTCAAAAAGAGGGGGGGGGACTCAAAGAGGAACATCAAAAGGGGGGAAATGGGAGTTTGTGGGGGGTACCCAAGGGAGGAGCTGGCATTTAATGGGTAGCAAAAGGAGGGAGTGGGGGGGAGGGACCCAAGGGCCTAGATGGGAGGGGTTCCTGGTGCTTGGGTAGCATGGAAGGGTGCAGGAGCTTGGGGGGTACTGAAAGGAGCTGGGGTGCAGGAGTTTGGGGGTTACCCAGAGGAGTAGATGTGAGGGGTGCAGGAGGGAGGGATTTGTGCACCCCTCCTTTTGCTTACCATCTACATCATGGCCTCACGCCTACTCTTCTGAGTACCCCTCCCCCCGTACCCCTTCTTTTGCATTCACGGTTACACAGCTTTATTGGGGGGGGGGGGGGGAGCAGGAGCTTAGGGGGTACCCAAAAGAGTAGATGGCAGGAGACGGGGGGTATGACAAAAGGAGGGGAGTCCCCAAGGAAGTAGATGGGAGTTTGTGGGCAGATCTCAGTTGAAGGAGGTCTTCTAGTGCTACCCCACCCCCTTGCACACATATGCCTTACTAGCATCCCCACTTTTATCTTCTTCGAACCAATTGCCAACCACCTCCTTTGCTGCACTCATAGAGACAGCTTCTATTTTGCAGCCTCCATTTTAAGCTCCTCCCTTCCAGAGGCCAACATGCCTAGCTCACCTTTGACCGACACCCCAGTTTCTGCTCTCCCAATCTCCTCCCTTGCTGCACCCATGAGATAGCTTTCCCTTGTCTTTTGCCCTCCTCCTCAATTATAACCTTCCCTTCCCTTCCAGAACACAACATGCCTAGCTCACTCTTGCTGCAGCCTCTAGGCCTATTACACCTTTGACAGACACCTCAGTGCCATCCCTCTTATTGTACCCGTAATACAGCTTGCCCTTCTATTGAACAACCCCAACTTTATCTTCCTCTTAGGCCAGCCAACTTCATTCTTGCTGCAGCTTCCAAGCCAATCACAAGCTATTGTTGCATCAATCCGAGCATACCGCTGCCAGGATTCAAACTCATAACTGCACAAGCTCACAGTAGCACAACCGACGCATTAACCCACTGCACCACATGAGGTTGTGAGTTCGAATCCAGTGTGTGCCATGCTAAATGTGCAATGTGGATTACTTAAAATTGAGCTGGGTGCTGCAAGAAGCCGCCAGGGTTGAATGGGTTATGGTAAAAATTGTGTATGTGGCCTGGGGTCGGTGGGGAGTCCTGGAAGTGATAAGGCAGCTGGGCTAAAAAGGGGATTGGGGATGGTGAACTATGAGTGCATAGTGGAATGGGGGCGAGACAGGGGCTTGCTGGGACCACTATGGGAAATGGAAGTTTGTGGGGGGTGTACCCAAAGGAGGAGTTGGAGTTTGTGGGAGGAAGGGGAGGAAGTTTAATGGGAGGGACGGCAAAAGGAGGGAAATGGAAGTTTGGGGGGTGGGTATCCAAGGGAGGAGCTGGAGTTTGGGGGAGAGGTTCATAGATGGGAGGGGTTGTTGGGTAGCATCAAGGGGTACAGGAGCTTAGGGGGTACAGAAAGGAGTTCAGGTGGAGGAGTTTAGGGGTTACCCAAAGGAATAGATGTGATGGGTGCAGGAGGGAGGGATTTGTACACCCCTACTTTTGCAGAACTGCTTGTGACACCTTCCAAAAACTAGGGCTTTGTTAGACGACATCGAAACTTGCCAGTAAATTAGGGGAGTGGTTAAGTGTTTGGTATAAGCAAGTGCACAGCTCACTGAATATAGGCCTCCTTTTTGGCAGGCCTCTCAAGCAGCTACGACTGTGGCTTAGTGGGCAAATGCGCCCTGCTAGCAACCATGAGGTTGTGAGTTCGAATCCAGTGTGTGCCATGCTAAATGTGCAATGTGGATTACTTAAAATTGAGCTGGGTGCTGCAAGAAGCCGCCAGGGTTGAATGGGTTATGGTAAAAATTGTGTATGTGGCCTGGGGTCGGTGGGGAGTCCTGGAAGTGATAAGGCAGCTGGGCTAAAAAGGGGATTGGGGATGGTGAACTATGAGTGCATAGTGGAATGGGGGCGAGACAGGGGCTTGCTGGGACCACTATGGGAAATGGAAGTTTGTGGGGGGTGTACCCAAAGGAGGAGTTGGAGTTTGTGGGAGGAGGGGGAGGAAGTTTAATGGGAGGGACGGCAAAAGGAGGGAAATGGAAGTTTGGGGGGTGGGTATCCAAGGGAGGAGCTGGAGTTTGGGGGAGAGGTTCATAGATGGGAGGGGTTGCTGGGTAGCATCAAGGGGTACAGGAGCTTAGGAGGTACAGAAAGGAGTTCAGGTGGAGGAGTTTAGGGGTTACCCAAAGGAATAGATGTGATGGGTGCAGGAGGGAGGGATTTGTACACCCCTACTTTTGCTTACCATCTACACGTCTTCTCCCCGAGTACCTCCCCTGTACCCCTTCTTTTGCATTTGCGGTTACACAGCTTTTCTGGGGGGGGGGGGGTGCAGAAGTTTAGGGGGGTACCCAAAAGAGGAGATGGGGGAGTGGCAAAAGGAGGGGGGCTTGTGGGGGTATGGGAGGAGGGGCAAAAGGAGGGGAGTTTGTGGGTGGGGGTCCCCAAGGAAGTATGGGGGAGTGGCAAAAGGAGGGGGGCTTGTGGGGGGGTCCCCAAGGAAGTAGATGGGAGGAACAGCAAAAGGAGGGAAATGGAAGTTTGGGGGGTACCCAAGGGAAGAGCTGGAGTTTGGGGGAGAGGTTCTTAGATGGGAGGGGTTCTTGGGTAGCACGGAGGGGTGCAGGAGCTTGGGGGGTGCAGAAAGGAGTTAAGGTGCAGGAGTTTAGGGGTTACCCAAAGGAATAGATGCGATGGGTGCAGGAGGGAGGGATTTGTGCACCCCTTCTTTTGCTTACCATCTACACGTCTACTCCCCTGAGTGCCTCCGCTGTACCCCTTCTTTTGCATTCGCGGTTACACATCTTTCCTGGGGGGGAGCAGGAGTTTAGGGGGGTACCCAAAAGAGGAGATGGGGGAGTGGCAAAAGGAGGGGGGCTTGTGAGGGGGTCCCCAAGGAAGTAGATGGGAGGAACAGCAAAAGGGGGGAAATGGGAGTTTGTTGGGGTACCCAAGGGAGGAGCTGGAATTTGGGGGGGGGGGGAGTTTCAAAAAGAGGGGGGGGGACTCAAAGAGGAACAGCAAAAGGGGGGAAATGGGAGTTTGTGGGGGGTACCCAAGGGAGGAGCTGGCATTTAATGGGTAGCAAAAGGAGGGAGTGGGGGGGAGGGACCCAAGGGCCTAGATGGGAGGGGTTCCTGGTGCTTGGGTAGCATGGAAGGGTGCAGGAGCTTGGGGGGTACTGAAAGGAGCTGGGGTGCAGGAGTTTGGGGGTTACCCAGAGGAGTAGATGTGAGGGGTGCAGGAGGGAGGGATTTGTGCACCCCTCCTTTTGCTTACCATCTACATCATGGCCTCACGCCTACTCTTCTGAGTACCCCTCCCCCCGTACCCCTTCTTTTGCATTCACGGTTACACAGCTTTATTGGGGGGGGGGGGGAGCAGGAGCTTAGGGGGTACCCAAAAGAGTAGATGGCAGGAGACGGGGGGTATGACAAAAGGAGGGGAGTCCCCAAGGAAGTAGATGGGAGTTTGTGGGCAGATCTCAGTTGAAGGAGGTCTTCTAGTGCTACCCCACCCCCTTGCACACATATGCCTTACTAGCATCCCCACTTTTATCTTCTTCGAACCAATTGCCAACCACCTCCTTTGCTGCACTCATAGAGACAGCTTCTATTTTGCAGCCTCCATTTTAAGCTCCTCCCTTCCAGAGGCCAACATGCCTAGCTCACCTTTGACCGACACCCCAGTTTCTGCTCTCCCAATCTCCTCCCTTGCTGCACCCATGAGATAGCTTTCCCTTGTCTTTTGCCCTCCTCCTCAATTATAACCTTCCCTTCCCTTCCAGAACACAACATGCCTAGCTCACTCTTGCTGCAGCCTCTAGGCCTATTACACCTTTGACAGACACCTCAGTGCCATCCCTCTTATTGTACCCGTAATACAGCTTGCCCTTCTATTGAACAACCCCAACTTTATCTTCCTCTTAGGCCAGCCAACTTCATTCTTGCTGCAGCTTCCAAGCCAATCACAAGCTATTGTTGCATCAATCCGAGCATACCGCTGCCAGGATTCAAACTCATAACTGCACAAGCTCACAGTAGCACAACCGACGCATTAACCCACTGCACCACAGGCAGAACTGCTTGTGATACCTTCCAAAAACTAGGGCTTTGTTAGACGACATCGAAACTTGCCAGTAAATTAGGGGAGTGGTTAAGTGTTTGGTATAAGCAAGTGCACAGCTCACTGAATATAGGCCTCCTTTTTGGCAGGCCTCTCAAGCAGCTACGACTGTGGCTTAGTGGGCAAATGCGCCCTGCTAGCAACCATGAGGTTGTGAGTTCGAATCCAGTGTGTGCCATGCTAAATGTGCAATGTGGATTACTTAAAATTGAGCTGGGTGCTGCAAGAAGCCGCCAGGGTTGAATGGGTTATGGTAAAAATTGTGTATGTGGCCTGGGGTCGGTGGGGAGTCCTGGAAGTGATAAGGCAGCTGGGCTAAAAAGGGGATTGGGGATGGTGAACTATGAGTGCATAGTGGAATGGGGGCGAGACAGGGGCTTGCTGGGACCACTATGGGAAATGGAAGTTTGTGGGGGGTGTACCCAAAGGAGGAGTTGGAGTTTGTGGGAGGAGGGGGAGGAAGTTTAATGGGAGGGACGGCAAAAGGAGGGAAATGGAAGTTTGGGGGGTGGGTATCCAAGGGAGGAGCTGGAGTTTGGGGGAGAGGTTCATAGATGGGAGGGGTTGCTGGGTAGCATCAAGGGGTACAGGAGCTTAGGGGGTACAGAAAGGAGTTCAGGTGGAGGAGTTTAGGGGTTACCCAAAGGAATAGATGTGATGGGTGCAGGAGGGAGGGATTTGTACACCCCTACTTTTGCTTACCATCTACACGTCTTCTCCCCGAGTACCTCCCCTGTACCCCTTCTTTTGCATTTGCGGTTACACAGCTTTTCTGGGGGGGGGGGGGTGCAGAAGTTTAGGGGGGTACCCAAAAGAGGAGATGGGGGAGTGGCAAAAGGAGGGGGGCTTGTGGGGGTATGGGAGGAGGGGCAAAAGGAGGGGAGTTTGTGGGTGGGGGTCCCCAAGGAAGTATGGGGGAGTGGCAAAAGGAGGGGGGCTTGTGGGGGGGTCCCCAAGGAAGTAGATGGGAGGAACAGCAAAAGGAGGGAAATGGAAGTTTGGGGGGTACCCAAGGGAAGAGCTGGAGTTTGGGGGAGAGGTTCTTAGATGGGAGGGGTTCTTGGGTAGCACGGAGGGGTGCAGGAGCTTGGGGGGTGCAGAAAGGAGTTAAGGTGCAGGAGTTTAGGGGTTACCCAAAGGAATAGATGCGATGGGTGCAGGAGGGAGGGATTTGTGCACCCCTTCTTTTGCTTACCATCTACACGTCTACTCCCCTGAGTGCCTCCGCTGTACCCCTTCTTTTGCATTCGCGGTTACACATCTTTCCTGGGGGGGAGCAGGAGTTTAGGGGGGTACCCAAAAGAGGAGATGGGGGAGTGGCAAAAGGAGGGGGGCTTGTGAGGGGGTCCCCAAGGAAGTAGATGGGAGGAACAGCAAAAGGGGGGAAATGGGAGTTTGTTGGGGTACCCAAGGGAGGAGCTGGAATTTGGGGGGGGGGGGAGTTTCAAAAAGAGGGGGGGGGACTCAAAGAGGAACAGCAAAAGGGGGGAAATGGGAGTTTGTGGGGGGTACCCAAGGGAGGAGCTGGCATTTAATGGGTAGCAAAAGGAGGGAGTGGGGGGGAGGGACCCAAGGGCCTAGATGGGAGGGGTTCCTGGTGCTTGGGTAGCATGGAAGGGTGCAGGAGCTTGGGGGGTACTGAAAGGAGCTGGGGTGCAGGAGTTTGGGGGTTACCCAGAGGAGTAGATGTGAGGGGTGCAGGAGGGAGGGATTTGTGCACCCCTCCTTTTGCTTACCATCTACATCATGGCCTCACGCCTACTCTTCTGAGTACCCCTCCCCCCGTACCCCTTCTTTTGCATTCACGGTTACACAGCTTTATTGGGGGGGGGGGGGGAGCAGGAGCTTAGGGGGTACCCAAAAGAGTAGATGGCAGGAGACGGGGGGTATGACAAAAGGAGGGGAGTCCCCAAGGAAGTAGATGGGAGTTTGTGGGCAGATCTCAGTTGAAGGAGGTCTTCTAGTGCTACCCCACCCCCTTGCACACATATGCCTTACTAGCATCCCCACTTTTATCTTCTTCGAACCAATTGCCAACCACCTCCTTTGCTGCACTCATAGAGACAGCTTCTATTTAGCAGCCTCCATTTTAAGCTCCTCCCTTCCAGAGGCCAACATGCCTAGCTCACCTTTGACCGACACCCCAGTTTCTGCTCTCCCAATCTCCTCCCTTGCTGCACCCATGAGATAGCTTTCCCTTGTCTTTTGCCCTCCTCCTCAATTATAACCTTCCCTTCCCTTCCAGAACACAACATGCCTAGCTCACTCTTGCTGCAGCCTCTAGGCCTATTACACCTTTGACAGACACCTCAGTGCCATCCCTCTTATTGTACCCGTAATACAGCTTGCCCTTCTATTGAACAACCCCAACTTTATCTTCCTCTTAGGCCAGCCAACTTCATTCTTGCTGCAGCTTCCAAGCCAATCACAAGCTATTGTTGCATCAATCCGAGCATACCGCTGCCAGGATTCAAACTCATAACTGCACAAGCTCACAGTAGCACAACCGACGCATTAACCCACTGCACCACAGGCAGAACTGCTTGTGACACCTTCCAAAAACTAGGGCTTTGTTAGACGACATCGAAACTTGCCAGTAAATTAGGGGAGTGGTTAAGTGTTTGGTATAAGCAAGTGCACAGCTCACTGAATATAGGCCTCCTTTTTGGCAGGCCTCTCAAGCAGCTACGACTGTGGCTTAGTGGGCAAATGCGCCCTGCTAGCAACCATGAGGTTGTGAGTTCGAATCCAGTGTGTGCCATGCTAAATGTGCAATGTGGATTACTTAAAATTGAGCTGGGTGCTGCAAGAAGCTGCCAGGGTTGAATGGGTTATGGTAAAAATTGTGTATGTGGCCTGGGGTCGGTGGGGAGTCCTGGAAGTGATAAGGCAGCTGGGCTAAAAAGGGGATTGGGGATGGTGAACTATGAGTGCATAGTGGAATGGGGGCGAGACAGGGGCTTGCTGGGACCACTATGGGAAATGGAAGTTTGTGGGGGGTGTACCCAAAGGAGGAGTTGGAGTTTGTGGGAGGAGGGGGAGGAAGTTTAATGGGAGGGACGGCAAAAGGAGGGAAATGGAAGTTTGGGGGGTGGGTATCCAAGGGAGGAGCTGGAGTTTGGGGGAGAGGTTCATAGATGGGAGGGGTTGCTGGGTAGCATCAAGGGGTACAGGAGCTTAGGGGGTACAGAAAGGAGTTCAGGTGGAGGAGTTTAGGGGTTACCCAAAGGAATAGATGTGATGGGTGCAGGAGGGAGGGATTTGTACACCCCTACTTTTGCTTACCATCTACACGTCTTCTCCCCGAGTACCTCCCCTGTACCCCTTCTTTTGCATTTGCGGTTACACAGCTTTTCTGGGGGGGGGGGGTGCAGAAGTTTAGGGGGGTACCCAAAAGAGGAGATGGGGGAGTGGCAAAAGGAGGGGGGCTTGTGGGGGTATGGGAGGAGGGGCAAAAGGAGGGGAGTTTGTGGGTGGGGGTCCCCAAGGAAGTATGGGGGAGTGGCAAAAGGAGGGGGGCTTGTGGGGGGGTCCCCAAGGAAGTAGATGGGAGGAACAGCAAAAGGAGGGAAATGGAAGTTTGGGGGGTACCCAAGGGAAGAGCTGGAGTTTGGGGGAGAGGTTCTTAGATGGGAGGGGTTCTTGGGTAGCACGGAGGGGTGCAGGAGCTTGGGGGGTGCAGAAAGGAGTTAAGGTGCAGGAGTTTAGGGGTTACCCAAAGGAATAGATGCGATGGGTGCAGGAGGGAGGGATTTGTGCACCCCTTCTTTTGCTTACCATCTACACGTCTACTCCCCTGAGTGCCTCCGCTGTACCCCTTCTTTTGCATTCGCGGTTACACATCTTTCCTGGGGGGGAGCAGGAGTTTAGGGGGGTACCCAAAAGAGGAGATGGGGGAGTGGCAAAAGGAGGGGGGCTTGTGAGGGGGTCCCCAAGGAAGTAGATGGGAGGAACAGCAAAAGGGGGGAAATGGGAGTTTGTTGGGGTACCCAAGGGAGGAGCTGGAATTTGGGGGGGGGGAGTTTCAAAAAGAGGGGGGGGGGACTCAAAGAGGAACAGCAAAAGGGGGGAAATGGGAGTTTGTGGGGGGTACCCAAGGGAGGAGCTGGCATTTAATGGGTAGCAAAAGGAGGGAGTGGGGGGGAGGGACCCAAGGGCCTAGATGGGAGGGGTTCCTGGTGCTTGGGTAGCATGGAAGGGTGCAGGAGCTTGGGGGGTACTGAAAGGAGCTGGGGTGCAGGAGTTTGGGGGTTACCCAGAGGAGTAGATGTGAGGGGTGCAGGAGGGAGGGATTTGTGCACCCCTCCTTTTGCTTACCATCTACATCATGGCCTCACGCCTACTCTTCTGAGTACCCCTCCCCCCGTACCCCTTCTTTTGCATTCACGGTTACACAGCTTTATTGGGGGGGGGGGGGGAGCAGGAGCTTAGGGGGTACCCAAAAGAGTAGATGGCAGGAGACGGGGGGTATGACAAAAGGAGGGGAGTCCCCAAGGAAGTAGATGGGAGTTTGTGGGCAGATCTCAGTTGAAGGAGGTCTTCTAGTGCTACCCCACCCCCTTGCACACATATGCCTTACTAGCATCCCCACTTTTATCTTCTTCGAACCAATTGCCAACCACCTCCTTTGCTGCACTCATAGAGACAGCTTCTATTTTGCAGCCTCCATTTTAAGCTCCTCCCTTCCAGAGGCCAACATGCCTAGCTCACCTTTGACCGACACCCCAGTTTCTGCTCTCCCAATCTCCTCCCTTGCTGCACCCATGAGATAGCTTTCCCTTGTCTTTTGCCCTCCTCCTCAATTATAACCTTCCCTTCCCTTCCAGAACACAACATGCCTAGCTCACTCTTGCTGCAGCCTCTAGGCCTATTACACCTTTGACAGACACCTCAGTGCCATCCCTCTTATTGTACCCGTAATACAGCTTGCCCTTCTATTGAACAACCCCAACTTTATCTTCCTCTTAGGCCAGCCAACTTCATTCTTGCTGCAGCTTCCAAGCCAATCACAAGCTATTGTTGCATCAATCCGAGCATACCGCTGCCAGGATTCAAACTCATAACTGCACAAGCTCACAGTAGCACAACCGACGCATTAACCCACTGCACCACAGGCAGAACTGCTTGTGACACCTTCCAAAAACTAGGGCTTTGTTAGACGACATCGAAACTTGCCAGTAAATTAGGGGAGTGGTTAAGTGTTTGGTATAAGCAAGTGCACAGCTCACTGAATATAGGCCTCCTTTTTGGCAGGCCTCTCAAGCAGCTACGACTGTGGCTTAGTGGGCAAATGCGCCCTGCTAGCAACCATGAGGTTGTGAGTTCGAATCCAGTGTGTGCCATGCTAAATGTGCAATGTGGATTACTTAAAATTGAGCTGGGTGCTGCAAGAAGCCGCCAGGGTTGAATGGGTTATGGTAAAAATTGTGTATGTGGCCTGGGGTCGGTGGGGAGTCCTGGAAGTGATAAGGCAGCTGGGCTAAAAAGGGGATTGGGGATGGTGAACTATGAGTGCATAGTGGAATGGGGGCGAGACAGGGGCTTGCTGGGACCACTATGGGAAATGGAAGTTTGTGGGGGGTGTACCCAAAGGAGGAGTTGGAGTTTGTGGGAGGAGGGGGAGGAAGTTTAATGGGAGGGACGGCAAAAGGAGGGAAATGGAAGTTTGGGGGGTGGGTATCCAAGGGAGGAGCTGGAGTTTGGGGGAGAGGTTCATAGATGGGAGGGGTTGCTGGGTAGCATCAAGGGGTACAGGAGCTTAGGGGGTACAGAAAGGAGTTCAGGTGGAGGAGTTTAGGGGTTACCCAAAGGAATAGATGTGATGGGTGCAGGAGGGAGGGATTTGTACACCCCTACTTTTGCTTACCATCTACACGTCTTCTCCCCGAGTACCTCCCCTGTACCCCTTCTTTTGCATTTGCGGTTACACAGCTTTTCTGGGGGGGGGGGGGTGCAGAAGTTTAGGGGGGTACCCAAAAGAGGAGATGGGGGAGTGGCAAAAGGAGGGGGGCTTGTGGGGGTATGGGAGGAGGGGCAAAAGGAGGGGAGTTTGTGGGTGGGGGTCCCCAAGGAAGTATGGGGGAGTGGCAAAAGGAGGGGGGCTTGTGGGGGGGTCCCCAAGGAAGTAGATGGGAGGAACAGCAAAAGGAGGGAAATGGAAGTTTGGGGGGTACCCAAGGGAAGAGCTGGAGTTTGGGGGAGAGGTTCTTAGATGGGAGGGGTTCTTGGGTAGCACGGAGGGGTGCAGGAGCTTGGGGGGTGCAGAAAGGAGTTAAGGTGCAGGAGTTTAGGGGTTACCCAAAGGAATAGATGCGATGGGTGCAGGAGGGAGGGATTTGTGCACCCCTTCTTTTGCTTACCATCTACACGTCTACTCCCCTGAGTGCCTCCGCTGTACCCCTTCTTTTGCATTCGCGGTTACACATCTTTCCTGGGGGGGAGCAGGAGTTTAGGGGGGTACCCAAAAGAGGAGATGGGGGAGTGGCAAAAGGAGGGGGGCTTGTGAGGGGGTCCCCAAGGAAGTAGATGGGAGGAACAGCAAAAGGGGGGAAATGGGAGTTTGTTGGGGTACCCAAGGGAGGAGCTGGAATTTGGGGGGGGGGAGTTTCAAAAAGAGGGGGGGGGACTCAAAGAGGAACAGCAAAAGGGGGGAAATGGGAGTTTGTGGGGGGTACCCAAGGGAGGAGCTGGCATTTAATGGGTAGCAAAAGGAGGGAGTGGGGGGGAGGGACCCAAGGGCCTAGATGGGAGGGGTTCCTGGTGCTTGGGTAGCATGGAAGGGTGCAGGAGCTTGGGGGGTACTGAAAGGAGCTGGGGTGCAGGAGTTTGGGGGTTACCCAGAGGAGTAGATGTGAGGGGTGCAGGAGGGAGGGATTTGTGCACCCCTCCTTTTGCTTACCATCTACATCATGGCCTCACGCCTACTCTTCTGAGTACCCCTCCCCCCGTACCCCTTCTTTTGCATTCACGGTTACACAGCTTTATTGGGGGGGGGGGGAGCAGGAGCTTAGGGGGTACCCAAAAGAGTAGATGGCAGGAGACGGGGGGTATGACAAAAGGAGGGGAGTCCCCAAGGAAGTAGATGGGAGTTTGTGGGCAGATCTCAGTTGAAGGAGGTCTTCTAGTGCTACCCCACCCCCTTGCACACATATGCCTTACTAGCATCCCCACTTTTATCTTCTTCGAACCAATTGCCAACCACCTCCTTTGCTGCACTCATAGAGACAGCTTCTATTTTGCAGCCTCCATTTTAAGCTCCTCCCTTCCAGAGGCCAACATGCCTAGCTCACCTTTGACCGACACCCCAGTTTCTGCTCTCCCAATCTCCTCCCTTGCTGCACCCATGAGATAGCTTTCCCTTGTCTTTTGCCCTCCTCCTCAATTATAACCTTCCCTTCCCTTCCAGAACACAACATGCCTAGCTCACTCTTGCTGCAGCCTCTAGGCCTATTACACCTTTGACAGACACCTCAGTGCCATCCCTCTTATTGTACCCGTAATACAGCTTGCCCTTCTATTGAACAACCCCAACTTTATCTTCCTCTTAGGCCAGCCAACTTCATTCTTGCTGCAGCTTCCAAGCCAATCACAAGCTATTGTTGCATCAATTCGAGCATACCGCTGCCAGGATTCAAACTCATAACTGCACAAGCTCACAGTAGCACAACCGACGCATTAACCCACTGCACCACAGGCAGAACTGCTTGTGACACCTTCCAAAAACTAGGGCTTTGTTAGACGACATCGAAACTTGCCAGTAAATTAGGGGAGTGGTTAAGTGTTTGGTATAAGCAAGTGCACAGCTCACTGAATATAGGCCTCCTTTTTGGCAGGCCTCTCAAGCAGCTACGACTGTGGCTTAGTGGGCAAATGCGCCCTGCTAGCAACCATGAGGTTGTGAGTTCGAATCCAGTGTGTGCCATGCTAAATGTGCAATGTGGATTACTTAAAATTGAGCTGGGTGCTGCAAGAAGCCGCCAGGGTTGAATGGGTTATGGTAAAAATTGTGTATGTGGCCTGGGGTCGGTGGGGAGTCCTGGAAGTGATAAGGCAGCTGGGCTAAAAAGGGGATTGGGGATGGTGAACTATGAGTGCATAGTGGAATGGGGGCGAGACAGGGGCTTGCTGGGACCACTATGGGAAATGGAAGTTTGTGGGGGGTGTACCCAAAGGAGGAGTTGGAGTTTGTGGGAGGAGGGGGAGGAAGTTTAATGGGAGGGACGGCAAAAGGAGGGAAATGGAAGTTTGGGGGGTGGGTATCCAAGGGAGGAGCTGGAGTTTGGGGGAGAGGTTCATAGATGGGAGGGGTTGCTGGGTAGCATCAAGGGGTACAGGAGCTTAGGGGGTACAGAAAGGAGTTCAGGTGGAGGAGTTTAGGGGTTACCCAAAGGAATAGATGTGATGGGTGCAGGAGGGAGGGATTTGTACACCCCTACTTTTGCTTACCATCTACACGTCTTCTCCCCGAGTACCTCCCCTGTACCCCTTCTTTTGCATTTGCGGTTACACAGCTTTTCTGGGGGGGGGGGGTGCAGAAGTTTAGGGGGGTACCCAAAAGAGGAGATGGGGGAGTGGCAAAAGGAGGGGGGCTTGTGGGGGTATGGGAGGAGGGGCAAAAGGAGGGGAGTTTGTGGGTGGGGGTCCCCAAGGAAGTATGGGGGAGTGGCAAAAGGAGGGGGGCTTGTGGGGGGGTCCCCAAGGAAGTAGATGGGAGGAACAGCAAAAGGAGGGAAATGGAAGTTTGGGGGGTACCCAAGGGAAGAGCTGGAGTTTGGGGGAGAGGTTCTTAGATGGGAGGGGTTCTTGGGTAGCACGGAGGGGTGCAGGAGCTTGGGGGGTGCAGAAAGGAGTTAAGGTGCAGGAGTTTAGGGGTTACCCAAAGGAATAGATGCGATGGGTGCAGGAGGGAGGGATTTGTGCACCCCTTCTTTTGCTTACCATCTACACGTCTACTCCCCTGAGTGCCTCCGCTGTACCCCTTCTTTTGCATTCGCGGTTACACATCTTTCCTGGGGGGGAGCAGGAGTTTAGGGGGGTACCCAAAAGAGGAGATGGGGGAGTGGCAAAAGGAGGGGGGCTTGTGAGGGGGTCCCCAAGGAAGTAGATGGGAGGAACAGCAAAAGGGGGGAAATGGGAGTTTGTTGGGGTACCCAAGGGAGGAGCTGGAATTTGGGGGGGGGGGGAGTTTCAAAAAGAGGGGGGGGGACTCAAAGAGGAACAGCAAAAGGGGGGAAATGGGAGTTTGTGGGGGGTACCCAAGGGAGGAGCTGGCATTTAATGGGTAGCAAAAGGAGGGAGTGGGGGGGAGGGACCCAAGGGCCTAGATGGGAGGGGTTCCTGGTGCTTGGGTAGCATGGAAGGGTGCAGGAGCTTGGGGGGTACTGAAAGGAGCTGGGGTGCAGGAGTTTGGGGGTTACCCAGAGGAGTAGATGTGAGGGGTGCAGGAGGGAGGGATTTGTGCACCCCTCCTTTTGCTTACCATCTACATCATGGCCTCACGCCTACTCTTCTGAGTACCCCTCCCCCCGTACCCCTTCTTTTGCATTCACGGTTACACAGCTTTATTGGGGGGGGGGGGGGAGCAGGAGCTTAGGGGGTACCCAAAAGAGTAGATGGCAGGAGACGGGGGGTATGACAAAAGGAGGGGAGTCCCCAAGGAAGTAGATGGGAGTTTGTGGGCAGATCTCAGTTGAAGGAGGTCTTCTAGTGCTACCCCACCCCCTTGCACACATATGCCTTACTAGCATCCCCACTTTTATCTTCTTCGAACCAATTGCCAACCACCTCCTTTGCTGCACTCATAGAGACAGCTTCTATTTTGCAGCCTCCATTTTAAGCTCCTCCCTTCCAGAGGCCAACATGCCTAGCTCACCTTTGACCGACACCCCAGTTTCTGCTCTCCCAATCTCCTCCCTTGCTGCACCCATGAGATAGCTTTCCCTTGTCTTTTGCCCTCCTCCTCAATCATAACCTTCCCTTCCCTTCCAGAACACAACATGCCTAGCTCACTCTTGCTGCAGCCTCTAGGCCTATTACACCTTTGACAGACACCTCAGTGCCATCCCTCTTATTGTACCCGTAATACAGCTTGCCCTTCTATTGAACAACCCCAACTTTATCTTCCTCTTAGGCCAGCCAACTTCATTCTTGCTGCAGCTTCCAAGCCAATCACAAGCTATTGTTGCATCAATCCGAGCATACCGCTGCCAGGATTCAAACTCATAACTGCACAAGCTCACAGTAGCACAACCGACGCATTAACCCACTGCACCACAGGCAGAACTGCTTGTGACACCTTCCAAAAACTAGGGCTTTGTTAGACGACATCGAAACTTGCCAGTAAATTAGGGGAGTGGTTAAGTGTTTGGTATAAGCAAGTGCACAGCTCACTGAATATAGGCCTCCTTTTTGGCAGGCCTCTCAAGCAGCTACGACTGTGGCTTAGTGGGCAAATGCGCCCTGCTAGCAACCATGAGGTTGTGAGTTCGAATCCAGTGTGTGCCATGCTAAATGTGCAATGTGGATTACTTAAAATTGAGCTGGGTGCTGCAAGAAGCTGCCAGGGTTGAATGGGTTATGGTAAAAATTGTGTATGTGGCCTGGGGTCGGTGGGGAGTCCTGGAAGTGATAAGGCAGCTGGGCTAAAAAGGGGATTGGGGATGGTGAACTATGAGTGCATAGTGGAATGGGGGCGAGACAGGGGCTTGCTGGGACCACTATGGGAAATGGAAGTTTGTGGGGGGTGTACCCAAAGGAGGAGTTGGAGTTTGTGGGAGGAGGGGGAGGAAGTTTAATGGGAGGGACGGCAAAAGGAGGGAAATGGAAGTTTGGGGGGTGGGTATCCAAGGGAGGAGCTGGAGTTTGGGGGAGAGGTTCATAGATGGGAGGGGTTGCTGGGTAGCATCAAGGGGTACAGGAGCTTAGGGGGTACAGAAAGGAGTTCAGGTGGAGGAGTTTAGGGGTTACCCAAAGGAATAGATGTGATGGGTGCAGGAGGGAGGGATTTGTACACCCCTACTTTTGCTTACCATCTACACGTCTTCTCCCCGAGTACCTCCCCTGTACCCCTTCTTTTGCATTTGCGGTTACACAGCTTTTCTGGGGGGGGGGGGTGCAGAAGTTTAGGGGGGTACCCAAAAGAGGAGATGGGGGAGTGGCAAAAGGAGGGGGGCTTGTGGGGGTATGGGAGGAGGGGCAAAAGGAGGGGAGTTTGTGGGTGGGGGTCCCCAAGGAAGTATGGGGGAGTGGCAAAAGGAGGGGGGCTTGTGGGGGGGTCCCCAAGGAAGTAGATGGGAGGAACAGCAAAAGGAGGGAAATGGAAGTTTGGGGGGTACCCAAGGGAAGAGCTGGAGTTTGGGGGAGAGGTTCTTAGATGGGAGGGGTTCTTGGGTAGCACGGAGGGGTGCAGAAGCTTGGGGGGTGCAGAAAGGAGTTAAGGTGCAGGAGTTTAGGGGTTACCCAAAGGAATAGATGCGATGGGTGCAGGAGGGAGGGATTTGTGCACCCCTTCTTTTGCTTACCATCTACACGTCTACTCCCCTGAGTGCCTCCGCTGTACCCCTTCTTTTGCATTCGCGGTTACACATCTTTCCTGGGGGGGAGCAGGAGTTTAGGGGGGTACCCAAAAGAGGAGATGGGGGAGTGGCAAAAGGAGGGGGGCTTGTGAGGGGGTCCCCAAGGAAGTAGATGGGAGGAACAGCAAAAGGGGGGAAATGGGAGTTTGTTGGGGTACCCAAGGGAGGAGCTGGAATTTGGGGGGGGGGGGGGAGTTTCAAAAAGAGGGGGGGGGACTCAAAGAGGAACAGCAAAAGGGGGGAAATGGGAGTTTGTGGGGGGTACCCAAGGGAGGAGCTGGCATTTAATGGGTAGCAAAAGGAGGGGGTGGGGGGGAGGGACCCAAGGGCCTAGATGGGAGGGGTTCCTGGTGCTTGGGTAGCATGGAAGGGTGCAGGAGCTTGGGGGGTACTGAAAGGAGCTGGGGTGCAGGAGTTTGGGGGTTACCCAGAGGAGTAGATGTGAGGGGTGCAGGAGGGAGGGATTTGTGCACCCCTCCTTTTGCTTACCATCTACATCATGGCCTCACGCCTACTCTTCTGAGTACCCCTCCCCCCGTACCCCTTCTTTTGCATTCACGGTTACACAGCTTTATTGGGGGGGGGGGGGAGCAGGAGCTTAGGGGGTACCCAAAAGAGTAGATGGCAGGAGACGGGGGGTATGACAAAAGGAGGGGAGTCCCCAAGGAAGTAGATGGGAGTTTGTGGGCAGATCTCAGTTGAAGGAGGTCTTCTAGTGCTACCCCACCCCCTTGCACACATATGCCTTACTAGCATCCCCACTTTTATCTTCTTCGAACCAATTGCCAACCACCTCCTTTGCTGCACTCATAGAGACAGCTTCTATTTTGCAGCCTCCATTTTAAGCTCCTCCCTTCCAGAGGCCAACATGCCTAGCTCACCTTTGACCGACACCCCAGTTTCTGCTCTCCCAATCTCCTCCCTTGCTGCACCCATGAGATAGCTTTCCCTTGTCTTTTGCCCTCCTCCTCAATTATAACCTTCCCTTCCCTTCCAGAACACAACATGCCTAGCTCACTCTTGCTGCAGCCTCTAGGCCTATTACACCTTTGACAGACACCTCAGTGCCATCCCTCTTATTGTACCCGTAATACAGCTTGCCCTTCTATTGAACAACCCCAACTTTATCTTCCTCTTAGGCCAGCCAACTTCATTCTTGCTGCAGCTTCCAAGCCAATCACAAGCTATTGTTGCATCAATCCGAGCATACCGCTGCCAGGATTCAAACTCATAACTGCACAAGCTCACAGTAGCACAACCGACGCATTAACCCACTGCACCACAGGCAGAACTGCTTGTGACACCTTCCAAAAACTAGGGCTTTGTTAGACGACATCGAAACTTGCCAGTAAATTAGGGGAGTGGTTAAGTGTTTGGTATAAGCAAGTGCACAGCTCACTGAATATAGGCCTCCTTTTTGGCAGGCCTCTCAAGCAGCTACGACTGTGGCTTAGTGGGCAAATGCGCCCTGCTAGCAACCATGAGGTTGTGAGTTCGAATCCAGTGTGTGCCATGCTAAATGTGCAATGTGGATTACTTAAAATTGAGCTGGGTGCTGCAAGAAGCTGCCAGGGTTGAATGGGTTATGGTAAAAATTGTGTATGTGGCCTGGGGTCGGTGGGGAGTCCTGGAAGTGATAAGGCAGCTGGGCTAAAAAGGGGATTGGGGATGGTGAACTATGAGTGCATAGTGGAATGGGGGCGAGACAGGGGCTTGCTGGGACCACTATGGGAAATGGAAGTTTGTGGGGGGTGTACCCAAAGGAGGAGTTGGAGTTTGTGGGAGGAGGGGGAGGAAGTTTAATGGGAGGGACGGCAAAAGGAGGGAAATGGAAGTTTGGGGGGTGGGTATCCAAGGGAGGAGCTGGAGTTTGGGGGAGAGGTTCATAGATGGGAGGGGTTGCTGGGTAGCATCAAGGGGTACAGGAGCTTAGGGGGTACAGAAAGGAGTTCAGGTGGAGGAGTTTAGGGGTTACCCAAAGGAATAGATGTGATGGGTGCAGGAGGGAGGGATTTGTACACCCCTACTTTTGCTTACCATCTACACGTCTTCTCCCCGAGTACCTCCCCTGTACCCCTTCTTTTGCATTTGCGGTTACACAGCTTTTCTGGGGGGGGGGGGGGTGCAGAAGTTTAGGGGGGTACCCAAAAGAGGAGATGGGGGAGTGGCAAAAGGAGGGGGGCTTGTGGGGGTATGGGAGGAGGGGCAAAAGGAGGGGAGTTTGTGGGTGGGGGTCCCCAAGGAAGTATGGGGGAGTGGCAAAAGGAGGGGGGCTTGTGGGGGGGTCCCCAAGGAAGTAGATGGGAGGAACAGCAAAAGGAGGGAAATGGAAGTTTGGGGGGTACCCAAGGGAAGAGCTGGAGTTTGGGGGAGAGGTTCTTAGATGGGAGGGGTTCTTGGGTAGCACGGAGGGGTGCAGGAGCTTGGGGGGTGCAGAAAGGAGTTAAGGTGCAGGAGTTTAGGGGTTACCCAAAGGAATAGATGCGATGGGTGCAGGAGGGAGGGATTTGTGCACCCCTTCTTTTGCTTACCATCTACACGTCTACTCCCCTGAGTGCCTCCGCTGTACCCCTTCTTTTGCATTCGCGGTTACACATCTTTCCTGGGGGGGAGCAGGAGTTTAGGGGGGTACCCAAAAGAGGAGATGGGGGAGTGGCAAAAGGAGGGGGGCTTGTGAGGGGGTCCCCAAGGAAGTAGATGGGAGGAACAGCAAAAGGGGGGAAATGGGAGTTTGTTGGGGTACCCAAGGGAGGAGCTGGAATTTGGGGGGGGGGAGTTTCAAAAAGAGGGGGGGGGGACTCAAAGAGGAACAGCAAAAGGGGGGAAATGGGAGTTTGTGGGGGGTACCCAAGGGAGGAGCTGGCATTTAATGGGTAGCAAAAGGAGGGAGTGGGGGGGAGGGACCCAAGGGCCTAGATGGGAGGGGTTCCTGGTGCTTGGGTAGCATGGAAGGGTGCAGGAGCTTGGGGGGTACTGAAAGGAGCTGGGGTGCAGGAGTTTGGGGGTTACCCAGAGGAGTAGATGTGAGGGGTGCAGGAGGGAGGGATTTGTGCACCCCTCCTTTTGCTTACCATCTACATCATGGCCTCACGCCTACTCTTCTGAGTACCCCTCCCCCCGTACCCCTTCTTTTTGCATTCACGGTTACACAGCTTTATTGGGGGGGGGGGGGGGAGCAGGAGCTTAGGGGGTACCCAAAAGAGTAGATGGCAGGAGACGGGGGGTATGACAAAAGGAGGGGAGTCCCCAAGGAAGTAGATGGGAGTTTGTGGGCAGATCTCAGTTGAAGGAGGTCTTCTAGTGCTACCCCACCCCCTTGCACACATATGCCTTACTAGCATCCCCACTTTTATCTTCTTCGAACCAATTGCCAACCACCTCCTTTGCTGCACTCATAGAGACAGCTTCTATTTTGCAGCCTCCATTTTAAGCTCCTCCCTTCCAGAGGCCAACATGCCTAGCTCACCTTTGACCGACACCCCAGTTTCTGCTCTCCCAATCTCCTCCCTTGCTGCACCCATGAGATAGCTTTCCCTTGTCTTTTGCCCTCCTCCTCAATTATAACCTTCCCTTCCCTTCCAGAACACAACATGCCTAGCTCACTCTTGCTGCAGCCTCTAGGCCTATTACACCTTTGACAGACACCTCAGTGCCATCCCTCTTATTGTACCCGTAATACAGCTTGCCCTTCTATTGAACAACCCCAACTTTATCTTCCTCTTAGGCCAGCCAACTTCATTCTTGCTGCAGCTTCCAAGCCAATCACAAGCTATTGTTGCATCAATCCGAGCATACCGCTGCCAGGATTCAAACTCATAACTGCACAAGCTCACAGTAGCACAACCGACGCATTAACCCACTGCACCACAGGCAGAACTGCTTGTGACACCTTCCAAAAACTAGGGCTTTGTTAGACGACATCGAAACTTGCCAGTAAATTAGGGGAGTGGTTAAGTGTTTGGTATAAGCAAGTGCACAGCTCACTGAATATAGGCCTCCTTTTTGGCAGGCCTCTCAAGCAGCTACGACTGTGGCTTAGTGGGCAAATGCGCCCTGCTAGCAACCATGAGGTTGTGAGTTCGAATCCAGTGTGTGCCATGCTAAATGTGCAATGTGGATTACTTAAAATTGAGCTGGGTGCTGCAAGAAGCCGCCAGGGTTGAATGGGTTATGGTAAAAATTGTGTATGTGGCCTGGGGTCGGTGGGGAGTCCTGGAAGTGATAAGGCAGCTGGGCTAAAAAGGGGATTGGGGATGGTGAACTATGAGTGCATAGTGGAATGGGGGCGAGACAGGGGCTTGCTGGGACCACTATGGGAAATGGAAGTTTGTGGGGGGTGTACCCAAAGGAGGAGTTGGAGTTTGTGGGAGGAGGGGGAGGAAGTTTAATGGGAGGGACGGCAAAAGGAGGGAAATGGAAGTTTGGGGCGTGGGTATCCAAGGGAGGAGCTGGAGTTTGGGGGAGAGGTTCATAGATGGGAGGGGTTGCTGGGTAGCATCAAGGGGTACAGGAGCTTAGGGGGTACAGAAAGGAGTTCAGGTGGAGGAGTTTAGGGGTTACCCAAAGGAATAGATGTGATGGGTGCAGGAGGGAGGGATTTGTACACCCCTACTTTTGCTTACCATCTACACGTCTTCTCCCCGAGTACCTCCCCTGTAACCCCTTCTTTTGCATTTGCGGTTACACAGCTTTTCTGGGGGGGGGGGGGGTGCAGAAGTTTAGGGGGGTACCCAAAAGAGGAGATGGGGGAGTGGCAAAAGGAGGGGGGCTTGTGGGGGTATGGGAGGAGGGGCAAAAGGAGGGGAGTTTGTGGGTGGGGGTCCCCAAGGAAGTATGGGGGAGTGGCAAAAGGAGGGGGGCTTGTGGGGGGGTCCCCAAGGAAGTAGATGGGAGGAACAGCAAAAGGAGGGAAATGGAAGTTTGGGGGGTACCCAAGGGAAGAGCTGGAGTTTGGGGGAGAGGTTCTTAGATGGGAGGGGTTCTTGGGTAGCACGGAGGGGTGCAGGAGCTTGGGGGGTGCAGAAAGGAGTTAAGGTGCAGGAGTTTAGGGGTTACCCAAAGGAATAGATGCGATGGGTGCAGGAGGGAGGGATTTGTGCACCCCTTCTTTTGCTTACCATCTACACGTCTACTCCCCTGAGTGCCTCCGCTGTACCCCTTCTTTTGCATTCGCGGTTACACATCTTTCCTGGGGGGGAGCAGGAGTTTAGGGGGGTACCCAAAAGAGGAGATGGGGGAGTGGCAAAAGGAGGGGGGCTTGTGAGGGGGTCCCCAAGGAAGTAGATGGGAGGAACAGCAAAAGGGGGGAAATGGGAGTTTGTTGGGGTACCCAAGGGAGGAGCTGGAATTTGGGGGGGGGGAGTTTCAAAAAGAGGGGGGGGGGACTCAAAGAGGAACAGCAAAAGGGGGGAAATGGGAGTTTGTGGGGGGTACCCAAGGGAGGAGCTGGCATTTAATGGGTAGCAAAAGGAGGGAGTGGGGGGGAGGGACCCAAGGGCCTAGATGGGAGGGGTTCCTGGTGCTTGGGTAGCATGGAAGGGTGCAGGAGCTTGGGGGGTACTGAAAGGAGCTGGGGTGCAGGAGTTTGGGGGTTACCCAGAGGAGTAGATGTGAGGGGTGCAGGAGGGAGGGATTTGTGCACCCCTCCTTTTGCTTACCATCTACATCATGGCCTCACGCCTACTCTTCTGAGTACCCCTCCCCCCGTACCCCTTCTTTTGCATTCACGGTTACACAGCTTTATTGGGGGGGGGGGGGGGGGAGCAGGAGCTTAGGGGGTACCCAAAAGAGTAGATGGCAGGAGACGGGGGGTATGACAAAAGGAGGGGAGTCCCCAAGGAAGTAGATGGGAGTTTGTGGGCAGATCTCAGTTGAAGGAGGTCTTCTAGTGCTACCCCACCCCCTTGCACACATATGCCTTACTAGCATCCCACTTTTATCTTCTTCGAACCAATTGCCAACCACCTCCTTTGCTGCACTCATAGAGACAGCTTCTATTTTGCAGCCTCCATTTTAAGCTCCTCCCTTCCAGAGGCCAACATGCCTAGCTCACCTTTGACCGACACCCCAGTTTCTGCTCTCCCAATCTCCTCCCTTGCTGCACCCATGAGATAGCTTTCCCTTGTCTTTTGCCCTCCTCCTCAATTATAACCTTCCCTTCCCTTCCAGAACACAACATGCCTAGCTCACTCTTGCTGCAGCCTCTAGGCCTATTACACCTTTGACAGACACCTCAGTGCCATCCCTCTTATTGTACCCGTAATACAGCTTGCCCTTCTATTGACCAACCCCAACTTTATCTTCCTCTTAGGCCAGCCAACTTCATTCTTGCTGCAGCTTCCAAGCCAATCACAAGCTATTGTTGCATCAATCCGAGCATACCGCTGCCAGGATTCAAACTCATAACTGCACAAGCTCACAGTAGCACAACCGACGCATTAACCCACTGCACCACAGGCAGAACTGCTTGTGACACCTTCCAAAAACTAGGGCTTTGTTAGACGACATCGAAACTTGCCAGTAAATTAGGGGAGTGGTTAAGTGTTTGGTATAAGCAAGTGCACAGCTCACTGAATATAGGCCTCCTTTTTGGCAGGCCTCTCAAGCAGCTACGACTGTGGCTTAGTGGGCAAATGCGCCCTGCTAGCAACCATGAGGTTGTGAGTTCGAATCCAGTGTGTGCCATGCTAAATGTGCAATGTGGATTACTTAAAATTGAGCTGGGTGCTGCAAGAAGCCGCCAGGGTTGAATGGGTTATGGTAAAAATTGTGTATGTGGCCTGGGGTCGGTGGGGAGTCCTGGAAGTGATAAGGCAGCTGGGCTAAAAAGGGGATTGGGGATGGTGAACTATGAGTGCATAGTGGAATGGGGGCGAGACAGGGGCTTGCTGGGACCACTATGGGAAATGGAAGTTTGTGGGGGGTGTACCCAAAGGAGGAGTTGGAGTTTGTGGGAGGAGGGGGAGGAAGTTTAATGGGAGGGACGGCAAAAGGAGGGAAATGGAAGTTTGGGGGGTGGGTATCCAAGGGAGGAGCTGGAGTTTGGGGGAGAGGTTCATAGATGGGAGGGGTTGCTGGGTAGCATCAAGGGGTACAGGAGCTTAGGAGGTACAGAAAGGAGTTCAGGTGGAGGAGTTTAGGGGTTACCCAAAGGAATAGATGTGATGGGTGCAGGAGGGAGGGATTTGTACACCCCTACTTTTGCTTACCATCTACACGTCTTCTCCCCGAGTACCTCCCCTGTACCCCTTCTTTTGCATTTGCGGTTACACAGCTTTTCTGGGGGGGGGGGGGTGCAGAAGTTTAGGGGGGTACCCAAAAGAGGAGATGGGGGAGTGGCAAAAGGAGGGGGGCTTGTGGGGGTATGGGAGGAGGGGCAAAAGGAGGGGAGTTTGTGGGTGGGGGTCCCCAAGGAAGTATGGGGGAGTGGCAAAAGGAGGGGGGCTTGTGGGGGGGTCCCCAAGGAAGTAGATGGGAGGAACAGCAAAAGGAGGGAAATGGAAGTTTGGGGGGTACCCAAGGGAAGAGCTGGAGTTTGGGGGAGAGGTTCTTAGATGGGAGGGGTTCTTGGGTAGCACGGAGGGGTGCAGGAGCTTGGGGGGTGCAGAAAGGAGTTAAGGTGCAGGAGTTTAGGGGTTACCCAAAGGAATAGATGCGATGGGTGCAGGAGGGAGGGATTTGTGCACCCCTTCTTTTGCTTACCATCTACACGTCTACTCCCCTGAGTGCCTCCGCTGTACCCCTTCTTTTGCATTCGCGGTTACACATCTTTCCTGGGGGGGAGCAGGAGTTTAGGGGGGTACCCAAAAGAGGAGATGGGGGAGTGGCAAAAGGAGGGGGGCTTGTGAGGGGGTCCCCAAGGAAGTAGATGGGAGGAACAGCAAAAGGGGGGAAATGGGAGTTTGTTGGGGTACCCAAGGGAGGAGCTGGAATTTGGGGGGGGGGGGAGTTTCAAAAAGAGGGGGGGGGACTCAAAGAGGAACAGCAAAAGGGGGGAAATGGGAGTTTGTGGGGGGTACCCAAGGGAGGAGCTGGCATTTAATGGGTAGCAAAAGGAGGGAGTGGGGGGGAGGGACCCAAGGGCCTAGATGGGAGGGGTTCCTGGTGCTTGGGTAGCATGGAAGGGTGCAGGAGCTTGGGGGGTACTGAAAGGAGCTGGGGTGCAGGAGTTTGGGGGTTACCCAGAGGAGTAGATGTGAGGGGTGCAGGAGGGAGGGATTTGTGCACCCCTCCTTTTGCTTACCATCTACATCATGGCCTCACGCCTACTCTTCTGAGTACCCCTCCCCCCGTACCCCTTCTTTTGCATTCACGGTTACACAGCTTTATTGGGGGGGGGGGGGGAGCAGGAGCTTAGGGGGTACCCAAAAGAGTAGATGGCAGGAGACGGGGGGTATGACAAAAGGAGGGGAGTCCCCAAGGAAGTAGATGGGAGTTTGTGGGCAGATCTCAGTTGAAGGAGGTCTTCTAGTGCTACCCCACCCCCTTGCACACATATGCCTTACTAGCATCCCCACTTTTATCTTCTTCGAACCAATTGCCAACCACCTCCTTTGCTGCACTCATAGAGACAGCTTCTATTTTGCAGCCTCCATTTTAAGCTCCTCCCTTCCAGAGGCCAACATGCCTAGCTCACCTTTGACCGACACCCCAGTTTCTGCTCTCCCAATCTCCTCCCTTGCTGCACCCATGAGATAGCTTTCCCTTGTCTTTTGCCCTCCTCCTCAATTATAACCTTCCCTTCCCTTCCAGAACACAACATGCCTAGCTCACTCTTGCTGCAGCCTCTAGGCCTATTACACCTTTGACAGACACCTCAGTGCCATCCCTCTTATTGTACCCGTAATACAGCTTGCCCTTCTATTGAACAACCCCAACTTTATCTTCCTCTTAGGCCAGCCAACTTCATTCTTGCTGCAGCTTCCAAGCCAATCACAAGCTATTGTTGCATCAATCCGAGCATACCGCTGCCAGGATTCAAACTCATAACTGCACAAGCTCACAGTAGCACAACCGACGCATTAACCCACTGCACCACAGGCAGAACTGCTTGTGACACCTTCCAAAAACTAGGGCTTTGTTAGACGACATCGAAACTTGCCAGTAAATTAGGGGAGTGGTTAAGTGTTTGGTATAAGCAAGTGCACAGCTCACTGAATATAGGCCTCCTTTTTGGCAGGCCTCTCAAGCAGCTACGACTGTGGCTTAGTGGGCAAATGCGCCCTGCTAGCAACCATGAGGTTGTGAGTTCGAATCCAGTGTGTGCCATGCTAAATGTGCAATGTGGATTACTTAAAATTGAGCTGGGTGCTGCAAGAAGCTGCCAGGGTTGAATGGGTTATGGTAAAAATTGTGTATGTGGCCTGGGGTCGGTGGGGAGTCCTGGAAGTGATAAGGCAGCTGGGCTAAAAAGGGGATTGGGGATGGTGAACTATGAGTGCATAGTGGAATGGGGGCGAGACAGGGGCTTGCTGGGACCACTATGGGAAATGGAAGTTTGTGGGGGGTGTACCCAAAGGAGGAGTTGGAGTTTGTGGGAGGAGGGGGAGGAAGTTTAATGGGAGGGACGGCAAAAGGAGGGAAATGGAAGTTTGGGGGGTGGGTATCCAAGGGAGGAGCTGGAGTTTGGGGGAGAGGTTCATAGATGGGAGGGGTTGCTGGGTAGCATCAAGGGGTACAGGAGCTTAGGGGGTACAGAAAGGAGTTCAGGTGGAGGAGTTTAGGGGTTACCCAAAGGAATAGATGTGATGGGTGCAGGAGGGAGGGATTTGTACACCCCTACTTTTGCTTACCATCTACACGTCTTCTCCCCGAGTACCTCCCCTGTACCCCTTCTTTTGCATTTGCGGTTACACAGCTTTTCTGGGGGGGGGGGTGCAGAAGTTTAGGGGGGTACCCAAAAGAGGAGATGGGGGAGTGGCAAAAGGAGGGGGGCTTGTGGGGGTATGGGAGGAGGGGCAAAAGGAGGGGAGTTTGTGGGTGGGGGTCCCCAAGGAAGTATGGGGGAGTGGCAAAAGGAGGGGGGCTTGTGGGGGGGTCCCCAAGGAAGTAGATGGGAGGAACAGCAAAAGGAGGGAAATGGAAGTTTGGGGGGTACCCAAGGGAAGAGCTGGAGTTTGGGGGAGAGGTTCTTAGATGGGAGGGGTTCTTGGGTAGCACGGAGGGGTGCAGAAGCTTGGGGGGTGCAGAAAGGAGTTAAGGTGCAGGAGTTTAGGGGTTACCCAAAGGAATAGATGCGATGGGTGCAGGAGGGAGGGATTTGTGCACCCCTTCTTTTGCTTACCATCTACACGTCTACTCCCCTGAGTGCCTCCGCTGTACCCCTTCTTTTGCATTCGCGTTTACACATCTTTCCTGGGGGGGAGCAGGAGTTTAGGGGGGTACCCAAAAGAGGAGATGGGGGAGTGGCAAAAGGAGGGGGGCTTGTGAGGGGGTCCCCAAGGAAGTAGATGGGAGGAACAGCAAAAGGGGGGAAATGGGAGTTTGTTGGGGTACCCAAGGGAGGAGCTGGAATTTGGGGGGGGGGGGGAGTTTCAAAAAGAGGGGGGGGGACTCAAAGAGGAACAGCAAAAGGGGGGAAATGGGAGTTTGTGGGGGGTACCCAAGGGAGGAGCTGGCATTTAATGGGTAGCAAAAGGAGGGAGTGGGGGGGAGGGACCCAAGGGCCTAGATGGGAGGGGTTCCTGGTGCTTGGGTAGCATGGAAGGGTGCAGGAGCTTGGGGGGTACTGAAAGGAGCTGGGGTGCAGGAGTTTGGGGGTTACCCAGAGGAGTAGATGTGAGGGGTGCAGGAGGGAGGGATTTGTGCACCCCTCCTTTTGCTTACCATCTACATCATGGCCTCACGCCTACTCTTCTGAGTACCCCTCCCCCCGTACCCCTTCTTTTGCATTCACGGTTACACAGCTTTATTGGGGGGGGGGGGGAGCAGGAGCTTAGGGGGTACCCAAAAGAGTAGATGGCAGGAGACGGGGGGTATGACAAAAGGAGGGGAGTCCCCAAGGAAGTAGATGGGAGTTTGTGGGCAGATCTCAGTTGAAGGAGGTCTTCTAGTGCTACCCCACCCCCTTGCACACATATGCCTTACTAGCATCCCCACTTTTATCTTCTTCGAACCAATTGCCAACCACCTCCTTTGCTGCACTCATAGAGACAGCTTCTATTTTGCAGCCTCCATTTTAAGCTCCTCCCTTCCAGAGGCCAACATGCCTAGCTCACCTTTGACCGACACCCCAGTTTCTGCTCTCCCAATCTCCTCCCTTGCTGCACCCATGAGATAGCTTTCCCTTGTCTTTTGCCCTCCTCCTCAATTATAACCTTCCCTTCCCTTCCAGAACACAACATGCCTAGCTCACTCTTGCTGCAGCCTCTAGGCCTATTACACCTTTGACAGACACCTCAGTGCCATCCCTCTTATTGTACCCGTAATACAGCTTGCCCTTCTATTGAACAACCCCAACTTTATCTTCCTCTTAGGCCAGCCAACTTCATTCTTGCTGCAGCTTCCAAGCCAATCACAAGCTATTGTTGCATCAATCCGAGCATACCGCTGCCAGGATTCAAACTCATAACTGCACAAGCTCACAGTAGCACAACCGACGCATTAACCCACTGCACCACAGGCAGAACTGCTTGTGACACCTTCCAAAAACTAGGGCTTTGTTAGACGACATCGAAACTTGCCAGTAAATTAGGGGAGTGGTTAAGTGTTTGGTATAAGCAAGTGCACAGCTCACTGAATATAGGCCTCCTTTTTGGCAGGCCTCTCAAGCAGCTACGACTGTGGCTTAGTGGGCAAATGCGCCCTGCTAGCAACCATGAGGTTGTGAGTTCGAATCCAGTGTGTGCCATGCTAAATGTGCAATGTGGATTACTTAAAATTGAGCTGGGTGCTGCAAGAAGCCGCCAGGGTTGAATGGGTTATGGTAAAAATTGTGTATGTGGCCTGGGGTCGGTGGGGAGTCCTGGAAGTGATAAGGCAGCTGGGCTAAAAAGGGGATTGGGGATGGTGAACTATGAGTGCATAGTGGAATGGGGGCGAGACAGGGGCTTGCTGGGACCACTATGGGAAATGGAAGTTTGTGGGGGGTGTACCCAAAGGAGGAGTTGGAGTTTGTGGGAGGAGGGGGAGGAAGTTTAATGGGAGGGACGGCAAAAGGAGGGAAATGGAAGTTTGGGGGGTGGGTATCCAAGGGAGGAGCTGGAGTTTGGGGGAGAGGTTCATAGATGGGAGGGGTTGCTGGGTAGCATCAAGGGGTACAGGAGCTTAGGGGGTACAGAAAGGAGTTCAGGTGGAGGAGTTTAGGGGTTACCCAAAGGAATAGATGTGATGGGTGCAGGAGGGAGGGATTTGTACACCCCTACTTTTGCTTACCATCTACACGTCTTCTCCCCGAGTACCTCCCCTGTACCCCTTCTTTTGCATTTGCGGTTACACAGCTTTTCTGGGGGGGGGGGGGGGTGCAGAAGTTTAGGGGGGTACCCAAAAGAGGAGATGGGGGAGTGGCAAAAGGAGGGGGGCTTGTGGGGGTATGGGAGGAGGGGCAAAAGGAGGGGAGTTTGTGGGTGGGGGTCCCCAAGGAAGTATGGGGGAGTGGCAAAAGGAGGGGGGCTTGTGGGGGGGTCCCCCAAGGAAGTAGATGGGAGGAACAGCAAAAGGAGGGAAATGGAAGTTTGGGGGGTACCCAAGGGAAGAGCTGGAGTTTGGGGGAGAGGTTCTTAGATGGGAGGGGTTCTTGGGTAGCACGGAGGGGTGCAGGAGCTTGGGGGGTGCAGAAAGGAGTTAAGGTGCAGGAGTTTAGGGGTTACCCAAAGGAATAGATGCGATGGGTGCAGGAGGGAGGGATTTGTGCACCCCTTCTTTTGCTTACCATCTACACGTCTACTCCCCTGAGTGCCTCCGCTGTACCCCTTCTTTTGCATTCGCGGTTACACATCTTTCCTGGGGGGGAGCAGGAGTTTAGGGGGGTACCCAAAAGAGGAGATGGGGGAGTGGCAAAAGGAGGGGGGCTTGTGAGGGGGTCCCCAAGGAAGTAGATGGGAGGAACAGCAAAAGGGGGGAAATGGGAGTTTGTTGGGGTACCCAAGGGAGGAGCTGGAATTTGGGGGGGGGGAGTTTCAAAAAGAGGGGGGGGGACTCAAAGAGGAACAGCAAAAGGGGGGAAATGGGAGTTTGTGGGGGGTACCCAAGGGAGGAGCTGGCATTTAATGGGTAGCAAAAGGAGGGAGTGGGGGGAGGGACCCAAGGGCCTAGATGGGAGGGGTTCCTGGTGCTTGGGTAGCATGGAAGGGTGCAGGAGCTTGGGGGGTACTGAAAGGAGCTGGGGTGCAGGAGTTTGGGGGTTACCCAGAGGAGTAGATGTGAGGGGTGCAGGAGGGAGGGATTTGTGCACCCCTCCTTTTGCTTACCATCTACATCATGGCCTCACGCCTACTCTTCTGAGTACCCCTCCCCCGTACCCCTTCTTTTGCATTCACGGTTACACAGCTTTATTGGGGGGGGGGGGGAGCAGGAGCTTAGGGGGTACCCAAAAGAGTAGATGGCAGGAGACGGGGGGTATGACAAAAGGAGGGGAGTCCCCAAGGAAGTAGATGGGAGTTTGTGGGCAGATCTCAGTTGAAGGAGGTCTTCTAGTGCTACCCCACCCCCTTGCACACATATGCCTTACTAGCATCCCCACTTTTATCTTCTTCGAACCAATTGCCAACCACCTCCTTTGCTGCACTCATAGAGACAGCTTCTATTTTGCAGCCTCCATTTTAAGCTCCTCCCTTCCAGAGGCCAACATGCCTAGCTCACCTTTGACCGACACCCCAGTTTCTGCTCTCCCAATCTCCTCCCTTGCTGCACCCATGAGATAGCTTTCCCTTGTCTTTTGCCCTCCTCCTCAATTATAACCTTCCCTTCCCTTCCAGAACACAACATGGCCTAGCTCACTCTTGCTGCAGCCTCTAGGCCTATTACACCTTTGACAGACACCTCAGTGCCATCCCTCTTATTGTACCCGTAATACAGCTTGCCCTTCTATTGAACAACCCCAACTTTATCTTCCTCTTAGGCCAGCCAACTTCATTCTTGCTGCAGCTTCCAAGCCAATCACAAGCTATTGTTGCATCAATTCGAGCATACCGCTGCCAGGATTCAAACTCATAACTGCACAAGCTCACAGTAGCACAACCGACGCATTAACCCACTGCACCACAGGCAGAACTGCTTGTGACACCTTCCAAAAACTAGGGCTTTGTTAGACGACATCGAAACTTGCCAGTAAATTAGGGGAGTGGTTAAGTGTTTGGTATAAGCAAGTGCACAGCTCACTGAATATAGGCCTCCTTTTTGGCAGGCCTCTCAAGCAGCTACGACTGTGGCTTAGTGGGCAAATGCGCCCTGCTAGCAACCATGAGGTTGTGAGTTCGAATCCAGTGTGTGCCATGCTAAATGTGCAATGTGGATTACTTAAAATTGAGCTGGGTGCTGCAAGAAGCCGCCAGGGTTGAATGGGTTATGGTAAAAATTGTGTATGTGGCCTGGGGTCGGTGGGGAGTCCTGGAAGTGATAAGGCAGCTGGGCTAAAAAGGGGATTGGGGATGGTGAACTATGAGTGCATAGTGGAATGGGGGCGAGACAGGGGCTTGCTGGGACCACTATGGGAAATGGAAGTTTGTGGGGGGTGTACCCAAAGGAGGAGTTGGAGTTTGTGGGAGGAGGGGGAGGAAGTTTAATGGGAGGGACGGCAAAGGAGGGAAATGGAAGTTTGGGGGGTGGGTATCCAAGGGAGGAGCTGGAGTTTGGGGGAGAGGTTCATAGATGGGAGGGGTTGCTGGGTAGCATCAAGGGGTACAGGAGCTTAGGGGGTACAGAAAGGAGTTCAGGTGGAGGAGTTTAGGGGTTACCCAAAGGAATAGATGTGATGGGTGCAGGAGGGAGGGATTTGTACACCCCTACTTTTGCTTACCATCTACACGTCTTCTCCCCGAGTACCTCCCCTGTACCCCTTCTTTTGCATTTGCGGTTACACAGCTTTTCTGGGGGGGGGGGGGGTGCAGAAGTTTAGGGGGGTACCCAAAAGAGGAGATGGGGGAGTGGCAAAAGGAGGGGGGCTTGTGGGGGTATGGGAGGAGGGGCAAAAGGAGGGGAGTTTGTGGGTGGGGGTCCCCAAGGAAGTATGGGGGAGTGGCAAAAGGAGGGGGGCTTGTGGGGGGGTCCCCAAGGAAGTAGATGGGAGGAACAGCAAAAGGAGGGAAATGGAAGTTTGGGGGGTACCCAAGGGAAGAGCTGGAGTTTGGGGGAGAGGTTCTTAGATGGGAGGGGTTCTTGGGTAGCACGGAGGGGTGCAGGAGCTTGGGGGGTGCAGAAAGGAGTTAAGGTGCAGGAGTTTAGGGGTTACCCAAAGGAATAGATGCGATGGGTGCAGGAGGGAGGGATTTGTGCACCCCTTCTTTTGCTTACCATCTACACGTCTACTCCCCTGAGTGCCTCCGCTGTACCCCTTCTTTTGCATTCGCGGTTACACATCTTTCCTGGGGGGGAGCAGGAGTTTGGGGGGTACCCAAAAGAGGAGATGGGGGAGTGGCAAAAGGAGGGGGGCTTGTGAGGGGTCCCCAAGGAAGTAGATGGGAGGAACAGCAAAAGGGGGGAAATGGGAGTTTGTTGGGGTACCCAAGGGAGGAGCTGGAATTTGGGGGGGGGGGAGTTTCAAAAAGAGGGGGGGGGGACTCAAAGAGGAACAGCAAAAGGGGGGAAATGGGAGTTTGTGGGGGGTACCCAAGGGAGGAGCTGGCATTTAATGGGTAGCAAAAGGAGGGAGTGGGGGGAGGGACCCAAGGGCCTAGATGGGAGGGGTTCCTGGTGCTTGGGTAGCATGGAAGGGTGCAGGAGCTTGGGGGTACTGAAAGGAGCTGGGGTGCAGGAGTTTGGGGGTTACCCAGAGGAGTAGATGTGAGGGGTGCAGGAGGGAGGGATTTGTGCACCCCTCCTTTTGCTTACCATCTACATCATGGCCTCACGCCTACTCTTCTGAGTACCCCTCCCCCCGTACCCCTTCTTATGCATTCACGGTTACACAGCTTTATTGGGGGGGGGGGGGGAGCAGGAGCTTAGGGGGTACCCAAAAGAGTAGATGGCAGGAGACGGGGGGTATGACAAAAGGAGGGGAGTCCCCAAGGAAGTAGATGGGAGTTTGTGGGCAGATCTCAGTTGAAGGAGGTCTTCTAGTGCTACCCCACCCCCTTGCACACATATGCCTTACTAGCATCCCCACTTTTATCTTCTTCGAACCAATTGCCAACCACCTCCTTTGCTGCACTCATAGAGACAGCTTCTATTTTGCAGCCTCCATTTTAAGCTCCTCCCTTCCAGAGGCCAACATGCCTAGCTCACCTTTGACCGACACCCCAGTTTCTGCTCTCCCAATCTCCTCCCTTGCTGCACCCATGAGATAGCTTTCCCTTGTCTTTTGCCCTCCTCCTCAATTATAACCTTCCCTTCCCTTCCAGAACACAACATGCCTAGCTCACTCTTGCTGCAGCCTCTAGGCCTATTACACCTTTGACAGACACCTCTGTGCCATCCCTCTTATTGTACCCGTAATACAGCTTGCCCTTCTATTGAACAACCCCAACTTTATCTTCCTCTTAGGCCAGCCAACTTCATTCTTGCTGCAGCTTCCAAGCCAATCACAAGCTATTGTTGCATCAATCCGAGCATACCGCTGCCAGGATTCAAACTCATAACTGCACAAGCTCACAGTAGCACAACCGACGCATTAACCCACTGCACCACAGGCAGAACTGCTTGTGACACCTTCCAAAAACTAGGGCTTTGTTAGACGACATCGAAACTTGCCAGTAAATTAGGGGAGTGGTTAAGTGTTTGGTATAAGCAAGTGCACAGCTCACTGAATATAGGCCTCCTTTTTGGCAGGCCTCTCAAGCAGCTACGACTGTGGCTTAGTGGGCAAATGCGCCCTGCTAGCAACCATGAGGTTGTGAGTTCGAATCCAGTGTGTGCCATGCTAAATGTGCAATGTGGATTACTTAAAATTGAGCTGGGTGCTGCAAGAAGCCGCCAGGGTTGAATGGGTTATGGTAAAAATTGTGTATGTGGCCTGGGGTCGGTGGGGAGTCCTGGAAGTGATAAGGCAGCTGGGCTAAAAAGGGGATTGGGGATGGTGAACTATGAGTGCATAGTGGAATGGGGGCGAGACAGGGGCTTGCTGGGACCACTATGGGAAATGGAAGTTTGTGGGGGGTGTACCCAAAGGAGGAGTTGGAGTTTGTGGGAGGAGGGGGAGGAAGTTTAATGGGAGGGACGGCAAAAGGAGGGAAATGGAAGTTTGGGGGGTGGGTATCCAAGGGAGGAGCTGGAGTTTGGGGGAGAGGTTCATAGATGGGAGGGGTTGTTGGGTAGCATCAAGGGGTACAGGAGCTTAGGGGGTACAGAAAGGAGTTCAGGTGGAGGAGTTTAGGGGTTACCCAAAGGAATAGATGTGATGGGTGCAGGAGGGAGGGATTTGTACACCCCTACTTTTGCTTACCATCTACACGTCTTCTCCCCGAGTACCTCCCCTGTACCCCTTCTTTTGCATTTGCGGTTACACAGCTTTTCTGGGGGGGGGGGGTGCAGAAGTTTAGGGGGGTACCCAAAAGAGGAGATGGGGGAGTGGCAAAAGGAGGGGGCTTGTGGGGGTATGGGAGGAGGGGCAAAAGGAGGGGAGTTTGTGGGTGGGGGTCCCCAAGGAAGTATGGGGGAGTGGCAAAAGGAGGGGGGCTTGTGGGGGGGTCCCCAAGGAAGTAGATGGGAGGAACAGCAAAAGGAGGGAAATGGAAGTTTGGGGGGTACCCAAGGGAAGAGCTGGAGTTTGGGGGAGAGGTTCTTAGATGGGAGGGGTTCTTGGGTAGCACGGAGGGGTGCAGGAGCTTGGGGGGTGCAGAAAGGAGTTAAGGTGCAGGAGTTTAGGGGTTACCCAAAGGAATAGATGCGATGGGTGCAGGAGGGAGGGATTTGTGCACCCCTTCTTTTGCTTACCATCTACACGTCTACTCCCCTGAGTGCCTCCGCTGTACCCCTTCTTTTGCATTCGCGGTTACACATCTTTCCTGGGGGGGAGCAGGAGTTTAGGGGGGTACCCAAAAGAGGAGATGGGGGAGTGGCAAAAGGAGGGGGGCTTGTGAGGGGGTCCCCAAGGAAGTAGATGGGAGGAACAGCAAAAGGGGGGAAATGGGAGTTTGTTGGGGTACCCAAGGGAGGAGCTGGAATTTGGGGGGGGGGGAGTTTCAAAAAGAGGGGGGGGGACTCAAAGAGGAACATCAAAAGGGGGAAATGGGAGTTTGTGGGGGGTACCCAAGGGAGGAGCTGGCATTTAATGGGTAGCAAAAGGAGGGAGTGGGGGGGAGGGACCCAAGGGCCTAGATGGGAGGGGTTCCTGGTGCTTGGGTAGCATGGAAGGGTGCAGGAGCTTGGGGGGTACTGAAAGGAGCTGGGGTGCAGGAGTTTGGGGGTTACCCAGAGGAGTAGATGTGAGGGGTGCAGGAGGGAGGGATTTGTGCACCCCTCCTTTTGCTTACCATCTACATCATGGCCTCACGCCTACTCTTCTGAGTACCCCTCCCCCCGTACCCCTTCTTTTGCATTCACGGTTACACAGCTTTATTGGGGGGGGGGGGGGAGCAGGAGCTTAGGGGGTACCCAAAAGAGTAGATGGCAGGAGACGGGGGGTATGACAAAAGGAGGGGAGTCCCCAAGGAAGTAGATGGGAGTTTGTGGGCAGATCTCAGTTGAAGGAGGTCTTCTAGTGCTACCCCACCCCCTTGCACACATATGCCTTACTAGCATCCCCACTTTTATCTTCTTCGAACCAATTGCCAACCACCTCCTTTGCTGCACTCATAGAGACAGCTTCTATTTTGCAGCCTCCATTTTAAGCTCCTCCCTTCCAGAGGCCAACATGCCTAGCTCACCTTTGACCGACACCCCAGTTTCTGCTCTCCCAATCTCCTCCCTTGCTGCACCCATGAGATAGCTTTCCCTTGTCTTTTGCCCTCCTCCTCAATTATAACCTTCCCTTCCCTTCCAGAACACAACATGCCTAGCTCACTCTTGCTGCAGCCTCTAGGCCTATTACACCTTTGACAGACACCTCAGTGCCATCCCTCTTATTGTACCCGTAATACAGCTTGCCCTTCTATTGAACAACCCCAACTTTATCTTCCTCTTAGGCCAGCCAACTTCATTCTTGCTGCAGCTTCCAAGCCAATCACAAGCTATTGTTGCATCAATCCGAGCATACCGCTGCCAGGATTCAAACTCATAACTGCACAAGCTCACAGTAGCACAACCGACGCATTAACCCACTGCACCACAGGCAGAACTGCTTGTGACACCTTCCAAAAACTAGGGCTTTGTTAGACGACATCGAAACTTGCCAGTAAATTAGGGGAGTGGTTAAGTGTTTGGTATAAGCAAGTGCACAGCTCACTGAATATAGGCCTCCTTTTTGGCAGGCCTCTCAAGCAGCTACGACTGTGGCTTAGTGGGCAAATGCGCCCTGCTAGCAACCATGAGGTTGTGAGTTCGAATCCAGTGTGTGCCATGCTAAATGTGCAATGTGGATTACTTAAAATTGAGCTGGGTGCTGCAAGAAGCCGCCAGGGTTGAATGGGTTATGGTAAAAATTGTGTATGTGGCCTGGGGTCGGTGGGGAGTCCTGGAAGTGATAAGGCAGCTGGGCTAAAAAGGGGATTGGGGATGGTGAACTATGAGTGCATAGTGGAATGGGGGCGAGACAGGGGCTTGCTGGGACCACTATGGGAAATGGAAGTTTGTGGGGGGTGTACCCAAAGGAGGAGTTGGAGTTTGTGGGAGGAAGGGGAGGAAGTTTAATGGGAGGGACGGCAAAAGGAGGGAAATGGAAGTTTGGGGGGTGGGTATCCAAGGGAGGAGCTGGAGTTTGGGGGAGAGGTTCATAGATGGGAGGGGTTGTTGGGTAGCATCAAGGGGTACAGGAGCTTAGGGGGTACAGAAAGGAGTTCAGGTGGAGGAGTTTAGGGGTTACCCAAAGGAATAGATGTGATGGGTGCGGGAGGGATTTGTACACCCCTACTTTTGCAGAACTGCTTGTGACACCTTCCAAAAACTAGGGCTTTGTTAGACGACATCGAAACTTGCCAGTAAATTAGGGGAGTGGTTAAGTGTTTGGTATAAGCAAGTGCACAGCTCACTGAATATAGGCCTCCTTTTTGGCAGGCCTCTCAAGCAGCTACGACTGTGGCTTAGTGGGCAAATGCGCCCTGCTAGCAACCATGAGGTTGTGAGTTCGAATCCAGTGTGTGCCATGCTAAATGTGCAATGTGGATTACTTAAAATTGAGCTGGGTGCTGCAAGAAGCCACCAGGGTTGAATGGGTTATGGTAAAAATTGTGTATGTGGCCTGGGGTCGGTGGGGAGTCCTGGAAGTGATAAGGCAGCTGGGCTAAAAAGGGGATTGGGGATGGTGAACTATGAGTGCATAGTGGAATGGGGGCGAGACAGGGGCTTGCTGGGACCACTATGGGAAATGGAAGTTTGTGGGGGGTGTACCCAAAGGAGGAGTTGGAGTTTGTGGGAGGAGGGGGAGGAAGTTTAATGGGAGGGACGGCAAAAGGAGGGAAATGGAAGTTTGGGGGGTGGGTATCCAAGGGAGGAGCTGGAGTTTGGGGGAGAGGTTCATAGATGGGAGGGGTTGCTGGGTAGCATCAAGGGGTACAGGAGCTTAGGGGGTACAGAAAGGAGTTCAGGTGGAGGAGTTTAGGGGTTACCCAAAGGAATAGATGTGATGGGTGCAGGAGGGAGGGATTTGTACACCCCTACTTTTGCTTACCATCTACACGTCTTCTCCCCGAGTACCTCCCCTGTACCCCTTCTTTTGCATTTGCGGTTACACAGCTTTTCTGGGGGGGGGGGTGCAGAAGTTTAGGGGGGTACCCAAAAGAGGAGATGGGGGAGTGGCAAAAGGAGGGGGGCTTGTGGGGGTATGGGAGGAGGGGCAAAAGGAGGGGAGTTTGTGGGTGGGGGTCCCCAAGGAAGTATGGGGGAGTGGCAAAAGGAGGGGGGCTTGTGGGGGGGTCCCCAAGGAAGTAGATGGGAGGAACAGCAAAAGGAGGGAAATGGAAGTTTGGGGGGTACCCAAGGGAAGAGCTGGAGTTTGGGGGAGAGGTTCTTAGATGGGAGGGGTTCTTGGGTAGCACGGAGGGGTGCAGGAGCTTGGGGGGTGCAGAAAGGAGTTAAGGTGCAGGAGTTTAGGGGTTACCCAAAGGAATAGATGCGATGGGTGCAGGAGGGAGGGATTTGTGCACCCCTTCTTTTGCTTACCATCTACACGTCTACTCCCCTGAGTGCCTCCGCTGTACCCCTTCTTTTGCATTCGCGGTTACACATCTTTCCTGGGGGGGAGCAGGAGTTTAGGGGGGTACCCAAAAGAGGAGATGGGGGAGTGGCAAAAGGAGGGGGGCTTGTGAGGGGGTCCCCAAGGAAGTAGATGGGAGGAACAGCAAAAGGGGGGAAATGGGAGTTTGTTGGGGTACCCAAGGGAGGAGCTGGAATTTGGGGGGGGGGGAGTTTCAAAAAGAGGGGGGGGGACTCAAAGAGGAACATCAAAAGGGGGGAAATGGGAGTTTGTGGGGGGTACCCAAGGGAGGAGCTGGCATTTAATGGGTAGCAAAAGGAGGGAGTGGGGGGGAGGGACCCAAGGGCCTAGATGGGAGGGGTTCCTGGTGCTTGGGTAGCATGGAAGGGTGCAGGAGCTTGGGGGGTACTGAAAGGAGCTGGGGTGCAGGAGTTTGGGGGTTACCCAGAGGAGTAGATGTGAGGGGTGCAGGAGGGAGGGATTTGTGCACCCCTCCTTTTGCTTACCATCTACATCATGGCCTCACGCCTACTCTTCTGAGTACCCCTCCCCCCGTACCCCTTCTTTTGCATTCACGGTTACACAGCTTTATTGGGGGGGGGGGGGGGAGCAGGAGCTTAGGGGGTACCCAAAAGAGTAGATGGCAGGAGACGGGGGGTATGACAAAAGGAGGGGAGTCCCCAAGGAAGTAGATGGGAGTTTGTGGGCAGATCTCAGTTGAAGGAGGTCTTCTAGTGCTACCCCACCCCCTTGCACACATATGCCTTACTAGCATCCCACTTTTATCTTCTTCGAACCAATTGCCAACCACCTCCTTTGCTGCACTCATAGAGACAGCTTCTATTTTGCAGCCTCCATTTTAAGCTCCTCCCTTCCAGAGGCCAACATGCCTAGCTCACCTTTGACCGACACCCCAGTTTCTGCTCTCCCAATCTCCTCCCTTGCTGCACCCATGAGATAGCTTTCCCTTGTCTTTTGCCCTCCTCCTCAATTATAACCTTCCCTTCCCTTCCAGAACACAACATGCCTAGCTCACTCTTGCTGCAGCCTCTAGGCCTATTACACCTTTGACAGACACCTCAGTGCCATCCCTCTTATTGTACCCGTAATACAGCTTGCCCTTCTATTGACCAACCCCAACTTTATCTTCCTCTTAGGCCAGCCAACTTCATTCTTGCTGCAGCTTCCAAGCCAATCACAAGCTATTGTTGCATCAATCCGAGCATACCGCTGCCAGGATTCAAACTCATAACTGCACAAGCTCACAGTAGCACAACCGACGCATTAACCCACTGCACCACAGGCAGAACTGCTTGTGACACCTTCCAAAAACTAGGGCTTTGTTAGACGACATCGAAACTTGCCAGTAAATTAGGGGAGTGGTTAAGTGTTTGGTATAAGCAAGTGCACAGCTCACTGAATATAGGCCTCCTTTTTGGCAGGCCTCTCAAGCAGCTACGACTGTGGCTTAGTGGGCAAATGCGCCCTGCTAGCAACCATGAGGTTGTGAGTTCGAATCCAGTGTGTGCCATGCTAAATGTGCAATGTGGATTACTTAAAATTGAGCTGGGTGCTGCAAGAAGCCGCCAGGGTTGAATGGGTTATGGTAAAAATTGTGTATGTGGCCTGGGGTCGGTGGGGAGTCCTGGAAGTGATAAGGCAGCTGGGCTAAAAAGGGGATTGGGGATGGTGAACTATGAGTGCATAGTGGAATGGGGGCGAGACAGGGGCTTGCTGGGACCACTATGGGAAATGGAAGTTTGTGGGGGGTGTACCCAAAGGAGGAGTTGGAGTTTGTGGGAGGAGGGGGAGGAAGTTTAATGGGAGGGACGGCAAAAGGAGGGAAATGGAAGTTTGGGGGGTGGGTATCCAAGGGAGGAGCTGGAGTTTGGGGGAGAGGTTCATAGATGGGAGGGGTTGCTGGGTAGCATCAAGGGGTACAGGAGCTTAGGAGGTACAGAAAGGAGTTCAGGTGGAGGAGTTTAGGGGTTACCCAAAGGAATAGATGTGATGGGTGCAGGAGGGAGGGATTTGTACACCCCTACTTTTGCTTACCATCTACACGTCTTCTCCCCGAGTACCTCCCCTGTACCCCTTCTTTTGCATTTGCGGTTACACAGCTTTTCTGGGGGGGGGGGGGGGTGCAGAAGTTTAGGGGGGTACCCAAAAGAGGAGATGGGGGAGTGGCAAAAGGAGGGGGGGCTTGTGGGGGTATGGGAGGAGGGGCAAAAGGAGGGGAGTTTGTGGGTGGGGGTCCCCAAGGAAGTATGGGGGAGTGGCAAAAGGAGGGGGGCTTGTGGGGGGGTCCCCAAGGAAGTAGATGGGAGGAACAGCAAAAGGAGGGAAATGGAAGTTTGGGGGGTACCCAAGGGAAGAGCTGGAGTTTGGGGGAGAGGTTCTTAGATGGGAGGGGTTCTTGGGTAGCACGGAGGGGTGCAGGAGCTTGGGGGGTGCAGAAAGGAGTTAAGGTGCAGGAGTTTAGGGGTTACCCAAAGGAATAGATGCGATGGGTGCAGGAGGGAGGGATTTGTGCACCCCTTCTTTTGCTTACCATCTACACGTCTACTCCCCTGAGTGCCTCCGCTGTACCCCTTCTTTTGCATTCGCGGTTACACATCTTTCCTGGGGGGGAGCAGGAGTTTAGGGGGGTACCCAAAAGAGGAGATGGGGGAGTGGCAAAAGGAGGGGGGCTTGTGAGGGGGTCCCCAAGGAAGTAGATGGGAGGAACAGCAAAAGGGGGGAAATGGGAGTTTGTTGGGGTACCCAAGGGAGGAGCTGGAATTTGGGGGGGGGGGGAGTTTCAAAAAGAGGGGGGGGGACTCAAAGAGGAACAGCAAAAGGGGGGAAATGGGAGTTTGTGGGGGGTACCCAAGGGAGGAGCTGGCATTTAATGGGTAGCAAAAGGAGGGAGTGGGGGGGAGGGACCCAAGGGCCTAGATGGGAGGGGTTCCTGGTGCTTGGGTAGCATGGAAGGGTGCAGGAGCTTGGGGGGTACTGAAAGGAGCTGGGGTGCAGGAGTTTGGGGGTTACCCAGAGGAGTAGATGTGAGGGGTGCAGGAGGGAGGGATTTGTGCACCCCTCCTTTTGCTTACCATCTACATCATGGCCTCACGCCTACTCTTCTGAGTACCCCTCCCCCCGTACCCCTTCTTTTGCATTCACGGTTACACAGCTTTATTGGGGGGGGGGGGGAGCAGGAGCTTAGGGGGTACCCAAAAGAGTAGATGGCAGGAGACGGGGGGTATGACAAAAGGAGGGGAGTCCCCAAGGAAGTAGATGGGAGTTTGTGGGCAGATCTCAGTTGAAGGAGGTCTTCTAGTGCTACCCCACCCCCTTGCACACATATGCCTTACTAGCATCCCACTTTTATCTTCTTCGAACCAATTGCCAACCACCTCCTTTGCTGCACTCATAGAGACAGCTTCTATTTTGCAGCCTCCATTTTAAGCTCCTCCCTTCCAGAGGCCAACATGCCTAGCTCACCTTTGACCGACACCCCAGTTTCTGCTCTCCCAATCTCCTCCCTTGCTGCACCCATGAGATAGCTTTCCCTTGTCTTTTGCCCTCCTCCTCAATTATAACCTTCCCTTCCCTTCCAGAACACAACATGCCTAGCTCACTCTTGCTGCAGCCTCTAGGCCTATTACACCTTTGACAGACACCTCAGTGCCATCCCTCTTATTGTACCCGTAATACAGCTTGCCCTTCTATTGACCAACCCCAACTTTATCTTCCTCTTAGGCCAGCCAACTTCATTCTTGCTGCAGCTTCCAAGCCAATCACAAGCTATTGTTGCATCAATCCGAGCATACCGCTGCCAGGATTCAAACTCATAACTGCACAAGCTCACAGTAGCACAACCGACGCATTAACCCACTGCACCACAGGCAGAACTGCTTGTGACACCTTCCAAAAACTAGGGCTTTGTTAGACGACATCGAAACTTGCCAGTAAATTAGGGGAGTGGTTAAGTGTTTGGTATAAGCAAGTGCACAGCTCACTGAATATAGGCCTCCTTTTTGGCAGGCCTCTCAAGCAGCTACGACTGTGGCTTAGTGGGCAAATGCGCCCTGCTAGCAACCATGAGGTTGTGAGTTCGAATCCAGTGTGTGCCATGCTAAATGTGCAATGTGGATTACTTAAAATTGAGCTGGGTGCTGCAAGAAGCCGCCAGGGTTGAATGGGTTATGGTAAAAATTGTGTATGTGGCCTGGGGTCGGTGGGGAGTCCTGGAAGTGATAAGGCAGCTGGGCTAAAAAGGGGATTGGGGATGGTGAACTATGAGTGCATAGTGGAATGGGGGCGAGACAGGGGCTTGCTGGGACCACTATGGGAAATGGAAGTTTGTGGGGGGTGTACCCAAAGGAGGAGTTGGAGTTTGTGGGAGGAGGGGGAGGAAGTTTAATGGGAGGGACGGCAAAAGGAGGGAAATGGAAGTTTGGGGGGTGGGTATCCAAGGGAGGAGCTGGAGTTTGGGGGAGAGGTTCATAGATGGGAGGGGTTGCTGGGTAGCATCAAGGGGTACAGGAGCTTAGGAGGTACAGAAAGGAGTTCAGGTGGAGGAGTTTAGGGGTTACCCAAAGGAATAGATGTGATGGGTGCAGGAGGGAGGGATTTGTACACCCCTACTTTTGCTTACCATCTACACGTCTTCTCCCCGAGTACCTCCCCTGTACCCCTTCTTTTGCATTTGCGGTTACACAGCTTTTCTGGGGGGGGGGGGGGTGCAGAAGTTTAGGGGGGTACCCAAAAGAGGAGATGGGGGAGTGGCAAAAGGAGGGGGGCTTGTGGGGGTATGGGAGGAGGGGCAAAAGGAGGGGAGTTTGTGGGTGGGGGTCCCCAAGGAAGTATGGGGGAGTGGCAAAAGGAGGGGGGCTTGTGGGGGGGTCCCCAAGGAAGTAGATGGGAGGAACAGCAAAAGGAGGGAAATGGAAGTTTGGGGGGTACCCAAGGGAAGAGCTGGAGTTTGGGGGAGAGGTTCTTAGATGGGAGGGGTTCTTGGGTAGCACGGAGGGGTGCAGGAGCTTGGGGGGTGCAGAAAGGAGTTAAGGTGCAGGAGTTTAGGGGTTACCCAAAGGAATAGATGCGATGGGTGCAGGAGGGAGGGATTTGTGCACCCCTTCTTTTGCTTACCATCTACACGTCTACTCCCCTGAGTGCCTCCGCTGTACCCCTTCTTTTGCATTCGCGGTTACACATCTTTCCTGGGGGGGAGCAGGAGTTTAGGGGGGTACCCAAAAGAGGAGATGGGGGAGTGGCAAAAGGAGGGGGGCTTGTGAGGGGGTCCCCAAGGAAGTAGATGGGAGGAACAGCAAAAGGGGGGAAATGGGAGTTTGTTGGGGTACCCAAGGGAGGAGCTGGAATTTGGGGGGGGGGGGAGTTTCAAAAAGAGGGGGGGGGACTCAAAGAGGAACAGCAAAAGGGGGGAAATGGGAGTTTGTGGGGGGTACCCAAGGGAGGAGCTGGCATTTAATGGGTAGCAAAAGGAGGGAGTGGGGGGAGGGACCCAAGGGCCTAGATGGGAGGGGTTCCTGGTGCTTGGGTAGCATGGAAGGGTGCAGGAGCTTGGGGGGTACTGAAAGGAGCTGGGGTGCAGGAGTTTGGGGGTTACCCAGAGGAGTAGATGTGAGGGGTGCAGGAGGGAGGGATTTGTGCACCCCTCCTTTTGCTTACCATCTACATCATGGCCTCACGCCTACTCTTCTGAGTACCCCTCCCCCCGTACCCCTTCTTTTGCATTCACGGTTACACAGCTTTATTGGGGGGGGGGGGGGAGCAGGAGCTTAGGGGGTACCCAAAAGAGTAGATGGCAGGAGACGGGGGGTATGACAAAAGGAGGGGAGTCCCCAAGGAAGTAGATGGGAGTTTGTGGGCAGATCTCAGTTGAAGGAGGTCTTCTAGTGCTACCCCACCCCCTTGCACACATATGCCTTACTAGCATCCCCACTTTTATCTTCTTCGAACCAATTGCCAACCACCTCCTTTGCTGCACTCATAGAGACAGCTTCTATTTTGCAGCCTCCATTTTAAGCTCCTCCCTTCCAGAGGCCAACATGCCTAGCTCACCTTTGACCGACACCCCAGTTTCTGCTCTCCCAATCTCCTCCCTTGCTGCACCCATGAGATAGCTTTCCCTTGTCTTTTGCCCTCCTCCTCAATTATAACCTTCCCTTCCCTTCCAGAACACAACATGCCTAGCTCACTCTTGCTGCAGCCTCTAGGCCTATTACACCTTTGACAGACACCTCAGTGCCATCCCTCTTATTGTACCCGTAATACAGCTTGCCCTTCTATTGAACAACCCCAACTTTATCTTCCTCTTAGGCCAGCCAACTTCATTCTTGCTGCAGCTTCCCAAGCCAATCACAAGCTATTGTTGCATCAATCCGAGCATACCGCTGCCAGGATTCAAACTCATAACTGCACAAGCTCACAGTAGCACAACCGACGCATTAACCCACTGCACCACAGGCAGAACTGCTTGTGATACCTTCCAAAAACTAGGGCTTTGTTAGACGACATCGAAACTTGCCAGTAAATTAGGGGAGTGGTTAAGTGTTTGGTATAAGCAAGTGCACAGCTCACTGAATATAGGCCTCCTTTTTGGCAGGCCTCTCAAGCAGCTACGACTGTGGCTTAGTGGGCAAATGCGCCCTGCTAGCAACCATGAGGTTGTGAGTTCGAATCCAGTGTGTGCCATGCTAAATGTGCAATGTGGATTACTTAAAATTGAGCTGGGTGCTGCAAGAAGCCGCCAGGGTTGAATGGGTTATGGTAAAAATTGTGTATGTGGCCTGGGGTCGGTGGGGAGTCCTGGAAGTGATAAGGCAGCTGGGCTAAAAAGGGGATTGGGGATGGTGAACTATGAGTGCATAGTGGAATGGGGGCGAGACAGGGGCTTGCTGGGACCACTATGGGAAATGGAAGTTTGTGGGGGGTGTACCCAAAGGAGGAGTTGGAGTTTGTGGGAGGAGGGGGAGGAAGTTTAATGGGAGGGACGGCAAAAGGAGGGAAATGGAAGTTTGGGGGGTGGGTATCCAAGGGAGGAGCTGGAGTTTGGGGGAGAGGTTCATAGATGGGAGGGGTTGCTGGGTAGCATCAAGGGGTACAGGAGCTTAGGGGGTACAGAAAGGAGTTCAGGTGGAGGAGTTTAGGGGTTACCCAAAGGAATAGATGTGATGGGTGCAGGAGGGAGGGATTTGTACACCCCTACTTTTGCTTACCATCTACACGTCTTCTCCCCGAGTACCTCCCCTGTACCCCTTCTTTTTGCATTTGCGGTTACACAGCTTTTCTGGGGGGGGGGGGGTGCAGAAGTTTAGGGGGTACCCAAAAGAGGAGATGGGGGAGTGGCAAAAGGAGGGGGGCTTGTGGGGGTATGGGAGGAGGGGCAAAAGGAGGGGAGTTTGTGGGTGGGGGTCCCCAAGGAAGTATGGGGGAGTGGCAAAAGGAGGGGGGCTTGTGGGGGGGTCCCCAAGGAAGTAGATGGGAGGAACAGCAAAAGGAGGGAAATGGAAGTTTGGGGGTACCCAAGGGAAGAGCTGGAGTTTGGGGGAGAGGTTCTTAGATGGGAGGGGGTTCTTGGGTAGCACGGAGGGGTGCAGGAGCTTGGGGGGTGCAGAAAGGAGTTAAGGTGCAGGAGTTTAGGGGTTACCCAAAGGAATAGATGCGATGGGTGCAGGAGGGAGGGATTTGTGCACCCCTTCTTTTGCTTACCATCTACACGTCTACTCCCCTGAGTGCCTCCGCTGTACCCCTTCTTTTGCATTCGCGGTTACACATCTTTCCTGGGGGGGAGCAGGAGTTTAGGGGGTACCCAAAAGAGGAGATGGGGGGAGTGGCAAAAGGAGGGGGGCTTGTGAGGGGGTCCCCAAGGAAGTAGATGGGAGGAACAGCAAAAGGGGGGAAATGGGAGTTTGTTGGGGTACCCAAGGGAGGAGCTGGAATTTGGGGGGGGGGGGGAGTTTCAAAAAGAGGGGGGGGACTCAAAGAGGAACATCAAAAGGGGGGAAATGGGAGTTTGTGGGGGGTACCCAAGGGAGGAGCTGGCATTTAATGGGTAGCAAAAGGAGGGAGTGGGGGGGAGGGACCCAAGGGCCTAGATGGGAGGGGTTCCTGGTGCTTGGGTAGCATGGAAGGGTGCAGGAGCTTGGGGGGTACTGAAAGGAGCTGGGGTGCAGGAGTTTGGGGGTTACCCAGAGGAGTAGATGTGAGGGGTGCAGGAGGGAGGGATTTGTGCACCCCTCCTTTTGCTTACCATCTACATCATGGCCTCACGCCTACTCTTCTGAGTACCCCTCCCCCCGTACCCTTCTTTTGCATTCACGGTTACACAGCTTTATTGGGGGGGGGGGGGGAGCAGGAGGCTTAGGGGGTACCCAAAAGAGTAGATGGCAGGAGACGGGGGGTATGACAAAAGGAGGGGAGTCCCCAAGGAAGTAGATGGGAGTTTGTGGGCAGATCTCAGTTGAAGGAGGTCTTCTAGTGCTACCCCACCCCCTTGCACACATATGCCTTACTAGCATCCCCACTTTTATCTTCTTCGAACCAATTGCCAACCACCTCCTTTGCTGCACTCATAGAGACAGCTTCTATTTTGCAGCCTCCATTTTAAGCTCCTCCCTTCCAGAGGCCAACATGCCTAGCTCACCTTTGACCGACACCCCAGTTTCTGCTCTCCCAATCTCCTCCCTTGCTGCACCCATGAGATAGCTTTCCCTTGTCTTTTGCCCTCCTCCTCAATTATAACCTTCCCTTCCCTTCCAGAACACAACATGCCTAGCTCACTCTTGCTGCAGCCTCTAGGCCTATTACACCTTTGACAGACACCTCAGTGCCATCCCTCTTATTGTACCCGTAATACAGCTTGCCCTTCTATTGAACAACCCCAACTTTATCTTCCTCTTAGGCCAGCCAACTTCATTCTTGCTGCAGCTTCCAAGCCAATCACAAGCTATTGTTGCATCAATCCGAGCATACCGCTGCCAGGATTCAAACTCATAACTGCACAAGCTCACAGTAGCACAACCGACGCATTAACCCACTGCACCACAGGCAGAACTGCTTGTGACACCTTCCAAAAACTAGGGCTTTGTTAGACGACATCGAAACTTGCCAGTAAATTAGGGGAGTGGTTAAGTGTTTGGTATAAGCAAGTGCACAGCTCACTGAATATAGGCCTCCTTTTTGGCAGGCCTCTCAAGCAGCTACGACTGTGGCTTAGTGGGCAAATGCGCCCTGCTAGCAACCATGAGGTTGTGAGTTCGAATCCAGTGTGTGCCATGCTAAATGTGCAATGTGGATTACTTAAAATTGAGCTGGGTGCTGCAAGAAGCCGCCAGGGTTGAATGGGTTATGGTAAAAATTGTGTATGTGGCCTGGGGTCGGTGGGGAGTCCTGGAAGTGATAAGGCAGCTGGGCTAAAAAGGGGATTGGGGATGGTGAACTATGAGTGCATAGTGGAATGGGGGCGAGACAGGGGCTTGCTGGGACCACTATGGGAAATGGAAGTTTGTGGGGGGTGTACCCAAAGGAGGAGTTGGAGTTTGTGGGAGGAGGGGGAGGAAGTTTAATGGGAGGGACGGCAAAAGGAGGGAAATGGAAGTTTGGGGGGTGGGTATCCAAGGGAGGAGCTGGAGTTTGGGGGAGAGGTTCATAGATGGGAGGGGTTGCTGGGTAGCATCAAGGGGTACAGGAGCTTAGGGGGTACAGAAAGGAGTTCAGGTGGAGGAGTTTAGGGGTTACCCAAAGGAATAGATGTGATGGGTGCAGGAGGGAGGGATTTGTACACCCCTACTTTTGCTTACCATCTACACGTCTTCTCCCCGAGTACCTCCCCTGTACCCCTTCTTTTGCATTTGCGGTTACACAGCTTTTCTGGGGGGGGGGGGTGCAGAAGTTTAGGGGGGTACCCAAAAGAGGAGATGGGGGAGTGGCAAAAGGAGGGGGGCTTGTGGGGGTATGGGAGGAGGGGCAAAAGGAGGGGAGTTTGTGGGTGGGGGTCCCCAAGGAAGTATGGGGGAGTGGCAAAAGGAGGGGGGCTTGTGGGGGGGTCCCCAAGGAAGTAGATGGGAGGAACAGCAAAAGGAGGGAAATGGAAGTTTGGGGGGTACCCAAGGGAAGAGCTGGAGTTTGGGGGAGAGGTTCTTAGATGGGAGGGGTTCTTGGGTAGCACGGAGGGGTGCAGGAGCTTGGGGGGTGCAGAAAGGAGTTAAGGTGCAGGAGTTTAGGGGTTACCCAAAGGAATAGATGCGATGGGTGCAGGAGGGAGGGATTTGTGCACCCCTTCTTTTGCTTACCATCTACACGTCTACTCCCCTGAGTGCCTCCGCTGTACCCCTTCTTTTGCATTCGCGGTTACACATCTTTCCTGGGGGGGAGCAGGAGTTTAGGGGGGTACCCAAAAGAGGAGATGGGGGAGTGGCAAAAGGAGGGGGGCTTGTGAGGGGGTCCCCAAGGAAGTAGATGGGAGGAACAGCAAAAGGGGGGAAATGGGAGTTTGTTGGGGTACCCAAGGGAGGAGCTGGAATTTGGGGGGGGGGGGAGTTTCAAAAAGAGGGGGGGGGACTCAAAGAGGAACAGCAAAAGGGGGGAAATGGGAGTTTGTGGGGGGTACCCAAGGGAGGAGCTGGCATTTAATGGGTAGCAAAAGGAGGGAGTGGGGGGGAGGGACCCAAGGGCCTAGATGGGAGGGGTTCCTGGTGCTTGGGTAGCATGGAAGGGTGCAGGAGCTTGGGGGGTACTGAAAGGAGCTGGGGTGCAGGAGTTTGGGGGTTACCCAGAGGAGTAGATGTGAGGGGTGCAGGAGGGAGGGATTTGTGCACCCCTCCTTTTGCTTACCATCTACATCATGGCCTCACGCCTACTCTTCTGAGTACCCCTCCCCCCGTACCCCTTCTTTTGCATTCACGGTTACACAGCTTTATTGGGGGGGGGGGGGAGCAGGAGCTTAGGGGGTACCCAAAAGAGTAGATGGCAGGAGACGGGGGGTATGACAAAAGGAGGGGAGTCCCCAAGGAAGTAGATGGGAGTTTGTGGGCAGATCTCAGTTGAAGGAGGTCTTCTAGTGCTACCCCACCCCCTTGCACACATATGCCTTACTAGCATCCCCACTTTTATCTTCTTCGAACCAATTGCCAACCACCTCCTTTGCTGCACTCATAGAGACAGCTTCTATTTTGCAGCCTCCATTTTAAGCTCCTCCCTTCCAGAGGCCAACATGCCTAGCTCACCTTTGACCGACACCCCAGTTTCTGCTCTCCCAATCTCCTCCCTTGCTGCACCCATGAGATAGCTTTCCCTTGTCTTTTGCCCTCCTCCTCAATTATAACCTTCCCTTCCCTTCCAGAACACAACATGCCTAGCTCACTCTTGCTGCAGCCTCTAGGCCTATTACACCTTTGACAGACACCTCAGTGCCATCCCTCTTATTGTACCCGTAATACAGCTTGCCCTTCTATTGAACAACCCCAACTTTATCTTCCTCTTAGGCCAGCCAACTTCATTCTTGCTGCAGCTTCCAAGCCAATCACAAGCTATTGTTGCATCAATCCGAGCATACCGCTGCCAGGATTCAAACTCATAACTGCACAAGCTCACAGTAGCACAACCGACGCATTAACCCACTGCACCACAGGCAGAACTGCTTGTGACACCTTCCAAAAACTAGGGCTTTGTTAGACGACATCGAAACTTGCCAGTAAATTAGGGGAGTGGTTAAGTGTTTGGTATAAGCAAGTGCACAGCTCACTGAATATAGGCCTCCTTTTTGGCAGGCCTCTCAAGCAGCTACGACTGTGGCTTAGTGGGCAAATGCGCCCTGCTAGCAACCATGAGGTTGTGAGTTCGAATCCAGTGTGTGCCATGCTAAATGTGCAATGTGGATTACTTAAAATTGAGCTGGGTGCTGCAAGAAGCTGCCAGGGTTGAATGGGTTATGGTAAAAATTGTGTATGTGGCCTGGGGTCGGTGGGGAGTCCTGGAAGTGATAAGGCAGCTGGGCTAAAAAGGGGATTGGGGATGGTGAACTATGAGTGCATAGTGGAATGGGGGCGAGACAGGGGCTTGCTGGGACCACTATGGGAAATGGAAGTTTGTGGGGGGTGTACCCAAAGGAGGAGTTGGAGTTTGTGGGAGGAGGGGGAGGAAGTTTAATGGGAGGGACGGCAAAAGGAGGGAAATGGAAGTTTGGGGGGTGGGTATCCAAGGGAGGAGCTGGAGTTTGGGGGAGAGGTTCATAGATGGGAGGGGTTGCTGGGTAGCATCAAGGGGTACAGGAGCTTAGGGGGTACAGAAAGGAGTTCAGGTGGAGGAGTTTAGGGGTTACCCAAAGGAATAGATGTGATGGGTGCAGGAGGGAGGGATTTGTACACCCCTACTTTTGCTTACCATCTACACGTCTTCTCCCCGAGTACCTCCCCTGTACCCCTTCTTTTGCATTTGCGGTTACACAGCTTTTCTGGGGGGGGGGGGGTGCAGAAGTTTAGGGGGGTACCCAAAAGAGGAGATGGGGGAGTGGCAAAAGGAGGGGGGCTTGTGGGGGTATGGGAGGAGGGGCAAAAGGAGGGGAGTTTGTGGGTGGGGGTCCCCAAGGAAGTATGGGGGAGTGGCAAAAGGAGGGGGGCTTGTGGGGGGGTCCCCAAGGAAGTAGATGGGAGGAACAGCAAAAGGAGGGAAATGGAAGTTTGGGGGGTACCCAAGGGAAGAGCTGGAGTTTGGGGGAGAGGTTCTTAGATGGGAGGGGTTCTTGGGTAGCACGGAGGGGTGCAGGAGCTTGGGGGGTGCAGAAAGGAGTTAAGGTGCAGGAGTTTAGGGGTTACCCAAAGGAATAGATGCGATGGGTGCAGGAGGGAGGGATTTGTGCACCCCTTCTTTTGCTTACCATCTACACGTCTACTCCCCTGAGTGCCTCCGCTGTACCCCTTCTTTTGCATTCGCGGTTACACATCTTTCCTGGGGGGGAGCAGGAGTTTAGGGGGGTACCCAAAAGAGGAGATGGGGGAGTGGCAAAAGGAGGGGGGCTTGTGAGGGGGTCCCCAAGGAAGTAGATGGGAGGAACAGCAAAAGGGGGGAAATGGGAGTTTGTTGGGGTACCCAAGGGAGGAGCTGGAATTTGGGGGGGGGGGGAGTTTCAAAAAGAGGGGGGGGGACTCAAAGAGGAACAGCAAAAGGGGGGAAATGGGAGTTTGTGGGGGGTACCCAAGGGAGGAGCTGGCATTTAATGGGTAGCAAAAGGAGGGAGTGGGGGGGAGGGACCCAAGGGCCTAGATGGGAGGGGTTCCTGGTGCTTGGGTAGCATGGAAGGGTGCAGGAGCTTGGGGGGTACTGAAAGGAGCTGGGGTGCAGGAGTTTGGGGGTTACCCAGAGGAGTAGATGTGAGGGGTGCAGGAGGGAGGGATTTGTGCACCCCTCCTTTTGCTTACCATCTACATCATGGCCTCACGCCTACTCTTCTGAGTACCCCTCCCCCCGTACCCCTTCTTTTGCATTCACGGTTACACAGCTTTATTGGGGGGGGGGGGGAGCAGGAGCTTAGGGGGTACCCAAAAGAGTAGATGGCAGGAGACGGGGGGTATGACAAAAGGAGGGGAGTCCCCAAGGAAGTAGATGGGAGTTTGTGGGCAGATCTCAGTTGAAGGAGGTCTTCTAGTGCTACCCCACCCCCTTGCACACATATGCCTTACTAGCATCCCCACTTTTATCTTCTTCGAACCAATTGCCAACCACCTCCTTTGCTGCACTCATAGAGACAGCTTCTATTTTGCAGCCTCCATTTTAAGCTCCTCCCTTCCAGAGGCCAACATGCCTAGCTCACCTTTGACCGACACCCCAGTTTCTGCTCTCCCAATCTCCTCCCTTGCTGCACCCATGAGATAGCTTTCCCTTGTCTTTTGCCCTCCTCCTCAATTATAACCTTCCCTTCCCTTCCAGAACACAACATGCCTAGCTCACTCTTGCTGCAGCCTCTAGGCCTATTACACCTTTGACAGACACCTCAGTGCCATCCCTCTTATTGTACCCGTAATACAGCTTGCCCTTCTATTGAACAACCCCAACTTTATCTTCCTCTTAGGCCAGCCAACTTCATTCTTGCTGCAGCTTCCAAGCCAATCACAAGCTATTGTTGCATCAATCCGAGCATACCGCTGCCAGGATTCAAACTCATAACTGCACAAGCTCACAGTAGCACAACCGACGCATTAACCCACTGCACCACAGGCAGAACTGCTTGTGACACCTTCCAAAAACTAGGGCTTTGTTAGACGACATCGAAACTTGCCAGTAAATTAGGGGAGTGGTTAAGTGTTTGGTATAAGCAAGTGCACAGCTCACTGAATATAGGCCTCCTTTTTGGCAGGCCTCTCAAGCAGCTACGACTGTGGCTTAGTGGGCAAATGCGCCCTGCTAGCAACCATGAGGTTGTGAGTTCGAATCCAGTGTGTGCCATGCTAAATGTGCAATGTGGATTACTTAAAATTGAGCTGGGTGCTGCAAGAAGCTGCCAGGGTTGAATGGGTTATGGTAAAAATTGTGTATGTGGCCTGGGGTCGGTGGGGAGTCCTGGAAGTGATAAGGCAGCTGGGCTAAAAAGGGGATTGGGGATGGTGAACTATGAGTGCATAGTGGAATGGGGGCGAGACAGGGGCTTGCTGGGACCACTATGGGAAATGGAAGTTTGTGGGGGGTGTACCCAAAGGAGGAGTTGGAGTTTGTGGGAGGAGGGGGAGGAAGTTTAATGGGAGGGACGGCAAAAGGAGGGAAATGGAAGTTTGGGGGGTGGGTATCCAAGGGAGGAGCTGGAGTTTGGGGGAGAGGTTCATAGATGGGAGGGGTTGCTGGGTAGCATCAAGGGGTACAGGAGCTTAGGGGGTACAGAAAGGAGTTCAGGTGGAGGAGTTTAGGGGTTACCCAAAGGAATAGATGTGATGGGTGCAGGAGGGAGGGATTTGTACACCCCTACTTTTGCTTACCATCTACACGTCTTCTCCCCGAGTACCTCCCCTGTACCCCTTCTTTTGCATTTGCGGTTACACAGCTTTTCTGGGGGGGGGGGGGTGCAGAAGTTTAGGGGGGTACCCAAAAGAGGAGATGGGGGAGTGGCAAAAGGAGGGGGGCTTGTGGGGGTATGGGAGGAGGGGCAAAAGGAGGGGAGTTTGTGGGTGGGGGTCCCCAAGGAAGTATGGGGGAGTGGCAAAAGGAGGGGGGCTTGTGGGGGGGTCCCCAAGGAAGTAGATGGGAGGAACAGCAAAAGGAGGGAAATGGAAGTTTGGGGGGTACCCAAGGGAAGAGCTGGAGTTTGGGGGAGAGGTTCTTAGATGGGAGGGGTTCTTGGGTAGCACGGAGGGGTGCAGAAGCTTGGGGGGTGCAGAAAGGAGTTAAGGTGCAGGAGTTTAGGGGTTACCCAAAGGAATAGATGCGATGGGTGCAGGAGGGAGGGATTTGTGCACCCCTTCTTTTGCTTACCATCTACACGTCTACTCCCCTGAGTGCCTCCGCTGTACCCCTTCTTTTGCATTCGCGGTTACACATCTTTCCTGGGGGGGAGCAGGAGTTTAGGGGGGTACCCAAAAGAGGAGATGGGGGAGTGGCAAAAGGAGGGGGGCTTGTGAGGGGGTCCCCAAGGAAGTAGATGGGAGGAACAGCAAAAGGGGGGAAATGGGAGTTTGTTGGGGTACCCAAGGGAGGAGCTGGAATTTGGGGGGGGGGGGGAGTTTCAAAAAGAGGGGGGGGGACTCAAAGAGGAACAGCAAAAGGGGGGAAATGGGAGTTTGTGGGGGGTACCCAAGGGAGGAGCTGGCATTTAATGGGTAGCAAAAGGAGGGAGTGGGGGGGAGGGACCCAAGGGCCTAGATGGGAGGGGTTCCTGGTGCTTGGGTAGCATGGAAGGGTGCAGGAGCTTGGGGGGTACTGAAAGGAGCTGGGGTGCAGGAGTTTGGGGGTTACCCAGAGGAGTAGATGTGAGGGGTGCAGGAGGGAGGGATTTGTGCACCCCTCCTTTTGCTTACCATCTACATCATGGCCTCACGCCTACTCTTCTGAGTACCCCTCCCCCCGTACCCCTTCTTTTGCATTCACGGTTACACAGCTTTATTGGGGGGGGGGGGGAGCAGGAGCTTAGGGGGTACCCAAAAGAGTAGATGGCAGGAGACGGGGGGTATGACAAAAGGAGGGGAGTCCCCAAGGAAGTAGATGGGAGTTTGTGGGCAGATCTCAGTTGAAGGAGGTCTTCTAGTGCTACCCCACCCCCTTGCACACATATGCCTTACTAGCATCCCCACTTTTATCTTCTTCGAACCAATTGCCAACCACCTCCTTTGCTGCACTCATAGAGACAGCTTCTATTTTGCAGCCTCCATTTTAAGCTCCTCCCTTCCAGAGGCCAACATGCCTAGCTCACCTTTGACCGACACCCCAGTTTCTGCTCTCCCAATCTCCTCCCTTGCTGCACCCATGAGATAGCTTTCCCTTGTCTTTTGCCCTCCTCCTCAATTATAACCTTCCCTTCCCTTCCAGAACACAACATGCCTAGCTCACTCTTGCTGCAGCCTCTAGGCCTATTACACCTTTGACAGACACCTCAGTGCCATCCCTCTTATTGTACCCGTAATACAGCTTGCCCTTCTATTGAACAACCCCAACTTTATCTTCCTCTTAGGCCAGCCAACTTCATTCTTGCTGCAGCTTCCAAGCCAATCACAAGCTATTGTTGCATCAATCCGAGCATACCGCTGCCAGGATTCAAACTCATAACTGCACAAGCTCACAGTAGCACAACCGACGCATTAACCCACTGCACCACAGGCAGAACTGCTTGTGACACCTTCCAAAAACTAGGGCTTTGTTAGACGACATCGAAACTTGCCAGTAAATTAGGGGAGTGGTTAAGTGTTTGGTATAAGCAAGTGCACAGCTCACTGAATATAGGCCTCCTTTTTGGCAGGCCTCTCAAGCAGCTACGACTGTGGCTTAGTGGGCAAATGCGCCCTGCTAGCAACCATGAGGTTGTGAGTTCGAATCCAGTGTGTGCCATGCTAAATGTGCAATGTGGATTACTTAAAATTGAGCTGGGTGCTGCAAGAAGCTGCCAGGGTTGAATGGGTTATGGTAAAAATTGTGTATGTGGCCTGGGGTCGGTGGGGAGTCCTGGAAGTGATAAGGCAGCTGGGCTAAAAAGGGGATTGGGGATGGTGAACTATGAGTGCATAGTGGAATGGGGGCGAGACAGGGGCTTGCTGGGACCACTATGGGAAATGGAAGTTTGTGGGGGGTGTACCCAAAGGAAAGTTTGTGGGGGGTGTACCCAAAGGAGGAGTTGGAGTTTGTGGGAGGAGGGGGAGGAAGTTTAATGGGAGGGACGGCAAAAGGAGGGAAATGGAAGTTTGGGGGGTGGGTATCCAAGGGAGGAGCTGGAGTTTGGGGAGAGGTTCATAGATGGGAGGGGTTGCTGGGTAGCATCAAGGGGTACAGGAGCTTAGGGGGTACAGAAAGGAGTTCAGGTGGAGGAGTTTAGGGGTTACCCAAAGGAATAGATGTGATGGGTGCAGGAGGGAGGGATTTGTACACCCCTACTTTTGCTTACCATCTACACGTCTTCTCCCCGAGTACCTCCCCTGTACCCCTTCTTTTGCATTTGCGGTTACACAGCTTTTCTGGGGGGGGGGTGCAGAAGTTTAGGGGGGTACCCAAAAGAGGAGATGGGGGAGTGGCAAAAGGAGGGGGGCTTGTGGGGGTATGGGAGGAGGGGCAAAAGGAGGGGAGTTTGTGGGTGGGGGTCCCAAGGAAGTATGGGGGAGTGGCAAAAGGAGGGGGCTTGTGGGGGGGTCCCCAAGGAAGTAGATGGGAGGAACAGCAAAAGGAGGGAAATGGAAGTTTGGGGGGTACCCAAGGGAAGAGCTGGAGTTTGGGGGAGAGGTTCTTAGATGGGAGGGGTTCTTGGGTAGCACGGAGGGGTGCAGGAGCTTGGGGGGTGCAGAAAGGAGTTAAGGTGCAGGAGTTTAGGGGTTACCCAAAGGAATAGATGCGATGGGTGCAGGAGGGAGGGATTTGTGCACCCCTTCTTTTGCTTACCATCTACACGTCTACTCCCCTGAGTGCCTCCGCTGTACCCCTTCTTTTGCATTCGCGGTTACACATCTTTCCTGGGGGGAGCAGGAGTTTAGGGGGGTACCCAAAAGAGGAGATGGGGGAGTGGCAAAAGGAGGGGGGCTTGTGAGGGGGTCCCCAAGGAAGTAGATGGGAGGAACAGCAAAAGGGGGGAAATGGGAGTTTGTTGGGGTACCCAAGGGAGGAGCTGGAATTTGGGGGGGGGGAGTTTCAAAAAGAGGGGGGGGGGACTCAAAGAGGAACAGCAAAAGGGGGGAAATGGGAGTTTGTGGGGGTACCCAAGGGAGGAGCTGGCATTTAATGGGTAGCAAAAGGAGGGAGTGGGGGGGAGGGACCCAAGGGCCTAGATGGGAGGGGTTCCTGGTGCTTGGGTAGCATGGAAGGGTGCAGGAGCTTGGGGGGTACTGAAAGGAGCTGGGGTGCAGGAGTTTGGGGGTTACCCAGAGGAGTAGATGTGAGGGGTGCAGGAGGGAGGGATTTGTGCACCCCTCCTTTTGCTTACCATCTACATCATGGCCTCACGCCTACTCTTCTGAGTACCCCTCCCCCGTACCCCTTCTTTTGCATTCACGGTTACACAGCTTTATTGGGGGGGGGGGGGGGGGGCAGGAGCTTAGGGGGTACCCAAAAGAGTAGATGGCAGGAGACGGGGGGTATGACAAAAGGAGGGGAGTCCCCAAGGAAGTAGATGGGAGTTTGTGGGCAGATCTCAGTTGAAGGAGGTCTTCTAGTGCTACCCCACCCCCTTGCACACATATGCCTTACTAGCATCCCCACTTTTATCTTCTTCGAACCAATTGCCAACCACCTCCTTTGCTGCACTCATAGAGACAGCTTCTATTTTGCAGCCTCCATTTTAAGCTCCTCCCTTCCAGAGGCCAACATGCCTAGCTCACCTTTGACCGACACCCCAGTTTCTGCTCTCCCAATCTCCTCCTTGCTGCACCCATGAGATAGCTTTCCCTTGTCTTTTGCCCTCCTCCTCAATTATAACCTTCCCTTCCCTTCCAGAACACAACATGCCTAGCTCACTCTTGCTGCAGCCTCTAGGCCTATTACACCTTTGACAGACACCTCAGTGCCATCCCTCTTATTGTACCCGTAATACAGCTTGCCCTTCTATTGAACAACCCCAACTTTATCTTCCTCTTAGGCCAGCCAACTTCATTCTTGCTGCAGCTTCCAAGCCAATCACAAGCTATTGTTGCATCAATCCGAGCATACCGCTGCCAGGATTCAAACTCATAACTGCACAAGCTCACAGTAGCACAACCGACGCATTAACCCACTGCACCACAGGCAGAACTGCTTGTGACACCTTCCAAAAACTAGGGCTTTGTTAGACGACATCGAAACTTGCCAGTAAATTAGGGGAGTGGTTAAGTGTTTGGTATAAGCAAGTGCACAGCTCACTGAATATAGGCCTCCTTTTGGCAGGCCTCTCAAGCAGCTACGACTGTGGCTTAGTGGGCAAATGCGCCCTGCTAGCAACCATGAGGTTGTGAGTTCGAATCCAGTGTGTGCCATGCTAAATGTGCAATGTGGATTACTTAAAATTGAGCTGGGTGCTGCAAGAAGCCGCCAGGGTTGAATGGGTTATGGTAAAAATTGTGTATGTGGCCTGGGGTCGGTGGGGAGTCCTGGAAGTGATAAGGCAGCTGGGCTAAAAAGGGGATTGGGGATGGTGAACTATGAGTGCATAGTGGAATGGGGGCGAGACAGGGCTTGCTGGGACCACTATGGGAAATGGAAGTTTGTGGGGGGTGTACCCAAAGGAGGAGTTGGAGTTTGTGGGAGGAGGGGGAGGAAGTTTAATGGGAGGGACGGCAAAAGGAGGGAAATGGAAGTTTGGGGGGTGGGTATCCAAGGGAGGAGCTGGAGTTTGGGGGAGAGGTTCATAGATGGGAGGGGTTGCTGGGTAGCCATCAAGGGTACAGGAGCTTAGGGGGTACAGAAAGGAGTTCAGGTGGAGGAGTTTAGGGGTTACCCAAAGGAATAGATGTGATGGGTGCAGGAGGGAGGGATTTGTACACCCCTACTTTTGCTTACCATCTACACGTCTTCTCCCCGAGTACCTCCCCTGTACCCCTTCTTTGCATTTGCGGTTACACAGCTTTTCTGGGGGGGGGGGGTGCAGAAGTTTAGGGGGGTACCCAAAAGAGGAGATGGGGGAGTGGCAAAAGGAGGGGGGCTTGTGGGGGTATGGGAGGAGGGGCAAAGGAGGGGAGTTTGTGGGTGGGGGTCCCCAAGGAAGTATGGGGGAGTGGCAAAAGGAGGGGGGCTTGTGGGGGGGTCCCCAAGGAAGTAGATGGGAGGAACAGCAAAAGGAGGGAAATGGAAGTTTGGGGGGTACCCAAGGGAAGAGCTGGAGTTTGGGGGAGAGGTTCTTAGATGGGAGGGGTTCTTGGGTAGCACGGAGGGGTGCAGGAGCTTGGGGGGTGCAGAAAGGAGTTAAGGTGCAGGAGTTTAGGGGTTACCCAAAGGAATAGATGCGATGGGTGCAGGGAGGGAGGGATTTGTGCACCCCTTCTTTTGCTTACCATCTACACGTCTACTCCCCTGAGTGCCTCCGCTGTACCCCTTCTTTTGCATTCGCGGTTACACATCTTTCCTGGGGGGAGCAGGAGTTTAGGGGGGTACCCAAAAGAGGAGATGGGGGAGTGGCAAAAGGAGGGGGCTTGTGAGGGGGTCCCCAAGGAAGTAGATGGGAGGAACAGCAAAAGGGGGGAAATGGGAGTTTGTTGGGGTACCCAAGGGAGGAGCTGGAATTTGGGGGGGGGGGAGTTTCAAAAAGAGGGGGGGGGGACTCAAAGAGGAACAGCAAAAGGGGGGAAATGGGAGTTTGTGGGGGTACCCAAGGGAGGAGCTGGCATTTAATGGGTAGCAAAAGGAGGAGTGGGGGGGAGGGACCCAAGGGCCTAGATGGGAGGGGTTCCTGGTGCTTGGGTAGCATGGAAGGGTGCAGGAGCTTGGGGGGTACTGAAAGGAGCTGGGGTGCAGGAGTTTGGGGGTTACCCAGAGGAGTAGATGTGAGGGGTGCAGGAGGGAGGGATTTGTGCACCCCTCCTTTTGCTTACCATCTACATCATGGCCTCACGCCTACTCTTCTGAGTACCCCTCCCCCCGTACCCCTTCTTTTGCATTCACGGTTACACAGCTTTATTGGGGGGGGGGGGGGGAGCAGGAGCTTAGGGGGTACCCAAAAGAGTAGATGGCAGGAGACGGGGGGTATGACAAAAGGAGGGGAGTCCCCAAGGAAGTAGATGGGAGTTTGTGGGCAGATCTCAGTTGAAGGAGGTCTTCTAGTGCTACCCCACCCCCTTGCACACATATGCCTTACTAGCATCCCCACTTTTATCTTCTTCGAACCAATTGCCAACCACCTCCTTTGCTGCACTCATAGAGACAGCTTCTATTTTGCAGCCTCCATTTTAAGCTCCTCCTTCCAGAGGCCAACATGCCTAGCTCACCTTTGACCGACACCCCAGTTTCTGCTCTCCCAATCTCCTCCTTGCTGCACCCATGAGATAGCTTTCCCTTGTCTTTTGCCCTCCTCCTCAATTATAACCTTCCCTTCCCTTCCCAGAACACAACATGCCTAGCTCACTCTTGCTGCAGCCTCTAGGCCTATTACACCTTTGACAGACACCTCAGTGCCATCCCTCTTATTGTACCCGTAATACAGCTTGCCCTTCTATTGAACAACCCCAACTTTATCTTCCTCTTAGGCCAGCCAACTTCATTCTTGCTGCAGCTTCCAAGCCAATCACAAGCTATTGTTGCATCAATCCGAGCATACCGCTGCCAGGATTCAAACTCATAACTGCACAAGCTCACAGTAGCACAACCGACGCATTAACCCACTGCACCACAGGCAGAACTGCTTGTGACACCTTCCAAAAACTAGGGCTTTGTTAGACGACATCGAAACTTGCCAGTAAATTAGGGAGTGGTTAAGTGTTTGGTATAAGCAAGTGCACAGCTCACTGAATATAGGCCTCCTTTTGGCAGGCCTCTCAAGCAGCTACGACTGTGGCTTAGTGGGCAAATGCGCCCTGCTAGCAACCCATGAGGTTGTGAGTTCGAATCCAGTGTGTGCCATGCTAAATGTGCAATGTGGATTACTTAAAATGAGCTGGGTGCTGCAAGATGCCGCCAGGGTTGAATGGGTTATGGTAAAAATTGTGTATGTGGCCTGGGGTCGGTGGGGAGTCCTGGAAGTGATAAGGCAGCTGGGCTAAAAAGGGGATTGGGGAGGTGAACTATGAGTGCATAGTGGAATGGGGGCGAGACAGGGGCTTGCTGGACCACTATGGGAAATGGAAGTTTGTGGGGGGTGTACCCAAAGGAGGAGTTGGAGTTTGTGGGAGGAGGGGGAGGAAGTTTAATGGGAGGGACGGCAAAAGGAGGGAAATGGAAGTTTGGGGGGTGGGTATCCAAGGGAGGAGCTGGAGTTTGGGGGAGAGGTTCATAGATGGGAGGGGTTGCTGGGTAGCATCAAGGGGTACAGGAGCTTAGGGGGTACAGAAAGGAGTTCAGGTGGAGGAGTTTAGGGGTTACCCAAAGGAATAGATGTGATGGGTGCAGGAGGGAGGGATTTGTACACCCCTACTTTTGCTTACCATCTACACGTCTTCTCCCCGAGTACCTCCCCTGTACCCCTTCTTTTGCATTTGCGGTTACACAGCTTTTCTGGGGGGGGGGGTGCAGAAGTTTAGGGGGGTACCCAAAAGAGGAGATGGGGGAGTGGCAAAAGGAGGGGGGCTTGTGGGGGTATGGGAGGAGGGGCAAAAGGAGGGGAGTTTGTGGGTGGGGGTCCCCAAGGAAGTATGGGGGAGTGGCAAAAGGAGGGGGGCTTGTGGGGGGGTCCCCAAGGAAGTAGATGGGAGGAACAGCAAAAGGAGGGAAATGGAAGTTTGGGGGGTACCCAAGGGAAGAGCTGGAGTTTGGGGGAGAGGTTCTTAGATGGGAGGGGTTCTTGGGTAGCACGGAGGGGTGCAGGAGCTTGGGGGGTGCAGAAAGGAGTTAAGGTGCAGGAGTTTAGGGGTTACCCAAAGGAATAGATGCGATGGGTGCAGGAGGGAGGGATTTGTGCACCCCTTCTTTTGCTTACCATCTACACGTCTACTCCCCTGAGTGCCTCCGCTGTACCCCTTCTTTTGCATTCGCGGTTACACATCTTTCCTGGGGGGGAGCAGGAGTTTAGGGGGGTACCCAAAAGAGGAGATGGGGGAGTGGCAAAAGGAGGGGGGCTTGTGAGGGGGTCCCCAAGGAAGTAGATGGGAGGAACAGCAAAAGGGGGGAAATGGGAGTTTGTTGGGGTACCCAAGGGAGGAGCTGGAATTTGGGGGGGGGGGGGAGTTTCAAAAAGAGGGGGGGGGACTCAAAGAGGAACAGCAAAAGGGGGGAAATGGGAGTTTGTGGGGGGTACCCAAGGGAGGAGCTGGCATTTAATGGGTAGCAAAAGGAGGGAGTGGGGGGGAGGGACCCAAGGGCCTAGATGGGAGGGGTTCCTGGTGCTTGGGTAGCATGGAAGGGTGCAGGAGCTTGGGGGGTACTGAAAGGAGCTGGGGTGCAGGAGTTTGGGGGTTACCCAGAGGAGTAGATGTGAGGGGTGCAGGAGGGAGGGATTTGTGCACCCCTCCTTTTGCTTACCATCTACATCATGGCCTCACGCCTACTCTTCTGAGTACCCCTCCCCCCGTACCCCTTCTTTTGCATTCACGGTTACACAGCTTTATTGGGGGGGGGGGGAGCAGGAGCTTAGGGGGTACCCAAAAGAGTAGATGGCAGGAGACGGGGGGTATGACAAAAGGAGGGGAGTCCCCAAGGAAGTAGATGGGAGTTTGTGGGCAGATCTCAGTTGAAGGAGGTCTTCTAGTGCTACCCCACCCCCTTGCACACATATGCCTTACTAGCATCCCCACTTTTATCTTCTTCGAACCAATTGCCAACCACCTCCTTTGCTGCACTCATAGAGACAGCTTCTATTTTGCAGCCTCCATTTTAAGCTCCTCCCTTCCAGAGGCCAACATGCCTAGCTCACCTTTGACCGACACCCCAGTTTCTGCTCTCCCAATCTCCTCCCTTGCTGCACCCATGAGATAGCTTTCCCTTGTCTTTTGCCCTCCTCCTCAATTATAACCTTCCCTTCCCTTCCAGAACACAACATGCCTAGCTCACTCTTGCTGCAGCCTCTAGGCCTATTACACCTTTGACAGACACCTCAGTGCCATCCCTCTTATTGTACCCGTAATACAGCTTGCCCTTCTATTGAACAACCCCAACTTTATCTTCCTCTTAGGCCAGCCAACTTCATTCTTGCTGCAGCTTCCAAGCCAATCACAAGCTATTGTTGCATCAATCCGAGCATACCGCTGCCAGGATTCAAACTCATAACTGCACAAGCTCACAGTAGCACAACCGACGCATTAACCCACTGCACCACAGGCAGAACTGCTTGTGACACCTTCCAAAAACTAGGGCTTTGTTAGACGACATCGAAACTTGCCAGTAAATTAGGGGAGTGGTTAAGTGTTTGGTATAAGCAAGTGCACAGCTCACTGAATATAGGCCTCCTTTTTGGCAGGCCTCTCAAGCAGCTACGACTGTGGCTTAGTGGGCAAATGCGCCCTGCTAGCAACCATGAGGTTGTGAGTTCGAATCCAGTGTGTGCCATGCTAAATGTGCAATGTGGATTACTTAAAATTGAGCTGGGTGCTGCAAGAAGCCGCCAGGGTTGAATGGGTTATGGTAAAAATTGTGTATGTGGCCTGGGGTCGGTGGGGAGTCCTGGAAGTGATAAGGCAGCTGGGCTAAAAAGGGGATTGGGGATGGTGAACTATGAGTGCATAGTGGAATGGGGGCGAGACAGGGGCTTGCTGGGACCACTATGGGAAATGGAAGTTTGTGGGGGGTGTACCCAAAGGAGGAGTTGGAGTTTTTGGGAGGAGGGGGAGGAAGTTTAATGGGAGGGACGGCAAAAGGAGGGAAATGGAAGTTTGGGGGGTGGGTATCCAAGGGAGGAGCTGGAGTTTGGGGGAGAGGTTCATAGATGGGAGGGGTTGCTGGGTAGCATCAAGGGGTACAGGAGCTTAGGGGGTACAGAAAGGAGTTCAGGTGGAGGAGTTTAGGGGTTACCCAAAGGAATAGATGTGATGGGTGCAGGAGGGAGGGATTTGTACACCCCTACTTTTGCTTACCATCTACACGTCTTCTCCCCGAGTACCTCCCCTGTACCCCTTCTTTTGCATTTGCGGTTACACAGCTTTTCTGGGGGGGGGGGTGCAGAAGTTTAGGGGGGTACCCAAAAGAGGAGATGGGGGAGTGGCAAAAGGAGGGGGGCTTGTGGGGGTATGGGAGGAGGGGCAAAAGGAGGGGAGTTTGTGGGTGGGGGTCCCCAAGGAAGTATGGGGGAGTGGCAAAAGGAGGGGGGCTTGTGGGGGGGTCCCCAAGGAAGTAGATGGGAGGAACAGCAAAAGGAGGGAAATGGAAGTTTGGGGGGTACCCAAGGGAAGAGCTGGAGTTTGGGGGAGAGGTTCTTAGATGGGAGGGGTTCTTGGGTAGCACGGAGGGGTGCAGGAGCTTGGGGGGTGCAGAAAGGAGTTAAGGTGCAGGAGTTTAGGGGTTACCCAAAGGAATAGATGCGATGGGTGCAGGAGGGAGGGATTTGTGCACCCCTTCTTTTGCTTACCATCTACACGTCTACTCCCCTGAGTGCCTCCGCTGTACCCCTTCTTTTGCATTCGCGGTTACACATCTTTCCTGGGGGGGAGCAGGAGTTTAGGGGGGTACCCAAAAGAGGAGATGGGGGAGTGGCAAAAGGAGGGGGGCTTGTGAGGGGGTCCCCAAGGAAGTAGATGGGAGGAACAGCAAAAGGGGGGAAATGGGAGTTTGTTGGGGTACCCAAGGGAGGAGCTGGAATTTGGGGGGGGGGGGAGTTTCAAAAAGAGGGGGGGGGACTCAAAGAGGAACAGCAAAAGGGGGGAAATGGGAGTTTGTGGGGGGTACCCAAGGGAGGAGCTGGCATTTAATGGGTAGCAAAAGGAGGGAGTGGGGGGGAGGGACCCAAGGGCCTAGATGGGAGGGGTTCCTGGTGCTTGGGTAGCATGGAAGGGTGCAGGAGCTTGGGGGGTACTGAAAGGAGCTGGGGTGCAGGAGTTTGGGGGTTACCCAGAGGAGTAGATGTGAGGGGTGCAGGAGGGAGGGATTTGTGCACCCCTCCTTTTGCTTACCATCTACATCATGGCCTCACGCCTACTCTTCTGAGTACCCCTCCCCCCGTACCCCTTCTTTTGCATTCACGGTTACACAGCTTTATTGGGGGGGGGGGGGAGCAGGAGCTTAGGGGGTACCCAAAAGAGTAGATGGCAGGAGACGGGGGGTATGACAAAAGGAGGGGAGTCCCCAAGGAAGTAGATGGGAGTTTGTGGGCAGATCTCAGTTGAAGGAGGTCTTCTAGTGCTACCCCACCCCCTTGCACACATATGCCTTACTAGCATCCCCACTTTTATCTTCTTCGAACCAATTGCCAACCACCTCCTTTGCTGCACTCATAGAGACAGCTTCTATTTTGCAGCCTCCATTTTAAGCTCCTCCCTTCCAGAGGCCAACATGCCTAGCTCACCTTTGACCGACACCCCAGTTTCTGCTCTCCCAATCTCCTCCCTTGCTGCACCCATGAGATAGCTTTCCCTTGTCTTTTGCCCTCCTCCTCAATTATAACCTTCCCTTCCCTTCCAGAACACAACATGCCTAGCTCACTCTTGCTGCAGCCTCTAGGCCTATTACACCTTTGACAGACACCTCAGTGCCATCCCTCTTATTGTACCCGTAATACAGCTTGCCCTTCTATTGAACAACCCCAACTTTATCTTCCTCTTAGGCCAGCCAACTTCATTCTTGCTGCAGCTTCCAAGCCAATCACAAGCTATTGTTGCATCAATCCGAGCATACCGCTGCCAGGATTCAAACTCATAACTGCACAAGCTCACAGTAGCACAACCGACGCATTAACCCACTGCACCACAGGCAGAACTGCTTGTGACACCTTCCAAAAACTAGGGCTTTGTTAGACGACATCGAAACTTGCCAGTAAATTAGGGGAGTGGTTAAGTGTTTGGTATAAGCAAGTGCACAGCTCACTGAATATAGGCCTCCTTTTTGGCAGGCCTCTCAAGCAGCTACGACTGTGGCTTAGTGGGCAAATGCGCCCTGCTAGCAACCATGAGGTTGTGAGTTCGAATCCAGTGTGTGCCATGCTAAATGTGCAATGTGGATTACTTAAAATTGAGCTGGGTGCTGCAAGAAGCCGCCAGGGTTGAATGGGTTATGGTAAAAATTGTGTATGTGGCCTGGGGTCGGTGGGGAGTCCTGGAAGTGATAAGGCAGCTGGGCTAAAAAGGGGATTGGGGATGGTGAACTATGAGTGCATAGTGGAATGGGGGCGAGACAGGGGCTTGCTGGGACCACTATGGGAAATGGAAGTTTGTGGGGGGTGTACCCAAAGGAGGAGTTGGAGTTTGTGGGAGGAGGGGGAGGAAGTTTAATGGGAGGGACGGCAAAAGGAGGGAAATGGAAGTTTGGGGGGTGGGTATCCAAGGGAGGAGCTGGAGTTTGGGGGAGAGGTTCATAGATGGGAGGGGTTGCTGGGTAGCATCAAGGGGTACAGGAGCTTAGGGGGTACAGAAAGGAGTTCAGGTGGAGGAGTTTAGGGGTTACCCAAAGGAATAGATGTGATGGGTGCAGGAGGGAGGGATTTGTACACCCCTACTTTTGCTTACCATCTACACGTCTTCTCCCCGAGTACCTCCCCTGTACCCCTTCTTTTGCATTTGCGGTTACACAGCTTTTCTGGGGGGGGGGGGGTGCAGAAGTTTAGGGGGGTACCCAAAAGAGGAGATGGGGGAGTGGCAAAAGGAGGGGGGCTTGTGGGGGTATGGGAGGAGGGGCAAAAGGAGGGGAGTTTGTGGGTGGGGGTCCCCAAGGAAGTATGGGGGAGTGGCAAAAGGAGGGGGGCTTGTGGGGGGGTCCCCAAGGAAGTAGATGGGAGGAACAGCAAAAGGAGGGAAATGGAAGTTTGGGGGGTACCCAAGGGAAGAGCTGGAGTTTGGGGGAGAGGTTCTTAGATGGGAGGGGTTCTTGGGTAGCACGGAGGGGTGCAGGAGCTTGGGGGGTGCAGAAAGGAGTTAAGGTGCAGGAGTTTAGGGGTTACCCAAAGGAATAGATGCGATGGGTGCAGGAGGGAGGGATTTGTGCACCCCTTCTTTTGCTTACCATCTACACGTCTACTCCCCTGAGTGCCTCCGCTGTACCCCTTCTTTTGCATTCGCGGTTACACATCTTTCCTGGGGGGGAGCAGGAGTTTAGGGGGGTACCCAAAAGAGGAGATGGGGGAGTGGCAAAAGGAGGGGGGCTTGTGAGGGGGTCCCCAAGGAAGTAGATGGGAGGAACAGCAAAAGGGGGGAAATGGGAGTTTGTTGGGGTACCCAAGGGAGGAGCTGGAATTTGGGGGGGGGGAGTTTCAAAAAGAGGGGGGGGGGACTCAAAGAGGAACAGCAAAAGGGGGGAAATGGGAGTTTGTGGGGGGTACCCAAGGGAGGAGCTGGCATTTAATGGGTAGCAAAAGGAGGGAGTGGGGGGGAGGGACCCAAGGGCCTAGATGGGAGGGGTTCCTGGTGCTTGGGTAGCATGGAAGGGTGCAGGAGCTTGGGGGGTACTGAAAGGAGCTGGGGTGCAGGAGTTTGGGGGTTACCCAGAGGAGTAGATGTGAGGGGTGCAGGAGGGAGGGATTTGTGCACCCCTCCTTTTGCTTACCATCTACATCATGGCCTCACGCCTACTCTTCTGAGTACCCCTCCCCCCGTACCCCTTCTTTTGCATTCACGGTTACACAGCTTTATTGGGGGGGGGGGGGGAGCAGGAGCTTAGGGGGTACCCAAAAGAGTAGATGGCAGGAGACGGGGGGTATGACAAAAGGAGGGGAGTCCCCAAGGAAGTAGATGGGAGTTTGTGGGCAGATCTCAGTTGAAGGAGGTCTTCTAGTGCTACCCCACCCCCTTGCACACATATGCCTTACTAGCATCCCCACTTTTATCTTCTTCGAACCAATTGCCAACCACCTCCTTTGCTGCACTCATAGAGACAGCTTCTATTTTGCAGCCTCCATTTTAAGCTCCTCCCTTCCAGAGGCCAACATGCCTAGCTCACCTTTGACCGACACCCCAGTTTCTGCTCTCCCAATCTCCTCCCTTGCTGCACCCATGAGATAGCTTTCCCTTGTCTTTTGCCCTCCTCCTCAATTATAACCTTCCCTTCCCTTCCAGAACACAACATGCCTAGCTCACTCTTGCTGCAGCCTCTAGGCCTATTACACCTTTGACAGACACCTCAGTGCCATCCCTCTTATTGTACCCGTAATACAGCTTGCCCTTCTATTGAACAACCCCAACTTTATCTTCCTCTTAGGCCAGCCAACTTCATTCTTGCTGCAGCTTCCAAGCCAATCACAAGCTATTGTTGCATCAATCCGAGCATACCGCTGCCAGGATTCAAACTCATAACTGCACAAGCTCACAGTAGCACAACCGACGCATTAACCCACTGCACCACAGGCAGAACTGCTTGTGACACCTTCCAAAAACTAGGGCTTTGTTAGACGACATCGAAACTTGCCAGTAAATTAGGGGAGTGGTTAAGTGTTTGGTATAAGCAAGTGCACAGCTCACTGAATATAGGCCTCCTTTTTGGCAGGCCTCTCAAGCAGCTACGACTGTGGCTTAGTGGGCAAATGCGCCCTGCTAGCAACCATGAGGTTGTGAGTTCGAATCCAGTGTGTGCCATGCTAAATGTGCAATGTGGATTACTTAAAATTGAGCTGGGTGCTGCAAGAAGCCGCCAGGGTTGAATGGGTTATGGTAAAAATTGTGTATGTGGCCTGGGGTCGGTGGGGAGTCCTGGAAGTGATAAGGCAGCTGGGCTAAAAAGGGGATTGGGGATGGTGAACTATGAGTGCATAGTGGAATGGGGGCGAGACAGGGGCTTGCTGGGACCACTATGGGAAATGGAAGTTTGTGGGGGGTGTACCCAAAGGAGGAGTTGGAGTTTGTGGGAGGAGGGGGAGGAAGTTTAATGGGAGGGACGGCAAAAGGAGGGAAATGGAAGTTTGGGGGGTGGGTATCCAAGGGAGGAGCTGGAGTTTGGGGGAGAGGTTCATAGATGGGAGGGGTTGCTGGGTAGCATCAAGGGGTACAGGAGCTTAGGGGGTACAGAAAGGAGTTCAGGTGGAGGAGTTTAGGGGTTACCCAAAGGAATAGATGTGATGGGTGCAGGAGGGAGGGATTTGTACACCCCTACTTTTGCTTACCATCTACACGTCTTCTCCCCGAGTACCTCCCCTGTACCCCTTCTTTTGCATTTGCGGTTACACAGCTTTTCTGGGGGGGGGGGGTGCAGAAGTTTAGGGGGGTACCCAAAAGAGGAGATGGGGGAGTGGCAAAAGGAGGGGGGCTTGTGGGGGTATGGGAGGAGGGGCAAAAGGAGGGGAGTTTGTGGGTGGGGGTCCCCAAGGAAGTATGGGGGAGTGGCAAAAGGAGGGGGGCTTGTGGGGGGGTCCCCAAGGAAGTAGATGGGAGGAACAGCAAAAGGAGGGAAATGGAAGTTTGGGGGGTACCCAAGGGAAGAGCTGGAGTTTGGGGGAGAGGTTCTTAGATGGGAGGGGTTCTTGGGTAGCACGGAGGGGTGCAGGAGCTTGGGGGGTGCAGAAAGGAGTTAAGGTGCAGGAGTTTAGGGGTTACCCAAAGGAATAGATGCGATGGGTGCAGGAGGGAGGGATTTGTGCACCCCTTCTTTTGCTTACCATCTACACGTCTACTCCCCTGAGTGCCTCCGCTGTACCCCTTCTTTTGCATTCGCGGTTACACATCTTTCCTGGGGGGGAGCAGGAGTTTAGGGGGGTACCCAAAAGAGGAGATGGGGGAGTGGCAAAAGGAGGGGGGCTTGTGAGGGGGTCCCCAAGGAAGTAGATGGGAGGAACAGCAAAAGGGGGGAAATGGGAGTTTGTTGGGGTACCCAAGGGAGGAGCTGGAATTTGGGGGGGGGGGGAGTTTCAAAAAGAGGGGGGGGGACTCAAAGAGGAACAGCAAAAGGGGGGAAATGGGAGTTTGTGGGGGGTACCCAAGGGAGGAGCTGGCATTTAATGGGTAGCAAAAGGAGGGAGTGGGGGGGAGGGACCCAAGGGCCTAGATGGGAGGGGTTCCTGGTGCTTGGGTAGCATGGAAGGGTGCAGGAGCTTGGGGGGTACTGAAAGGAGCTGGGGTGCAGGAGTTTGGGGGTTACCCAGAGGAGTAGATGTGAGGGGTGCAGGAGGGAGGGATTTGTGCACCCCTCCTTTTGCTTACCATCTACATCATGGCCTCACGCCTACTCTTCTGAGTACCCCTCCCCCCGTACCCCTTCTTTTGCATTCACGGTTACACAGCTTTATTGGGGGGGGGGGGGAGCAGGAGCTTAGGGGGTACCCAAAAGAGTAGATGGCAGGAGACGGGGGGTATGACAAAAGGAGGGGAGTCCCCAAGGAAGTAGATGGGAGTTTGTGGGCAGATCTCAGTTGAAGGAGGTCTTCTAGTGCTACCCCACCCCCTTGCACACATATGCCTTACTAGCATCCCCACTTTTATCTTCTTCGAACCAATTGCCAACCACCTCCTTTGCTGCACTCATAGAGACAGCTTCTATTTTGCAGCCTCCATTTTAAGCTCCTCCCTTCCAGAGGCCAACATGCCTAGCTCACCTTTGACCGACACCCCAGTTTCTGCTCTCCCAATCTCCTCCCTTGCTGCACCCATGAGATAGCTTTCCCTTGTCTTTTGCCCTCCTCCTCAATTATAACCTTCCCTTCCCTTCCAGAACACAACATGCCTAGCTCACTCTTGCTGCAGCCTCTAGGCCTATTACACCTTTGACAGACACCTCAGTGCCATCCCTCTTATTGTACCCGTAATACAGCTTGCCCTTCTATTGAACAACCCCAACTTTATCTTCCTCTTAGGCCAGCCAACTTCATTCTTGCTGCAGCTTCCAAGCCAATCACAAGCTATTGTTGCATCAATCCGAGCATACCGCTGCCAGGATTCAAACTCATAACTGCACAAGCTCACAGTAGCACAACCGACGCATTAACCCACTGCACCACAGGCAGAACTGCTTGTGACACCTTCCAAAAACTAGGGCTTTGTTAGACGACATCGAAACTTGCCAGTAAATTAGGGGAGTGGTTAAGTGTTTGGTATAAGCAAGTGCACAGCTCACTGAATATAGGCCTCCTTTTTGGCAGGCCTCTCAAGCAGCTACGACTGTGGCTTAGTGGGCAAATGCGCCCTGCTAGCAACCATGAGGTTGTGAGTTCGAATCCAGTGTGTGCCATGCTAAATGTGCAATGTGGATTACTTAAAATTGAGCTGGGTGCTGCAAGAAGCTGCCAGGGTTGAATGGGTTATGGTAAAAATTGTGTATGTGGCCTGGGGTCGGTGGGGAGTCCTGGAAGTGATAAGGCAGCTGGGCTAAAAAGGGGATTGGGGATGGTGAACTATGAGTGCATAGTGGAATGGGGGCGAGACAGGGGCTTGCTGGGACCACTATGGGAAATGGAAGTTTGTGGGGGGTGTACCCAAAGGAGGAGTTGGAGTTTGTGGGAGGAGGGGGAGGAAGTTTAATGGGAGGGACGGCAAAAGGAGGGAAATGGAAGTTTGGGGGGTGGGTATCCAAGGGAGGAGCTGGAGTTTGGGGGAGAGGTTCATAGATGGGAGGGGTTGCTGGGTAGCATCAAGGGGTACAGGAGCTTAGGGGGTACAGAAAGGAGTTCAGGTGGAGGAGTTTAGGGGTTACCCAAAGGAATAGATGTGATGGGTGCAGGAGGGAGGGATTTGTACACCCCTACTTTTGCTTACCATCTACACGTCTTCTCCCCGAGTACCTCCCCTGTACCCCTTCTTTTGCATTTGCGGTTACACAGCTTTTCTGGGGGGGGGGGGGTGCAGAAGTTTAGGGGGGTACCCAAAAGAGGAGATGGGGGAGTGGCAAAAGGAGGGGGGCTTGTGGGGGTATGGGAGGAGGGGCAAAAGGAGGGGAGTTTGTGGGTGGGGGTCCCCAAGGAAGTATGGGGGAGTGGCAAAAGGAGGGGGGCTTGTGGGGGGGTCCCCAAGGAAGTAGATGGGAGGAACAGCAAAAGGAGGGAAATGGAAGTTTGGGGGGTACCCAAGGGAAGAGCTGGAGTTTGGGGGAGAGGTTCTTAGATGGGAGGGGTTCTTGGGTAGCACGGAGGGGTGCAGGAGCTTGGGGGGTGCAGAAAGGAGTTAAGGTGCAGGAGTTTAGGGGTTACCCAAAGGAATAGATGCGATGGGTGCAGGAGGGAGGGATTTGTGCACCCCTTCTTTTGCTTACCATCTACACGTCTACTCCCCTGAGTGCCTCCGCTGTACCCCTTCTTTTGCATTCGCGGTTACACATCTTTCCTGGGGGGGAGCAGGAGTTTAGGGGGGTACCCAAAAGAGGAGATGGGGGAGTGGCAAAAGGAGGGGGGCTTGTGAGGGGGTCCCCAAGGAAGTAGATGGGAGGAACAGCAAAAGGGGGGAAATGGGAGTTTGTTGGGGTACCCAAGGGAGGAGCTGGAATTTGGGGGGGGGGAGTTTCAAAAAGAGGGGGGGGGGACTCAAAGAGGAACAGCAAAAGGGGGGAAATGGGAGTTTGTGGGGGGTACCCAAGGGAGGAGCTGGCATTTAATGGGTAGCAAAAGGAGGGAGTGGGGGGGAGGGACCCAAGGGCCTAGATGGGAGGGGTTCCTGGTGCTTGGGTAGCATGGAAGGGTGCAGGAGCTTGGGGGGTACTGAAAGGAGCTGGGGTGCAGGAGTTTGGGGGTTACCCAGAGGAGTAGATGTGAGGGGTGCAGGAGGGAGGGATTTGTGCACCCCTCCTTTTGCTTACCATCTACATCATGGCCTCACGCCTACTCTTCTGAGTACCCCTCCCCCCGTACCCCTTCTTATGCATTCACGGTTACACAGCTTTATTGGGGGGGGGGGGGGAGCAGGAGCTTAGGGGGTACCCAAAAGAGTAGATGGCAGGAGACGGGGGGTATGACAAAAGGAGGGGAGTCCCCAAGGAAGTAGATGGGAGTTTGTGGGCAGATCTCAGTTGAAGGAGGTCTTCTAGTGCTACCCCACCCCCTTGCACACATATGCCTTACTAGCATCCCCACTTTTATCTTCTTCGAACCAATTGCCAACCACCTCCTTTGCTGCACTCATAGAGACAGCTTCTATTTTGCAGCCTCCATTTTAAGCTCCTCCCTTCCAGAGGCCAACATGCCTAGCTCACCTTTGACCGACACCCCAGTTTCTGCTCTCCCAATCTCCTCCCTTGCTGCACCCATGAGATAGCTTTCCCTTGTCTTTTGCCCTCCTCCTCAATTATAACCTTCCCTTCCCTTCCAGAACACAACATGCCTAGCTCACTCTTGCTGCAGCCTCTAGGCCTATTACACCTTTGACAGACACCTCAGTGCCATCCCTCTTATTGTACCCGTAATACAGCTTGCCCTTCTATTGAACAACCCCAACTTTATCTTCCTCTTAGGCCAGCCAACTTCATTCTTGCTGCAGCTTCCAAGCCAATCACAAGCTATTGTTGCATCAATCCGAGCATACCGCTGCCAGGATTCAAACTCATAACTGCACAAGCTCACAGTAGCACAACCGACGCATTAACCCACTGCACCACAGGCAGAACTGCTTGTGACACCTTCCAAAAACTAGGGCTTTGTTAGACGACATCGAAACTTGCCAGTAAATTAGGGGAGTGGTTAAGTGTTTGGTATAAGCAAGTGCACAGCTCACTGAATATAGGCCTCCTTTTTGGCAGGCCTCTCAAGCAGCTACGACTGTGGCTTAGTGGGCAAATGCGCCCTGCTAGCAACCATGAGGTTGTGAGTTCGAATCCAGTGTGTGCCATGCTAAATGTGCAATGTGGATTACTTAAAATTGAGCTGGGTGCTGCAAGAAGCCGCCAGGGTTGAATGGGTTATGGTAAAAATTGTGTATGTGGCCTGGGGTCGGTGGGGAGTCCTGGAAGTGATAAGGCAGCTGGGCTAAAAAGGGGATTGGGGATGGTGAACTATGAGTGCATAGTGGAATGGGGGCGAGACAGGGGCTTGCTGGGACCACTATGGGAAATGGAAGTTTGTGGGGGGTGTACCCAAAGGAGGAGTTGGAGTTTGTGGGAGGAGGGGGAGGAAGTTTAATGGGAGGGACGGCAAAAGGAGGGAAATGGAAGTTTGGGGGGTGGGTATCCAAGGGAGGAGCTGGAGTTTGGGGGAGAGGTTCATAGATGGGAGGGGTTGCTGGGTAGCATCAAGGGGTACAGGAGCTTAGGGGGTACAGAAAGGAGTTCAGGTGGAGGAGTTTAGGGGTTACCCAAAGGAATAGATGTGATGGGTGCAGGAGGGAGGGATTTGTACACCCCTACTTTTGCTTACCATCTACACGTCTTCTCCCCGAGTACCTCCCCTGTACCCCTTCTTTTGCATTTGCGGTTACACAGCTTTTCTGGGGGGGGGGGTGCAGAAGTTTAGGGGGGTACCCAAAAGAGGAGATGGGGGAGTGGCAAAAGGAGGGGGGCTTGTGGGGGTATGGGAGGAGGGGCAAAAGGAGGGGAGTTTGTGGGTGGGGGTCCCCAAGGAAGTATGGGGGAGTGGCAAAAGGAGGGGGGCTTGTGGGGGGGTCCCCAAGGAAGTAGATGGGAGGAACAGCAAAAGGAGGGAAATGGAAGTTTGGGGGGTACCCAAGGGAAGAGCTGGAGTTTGGGGGAGAGGTTCTTAGATGGGAGGGGTTCTTGGGTAGCACGGAGGGGTGCAGGAGCTTGGGGGGTGCAGAAAGGAGTTAAGGTGCAGGAGTTTAGGGGTTACCCAAAGGAATAGATGCGATGGGTGCAGGAGGGAGGGATTTGTGCACCCCTTCTTTTGCTTACCATCTACACGTCTACTCCCCTGAGTGCCTCCGCTGTACCCCTTCTTTTGCATTCGCGGTTACACATCTTTCCTGGGGGGGAGCAGGAGTTTAGGGGGGTACCCAAAAGAGGAGATGGGGGAGTGGCAAAAGGAGGGGGGCTTGTGAGGGGGTCCCCAAGGAAGTAGATGGGAGGAACAGCAAAAGGGGGGAAATGGGAGTTTGTTGGGGTACCCAAGGGAGGAGCTGGAATTTGGGGGGGGGGGGAGTTTCAAAAAGAGGGGGGGGGACTCAAAGAGGAACAGCAAAAGGGGGGAAATGGGAGTTTGTGGGGGGTACCCAAGGGAGGAGCTGGCATTTAATGGGTAGCAAAAGGAGGGAGTGGGGGGGAGGGACCCAAGGGCCTAGATGGGAGGGGTTCCTGGTGCTTGGGTAGCATGGAAGGGTGCAGGAGCTTGGGGGGTACTGAAAGGAGCTGGGGTGCAGGAGTTTGGGGGTTACCCAGAGGAGTAGATGTGAGGGGTGCAGGAGGGAGGGATTTGTGCACCCCTCCTTTTGCTTACCATCTACATCATGGCCTCACGCCTACTCTTCTGAGTACCCCTCCCCCCGTACCCCTTCTTTTGCATTCACGGTTACACAGCTTTATTGGGGGGGGGGGGGGGAGCAGGAGCTTAGGGGGTACCCAAAAGAGTAGATGGCAGGAGACGGGGGGTATGACAAAAGGAGGGGAGTCCCCAAGGAAGTAGATGGGAGTTTGTGGGCAGATCTCAGTTGAAGGAGGTCTTCTAGTGCTACCCCACCCCCTTGCACACATATGCCTTACTAGCATCCCCACTTTTATCTTCTTCGAACCAATTGCCAACCACCTCCTTTGCTGCACTCATAGAGACAGCTTCTATTTTGCAGCCTCCATTTTAAGCTCCTCCCTTCCAGAGGCCAACATGCCTAGCTCACCTTTGACCGACACCCCAGTTTCTGCTCTCCCAATCTCCTCCCTTGCTGCACCCATGAGATAGCTTTCCCTTGTCTTTTGCCCTCCTCCTCAATTATAACCTTCCCTTCCCTTCCAGAACACAACATGCCTAGCTCACTCTTGCTGCAGCCTCTAGGCCTATTACACCTTTGACAGACACCTCAGTGCCATCCCTCTTATTGTACCCGTAATACAGCTTGCCCTTCTATTGAACAACCCCAACTTTATCTTCCTCTTAGGCCAGCCAACTTCATTCTTGCTGCAGCTTCCAAGCCAATCACAAGCTATTGTTGCATCAATCCGAGCATACCGCTGCCAGGATTCAAACTCATAACTGCACAAGCTCACAGTAGCACAACCGACGCATTAACCCACTGCACCACAGGCAGAACTGCTTGTGACACCTTCCAAAAACTAGGGCTTTGTTAGACGACATCGAAACTTGCCAGTAAATTAGGGGAGTGGTTAAGTGTTTGGTATAAGCAAGTGCACAGCTCACTGAATATAGGCCTCCTTTTTGGCAGGCCTCTCAAGCAGCTACGACTGTGGCTTAGTGGGCAAATGCGCCCTGCTAGCAACCATGAGGTTGTGAGTTCGAATCCAGTGTGTGCCATGCTAAATGTGCAATGTGGATTACTTAAAATTGAGCTGGGTGCTGCAAGAAGCCGCCAGGGTTGAATGGGTTATGGTAAAAATTGTGTATGTGGCCTGGGGTCGGTGGGGAGTCCTGGAAGTGATAAGGCAGCTGGGCTAAAAAGGGGATTGGGGATGGTGAACTATGAGTGCATAGTGGAATGGGGGCGAGACAGGGGCTTGCTGGGACCACTATGGGAAATGGAAGTTTGTGGGGGGTGTACCCAAAGGAGGAGTTGGAGTTTGTGGGAGGAGGGGGAGGAAGTTTAATGGGAGGGACGGCAAAAGGAGGGAAATGGAAGTTTGGGGGGTGGGTATCCAAGGGAGGAGCTGGAGTTTGGGGGAGAGGTTCATAGATGGGGTTGCTGGGTAGCATCAAGGGGTACAGGAGCTTAGGGGGTACAGAAAGGAGTTCAGGTGGAGGAGTTTAGGGGTTACCCAAAGGAATAGATGTGATGGGTGCAGGAGGGAGGGATTTGTACACCCCTACTTTTGCTTACCATCTACACGTCTTCTCCCCGAGTACCTCCCCTGTACCCCTTCTTTTGCATTTGCGGTTACACAGCTTTTCTGGGGGGGGGGGGGGGGTGCAGAAGTTTAGGGGGGTACCCAAAAGAGGAGATGGGGGAGTGGCAAAAGGAGGGGGGCTTGTGGGGGTATGGGAGGAGGGGCAAAAGGAGGGGAGTTTGTGGGTGGGGGTCCCCAAGGAAGTATGGGGGAGTGGCAAAAGGAGGGGGGCTTGTGGGGGGGTCCCCAAGGAAGTAGATGGGAGGAACAGCAAAAGGAGGGAAATGGAAGTTTGGGGGGTACCCAAGGGAAGAGCTGGAGTTTGGGGGAGAGGTTCTTAGATGGGAGGGGTTCTTGGGTAGCACGGAGGGGTGCAGGAGCTTGGGGGGTGCAGAAAGGAGTTAAGGTGCAGGAGTTTAGGGGTTACCCAAAGGAATAGATGCGATGGGTGCAGGAGGGAGGGATTTGTGCACCCCTTCTTTTGCTTACCATCTACACGTCTACTCCCCTGAGTGCCTCCGCTGTACCCCTTCTTTTGCATTCGCGGTTACACATCTTTCCTGGGGGGGAGCAGGAGTTTAGGGGGGTACCCAAAAGAGGAGATGGGGGAGTGGCAAAAGGAGGGGGGCTTGTGAGGGGGTCCCCAAGGAAGTAGATGGGAGGAACAGCAAAAGGGGGGAAATGGGAGTTTGTTGGGGTACCCAAGGGAGGAGCTGGAATTTGGGGGGGGGGAGTTTCAAAAAGAGGGGGGGGGGACTCAAAGAGGAACAGCAAAAGGGGGGAAATGGGAGTTTGTGGGGGGTACCCAAGGGAGGAGCTGGCATTTAATGGGTAGCAAAAGGAGGGAGTGGGGGGGAGGGACCCAAGGGCCTAGATGGGAGGGGTTCCTGGTGCTTGGGTAGCATGGAAGGGTGCAGGAGCTTGGGGGGTACTGAAAGGAGCTGGGGTGCAGGAGTTTGGGGGTTACCCAGAGGAGTAGATGTGAGGGGTGCAGGAGGGAGGGATTTGTGCACCCCTCCTTTTGCTTACCATCTACATCATGGCCTCACGCCTACTCTTCTGAGTACCCCTCCCCCCGTACCCCTTCTTTTGCATTCACGGTTACACAGCTTTATTGGGGGGGGGGGGGGAGCAGGAGCTTAGGGGGTACCCAAAAGAGTAGATGGCAGGAGACGGGGGGTATGACAAAAGGAGGGGAGTCCCCAAGGAAGTAGATGGGAGTTTGTGGGCAGATCTCAGTTGAAGGAGGTCTTCTAGTGCTACCCCACCCCCTTGCACACATATGCCTTACTAGCATCCCCACTTTTATCTTCTTCGAACCAATTGCCAACCACCTCCTTTGCTGCACTCATAGAGACAGCTTCTATTTTGCAGCCTCCATTTTAAGCTCCTCCCTTCCAGAGGCCAACATGCCTAGCTCACCTTTGACCGACACCCCAGTTTCTGCTCTCCCAATCTCCTCCCTTGCTGCACCCATGAGATAGCTTTCCCTTGTCTTTTGCCCTCCTCCTCAATTATAACCTTCCCTTCCCTTCCAGAACACAACATGCCTAGCTCACTCTTGCTGCAGCCTCTAGGCCTATTACACCTTTGACAGACACCTCAGTGCCATCCCTCTTATTGTACCCGTAATACAGCTTGCCCTTCTATTGAACAACCCCAACTTTATCTTCCTCTTAGGCCAGCCAACTTCATTCTTGCTGCAGCTTCCAAGCCAATCACAAGCTATTGTTGCATCAATCCGAGCATACCGCTGCCAGGATTCAAACTCATAACTGCACAAGCTCACAGTAGCACAACCGACGCATTAACCCACTGCACCACAGGCAGAACTGCTTGTGACACCTTCCAAAAACTAGGGCTTTGTTAGACGACATCGAAACTTGCCAGTAAATTAGGGGAGTGGTTAAGTGTTTGGTATAAGCAAGTGCACAGCTCACTGAATATAGGCCTCCTTTTTGGCAGGCCTCTCAAGCAGCTACTACTGTGGCTTAGTGGGCAAATGCGCCCTGCTAGCAACCATGAGGTTGTGAGTTCGAATCCAGTGTGTGCCATGCTAAATGTGCAATGTGGATTACTTAAAATTGAGCTGGGTGCTGCAAGAAGCTGCCAGGGTTGAATGGGTTATGGTAAAAATTGTGTATGTGGCCTGGGGTCGGTGGGGAGTCCTGGAAGTGATAAGGCAGCTGGGCTAAAAAGGGGATTGGGGATGGTGAACTATGAGTGCATAGTGGAATGGGGGCGAGACAGGGGCTTGCTGGGACCACTATGGGAAATGGAAGTTTGTGGGGGGTGTACCCAAAGGAGGAGTTGGAGTTTGTGGGAGGAGGGGGAGGAAGTTTAATGGGAGGGACGGCAAAAGGAGGGAAATGGAAGTTTGGGGGGTGGGTATCCAAGGGAGGAGCTGGAGTTTGGGGGAGAGGTTCATAGATGGGAGGGGTTGCTGGGTAGCATCAAGGGGTACAGGAGCTTAGGGGGTACAGAAAGGAGTTCAGGTGGAGGAGTTTAGGGGTTACCCAAAGGAATAGATGTGATGGGTGCAGGAGGGAGGGATTTGTACACCCCTACTTTTGCTTACCATCTACACGTCTTCTCCCCGAGTACCTCCCCTGTACCCCTTCTTTTGCATTTGCGGTTACACAGCTTTTCTGGGGGGGGGGGGGGTGCAGAAGTTTAGGGGGGTACCCAAAAGAGGAGATGGGGGAGTGGCAAAAGGAGGGGGGCTTGTGGGGGTATGGGAGGAGGGGCAAAAGGAGGGGAGTTTGTGGGTGGGGGTCCCCAAGGAAGTATGGGGGAGTGGCAAAAGGAGGGGGGCTTGTGGGGGGGTCCCCAAGGAAGTAGATGGGAGGAACAGCAAAAGGAGGGAAATGGAAGTTTGGGGGGTACCCAAGGGAAGAGCTGGAGTTTGGGGGAGAGGTTCTTAGATGGGAGGGGTTCTTGGGTAGCACGGAGGGGTGCAGGAGCTTGGGGGGTGCAGAAAGGAGTTAAGGTGCAGGAGTTTAGGGGTTACCCAAAGGAATAGATGCGATGGGTGCAGGAGGGAGGGATTTGTGCACCCCTTCTTTTGCTTACCATCTACACGTCTACTCCCCTGAGTGCCTCCGCTGTACCCCTTCTTTTGCATTCGCGGTTACACATCTTTCCTGGGGGGGAGCAGGAGTTTAGGGGGGTACCCAAAAGAGGAGATGGGGGAGTGGCAAAAGGAGGGGGGCTTGTGAGGGGGTCCCCAAGGAAGTAGATGGGAGGAACAGCAAAAGGGGGGAAATGGGAGTTTGTTGGGGTACCCAAGGGAGGAGCTGGAATTTGGGGGGGGGGAGTTTCAAAAAGAGGGGGGGGGGACTCAAAGAGGAACAGCAAAAGGGGGGAAATGGGAGTTTGTGGGGGGTACCCAAGGGAGGAGCTGGCATTTAATGGGTAGCAAAAGGAGGGAGTGGGGGGGAGGGACCCAAGGGCCTAGATGGGAGGGGTTCCTGGTGCTTGGGTAGCATGGAAGGGTGCAGGAGCTTGGGGGGTACTGAAAGGAGCTGGGGTGCAGGAGTTTGGGGGTTACCCAGAGGAGTAGATGTGAGGGGTGCAGGAGGGAGGGATTTGTGCACCCCTCCTTTTGCTTACCATCTACATCATGGCCTCACGCCTACTCTTCTGAGTACCCCTCCCCCCGTACCCCTTCTTTTGCATTCACGGTTACACAGCTTTATTGGGGGGGGGGGGGGGAGCAGGAGCTTAGGGGGTACCCAAAAGAGTAGATGGCAGGAGACGGGGGGTATGACAAAAGGAGGGGAGTCCCCAAGGAAGTAGATGGGAGTTTGTGGGCAGATCTCAGTTGAAGGAGGTCTTCTAGTGCTACCCCACCCCCTTGCACACATATGCCTTACTAGCATCCCCACTTTTATCTTCTTCGAACCAATTGCCAACCACCTCCTTTGCTGCACTCATAGAGACAGCTTCTATTTTGCAGCCTCCATTTTAAGCTCCTCCCTTCCAGAGGCCAACATGCCTAGCTCACCTTTGACCGACACCCCAGTTTCTGCTCTCCCAATCTCCTCCCTTGCTGCACCCATGAGATAGCTTTCCCTTGTCTTTTGCCCTCCTCCTCAATTATAACCTTCCCTTCCCTTCCAGAACACAACATGCCTAGCTCACTCTTGCTGCAGCCTCTAGGCCTATTACACCTTTGACAGACACCTCAGTGCCATCCCTCTTATTGTACCCGTAATACAGCTTGCCCTTCTATTGAACAACCCCAACTTTATCTTCCTCTTAGGCCAGCCAACTTCATTCTTGCTGCAGCTTCCAAGCCAATCACAAGCTATTGTTGCATCAATCCGAGCATACCGCTGCCAGGATTCAAACTCATAACTGCACAAGCTCACAGTAGCACAACCGACGCATTAACCCACTGCACCACAGGCAGAACTGCTTGTGACACCTTCCAAAAACTAGGGCTTTGTTAGACGACATCGAAACTTGCCAGTAAATTAGGGGAGTGGTTAAGTGTTTGGTATAAGCAAGTGCACAGCTCACTGAATATAGGCCTCCTTTTTGGCAGGCCTCTCAAGCAGCTACGACTGTGGCTTAGTGGGCAAATGCGCCCTGCTAGCAACCATGAGGTTGTGAGTTCGAATCCAGTGTGTGCCATGCTAAATGTGCAATGTGGATTACTTAAAATTGAGCTGGGTGCTGCAAGAAGCCGCCAGGGTTGAATGGGTTATGGTAAAAATTGTGTATGTGGCCTGGGGTCGGTGGGGAGTCCTGGAAGTGATAAGGCAGCTGAGCTAAAAAGGGGATTGGGGATGGTGAACTATGAGTGCATAGTGGAATGGGGGCGAGACAGGGGCTTGCTGGGACCACTATGGGAAATGGAAGTTTGTGGGGGGTGTACCCAAAGGAGGAGTTGGAGTTTGTGGGAGGAGGGGGAGGAAGTTTAATGGGAGGGACGGCAAAAGGAGGGAAATGGAAGTTTGGGGGGTGGGTATCCAAGGGAGGAGCTGGAGTTTGGGGGAGAGGTTCATAGATGGGAGGGGTTGCTGGGTAGCATCAAGGGGTACAGGAGCTTAGGGGGTACAGAAAGGAGTTCAGGTGGAGGAGTTTAGGGGTTACCCAAAGGAATAGATGTGATGGGTGCAGGAGGGAGGGATTTGTACACCCCTACTTTTGCTTACCATCTACACGTCTTCTCCCCGAGTACCTCCCCTGTACCCCTTCTTTTGCATTTGCGGTTACACAGCTTTTCTGGGGGGGGGGGTGCAGAAGTTTAGGGGGGTACCCAAAAGAGGAGATGGGGGAGTGGCAAAAGGAGGGGGGCTTGTGGGGGTATGGGAGGAGGGGCAAAAGGAGGGGAGTTTGTGGGTGGGGGTCCCCAAGGAAGTATGGGGGAGTGGCAAAAGGAGGGGGGCTTGTGGGGGGGTCCCCAAGGAAGTAGATGGGAGGAACAGCAAAAGGAGGGAAATGGAAGTTTGGGGGGTACCCAAGGGAAGAGCTGGAGTTTGGGGGAGAGGTTCTTAGATGGGAGGGGTTCTTGGGTAGCACGGAGGGGTGCAGGAGCTTGGGGGGTGCAGAAAGGAGTTAAGGTGCAGGAGTTTAGGGGTTACCCAAAGGAATAGATGCGATGGGTGCAGGAGGGAGGGATTTGTGCACCCCTTCTTTTGCTTACCATCTACACGTCTACTCCCCTGAGTGCCTCCGCTGTACCCCTTCTTTTGCATTCGCGGTTACACATCTTTCCTGGGGGGGAGCAGGAGTTTAGGGGGGTACCCAAAAGAGGAGATGGGGGAGTGGCAAAAGGAGGGGGGCTTGTGAGGGGGTCCCCAAGGAAGTAGATGGGAGGAACAGCAAAAGGGGGGAAATGGGAGTTTGTTGGGGTACCCAAGGGAGGAGCTGGAATTTGGGGGGGGGGGGAGTTTCAAAAAGAGGGGGGGGGACTCAAAGAGGAACAGCAAAAGGGGGGAAATGGGAGTTTGTGGGGGGTACCCAAGGGAGGAGCTGGCATTTAATGGGTAGCAAAAGGAGGGAGTGGGGGGGAGGGACCCAAGGGCCTAGATGGGAGGGGTTCCTGGTGCTTGGGTAGCATGGAAGGGTGCAGGAGCTTGGGGGGTACTGAAAGGAGCTGGGGTGCAGGAGTTTGGGGGTTACCCAGAGGAGTAGATGTGAGGGGTGCAGGAGGGAGGGATTTGTGCACCCCTCCTTTTGCTTACCATCTACATCATGGCCTCACGCCTACTCTTCTGAGTACCCCTCCCCCCGTACCCCTTCTTTTGCATTCACGGTTACACAGCTTTATTGGGGGGGGGGGGGGGAGCAGGAGCTTAGGGGGTACCCAAAAGAGTAGATGGCAGGAGACGGGGGGTATGACAAAAGGAGGGGAGTCCCCAAGGAAGTAGATGGGAGTTTGTGGGCAGATCTCAGTTGAAGGAGGTCTTCTAGTGCTACCCCACCCCCTTGCACACATATGCCTTACTAGCATCCCCACTTTTATCTTCTTCGAACCAATTGCCAACCACCTCCTTTGCTGCACTCATAGAGACAGCTTCTATTTTGCAGCCTCCATTTTAAGCTCCTCCCTTCCAGAGGCCAACATGCCTAGCTCACCTTTGACCGACACCCCAGTTTCTGCTCTCCCAATCTCCTCCCTTGCTGCACCCATGAGATAGCTTTCCCTTGTCTTTTGCCCTCCTCCTCAATTATAACCTTCCCTTCCCTTCCAGAACACAACATGCCTAGCTCACTCTTGCTGCAGCCTCTAGGCCTATTACACCTTTGACAGACACCTCAGTGCCATCCCTCTTATTGTACCCGTAATACAGCTTGCCCTTCTATTGAACAACCCCAACTTTATCTTCCTCTTAGGCCAGCCAACTTCATTCTTGCTGCAGCTTCCAAGCCAATCACAAGCTATTGTTGCATCAATCCGAGCATACCGCTGCCAGGATTCAAACTCATAACTGCACAAGCTCACAGTAGCACAACCGACGCATTAACCCACTGCACCACAGGCAGAACTGCTTGTGACACCTTCCAAAAACTAGGGCTTTGTTAGACGACATCGAAACTTGCCAGTAAATTAGGGGAGTGGTTAAGTGTTTGGTATAAGCAAGTGCACAGCTCACTGAATATAGGCCTCCTTTTTGGCAGGCCTCTCAAGCAGCTACGACTGTGGCTTAGTGGGCAAATGCGCCCTGCTAGCAACCATGAGGTTGTGAGTTCGAATCCAGTGTGTGCCATGCTAAATGTGCAATGTGGATTACTTAAAATTGAGCTGGGTGCTGCAAGAAGCTGCCAGGGTTGAATGGGTTATGGTAAAAATTGTGTATGTGGCCTGGGGTCGGTGGGGAGTCCTGGAAGTGATAAGGCAGCTGGGCTAAAAAGGGGATTGGGGATGGTGAACTATGAGTGCATAGTGGAATGGGGGCGAGACAGGGGCTTGCTGGGACCACTATGGGAAATGGAAGTTTGTGGGGGGTGTACCCAAAGGAGGAGTTGGAGTTTGTGGGAGGAGGGGGAGGAAGTTTAATGGGAGGGACGGCAAAAGGAGGGAAATGGAAGTTTGGGGGGTGGGTATCCAAGGGAGGAGCTGGAGTTTGGGGGAGAGGTTCATAGATGGGAGGGGTTGCTGGGTAGCATCAAGGGGTACAGGAGCTTAGGGGGTACAGAAAGGAGTTCAGGTGGAGGAGTTTAGGGGTTACCCAAAGGAATAGATGTGATGGGTGCAGGAGGGAGGGATTTGTACACCCCTACTTTTGCTTACCATCTACACGTCTTCTCCCCGAGTACCTCCCCTGTACCCCTTCTTTTGCATTTGCGGTTACACAGCTTTTCTGGGGGGGGGGGGGGGTGCAGAAGTTTAGGGGGGTACCCAAAAGAGGAGATGGGGGAGTGGCAAAAGGAGGGGGGCTTGTGGGGGTATGGGAGGAGGGGCAAAAGGAGGGGAGTTTGTGGGTGGGGGTCCCCAAGGAAGTATGGGGGAGTGGCAAAAGGAGGGGGGCTTGTGGGGGGGTCCCCAAGGAAGTAGATGGGAGGAACAGCAAAAGGAGGGAAATGGAAGTTTGGGGGGTACCCAAGGGAAGAGCTGGAGTTTGGGGGAGAGGTTCTTAGATGGGAGGGGTTCTTGGGTAGCACGGAGGGGTGCAGGAGCTTGGGGGGTGCAGAAAGGAGTTAAGGTGCAGGAGTTTAGGGGTTACCCAAAGGAATAGATGCGATGGGTGCAGGAGGGAGGGATTTGTGCACCCCTTCTTTTGCTTACCATCTACACGTCTACTCCCCTGAGTGCCTCCGCTGTACCCCTTCTTTTGCATTCGCGGTTACACATCTTTCCTGGGGGGGAGCAGGAGTTTAGGGGGGTACCCAAAAGAGGAGATGGGGGAGTGGCAAAAGGAGGGGGGCTTGTGAGGGGGTCCCCAAGGAAGTAGATGGGAGGAACAGCAAAAGGGGGGAAATGGGAGTTTGTTGGGGTACCCAAGGGAGGAGCTGGAATTTGGGGGGGGGGAGTTTCAAAAAGAGGGGGGGGGGACTCAAAGAGGAACAGCAAAAGGGGGGAAATGGGAGTTTGTGGGGGGTACCCAAGGGAGGAGCTGGCATTTAATGGGTAGCAAAAGGAGGGAGTGGGGGGGAGGGACCCAAGGGCCTAGATGGGAGGGGTTCCTGGTGCTTGGGTAGCATGGAAGGGTGCAGGAGCTTGGGGGGTACTGAAAGGAGCTGGGGTGCAGGAGTTTGGGGGTTACCCAGAGGAGTAGATGTGAGGGGTGCAGGAGGGAGGGATTTGTGCACCCCTCCTTTTGCTTACCATCTACATCATGGCCTCACGCCTACTCTTCTGAGTACCCCTCCCCCCGTACCCCTTCTTTTGCATTCACGGTTACACAGCTTTATTGGGGGGGGGGGGGGGAGCAGGAGCTTAGGGGGTACCCAAAAGAGTAGATGGCAGGAGACGGGGGGTATGACAAAAGGAGGGGAGTCCCCAAGGAAGTAGATGGGAGTTTGTGGGCAGATCTCAGTTGAAGGAGGTCTTCTAGTGCTACCCCACCCCCTTGCACACATATGCCTTACTAGCATCCCCACTTTTATCTTCTTCGAACCAATTGCCAACCACCTCCTTTGCTGCACTCATAGAGACAGCTTCTATTTTGCAGCCTCCATTTTAAGCTCCTCCCTTCCAGAGGCCAACATGCCTAGCTCACCTTTGACCGACACCCCAGTTTCTGCTCTCCCAATCTCCTCCCTTGCTGCACCCATGAGATAGCTTTCCCTTGTCTTTTGCCCTCCTCCTCAATTATAACCTTCCCTTCCCTTCCAGAACACAACATGCCTAGCTCACTCTTGCTGCAGCCTCTAGGCCTATTACACCTTTGACAGACACCTCAGTGCCATCCCTCTTATTGTACCCGTAATACAGCTTGCCCTTCTATTGAACAACCCCAACTTTATCTTCCTCTTAGGCCAGCCAACTTCATTCTTGCTGCAGCTTCCAAGCCAATCACAAGCTATTGTTGCATCAATCCGAGCATACCGCTGCCAGGATTCAAACTCATAACTGCACAAGCTCACAGTAGCACAACCGACGCATTAACCCACTGCACCACAGGCAGAACTGCTTGTGACACCTTCCAAAAACTAGGGCTTTGTTAGACGACATCGAAACTTGCCAGTAAATTAGGGGAGTGGTTAAGTGTTTGGTATAAGCAAGTGCACAGCTCACTGAATATAGGCCTCCTTTTTGGCAGGCCTCTCAAGCAGCTACGACTGTGGCTTAGTGGGCAAATGCGCCCTGCTAGCAACCATGAGGTTGTGAGTTCGAATCCAGTGTGTGCCATGCTAAATGTGCAATGTGGATTACTTAAAATTGAGCTGGGTGCTGCAAGAAGCTGCCAGGGTTGAATGGGTTATGGTAAAAATTGTGTATGTGGCCTGGGGTCGGTGGGGAGTCCTGGAAGTGATAAGGCAGCTGGGCTAAAAAGGGGATTGGGGATGGTGAACTATGAGTGCATAGTGGAATGGGGGCGAGACAGGGGCTTGCTGGGACCACTATGGGAAATGGAAGTTTGTGGGGGGTGTACCCAAAGGAGGAGTTGGAGTTTGTGGGAGGAGGGGGAGGAAGTTTAATGGGAGGGACGGCAAAAGGAGGGAAATGGAAGTTTGGGGGGTGGGTATCCAAGGGAGGAGCTGGAGTTTGGGGGAGAGGTTCATAGATGGGAGGGGTTGCTGGGTAGCATCAAGGGGTACAGGAGCTTAGGGGGTACAGAAAGGAGTTCAGGTGGAGGAGTTTAGGGGTTACCCAAAGGAATAGATGTGATGGGTGCAGGAGGGAGGGATTTGTACACCCCTACTTTTGCTTACCATCTACACGTCTTCTCCCCGAGTACCTCCCCTGTACCCCTTCTTTTGCATTTGCGGTTACACAGCTTTTCTGGGGGGGGGGTGCAGAAGTTTAGGGGGGTACCCAAAAGAGGAGATGGGGGAGTGGCAAAAGGAGGGGGGCTTGTGGGGGTATGGGAGGAGGGGCAAAAGGAGGGGAGTTTGTGGGTGGGGGTCCCCAAGGAAGTATGGGGGAGTGGCAAAAGGAGGGGGGCTTGTGGGGGGGTCCCCAAGGAAGTAGATGGGAGGAACAGCAAAAGGAGGGAAATGGAAGTTTGGGGGGTACCCAAGGGAAGAGCTGGAGTTTGGGGGAGAGGTTCTTAGATGGGAGGGGTTCTTGGGTAGCACGGAGGGGTGCAGGAGCTTGGGGGGTGCAGAAAGGAGTTAAGGTGCAGGAGTTTAGGGGTTACCCAAAGGAATAGATGCGATGGGTGCAGGAGGGAGGGATTTGTGCACCCCTTCTTTTGCTTACCATCTACACGTCTACTCCCCTGAGTGCCTCCGCTGTACCCCTTCTTTTGCATTCGCGGTTACACATCTTTCCTGGGGGGGAGCAGGAGTTTAGGGGGGTACCCAAAAGAGGAGATGGGGGAGTGGCAAAAGGAGGGGGGCTTGTGAGGGGGTCCCCAAGGAAGTAGATGGGAGGAACAGCAAAAGGGGGGAAATGGGAGTTTGTTGGGGTACCCAAGGGAGGAGCTGGAATTTGGGGGGGGGGGAGTTTCAAAAGAGGGGGGGGGACTCAAAGAGGAACAGCAAAAGGGGGGAAATGGGAGTTTGTGGGGGGTACCCAAGGGAGGAGCTGGCATTTAATGGGTAGCAAAAGGAGGGAGTGGGGGGAGGGACCCAAGGGCCTAGATGGGAGGGGTTCCTGGTGCTTGGGTAGCATGGAAGGGTGCAGGAGCTTGGGGGGTACTGAAAGGAGCTGGGGTGCAGGAGTTTGGGGGTTACCCAGAGGAGTAGATGTGAGGGGTGCAGGAGGGAGGGATTTGTGCACCCCTCCTTTTGCTTACCATCTACATCATGGCCTCACGCCTACTCTTCTGAGTACCCCTCCCCCCGTACCCCTTCTTTTGCATTCACGGTTACACAGCTTTATTGGGGGGGGGGGGGGGAGCAGGAGCTTAGGGGGTACCCAAAAGAGTAGATGGCAGGAGACGGGGGGTATGACAAAAGGAGGGGAGTCCCCAAGGAAGTAGATGGGAGTTTGTGGGCAGATCTCAGTTGAAGGAGGTCTTCTAGTGCTACCCCACCCCCTTGCACACATATGCCTTACTAGCATCCCCACTTTTATCTTCTTCGAACCAATTGCCAACCACCTCCTTTGCTGCACTCATAGAGACAGCTTCTATTTTGCAGCCTCCATTTTAAGCTCCTCCCTTCCAGAGGCCAACATGCCTAGCTCACCTTTGACCGACACCCCAGTTTCTGCTCTCCCAATCTCCTCCCTTGCTGCACCCATGAGATAGCTTTCCCTTGTCTTTTGCCCTCCTCCTCAATTATAACCTTCCCTTCCCTTCCAGAACACAACATGCCTAGCTCACTCTTGCTGCAGCCTCTAGGCCTATTACACCTTTGACAGACACCTCAGTGCCATCCCTCTTATTGTACCCGTAATACAGCTTGCCCTTCTATTGAACAACCCCAACTTTATCTTCCTCTTAGGCCAGCCAACTTCATTCTTGCTGCAGCTTCCAAGCCAATCACAAGCTATTGTTGCATCAATCCGAGCATACCGCTGCCAGGATTCAAACTCATAACTGCACAAGCTCACAGTAGCACAACCGACGCATTAACCCACTGCACCACAGGCAGAACTGCTTGTGACACCTTCCAAAAACTAGGGCTTTGTTAGACGACATCGAAACTTGCCAGTAAATTAGGGGAGTGGTTAAGTGTTTGGTATAAGCAAGTGCACAGCTCACTGAATATAGGCCTCCTTTTTGGCAGGCCTCTCAAGCAGCTACGACTGTGGCTTAGTGGGCAAATGCGCCCTGCTAGCAACCATGAGGTTGTGAGTTCGAATCCAGTGTGTGCCCATGCTAAATGTGCAATGTGGATTACTTAAAATTGAGCTGGGTGCTGCAAGAAGCCGCCAGGGTTGAATGGGTTATGGTAAAAATTGTGTATGTGGCCTGGGGTCGGTGGGGAGTCCTGGAAGTGATAAGGCAGCTGGGCTAAAAAGGGGATTGGGGATGGTGAACTATGAGTGCATAGTGGAATGGGGGCGAGACAGGGGCTTGCTGGGACCACTATGGGAAATGGAAGTTTGTGGGGGGTGTACCCAAAGGAGGAGTTGGAGTTTGTGGGAGGAGGGGGAGGAAGTTTAATGGGAGGGACGGCAAAAGGAGGGAAATGGAAGTTTGGGGGGTGGGTATCCAAGGGAGGAGCTGGAGTTTGGGGGAGAGGTTCATAGATGGGAGGGGTTGCTGGGTAGCATCAAGGGGTACAGGAGCTTAGGGGGTACAGAAAGGAGTTCAGGTGGAGGAGTTTAGGGGTTACCCAAAGGAATAGATGTGATGGGTGCAGGAGGGAGGGATTTGTACACCCCTACTTTTGCTTACCATCTACACGTCTTCTCCCCGAGTACCTCCCCTGTACCCCTTCTTTTGCATTTGCGGTTACACAGCTTTTCTGGGGGGGGGGGGGGGTGCAGAAGTTTAGGGGGGTACCCAAAAGAGGAGATGGGGGAGTGGCAAAAGGAGGGGGGCTTGTGGGGGTATGGGAGGAGGGGCAAAAGGAGGGGAGTTTGTGGGTGGGGGTCCCCAAGGAAGTATGGGGGAGTGGCAAAAGGAGGGGGGCTTGTGGGGGGGTCCCCAAGGAAGTAGATGGGAGGAACAGCAAAAGGAGGGAAATGGAAGTTTGGGGGGTACCCAAGGGAAGAGCTGGAGTTTGGGGGAGAGGTTCTTAGATGGGAGGGGTTCTTGGGTAGCACGGAGGGGTGCAGGAGCTTGGGGGGTGCAGAAAGGAGTTAAGGTGCAGGAGTTTAGGGGTTACCCAAAGGAATAGATGCGATGGGTGCAGGAGGGAGGGATTTGTGCACCCCTTCTTTTGCTTACCATCTACACGTCTACTCCCCTGAGTGCCTCCGCTGTACCCCTTCTTTTGCATTCGCGGTTACACATCTTTCCTGGGGGGGAGCAGGAGTTTAGGGGGGTACCCAAAAGAGGAGATGGGGGAGTGGCAAAAGGAGGGGGGCTTGTGAGGGGGTCCCCAAGGAAGTAGATGGGAGGAACAGCAAAAGGGGGGAAATGGGAGTTTGTTGGGGTACCCAAGGGAGGAGCTGGAATTTGGGGGGGGGGAGTTTCAAAAAGAGGGGGGGGGGACTCAAAGAGGAACAGCAAAAGGGGGGAAATGGGAGTTTGTGGGGGGTACCCAAGGGAGGAGCTGGCATTTAATGGGTAGCAAAAGGAGGGAGTGGGGGGGAGGGACCCAAGGGCCTAGATGGGAGGGGTTCCTGGTGCTTGGGTAGCATGGAAGGGTGCAGGAGCTTGGGGGGTACTGAAAGGAGCTGGGGTGCAGGAGTTTGGGGGTTACCCAGAGGAGTAGATGTGAGGGGTGCAGGAGGGAGGGATTTGTGCACCCCTCCTTTTGCTTACCATCTACATCATGGCCTCACGCCTACTCTTCTGAGTACCCCTCCCCCCGTACCCCTTCTTTTGCATTCACGGTTACACAGCTTTATTGGGGGGGGGGGGGGGAGCAGGAGCTTAGGGGGTACCCAAAAGAGTAGATGGCAGGAGACGGGGGGTATGACAAAAGGAGGGGAGTCCCCAAGGAAGTAGATGGGAGTTTGTGGGCAGATCTCAGTTGAAGGAGGTCTTCTAGTGCTACCCCACCCCCTTGCACACATATGCCTTACTAGCATCCCCACTTTTATCTTCTTCGAACCAATTGCCAACCACCTCCTTTGCTGCACTCATAGAGACAGCTTCTATTTTGCAGCCTCCATTTTAAGCTCCTCCCTTCCAGAGGCCAACATGCCTAGCTCACCTTTGACCGACACCCCAGTTTCTGCTCTCCCAATCTCCTCCCTTGCTGCACCCATGAGATAGCTTTCCCTTGTCTTTTGCCCTCCTCCTCAATTATAACCTTCCCTTCCCTTCCAGAACACAACATGCCTAGCTCACTCTTGCTGCAGCCTCTAGGCCTATTACACCTTTGACAGACACCTCAGTGCCATCCCTCTTATTGTACCCGTAATACAGCTTGCCCTTCTATTGAACAACCCCAACTTTATCTTCCTCTTAGGCCAGCCAACTTCATTCTTGCTGCAGCTTCCAAGCCAATCACAAGCTATTGTTGCAGAAAGGAGTTAAGGTGCAGGAGTTTAGGGGTTACCCAAAGGAATAGATGCGATGGGTGCAGGAGGGAGGGATTTGTGCACCCCTTCTTTTGCTTACCATCTACACGTCTACTCCCCTGAGTGCCTCCGCTGTACCCCTTCTTTTGCATTCGCGGTTACACATCTTTCCTGGGGGGGAGCAGGAGTTTAGGGGGGTACCCAAAAGAGGAGATGGGGGAGTGGCAAAAGGAGGGGGGCTTGTGAGGGGGTCCCCAAGGAAGTAGATGGGAGGAACAGCAAAAGGGTATGACAAAAGGAGGGGAGTCCCCAAGGAAGTAGATGGGAGTTTGTGGGCAGATCTCAGTTGAAGGAGGTCTTCTAGTGCTACCCCACCCCCTTGCACACATATGCCTTACTAGCATCCCCACTTTTATCTTCTTCGAACCAATTGCCAACCACCTCCTTTGCTGCACTCATAGAGACAGCTTCTATTTTGCAGCCTCCATTTTAAGCTCCTCCCTTCCAGAGGCCAACATGCCTAGCTCACCTTTGACCGACACCCCAGTTTCTGCTCTCCCAATCTCCTCCCTTGCTGCACCCATGAGATAGCTTTCCCTTGTCTTTTGCCCTCCTCCTCAATTATAACCTTCCCTTCCCTTCCAGAACACAACATGCCTAGCTCACTCTTGCTGCAGCCTCTAGGCCTATTACACCTTTGACAGACACCTCAGTGCCATCCCTCTTATTGTACCCGTAATACAGCTTGCCCTTCTATTGAACAACCCCAACTTTATCTTCCTCTTAGGCCAGCCAACTTCATTCTTGCTGCAGCTTCCAAGCCAATCACAAGCTATTGTTGCATCAATCCGAGCATACCGCTGCCAGGATTCAAACTCATAACTGCACAAGCTCACAGTAGCACAACCGACGCATTAACCCACTGCACCACAGGCAGAACTGCTTGTGACACCTTCCAAAAACTAGGGCTTTGTTAGACGACATCGAAACTTGCCAGTAAATTAGGGGAGTGGTTAAGTGTTTGGTATAAGCAAGTGCACAGCTCACTGAATATAGGCCTCCTTTTTGGCAGGCCTCTCAAGCAGCTACGACTGTGGCTTAGTGGGCAAATGCGCCCTGCTAGCAACCATGAGGTTGTGAGTTCGAATCCAGTGTGTGCCATGCTAAATGTGCAATGTGGATTACTTAAAATTGAGCTGGGTGCTGCAAGAAGCCGCCAGGGTTGAATGGGTTATGGTAAAAATTGTGTATGTGGCCTGGGGTCGGTGGGGAGTCCTGGAAGTGATAAGGCAGCTGGGCTAAAAAGGGGATTGGGGATGGTGAACTATGAGTGCATAGTGGAATGGGGGCGAGACAGGGGCTTGCTGGGACCACTATGGGAAATGGAAGTTTGTGGGGGGTGTACCCAAAGGAGGAGTTGGAGTTTGTGGGAGGAGGGGGAGGAAGTTTAATGGGAGGGACGGCAAAAGGAGGGAAATGGAAGTTTGGGGGGTGGGTATCCAAGGGAGGAGCTGGAGTTTGGGGGAGAGGTTCATAGATGGGAGGGGTTGCTGGGTAGCATCAAGGGGTACAGGAGCTTAGGGGGTACAGAAAGGAGTTCAGGTGGAGGAGTTTAGGGGTTACCCAAAGGAATAGATGTGATGGGTGCAGGAGGGAGGGATTTGTACACCCCTACTTTTGCTTACCATCTACACGTCTTCTCCCCGAGTACCTCCCCTGTACCCCTTCTTTTGCATTTGCGGTTACACAGCTTTTCTGGGGGGGGGGGTGCAGAAGTTTAGGGGGGTACCCAAAAGAGGAGATGGGGGAGTGGCAAAAGGAGGGGGGCTTGTGGGGGTATGGGAGGAGGGGCAAAAGGAGGGGAGTTTGTGGGTGGGGGTCCCCAAGGAAGTATGGGGGAGTGGCAAAAGGAGGGGGGCTTGTGGGGGGGTCCCCAAGGAAGTAGATGGGAGGAACAGCAAAAGGAGGGAAATGGAAGTTTGGGGGGTACCCAAGGGAAGAGCTGGAGTTTGGGGGAGAGGTTCTTAGATGGGAGGGGTTCTTGGGTAGCACGGAGGGGTGCAGGAGCTTGGGGGGTGCAGAAAGGAGTTAAGGTGCAGGAGTTTAGGGGTTACCCAAAGGAATAGATGCGATGGGTGCAGGAGGGAGGGATTTGTGCACCCCTTCTTTTGCTTACCATCTACACGTCTACTCCCCTGAGTGCCTCCGCTGTACCCCTTCTTTTGCATTCGCGGTTACACATCTTTCCTGGGGGGGAGCAGGAGTTTAGGGGGGTACCCAAAAGAGGAGATGGGGGAGTGGCAAAAGGAGGGGGGCTTGTGAGGGGGTCCCCAAGGAAGTAGATGGGAGGAACAGCAAAAGGGGGGAAATGGGAGTTTGTTGGGGTACCCAAGGGAGGAGCTGGAATTTGGGGGGGGGGGGGAGTTTCAAAAAGAGGGGGGGGGACTCAAAGAGGAACAGCAAAAGGGGGGAAATGGGAGTTTGTGGGGGGTACCCAAGGGAGGAGCTGGCATTTAATGGGTAGCAAAAGGAGGGAGTGGGGGGGAGGGACCCAAGGGCCTAGATGGGAGGGGTTCCTGGTGCTTGGGTAGCATGGAAGGGTGCAGGAGCTTGGGGGGTACTGAAAGGAGCTGGGGTGCAGGAGTTTGGGGGTTACCCAGAGGAGTAGATGTGAGGGGTGCAGGAGGGAGGGATTTGTGCACCCCTCCTTTTGCTTACCATCTACATCATGGCCTCACGCCTACTCTTCTGAGTACCCCTCCCCCCGTACCCCTTCTTTTGCATTCACGGTTACACAGCTTTATTGGGGGGGGGGGGGAGCAGGAGCTTAGGGGGTACCCAAAAGAGTAGATGGCAGGAGACGGGGGGTATGACAAAAGGAGGGGAGTCCCCAAGGAAGTAGATGGGAGTTTGTGGGCAGATCTCAGTTGAAGGAGGTCTTCTAGTGCTACCCCACCCCCTTGCACACATATGCCTTACTAGCATCCCCACTTTTATCTTCTTCGAACCAATTGCCAACCACCTCCTTTGCTGCACTCATAGAGACAGCTTCTATTTTGCAGCCTCCATTTTAAGCTCCTCCCTTCCAGAGGCCAACATGCCTAGCTCACCTTTGACCGACACCCCAGTTTCTGCTCTCCCAATCTCCTCCCTTGCTGCACCCATGAGATAGCTTTCCCTTGTCTTTTGCCCTCCTCCTCAATTATAACCTTCCCTTCCCTTCCAGAACACAACATGCCTAGCTCACTCTTGCTGCAGCCTCTAGGCCTATTACACCTTTGACAGACACCTCAGTGCCATCCCTCTTATTGTACCCGTAATACAGCTTGCCCTTCTATTGAACAACCCCAACTTTATCTTCCTCTTAGGCCAGCCAACTTCATTCTTGCTGCAGCTTCCAAGCCAATCACAAGCTATTGTTGCATCAATCCGAGCATACCGCTGCCAGGATTCAAACTCATAACTGCACAAGCTCACAGTAGCACAACCGACGCATTAACCCACTGCACCACAGGCAGAACTGCTTGTGACACCTTCCAAAAACTAGGGCTTTGTTAGACGACATCGAAACTTGCCAGTAAATTAGGGGAGTGGTTAAGTGTTTGGTATAAGCAAGTGCACAGCTCACTGAATATAGGCCTCCTTTTTGGCAGGCCTCTCAAGCAGCTACGACTGTGGCTTAGTGGGCAAATGCGCCCTGCTAGCAACCATGAGGTTGTGAGTTCGAATCCAGTGTGTGCCATGCTAAATGTGCAATGTGGATTACTTAAAATTGAGCTGGGTGCTGCAAGAAGCCGCCAGGGTTGAATGGGTTATGGTAAAAATTGTGTATGTGGCCTGGGGTCGGTGGGGAGTCCTGGAAGTGATAAGGCAGCTGGGCTAAAAAGGGGATTGGGGATGGTGAACTATGAGTGCATAGTGGAATGGGGGCGAGACAGGGGCTTGCTGGGACCACTATGGGAAATGGAAGTTTGTGGGGGGTGTACCCAAAGGAGGAGTTGGAGTTTGTGGGAGGAGGGGGAGGAAGTTTAATGGGAGGGACGGCAAAAGGAGGGAAATGGAAGTTTGGGGGGTGGGTATCCAAGGGAGGAGCTGGAGTTTGGGGGAGAGGTTCATAGATGGGAGGGGTTGCTGGGTAGCATCAAGGGGTACAGGAGCTTAGGGGGTACAGAAAGGAGTTCAGGTGGAGGAGTTTAGGGGTTACCCAAAGGAATAGATGTGATGGGTGCAGGAGGGAGGGATTTGTACACCCCTACTTTTGCTTACCATCTACACGTCTTCTCCCCGAGTACCTCCCCTGTACCCCTTCTTTTGCATTTGCGGTTACACAGCTTTTCTGGGGGGGGGGGGGGTGCAGAAGTTTAGGGGGGTACCCAAAAGAGGAGATGGGGGAGTGGCAAAAGGAGGGGGGCTTGTGGGGGTATGGGAGGAGGGGCAAAAGGAGGGGAGTTTGTGGGTGGGGGTCCCCAAGGAAGTATGGGGGAGTGGCAAAAGGAGGGGGGCTTGTGGGGGGGTCCCCAAGGAAGTAGATGGGAGGAACAGCAAAAGGAGGGAAATGGAAGTTTGGGGGGTACCCAAGGGAAGAGCTGGAGTTTGGGGGAGAGGTTCTTAGATGGGAGGGGTTCTTGGGTAGCACGGAGGGGTGCAGGAGCTTGGGGGGTGCAGAAAGGAGTTAAGGTGCAGGAGTTTAGGGGTTACCCAAAGGAATAGATGCGATGGGTGCAGGAGGGAGGGATTTGTGCACCCCTTCTTTTGCTTACCATCTACACGTCTACTCCCCTGAGTGCCTCCGCTGTACCCCTTCTTTTGCATTCGCGGTTACACATCTTTCCTGGGGGGGAGCAGGAGTTTAGGGGGGTACCCAAAAGAGGAGATGGGGGAGTGGCAAAAGGAGGGGGGCTTGTGAGGGGGTCCCCAAGGAAGTAGATGGGAGGAACAGCAAAAGGGGGGAAATGGGAGTTTGTTGGGGTACCCAAGGGAGGAGCTGGAATTTGGGGGGGGGGAGTTTCAAAAAGAGGGGGGGGGGACTCAAAGAGGAACAGCAAAAGGGGGGAAATGGGAGTTTGTGGGGGGTACCCAAGGGAGGAGCTGGCATTTAATGGGTAGCAAAAGGAGGGAGTGGGGGGGAGGGACCCAAGGGCCTAGATGGGAGGGGTTCCTGGTGCTTGGGTAGCATGGAAGGGTGCAGGAGCTTGGGGGGTACTGAAAGGAGCTGGGGTGCAGGAGTTTGGGGGTTACCCAGAGGAGTAGATGTGAGGGGTGCAGGAGGGAGGGATTTGTGCACCCCTCCTTTTGCTTACCATCTACATCATGGCCTCACGCCTACTCTTCTGAGTACCCCTCCCCCCGTACCCCTTCTTTTGCATTCACGGTTACACAGCTTTATTGGGGGGGGGGGGGGAGCAGGAGCTTAGGGGGTACCCAAAAGAGTAGATGGCAGGAGACGGGGGGTATGACAAAAGGAGGGGAGTCCCCAAGGAAGTAGATGGGAGTTTGTGGGCAGATCTCAGTTGAAGGAGGTCTTCTAGTGCTACCCCACCCCCTTGCACACATATGCCTTACTAGCATCCCCACTTTTATCTTCTTCGAACCAATTGCCAACCACCTCCTTTGCTGCACTCATAGAGACAGCTTCTATTTTGCAGCCTCCATTTTAAGCTCCTCCCTTCCAGAGGCCAACATGCCTAGCTCACCTTTGACCGACACCCCAGTTTCTGCTCTCCCAATCTCCTCCCTTGCTGCACCCATGAGATAGCTTTCCCTTGTCTTTTGCCCTCCTCCTCAATTATAACCTTCCCTTCCCTTCCAGAACACAACATGCCTAGCTCACTCTTGCTGCAGCCTCTAGGCCTATTACACCTTTGACAGACACCTCAGTGCCATCCCTCTTATTGTACCCGTAATACAGCTTGCCCTTCTATTGAACAACCCCAACTTTATCTTCCTCTTAGGCCAGCCAACTTCATTCTTGCTGCAGCTTCCAAGCCAATCACAAGCTATTGTTGCATCAATCCGAGCATACCGCTGCCAGGATTCAAACTCATAACTGCACAAGCTCACAGTAGCACAACCGACGCATTAACCCACTGCACCACAGGCAGAACTGCTTGTGACACCTTCCAAAAACTAGGGCTTTGTTAGACGACATCGAAACTTGCCAGTAAATTAGGGGAGTGGTTAAGTGTTTGGTATAAGCAAGTGCACAGCTCACTGAATATAGGCCTCCTTTTTGGCAGGCCTCTCAAGCAGCTACGACTGTGGCTTAGTGGGCAAATGCGCCCTGCTAGCAACCATGAGGTTGTGAGTTCGAATCCAGTGTGTGCCATGCTAAATGTGCAATGTGGATTACTTAAAATTGAGCTGGGTGCTGCAAGAAGCCGCCAGGGTTGAATGGGTTATGGTAAAAATTGTGTATGTGGCCTGGGGTCAGTGGGGAGTCCTGGAAGTGATAAGGCAGCTGGGCTAAAAAGGGGATTGGGGATGGTGAACTATGAGTGCATAGTGGAATGGGGGCGAGACAGGGGCTTGCTGGGACCACTATGGGAAATGGAAGTTTGTGGGGGGTGTACCCAAAGGAGGAGTTGGAGTTTGTGGGAGGAGGGGGAGGAAGTTTAATGGGAGGGACGGCAAAAGGAGGGAAATGGAAGTTTGGGGGGTGGGTATCCAAGGGAGGAGCTGGAGTTTGGGGGAGAGGTTCATAGATGGGAGGGGTTGCTGGGTAGCATCAAGGGGTACAGGAGCTTAGGGGGTACAGAAAGGAGTTCAGGTGGAGGAGTTTAGGGGTTACCCAAAGGAATAGATGTGATGGGTGCAGGAGGGAGGGATTTGTACACCCCTACTTTTGCTTACCATCTACACGTCTTCTCCCCGAGTACCTCCCCTGTACCCCTTCTTTTGCATTTGCGGTTACACAGCTTTTCTGGGGGGGGGGGTGCAGAAGTTTAGGGGGGTACCCAAAAGAGGAGATGGGGGAGTGGCAAAAGGAGGGGGGCTTGTGGGGGTATGGGAGGAGGGGCAAAAGGAGGGGAGTTTGTGGGTGGGGGTCCCCAAGGAAGTATGGGGGAGTGGCAAAAGGAGGGGGGCTTGTGGGGGGGTCCCCAAGGAAGTAGATGGGAGGAACAGCAAAAGGAGGGAAATGGAAGTTTGGGGGGTACCCAAGGGAAGAGCTGGAGTTTGGGGGAGAGGTTCTTAGATGGGAGGGGTTCTTGGGTAGCACGGAGGGGTGCAGGAGCTTGGGGGGTGCAGAAAGGAGTTAAGGTGCAGGAGTTTAGGGGTTACCCAAAGGAATAGATGCGATGGGTGCAGGAGGGAGGGATTTGTGCACCCCTTCTTTTGCTTACCATCTACACGTCTACTCCCCTGAGTGCCTCCGCTGTACCCCTTCTTTTGCATTCGCGGTTACACATCTTTCCTGGGGGGGAGCAGGAGTTTAGGGGGGTACCCAAAAGAGGAGATGGGGGAGTGGCAAAAGGAGGGGGGCTTGTGAGGGGGTCCCCAAGGAAGTAGATGGGAGGAACAGCAAAAGGGGGGAAATGGGAGTTTGTTGGGGTACCCAAGGGAGGAGCTGGAATTTGGGGGGGGGGGAGTTTCAAAAAGAGGGGGGGGGGACTCAAAGAGGAACAGCAAAAGGGGGGAAATGGGAGTTTGTGGGGGGTACCCAAGGGAGGAGCTGGCATTTAATGGGTAGCAAAAGGAGGGAGTGGGGGGGAGGGACCCAAGGGCCTAGATGGGAGGGGTTCCTGGTGCTTGGGTAGCATGGAAGGGTGCAGGAGCTTGGGGGGTACTGAAAGGAGCTGGGGTGCAGGAGTTTGGGGGTTACCCAGAGGAGTAGATGTGAGGGGTGCAGGAGGGAGGGATTTGTGCACCCCTCCTTTTGCTTACCATCTACATCATGGCCTCACGCCTACTCTTCTGAGTACCCCTCCCCCCGTACCCCTTCTTTTGCATTCACGGTTACACAGCTTTATTGGGGGGGGGGGGGGGGAGCAGGAGCTTAGGGGGTACCCAAAAGAGTAGATGGCAGGAGACGGGGGGTATGACAAAAGGAGGGGAGTCCCCAAGGAAGTAGATGGGAGTTTGTGGGCAGATCTCAGTTGAAGGAGGTCTTCTAGTGCTACCCCACCCCCTTGCACACATATGCCTTACTAGCATCCCCACTTTTATCTTCTTCGAACCAATTGCCAACCACCTCCTTTGCTGCACTCATAGAGACAGCTTCTATTTTGCAGCCTCCATTTTAAGCTCCTCCCTTCCAGAGGCCAACATGCCTAGCTCACCTTTGACCGACACCCCAGTTTCTGCTCTCCCAATCTCCTCCCTTGCTGCACCCATGAGATAGCTTTCCCTTGTCTTTTGCCCTCCTCCTCAATTATAACCTTCCCTTCCCTTCCAGAACACAACATGCCTAGCTCACTCTTGCTGCAGCCTCTAGGCCTATTACACCTTTGACAGACACCTCAGTGCCATCCCTCTTATTGTACCCGTAATACAGCTTGCCCTTCTATTGAACAACCCCAACTTTATCTTCCTCTTAGGCCAGCCAACTTCATTCTTGCTGCAGCTTCCAAGCCAATCACAAGCTATTGTTGCAGAAAGGAGTTAAGGTGCAGGAGTTTAGGGGTTACCCAAAGGAATAGATGCGATGGGTGCAGGAGGGAGGGATTTGTGCACCCCTTCTTTTGCTTACCATCTACACGTCTACTCCCCTGAGTGCCTCCGCTGTACCCCTTCTTTTGCATTCGCGGTTACACATCTTTCCTGGGGGGGAGCAGGAGTTTAGGGGGGTACCCAAAAGAGGAGATGGGGGAGTGGCAAAAGGAGGGGGGCTTGTGAGGGGGTCCCCAAGGAAGTAGATGGGAGGAACAGCAAAAGGGTATGACAAAAGGAGGGGAGTCCCCAAGGAAGTAGATGGGAGTTTGTGGGCAGATCTCAGTTGAAGGAGGTCTTCTAGTGCTACCCCACCCCCTTGCACACATATGCCTTACTAGCATCCCCACTTTTATCTTCTTCGAACCAATTGCCAACCACCTCCTTTGCTGCACTCATAGAGACAGCTTCTATTTTGCAGCCTCCATTTTAAGCTCCTCCCTTCCAGAGGCCAACATGCCTAGCTCACCTTTGACCGACACCCCAGTTTCTGCTCTCCCAATCTCCTCCCTTGCTGCACCCATGAGATAGCTTTCCCTTGTCTTTTGCCCTCCTCCTCAATTATAACCTTCCCTTCCCTTCCAGAACACAACATGCCTAGCTCACTCTTGCTGCAGCCTCTAGGCCTATTACACCTTTGACAGACACCTCAGTGCCATCCCTCTTATTGTACCCGTAATACAGCTTGCCCTTCTATTGAACAACCCCAACTTTATCTTCCTCTTAGGCCAGCCAACTTCATTCTTGCTGCAGCTTCCAAGCCAATCACAAGCTATTGTTGCATCAATCCGAGCATACCGCTGCCAGGATTCAAACTCATAACTGCACAAGCTCACAGTAGCACAACCGACGCATTAACCCACTGCACCACAGGCAGAACTGCTTGTGACACCTTCCAAAAACTAGGGCTTTGTTAGACGACATCGAAACTTGCCAGTAAATTAGGGGAGTGGTTAAGTGTTTGGTATAAGCAAGTGCACAGCTCACTGAATATAGGCCTCCTTTTTGGCAGGCCTCTCAAGCAGCTACGACTGTGGCTTAGTGGGCAAATGCGCCCTGCTAGCAACCATGAGGTTGTGAGTTCGAATCCAGTGTGTGCCATGCTAAATGTGCAATGTGGATTACTTAAAATTGAGCTGGGTGCTGCAAGAAGCCGCCAGGGTTGAATGGGTTATGGTAAAAATTGTGTATGTGGCCTGGGGTCGGTGGGGAGTCCTGGAAGTGATAAGGCAGCTGGGCTAAAAAGGGGATTGGGGATGGTGAACTATGAGTGCATAGTGGAATGGGGGCGAGACAGGGGCTTGCTGGGACCACTATGGGAAATGGAAGTTTGTGGGGGGTGTACCCAAAGGAGGAGTTGGAGTTTGTGGGAGGAGGGGGAGGAAGTTTAATGGGAGGGACGGCAAAAGGAGGGAAATGGAAGTTTGGGGGGTGGGTATCCAAGGGAGGAGCTGGAGTTTGGGGGAGAGGTTCATAGATGGGAGGGGTTGCTGGGTAGCATCAAGGGGTACAGGAGCTTAGGGGGTACAGAAAGGAGTTCAGGTGGAGGAGTTTAGGGGTTACCCAAAGGAATAGATGTGATGGGTGCAGGAGGGAGGGATTTGTACACCCCTACTTTTGCTTACCATCTACACGTCTTCTCCCCGAGTACCTCCCCTGTACCCCTTCTTTTGCATTTGCGGTTACACAGCTTTTCTGGGGGGGGGGGGTGCAGAAGTTTAGGGGGGTACCCAAAAGAGGAGATGGGGGAGTGGCAAAAGGAGGGGGGCTTGTGGGGGTATGGGAGGAGGGGCAAAAGGAGGGGAGTTTGTGGGTGGGGGTCCCCAAGGAAGTATGGGGGAGTGGCAAAAGGAGGGGGGCTTGTGGGGGGGTCCCCAAGGAAGTAGATGGGAGGAACAGCAAAAGGAGGGAAATGGAAGTTTGGGGGGTACCCAAGGGAAGAGCTGGAGTTTGGGGGAGAGGTTCTTAGATGGGAGGGGTTCTTGGGTAGCACGGAGGGGTGCAGGAGCTTGGGGGGTGCAGAAAGGAGTTAAGGTGCAGGAGTTTAGGGGTTACCCAAAGGAATAGATGCGATGGGTGCAGGAGGGAGGGATTTGTGCACCCCTTCTTTTGCTTACCATCTACACGTCTACTCCCCTGAGTGCCTCCGCTGTACCCCTTCTTTTGCATTCGCGGTTACACATCTTTCCTGGGGGGGAGCAGGAGTTTAGGGGGGTACCCAAAAGAGGAGATGGGGGAGTGGCAAAAGGAGGGGGGCTTGTGAGGGGGTCCCCAAGGAAGTAGATGGGAGGAACAGCAAAAGGGGGGAAATGGGAGTTTGTTGGGGTACCCAAGGGAGGAGCTGGAATTTGGGGGGGGGGAGTTTCAAAAAGAGGGGGGGGGGACTCAAAGAGGAACAGCAAAAGGGGGGAAATGGGAGTTTGTGGGGGGTACCCAAGGGAGGAGCTGGCATTTAATGGGTAGCAAAAGGAGGGAGTGGGGGGGAGGGACCCAAGGGCCTAGATGGGAGGGGTTCCTGGTGCTTGGGTAGCATGGAAGGGTGCAGGAGCTTGGGGGGTACTGAAAGGAGCTGGGGTGCAGGAGTTTGGGGGTTACCCAGAGGAGTAGATGTGAGGGGTGCAGGAGGGAGGGATTTGTGCACCCCTCCTTTTGCTTACCATCTACATCATGGCCTCACGCCTACTCTTCTGAGTACCCCTCCCCCCGTACCCCTTCTTTTGCATTCACGGTTACACAGCTTTATTGGGGGGGGGGGGGGAGCAGGAGCTTAGGGGGTACCCAAAAGAGTAGATGGCAGGAGACGGGGGGTATGACAAAAGGAGGGGAGTCCCCAAGGAAGTAGATGGGAGTTTGTGGGCAGATCTCAGTTGAAGGAGGTCTTCTAGTGCTACCCCACCCCCTTGCACACATATGCCTTACTAGCATCCCCACTTTTATCTTCTTCGAACCAATTGCCAACCACCTCCTTTGCTGCACTCATAGAGACAGCTTCTATTTTGCAGCCTCCATTTTAAGCTCCTCCCTTCCAGAGGCCAACATGCCTAGCTCACCTTTGACCGACACCCCAGTTTCTGCTCTCCCAATCTCCTCCCTTGCTGCACCCATGAGATAGCTTTCCCTTGTCTTTTGCCCTCCTCCTCAATTATAACCTTCCCTTCCCTTCCAGAACACAACATGCCTAGCTCACTCTTGCTGCAGCCTCTAGGCCTATTACACCTTTGACAGACACCTCAGTGCCATCCCTCTTATTGTACCCGTAATACAGCTTGCCCTTCTATTGAACAACCCCAACTTTATCTTCCTCTTAGGCCAGCCAACTTCATTCTTGCTGCAGCTTCCAAGCCAATCACAAGCTATTGTTGCATCAATCCGAGCATACCGCTGCCAGGATTCAAACTCATAACTGCACAAGCTCACAGTAGCACAACCGACGCATTAACCCACTGCACCACAGGCAGAACTGCTTGTGACACCTTCCAAAAACTAGGGCTTTGTTAGACGACATCGAAACTTGCCAGTAAATTAGGGGAGTGGTTAAGTGTTTGGTATAAGCAAGTGCACAGCTCACTGAATATAGGCCTCCTTTTTGGCAGGCCTCTCAAGCAGCTACGACTGTGGCTTAGTGGGCAAATGCGCCCTGCTAGCAACCATGAGGTTGTGAGTTCGAATCCAGTGTGTGCCATGCTAAATGTGCAATGTGGATTACTTAAAATTGAGCTGGGTGCTGCAAGAAGCCGCCAGGGTTGAATGGGTTATGGTAAAAATTGTGTATGTGGCCTGGGGTCAGTGGGGAGTCCTGGAAGTGATAAGGCAGCTGGGCTAAAAAGGGGATTGGGGATGGTGAACTATGAGTGCATAGTGGAATGGGGGCGAGACAGGGGCTTGCTGGGACCACTATGGGAAATGGAAGTTTGTGGGGGGTGTACCCAAAGGAGGAGTTGGAGTTTGTGGGAGGAGGGGGAGGAAGTTTAATGGGAGGGACGGCAAAAGGAGGGAAATGGAAGTTTGGGGGGTGGGTATCCAAGGGAGGAGCTGGAGTTTGGGGGAGAGGTTCATAGATGGGAGGGGTTGCTGGGTAGCATCAAGGGGTACAGGAGCTTAGGGGGTACAGAAAGGAGTTCAGGTGGAGGAGTTTAGGGGTTACCCAAAGGAATAGATGTGATGGGTGCAGGAGGGAGGGATTTGTACACCCCTACTTTTGCTTACCATCTACACGTCTTCTCCCCGAGTACCTCCCCTGTACCCCTTCTTTTGCATTTGCGGTTACACAGCTTTTCTGGGGGGGGGGGTGCAGAAGTTTAGGGGGGTACCCAAAAGAGGAGATGGGGGAGTGGCAAAAGGAGGGGGGCTTGTGGGGGTATGGGAGGAGGGGCAAAAGGAGGGGAGTTTGTGGGTGGGGGTCCCCAAGGAAGTATGGGGGAGTGGCAAAAGGAGGGGGGCTTGTGGGGGGGTCCCCAAGGAAGTAGATGGGAGGAACAGCAAAAGGAGGGAAATGGAAGTTTGGGGGGTACCCAAGGGAAGAGCTGGAGTTTGGGGGAGAGGTTCTTAGATGGGAGGGGTTCTTGGGTAGCACGGAGGGGTGCAGGAGCTTGGGGGGTGCAGAAAGGAGTTAAGGTGCAGGAGTTTAGGGGTTACCCAAAGGAATAGATGCGATGGGTGCAGGAGGGAGGGATTTGTGCACCCCTTCTTTTGCTTACCATCTACACGTCTACTCCCCTGAGTGCCTCCGCTGTACCCCTTCTTTTGCATTCGCGGTTACACATCTTTCCTGGGGGGGAGCAGGAGTTTAGGGGGGTACCCAAAAGAGGAGATGGGGGAGTGGCAAAAGGAGGGGGGCTTGTGAGGGGGTCCCCAAGGAAGTAGATGGGAGGAACAGCAAAAGGGGGGAAATGGGAGTTTGTTGGGGTACCCAAGGGAGGAGCTGGAATTTGGGGGGGGGGGAGTTTCAAAAAGAGGGGGGGGGGACTCAAAGAGGAACAGCAAAAGGGGGGAAATGGGAGTTTGTGGGGGGTACCCAAGGGAGGAGCTGGCATTTAATGGGTAGCAAAAGGAGGGAGTGGGGGGGAGGGACCCAAGGGCCTAGATGGGAGGGGTTCCTGGTGCTTGGGTAGCATGGAAGGGTGCAGGAGCTTGGGGGGTACTGAAAGGAGCTGGGGTGCAGGAGTTTGGGGGTTACCCAGAGGAGTAGATGTGAGGGGTGCAGGAGGGAGGGATTTGTGCACCCCTCCTTTTGCTTACCATCTACATCATGGCCTCACGCCTACTCTTCTGAGTACCCCTCCCCCCGTACCCCTTCTTTTGCATTCACGGTTACACAGCTTTATTGGGGGGGGGGGGGGGGAGCAGGAGCTTAGGGGGTACCCAAAAGAGTAGATGGCAGGAGACGGGGGGTATGACAAAAGGAGGGGAGTCCCCAAGGAAGTAGATGGGAGTTTGTGGGCAGATCTCAGTTGAAGGAGGTCTTCTAGTGCTACCCCACCCCCTTGCACACATATGCCTTACTAGCATCCCCACTTTTATCTTCTTCGAACCAATTGCCAACCACCTCCTTTGCTGCACTCATAGAGACAGCTTCTATTTTGCAGCCTCCATTTTAAGCTCCTCCCTTCCAGAGGCCAACATGCCTAGCTCACCTTTGACCGACACCCCAGTTTCTGCTCTCCCAATCTCCTCCCTTGCTGCACCCATGAGATAGCTTTCCCTTGTCTTTTGCCCTCCTCCTCAATTATAACCTTCCCTTCCCTTCCAGAACACAACATGCCTAGCTCACTCTTGCTGCAGCCTCTAGGCCTATTACACCTTTGACAGACACCTCAGTGCCATCCCTCTTATTGTACCCGTAATACAGCTTGCCCTTCTATTGAACAACCCCAACTTTATCTTCCTCTTAGGCCAGCCAACTTCATTCTTGCTGCAGCTTCCAAGCCAATCACAAGCTATTGTTGCAGAAAGGAGTTAAGGTGCAGGAGTTTAGGGGTTACCCAAAGGAATAGATGCGATGGGTGCAGGAGGGAGGGATTTGTGCACCCCTTCTTTTGCTTACCATCTACACGTCTACTCCCCTGAGTGCCTCCGCTGTACCCCTTCTTTTGCATTCGCGGTTACACATCTTTCCTGGGGGGGAGCAGGAGTTTAGGGGGGTACCCAAAAGAGGAGATGGGGGAGTGGCAAAAGGAGGGGGGCTTGTGAGGGGGTCCCCAAGGAAGTAGATGGGAGGAACAGCAAAAGGGTATGACAAAAGGAGGGGAGTCCCCAAGGAAGTAGATGGGAGTTTGTGGGCAGATCTCAGTTGAAGGAGGTCTTCTAGTGCTACCCCACCCCCTTGCACACATATGCCTTACTAGCATCCCCACTTTTATCTTCTTCGAACCAATTGCCAACCACCTCCTTTGCTGCACTCATAGAGACAGCTTCTATTTTGCAGCCTCCATTTTAAGCTCCTCCCTTCCAGAGGCCAACATGCCTAGCTCACCTTTGACCGACACCCCAGTTTCTGCTCTCCCAATCTCCTCCCTTGCTGCACCCATGAGATAGCTTTCCCTTGTCTTTTGCCCTCCTCCTCAATTATAACCTTCCCTTCCCTTCCAGAACACAACATGCCTAGCTCACTCTTGCTGCAGCCTCTAGGCCTATTACACCTTTGACAGACACCTCAGTGCCATCCCTCTTATTGTACCCGTAATACAGCTTGCCCTTCTATTGAACAACCCCAACTTTATCTTCCTCTTAGGCCAGCCAACTTCATTCTTGCTGCAGCTTCCAAGCCAATCACAAGCTATTGTTGCATCAATCCGAGCATACCGCTGCCAGGATTCAAACTCATAACTGCACAAGCTCACAGTAGCACAACCGACGCATTAACCCACTGCACCACAGGCAGAACTGCTTGTGACACCTTCCAAAAACTAGGGCTTTGTTAGACGACATCGAAACTTGCCAGTAAATTAGGGGAGTGGTTAAGTGTTTGGTATAAGCAAGTGCACAGCTCACTGAATATAGGCCTCCTTTTTGGCAGGCCTCTCAAGCAGCTACGACTGTGGCTTAGTGGGCAAATGCGCCCTGCTAGCAACCATGAGGTTGTGAGTTCGAATCCAGTGTGTGCCATGCTAAATGTGCAATGTGGATTACTTAAAATTGAGCTGGGTGCTGCAAGAAGCCGCCAGGGTTGAATGGGTTATGGTAAAAATTGTGTATGTGGCCTGGGGTCGGTGGGGAGTCCTGGAAGTGATAAGGCAGCTGGGCTAAAAAGGGGATTGGGGATGGTGAACTATGAGTGCATAGTGGAATGGGGGCGAGACAGGGGCTTGCTGGGACCACTATGGGAAATGGAAGTTTGTGGGGGGTGTACCCAAAGGAGGAGTTGGAGTTTGTGGGAGGAGGGGGAGGAAGTTTAATGGGAGGGACGGCAAAAGGAGGGAAATGGAAGTTTGGGGGGTGGGTATCCAAGGGAGGAGCTGGAGTTTGGGGGAGAGGTTCATAGATGGGAGGGGTTGCTGGGTAGCATCAAGGGGTACAGGAGCTTAGGGGGTACAGAAAGGAGTTCAGGTGGAGGAGTTTAGGGGTTACCCAAAGGAATAGATGTGATGGGTGCAGGAGGGAGGGATTTGTACACCCCTACTTTTGCTTACCATCTACACGTCTTCTCCCCGAGTACCTCCCCTGTACCCCTTCTTTTGCATTTGCGGTTACACAGCTTTTCTGGGGGGGGGGGGGGGGTGCAGAAGTTTAGGGGGGTACCCAAAAGAGGAGATGGGGGAGTGGCAAAAGGAGGGGGGCTTGTGGGGGTATGGGAGGAGGGGCAAAAGGAGGGGAGTTTGTGGGTGGGGGTCCCCAAGGAAGTATGGGGGAGTGGCAAAAGGAGGGGGGCTTGTGGGGGGGTCCCCAAGGAAGTAGATGGGAGGAACAGCAAAAGGAGGGAAATGGAAGTTTGGGGGGTACCCAAGGGAAGAGCTGGAGTTTGGGGGAGAGGTTCTTAGATGGGAGGGGTTCTTGGGTAGCACGGAGGGGTGCAGGAGCTTGGGGGGTGCAGAAAGGAGTTAAGGTGCAGGAGTTTAGGGGTTACCCAAAGGAATAGATGCGATGGGTGCAGGAGGGAGGGATTTGTGCACCCCTTCTTTTGCTTACCATCTACACGTCTACTCCCCTGAGTGCCTCCGCTGTACCCCTTCTTTTGCATTCGCGGTTACACATCTTTCCTGGGGGGGAGCAGGAGTTTAGGGGGGTACCCAAAAGAGGAGATGGGGGAGTGGCAAAAGGAGGGGGGCTTGTGAGGGGGTCTGGGAGGAGGGGCAAAAGGAGGGGAGTTTGTGGGGGGTCCCCAAGGAAGTAGAAACTTGCCAGTAAATTAGGGGAGTGGTTAAGTGTTTGGTATAAGCAATTTACTAGCACCTCTAAGGCTGTGAGATTGAATGCCAAGTATGTCATAAACCCTTATGCATTTCTTTCACTCTTTAAACTCTTTGCTTTCAGTTCACTAATTAGGGGAGTGGTTAAGTGTTTGCAGCTGTGGTATAAGCAAGTGCACAGCTCACTGAGCTTGCTCACTTGGATTGCAAACAAGTGCATTGGAATAAGTGCAGTTAAAACACAGGAGTTTAAACAGAAGGAGTTTACACTCTATATGTAACATAGAATATACATAACTTTAAGTAACATTTGATTGTATGTTATATATCTATTGTAACTTGAAAAAAATGAGCTAGTATGAATAATGGTTTTGCTTAATGCATTGTGTGCAGCATGTGTTTACAGACAGAGCAATAGAAAACTTTTGCATGTATTGTAATCTTTGTAAAGTTAAAAAACTAAGAACTACTATTGTAAATGTAGGCCATGCAGCTAGGTGTTGCAGATTTTTTGTTTGGATCAGACATATAGGTCAAGTATCTGTACATTCAAAAGCATGGACTTGGCATGATACTTTTTTCGATCTACTTTGGTTAAAACATTTATTTTTGGAGCTGTCTCCCTGACATGTCAAAAGTTTCTCAAATACCTTAAAAAAAAAGCACTTACCAGATTTATTGTGCTCAACAGATAATTACAGTTCATTGCTGTAATGTATAATCATCTCTGTTGGACTGCATGCTTCAGGAAGCCTTTCCAGATGTGTCACCATAAAAAGGATGATATTAACTAAAAAGGCAACAAAGTTCCTTTCATAAGCAGACAGTTAGAAAGCTACTGCATGACTTTACTGTGTATCTCTAAATTGTCTTAAAGTTATCATACCTATTAAGTGCCTTTAAGAAAGAGGGAGAAGTGTTTTTCAGTCATGAACATTTTAAACAGAAGTATGGAGACAATGTTAAATCTTAGGGTGCACTCACACAAACACTTTAACCGATCCCGGGCATGGTTCAGCCCCTTTGGGCAGGTTCGTTTGTGTGGTGTGAGTGCAACAAACCACATCCAGGACCGGTTAATCAAACTGCACCTGAGATCACATGGAACAAGTGGTCCTGGGTGCAGTTCACTTAGAGAGTGGAACGGTTTTCTGCAGTGGTAGTGCAAACCAATCCAGAACTGCGCCAAAGATAGGAAAGATAGCACTCTGAAGTCATCTGTGCGCCAATCACATGGCAAAATATCTAAAGGCTCCCTGTGGACGAGAACATACAAGAGCAGCAGAACAAAACACACGAAAATGCAGATATCTTTGCCAAAATGAGTGAGTATCTGCAAGAACATGAATACAAAACAAGCATAAAGCTTTGTGCAAAGCTGAAGAAACTGTGGGCTCAATATCTGAAGGTACAGAATGTGCTATGTAAATATGGCAGCTCAGAGGATGAAAAGGATAAATTCCAATGGTACAGTAATGTGTACAAAATAATTAGTCATAAATCAAGTAGTGATCTGAATATCCTCAAATCACAGACTTGAGATCTTTGGCAAAATCAGTGAACATTTGAAAGAACATAGATAAGCAGCAAGGCTGGTACAAGGATTTTTGACACCCTAGGTGAAACCTTATTTTGCCCCCCATTGGCTCCACCCCTGACTCCACCCCCTTTACCCTGCTCATGTATATAGGGGAGATGGCGGGTTTGGAGACCTTTGCGGCGCCTCCACACGTATTCCTTTAGCTGTGGTCCGCAGGACCGCACCTGCACCTTTGGATCTGGCCTGAAGGCAAATAGTTGGCACCGGCTTGCTTCCTCATGCCAGCCATGGTCTGCAGGTATATGGACAGGCTAGGGTAGGATATGGACAGGCTATGGTAGTGAGCTGGAGGAGATCAGATAGTAGGAGAGAGATGAGGGGGGTTAGAAAGAGGGGGGTTGCGAGAAGGGGGATGAGAGAGAGTAAAGGGGTGAGGAGATAGAAGGGGTGAGGAGATAGAAGGGGGGCAAGAGGGAGATGGGGGTGAAAGAAGGGGGCTGAAAGAGAGAGGGGAGAGAGAAGGGGGGTGAGAGTGAAAGGGAGGTGAGCGAGAAAAAGAGGATGTTGAGAATGACACTCAGGTCACACAGGAAATTTCCATGATAAGATGTATAGTGCCCCATCCTAAAGTCATGCAGCAGGTCCCTCGGTATAAGACATACAGTGCCTCCCATCCTCAGGACACACGGGGACTTTCATTATAAGACGCATAGTGCCACCATCCTTGGAACACACAGGGGGTCCCCATTATAAGACATACAGAGTCCCCCATACATACAAAGGGTCACACAGGACACCCCATTATAAGATATACAGTGCCCCCTATCCTCAGGGCACACAGGGGTTTCCCATTATTAATTGCAGAGTATATGCTCATCCTCAGGTCACAGAGGGCAGAAAGGGGCCCCCCAATTATAAAGCAAAATAAGTCCTAATTCTAAGGTCACAAAGTGTGCCCCTCATTACAAGATGTACAAAGTCTCCATCCCCAGGTCATTCAGGGGGTACCCCATTATAAGATGTACTGAGGTCCCCATACTGGGGTCACACAAGTGGTCCCCATTAGAAGTACAGTGCCCCCATCCTCAGGACACACAGGGGCCTCTCAATATGAGCGCAGTCCCCCTAATCAACATGACAGGGTGTCCCCCATTATGAGTACACTGTCCCTGCTCAGAACACACAGGGCCCCCCATTATATGAAGTACAGTGCTCCCTCCAAACACATACATGATCCTCTCTACCCCCCATGTTCCAATACTGTACTTCCCTGTACACATATTCCATCACTGCACACATGTTGCATTGGCCATACGTAACCAATCTCACCCACTATCACACGCCCCTTCACCATAATGGTATAATGCATCTTTAAATAACTCATGTCTCCCCTTTTCCCCAGTGAATGGCCATAATCACCATCTCAGCTCCATCGTTCCTTCATCTTCCCAGCAGGGCAGAGACTCTCTGCTTTTTATTCACACACAGGAAGCCACAAACAGGATGTGACCTCACAGGATATGACAACACAGAAAATCATGGCCCCAACAGCCAATCACTTCTTCCATGCAAAATTGGATCACAGGAAATGACACTAAAGGGGAGGACTTCCACAGGAGTGGGAGGGAGAAGTGCACCTGTCTCATCCACTCGAGGCATGTACACTGCCCCCTCCACCCAGCCTAATGCATGCACATCCACCATCTTTGTCAACAGGGATCCTACTCAATACTGCCCAGAGTAACCAGTACCTAGTAAGATCATTCTACTTGTTCTTACAGGCTTGAGAAGATCTGCAGGGATATTGCTACTGGTGTTGTCAATATACAGTACAAGTATAATAACAAGGCATATATCAATGTCCTCTTATTAAAGCAGATATGTATCCAAAAGGGATAGCGTAGCCACACAGAGATAAAATAATATGTTTCTCTCGTTATGCGGACTTTGCTTCTCTAATGTGCATAGACATTTGAAGGCAAGAAGTCCAGCGCATTGCGCTTGATACTTACAAACCGGCAAAAGCCCACACACACACACAGAACACGTCTCCAAGCCCATGAGAAGGTTTTCATACTGACGGTTTTACCGCTGGTCCAGATTCAACTTAAGTGCGCTCTGCTAGAGCGCTCCTTGGTTAATTTAGACACAGGGAGACAGATGACAATCTATAAAACACACATCCTAGAATAAAATGTTCACATGAGTCCATATAATAACAATTTCCACAACAATGGTAAACAGGGTTCTACAACTGTGACAAGAAGAACCACTGGTTCTGTCGTGGATTTTATAAGCTTTGCCTATAAGCCAATAATCCAGTTGCGCTGAAAAGCACAATTATTGCTCTCTTGTATAATGCCAGGAAAGCACTCTTTTATATTTCCAAGTAACACAGACAGACGCTGGTATCACGTTGAGCTTAGCCAAGTCCTGCCTTACAATGGCAAGTCTTGTTTACTTATAGTGTAACACAGGGATAACAAAAGAGAGTGGTGGCTTCACAATCAGCCAATTAGACACTTGTATACTTTCAAACAAACTAATCAGACACATGTATATATTCAAATAGATATGCAGTAGTGACGTGTGCAAACGGTCGTGTACAGAGTCATGTGGGCAGTTTCTTGCTGGGACACAATGTACCTCGAAAAAGAAGAAAAAAAGGGCGCACCAGCCATGTGCATTATCCTTTGAGTGTAAATTTATTAAAACCAATGATGAAAAGGAATTACAAACAGTTGTAGAAGATCTCATAGTGTAAGCAAGTGCTGAGTAAATATTTTCCGGATAGACCCAACATAGTGTACAGATTGAGTCCATTGGGGGTGGCCTTGATAGAGGTAGAAGGCATCAAAGGCTTTGTAAATGTGAGGCTTATTGGGTCTTCACCCTCGGAAGTATGACCCCTAGGGGGCTCAATGAGGATCCGGAAGTTCATAAAATCACTTAATATCACAGAGCACTTTGGTTATCTGTTATTATTTGGTATTTTTTCCAAATAACCCTCCCCCCCACCTTTTTTTCCTTTGGCCCTGGTATTTACGTTGACGTCTGTATGCATTTTAGCTTGATTCAAGATCTTTTTATGATGTTTTTATGATGATATTAGTGTTCTAGTGGTACTATTATTGTTATTGTGGTGACCTCATTTATGACATTATTTCAATTTTATGAAACATGTAATTTATTTTGTTACTGACATTTGTCAGTTTTCAGTCACATGCTGCACGCAGTAACTAGAGAGAGATATTTATGTATGAGTACTATGCACTGTTCAGTATTACTACTATCATTTATTGTATGCCTCTCTTATTCACCTTTTAATACAATATATTTATGAGCTATTGATTTTAATTTATGTTACTGTTTAGTGCAGCATGTGTATACCTCCTTCAGCATATCCCCTGTGTGTCATTCCCTTGTTGGGAAGCTCCAATGTTTATTATTATTATTAATATTTTGTGGATGTTCTCCTTTACTCCACTCTTTGATCGATTCTATCATTCTATAAGTTGTGAGTTGATTTTCATGGTATGTATGTATGACAATGCACATTGTCTCCCATTCCGTATGCATCACTGTCTGGGCAGAGGTTGTGTCATCTTGCTGGGGCCAAGCGATTGTTGCGCTTCATCCCCCCTTTGTGCCTATGTAGGTCTATCTGACCTCCTCTGCGCTGCACCTAGCAATATGGCGCTGGCCCGCTCCCCATCGCCCACATCATTGTTGAGCGACAGGCGGCACGGAGGGAGTGATGCTAGGTCCGCCCCTTCCTCCAGCCTGGAACGCAGACACGTTGGCATGCGTTCCAGGCCGCAATATCAACAAGGAAGTAGGCTTACACTATGAATAATGGTGCATGCCTGGCGGCGCGGCCCCCCGCATTACATAGCTGCCATGAGCAGCCCATGAGGAGGTTGGTAATCAACCTGATATTATGGAAAAAGAGAGAATTTCAGCTTGCTACTACCATACATCATATGTATGGTATGTACTGCCATTGACAAGGGTCTAGCTATGCCCCTCATTTGGGCACCTCTTACTTTTATATATATATATATATATATATATATATATATATATATATATATATATATTTTATTATTACTATTATGGTTATCAACACTACTAGAATATTTGCAGTATTATCATTATCATTTTTATTTATTTATTGGCCCGCCCACGGATCTGGGGGTGTAAGAGGGAGGGTCCTTTAGGACTCGGTCTCATTGATTGTAGGTGCATGTTAGTACACCTACACACACATATATATAAGAGGACTGCTGAAGGAGGATTCACTGCTGTGCTCTGAGGAAGAGGGGATGTGCCCCTCGAAATGCGTCAGCTTGCAGTCACCCTTGTGAGTTCCTCTGTGACCTGTGGTGGGTCCGCTGATTTTAGACTGTATGCTGTTATTCGAAGATTGCTTACACTATGAGATCTTCTACAACTGTTTGTAAGTAATTCCTTTTTATCATTGGTTTTAATAAATTTACACTCAAAGGATAATGCACATGGCTGGTGCGCCCTTTTTTTCTTCTTTTTCGTTGTCTGTTAGGATTCCCCATCCTTGAGGGCAGCAAGGCCTGTGGCTATACACCTTTTGTCTAGTCATCCACTTGTGCGCAGGAGCATTGTTTCTACACAATGTGCCTCACATTGTGTACACTACACACATGTTTCTGATCATGACCATGTGCACATTCCCACCGCTATCTCTGGTGCAAACCATACTCTACCATGGCTCAGTAAGCCATAATTTTGTACGGTTATGCTATTGTTCCCATGTAGGCAGATCTGTTTGCCAGGTGTGTAGATGCACCATGGGGGGCCAGTCTCCTGGTGAGGCATAAGCGAACATCCATCCCTTAAAGGGCAAACAGATCTGCTGTGTCCATGGGAAGGTTTCCGCAATCAACGGTCATTCACTGACATCTGTATGTGTGAATACGCTCACATGAGCGTATTGCAGCAAAACTGACACTGGGGCACATCTGAAAACATACATTAAAAAAAATTTACACAACAGTTTTTACCACTCTTGCTCCAGCAGACATTTCTTTCTCCAAGCTGCACATTGTACTTCCGACACAGCCTGGACTTCACAAGCAGGCAGCAGGTGCAGAGCTGAGTGACAGGGCAGCTGACCAATCAGCTTCCATCTGCAGTTGGGTAAAACAGTAGCCAGACTTCCTGCTGGGAGGCAAAACTATGCAGGTAGCAGTGTAGGAGAGGCTTCGGTGTTGCTGTTCTCACTGGGGGCATGAAAAAACAAGTCACCCTGCTGCCTACGTGTAAGTGGTGCTGCTGAACCAATGCGGACACTTGCTGAACCAGTTCTTTCACTGGTTTGGGATGTGTCCCTCCTTTTCCTCCCAGGCTGTCTCTGACTCTCTCTCTCCACACAGGACAGGCCTGCTTTCTCCATCCATCCCATACATCCTCCCAGGAGCCTCTCATGGGGTCCCCAAATGAATGGTCAATCCACCCCTGGTCTCCGCGCACACACACATGGCCCCCCTTACCCGAGGACAGGATGGAGACAGGGGGTACCCCGGTGTCTGTCCACAGTACAGGGAATACCCCCTCTAGGGAAGCCATGCATGGTAAGCCCCACCCCTCCTTTGCAACCTGCCCCCTCCTCTGCTCAACAGCTTCCCCAGCTCCTCATCCCGATCCCCACAGGCAAACTAAAGCTTCCATGCTGCGCCCTCTCTTCTATGGTGTGCAGGGTGGACAGATAGTTTAAAAATACAAATCCCCAGTGAGTGGTTGGGGATCCAGATTTTGCTGCCCCCCTACTCTGGTGCCCTAGGCAGCTGCCTGACCTGCCTATTGCTAGCACCGGCCCTGATAAGCAGTGTTGTGCAAAGCTGAAAAACTGCAGGCTCAATATCTGAAGGTAAGGGATGCATTACATAAATCTGGCAGCTCAACAGATGAAAAGAACAAATTCTGCTGTGAACAAATTAATTGGTCATAAAAGAAGTAGTGATTCGAATGTCCTCAAAGCACATTCAGTTAGACCATCATCACCATCAGAGAACAATATGGCATCTGATAACAGTATGGAGTTTACAACAGCTGATAACATGATGGCATCTCCACCATTTGATATTAGTGCGGAGGACACAACAACGTCAAGCCCTCGGCCCTGTATAACAACTGCACAAAATTGTTAAAACCACTTGCCGACTGTCTCACTGAAAATATACATCATTAGTGTGACGTCAAATAACGGGGTCATGGCTGCAGCTAGCAGCCATAGCCCCAGAATTTTTTTTTCCTCAGGTGGCCAGCTTACCGATAAAAATTATCCCAGTGACCAATTTGCTGTGGGATCACATTTAGAAGCAGTGGGAGAGGTGCCCCCCCTCTTGCCTCTTCCCGGTGGTTTCCGGGCTAACGTTACCAATTGCTGAGACCGGGAACCATCCAGCGTTGGCAGGGTTTTTCCATAGAGATAAGCGATGGCAAGATAGCCACCCCTCATCTATATGCTCTTGGAGGACCAGAGCGATGTCACTTCCGGTTCTCTGGCCATGTAAATAGGTGCGCTATCACTAATAATATGTATACCAACAACCCTAAAATATTGAGTAGTATATATTTACATGAAAACAAAAACTTTTTTTGATATTTATAGTGCATGATTCACCACATTATAACAGCCACTTGCAAAGAACGTATTATCTATGATATGCTTTTTTCCTGGCGCATCATGGCAGCATACAATGGGCTGAGACGCCGCCCCAACAACCTTATAGGACTAGTTAACTATAAATCAAAGACAGACCCAGCTCACAGCATTCTCCTTTTTGTCCTCACCTAACAGGACTAGAGTCGCAAGGTATCCTTTACCATTTGTCGCCCCAGCCAGGTTCAGCCTCTCCAGGGTGGAAGTCCTTCCTGTACAGCCTCTAAATTAGCTATATGGCTGGAGCCCCATTCTGGTGGTCTGGGGGGCATAGTTCAGCCTCTTCTGGGTGGAAGTCCTTCCTGTATAGCCTCTAAATGAGCTATATGGTTGGAGCCCCATTGTGGTTGTGCAAGCCTGTCAAAGAAAGCTTTAAACAAGCTTTGGCATAAGTGGCAACATTTTCTCTTTGTTTTCCATATGCATTTCACTTCTTTTCTCTGTTTGTCAGTGCTTTCCTACACCTGTCTGCGTTGTGGGTGTTTGCCATGTCCAAGATTACTGCAGCAGTGCATGTACACTGTGAGCATGAAAGGCAGGAAGTGATGCGGACACTGTGGCCAGTTTCTTGGCTTGCCCTTTTCCAAGATGGCGATCTGAGCATGCTTAGGAAGTGATATCACAACTAATGGTTAAGGGTGCCAGTTTAAAATGGTTTTAAGGCATTTTTGGGCAACACATGGTGGTGTTCTCTACTCATGCATGCTGGATGCTTATGTGGTCATTGTTTGCAGGTATGTTTTCCTTTTTATGGCATTCACCTGGGCTTTTCCTATCTCCTTCTCAGTGTTGCTCTGGGATGACTGTGCTATTTATAGCATTTATCATTCACCTGAGCTCTTCCTATCTCCAGGGTCGGATTAAGAACATCATGGGCCTGGTGCTGAGGATTTTGGTGGGGCTTTTTATAAAAATAAATAAATAAATAAAAATGCTAACTTTTTTTGTCACAACAAATTAAATTAAATAGAGAGAGGAGAATGAGAGAGAGAGAAAGGGGGTGAGAGACGGGTGAGGGGTAAGGGAGGCAGGATGAGAGAGAGAGGAGGGATGAGAGAGAGAGAGAGAGGATGTGCATAAGTATGTGTGGGTGTGACAGCAACGCAGCAAGGCCAAGGCAAGTGACTGAAGGCACAGAACCTAGAAGGAAGACCAGGTAAAAATGGAAGAGCCCGGGACCCGCCGGATTGATCACAGAGCAGCGCTGGAGGGCTCAGTCTGATAGGTAAGTGTATCCTAATGTGCTAATATGCTGTGCATACTAGTATATTATGGCATAGCCTACCTCAGGGCCTCTACAAAGTAGTAATGTTAGCGACGTTTACTACCACTTTAATATCACAGAATCCCAGGAGCTGACCCAAGTGCATAGTTGCCAACATTTCAAAACTATTTTCAGGGACACATTTTTACCAGTGGTATATTTAGAGTAGCTGAAACCCACTATGTTCCTCTATACATCACAATAGTAATCACAAAACAAAAAAGTGAGTACTAATAATGGGCAGAACAAATATGAGGACTGAAAATATTTCTTTTAGTTGAACTAACAAAAGTGTGCCCATTCTAGAGCCGGTAACATTGAGGATATTCAATATAATTTTAAAGAACTGTTTTTGTGGGTAAGAGGCATAGAGGAGGAGTATGGATGGTACAAAAGTGGGAAGTATGTGCAGGTGAGGGAGAGGAATGTGCAGGGTATAACAGTGGGCACTATGTACAAGAGAGGAATGTGAAGGGTATGGCAGTTGCCGCTATGTACAGGAGAGGAGTGTGGGGGGTATGACAGTGGGCCGTATGCACAGCAGAGGAGTGTGGAGGGTTGACAGTGGGCACTATATACAGGAGAGGAGTGTGGAGGGTATGATAGGGGCAGTATGTACAGGAGAAGCATGTGGAAGGTATGACAGTGGACAGTATGTACAGGAGAGGAATGTGTAGGGTATGGCAGTGGGCAGTATGCACAGGAGAGGAATGTGGAGGGTATGACAGTGAGCAGTATGTACAGAAGAGAGTGGAGGATATGACAATGGGCAGTATGTACCGAAGAGGAGTGTGGGGGGTATGACAGAGGGTAGTATGTACAGGAGAGGTGTGTGGAGGGTATGACAGCGGGCAGTATGTACAGGAGAGGAATGTGGAGGGTATGACAGCGGGTATGTACAGGAGATAAGTGTATGACAGTGGGCAGTATGTACAGGAGAGGATTGTGGGGGTATTATTTAATTTTGATAATTCATTTGGGGATTTTCTCCATGCTCTTTCAGCAGCCCTACATTGCCATTTTAATTCTCTTGTCTCCTGAGAGAACCAGAGCTTATTTTTCTCAGGATCCCTTATTATAGAGATTTTTTTTTAAAGGAGCTAGGAAATCGAGGGTTTTTATAGTAGCAGCGTTGAAAAAATCAATTTTTTCAGCAAAGGACTCAGATTTAAAAAACTTAGATTATCTATATTTTGCACAAAGTGTCTGCCAAAATCATCGGCAGACACTATGGATATATTCCGTATCATTTTTACATGGATGTTTCTATTAGGAATATGAGGTTCCTTTTTATTCATTTTTACATCATGGGTAAACCAGATTAAATAATGGTCACTTCAAATCATCTTACAGGATGGGAAGAACTTAAGTAGGAGCCCACCATATAAAACCCAATCCAGGGTGTGGCCTGCCGTATGAGTGGGACCACTAACACCCTGGGTATACCTCGCACTCGCTGCAAAATTTATCAGCTGCTGGGCAACTAGATGATCAACATCATCTGCCCAACAGTTGAAATCTCCAAATACAATGTTTTTATTATAACACAAAGACTGGTTAATGAGTACTTGGCACATCTCCTCTAGGAAATCAGCTGTTTTACCAGGAGGGGTGATAAATAATCATTACCCCATGGTTTCTTCAGGTCTAAGGCTTGCCATACACTATACAATTTTCCTATTCATATTCCTTTAGATTTACCTTCAACTATGTAGTGCAAGGGCGGCCTGCCTGATTGCATACAAATTGAAAGGGTTTAGGTTTAGATTTGACCTCATATTATGTGGTTTTGGTAAATCTAAAGGAAAGTTGAACAAGAAAATTGTATAGTGTATGGCCAGCCTTAGTTTGCATTGAAAAGAGGCAAATTCAAACGAAGAAACCATTTCCTCTGTAGCAATTTTAGTGAACATCAGCTGGGAGGGAAATATAAGAGCCACTCCTCCCCCTCTCCCTGCTAATCTATCATGATTTATGATGCTATAACCATTAGGGGCTAGTTCATCCATTCTAGGGGGAGCGGCCGAGGAAAACCATGTTTCCGTGACTGCTAAATAATCCAGTTTATGTAGACAGATGGTATCATGAATAGCAGTGGCATTCTTTATAGCTGAGTGAGCATTAATTAATCCTACCACTAACCTCCCTTCAAACTTGTCTGTGCCACTTTCAGCTACTTCTAGAGCATTATAAAAAAATTTTAGGCATGTAGGCTGGGAGGCTTTGTATAAACCAAATTTCTGTAGTTTGTCAGTTACCCTCTGTGAGATCTGACCAGTTGTATTCAAAGTCTTTAGCTGATCAGATGAATCATGATTAAAAAAAACTGCACTCAGAATAGGTTACCTATAATAAAATACTAAGGTGCCCGCCTGCCTCGCTATGGACGGGCACAGACGGGCTTCTCTCTGGCGCGCCTCTGGTCAGAAGGATATTGCAGCCATACTCCGCCCAGAGAAGAGTTAAGCTGAGTCAGCTGAGTGCGGCTTCCTACTGGATTGCACTTGTCCAGGAGGGACTCTGAAAGCTCTGAGATAAGTGAAAAAGTATTGTTGATGTAGATAGCAAAGCAGCACAAGGGGATCCTGCAACTGTAAACTGTCCTGTGCAAGTGCGATTTCCTTTAGGTAGTCAAACGTCCCAGCTCCGCGCAGCGGCGTCAGGAGGATATAGCAGCCAGACTCCGCCCAGAGAAGAGTTAAGCTGAGTCAGCTGAGTGTGGCTTCCTGCTGGATTGCACTTGTCCAGGAGTGCGATTTCCTTTAGGTAGTCAAACATATGACAGTGGGCACTATGTATAGGAGAGAAGTGTATGACAGTGGGCACTATGTATAGGAGAGGAGTGTGGAGAGTATGACAGTGAGCAGTATGTACAGGAGAGGAGTGTAGAGGGTATGACAGCGGGCACTATGTACAAGAGAGAAGTGTATGACAGTGGGCAGTATGTACAGGAGAGGATTGTGGGGCGTATTACAGGGGGAACTATGTATAGAAGAGAAAAGTGGAGGGTATGACAGTGGGCACTGTGTATAGGAGAGGAGTGTGGAGAGTATGACAGTGAGCAGTATGTACAGGAGAGGAGTGTGGAGGGTAAGATGGCGGGCAATATGTACAGGTGAGGAGGATGAAGGAATCTGGGAAGGAAAAATGTAAAGGTTTGTGGAAGGATGTTTAGGGACTTTGTAGTGGTTAAGCAGGCCATACATGGAATGAAATTAAGCCAATTAAGCAGAGACCAGCCATAGTCGATCTATGTATGGGATAGCTGGTTGTACACAAGTTACACAAGTTAATCTGTTAATCGACTTGAGTACAACCAGCCTGTCAAGTTTTTTCCAAAACAATCAGTGCTGCCAGCTATAGTAAGCAACACTGATCAATGTATTCTGTGGGTAGGGAAAACTCCCCACTGGCAGAACACAAAAACACTGCAGGAGTGATTCTCCCATCCACAGGTCAGCAGGTGAGAGCATGTGTGGGGACAGGCAGGGGAGAGATGTCTGTCAGCAGGGGGGGTGTGAGGTGGTCATGGAGCGATATTAATCAGCAGGTGGGGGGAGTAACTGGGAGTGATATCTTTTGGAGTAGGGTCTGTCATCTGCAGGTTGGGAAATGGTCACCTGTGATATAACATGAAGGGAGGTGGCTAACATGGGAAGTGGCTGGGGAGTGACCTGGTTGGTGGTGAGTGTGAAATGGATGATGTGTTTCAAGTTTCTTTCACGTTTGTAGCAATGCTTACTGCCCTCTGAAAAGTGATCTGTGGTGGATTGCGTTTCAACGAGAGGTATAGCAGCAGCTGAAAGGCATTCATGAGGTACTACTGCCGCCTTCTTGTTTTGTTTTTTTTTACATAGCTGAATGGTAGTTTTACATTGTTGGACTATGCTGCTACTGCGAGCGAGTTTGGCTTGCAGTTGCAGAGTTTCCCCATGGAAATCAATAGCTATCCATTGAGCTCAATGCCTCTGACAAGAAGTGAGGAGAGGCACTGTGAGCTCATCCTCTCAGTCTGCTGCAAACAGAGTGTGCCAGCTTCTATTTAAACTGGTCGCTCTGTATGTAGCTTCTGACAGGCTGCGCAAGGAGCCCCGTATCTCCAGAACCATAGATGATAGGAGCCCCATATTGTGAACAGTTGTGGGGTAGGTCTTCAGTGACCCCTGGTGGCCGAGGCACGACCCTCGAAGTCGATCGTTATTGGGGGGGGGGGGTTTGGCAAATGGGCCTATCTTAAGGTAAGGGGCCTGGAGCTGCAGCTCCAATAGCCCCTAAGTTAAACCGGCCCTGCCTATCTCCTTCTCAATGCTTGCTTTGGGATTACTGTCATGGTGTATTTCAGTCTGCTGCTTTGCTCTTATTCTATGAGGAGTGCTGCACAGTCAGACCACTCATTGCTTGTAAGGTAAAGTGATTAAGTAAGTAGTGAAGATATTGAGAAAAAGAGAGCCAATATCTACAGCCCTCTAAAGGTCAAGACAAGTCACCACCTAAGAGCAGACATCCAGGCAATGTGGATCAAGTTCATCATCTTACCTTTCATTATCATTGCTCGCCGTCTACAAACACCACAGGTTACCAAACCTAACAGTTGCTGCGTTTGTGGTGGAAAGTCATTGCCTGACAAGCTAGTATGTCAAGTCTGCCTGGAGCAAGTGGCATACAGCCCTGCAAAGACCTTAAGGTGGAGGGAGCCCTCTACGGGCCAGCACATTCAAAAATTAAGCGCAGGAATCCAGGCAACATTGATCAAGGTCATCATCTCATCTCATTGTTATTACTCTCCATCTACAAACACCACTGGTTACCAGCCTTAATGGTTGCTGCGTTTGTGGTGGAAAGTCATTGCCTAACAAGCTAGAATGGAGGAAGTGACAACTGACAAAGAAGGGGATGTCAGGAAGTAGCAGCCTTGATTAAAGAATCGACCAAGGAGTCGATACACGAAGCCTGTACTCCTCAGTGAGTGGCTGAATTGCCTAGCAATTCCAACCAGAGCCAGTAGGTGGTGTCCAAATTGGAAAGTTTGTCTGAGGACAAAGACAATAAAGGGGGCCACAGGCTTTGACATTTGCCCAACAGAGCCTTTTGCAAGGAAAGTTAAGGATGTAATTGCCTGGGGTGAAGTGGAGGAAACTCTCCACAAGGTTAGAAAGTACTCCTTTCCCTTCATTGAATGACTGGAGGAGTTAATCCAGGAACAATGGCAGGGACCAGAGAAAAAGGCCTGTATAAACAACAGTTTGTCAAAACTGTATCCCCAGAAAGAGCCAAAGGTCAACCTGCTGCTGTCTCCTTCGATGATGAATTTATCATTAATGCGACTGACAAGACACATCACCTTGCGGTGACGTTCAAGGATGCTCAAGTCCAAAAATTAGACCTAGATCTGAAATGCTTCTACGTACTGTAGCATCTGCATGTGCCTGCAGGCCAGTAATAACATTTGCAGTGGTAGGCAGAGCAATATCAAGTTGAATGGTCAATTTTATGGAAGCCCTTGTGGATGAAGTGGAGAGAGACAAGGTAGTATCAGCTTTGTAAAAGCTGAAATTGGCGGGAGATTCTGTGGTGGAGATGTCAGTAGACTTTATTTGAAGTACTTTAACCCTTTCATGACTAAGCCTATTTTTGAAATTTGGTGTTTACAAGTTAAAATCCGTATTTTTTGCTAGAAAATTACTTAGAGTTCCCAAACATTATATATATTTTTTTAGCAGAGAATCTAGAGAATAAAATGGCGATTGTTGCAATATTTTTTATCACACGGTATTTGTGCAGCGGTGTTTTAAACGCAAATTTTTGGAAAAGGGACACTTTCATGAATTTTAAAAAATCCAAACAGTAAAGTTATCCCAATTTTTTTGTATAATGTGAAAGATGATGTTACGCCGAGTAAATAGATACCAAACATGTCACCCTTTATAATTGCACGCACTCGTGGAATGGCGACAAACTACGGTACCTATGAATTTCCATAGGCGACGCTTTAAATTTTTTTTACGGTTACCAGGTTTGAGTTACAGAGGAGGTCTAGGGCTAGAATTATTGCTCTCGCTCTGACGATCGCGGCGATACCTCACATGTGTGATTTGAAAACCGTTTACATATGCGGGCGCGACTTCCGTATGCGTTTTCTTCGCTGCGCGAGCTCGCGGGGACAGGGGCACTTTAAAAAAAATTTTTTGTTTTTTTTTATTTATTTGATTTATTTTTTTACTTTATAAATTGTGTTTTAAAAAAAAAATTTTTTTTTTTTACTTTTATTGCTGTCACAAGGAATGTAAACATCCCTTGTGACAGTAATAGGTGGTGACAGGTACTCTTTATGGAGAGATCGGGGGTCTAAAAGACCCCCCATCCCTCCTTTACACTTCAAAGTATTCAGATCGCCGAAAACGGCGATTCTGAATACTGTGTACTTTTTTAAATTCGGCGCCATTGGCAGCCGAGTAAACGGGAAGTGACGTCATGACGTCGCTTCCGCGTTTACAACGAGAAGGCTGGAACGAAGCCGCCCACGGCTTCGTTCCAGCCCGCCCCCAGCCGCCGAGGGCGGCCGGTTGGACACCGAGCTTCCCGATCGCACGGGAGGCCCGGTAACAGCGGCGGGAGGCGGCGGGAGGGGGGGACGTCCCCTCCCGCTCCTCCGGTATAACAACCGAGCGGCTTTTAGCCGCATCGGTTGTTATACTCGGGTAGCCGATCGCCCGCTGTAAACAACGGTACCGGGATGATGCCTGCAGCTGCGGGCATCATCCCGGTATAACCCCGGAAAGCCGAGTACGCATATCTGCGTACGGTCGGCGGGAAGGGGTTAAGAGTGATGTTATTACTCTCCATCTACAAACACCACTGGTTACCAGCCTTAATGGTTGCTGCGTTTGTGGTGGAAAGTCATTGCCTAACAAGCTAGAATGGAGGAAGTGACAACTGACAAAGAAGGGGATGTCAGGAAGTAGCAGCCTTGATTAAAGAATCGACCAAGGAGTCGATACACGAAGCCTGTACTCCTCAGTGAGTGGCTGAATTGCCTAGCAATTCCAACCAGAGCCAGTAGGTGGTGTCCAAATTGGAAAGTTTGTCTGAGGACAAAGACAATAAAGGGGGCCACAGGCTTTGACATTTGCCCAACAGAGCCTTTTGCAAGGAAAGTTAAGGATGTAATTGCCTGGGGTGAAGTGGAGGAAACTCTCCACAAGGTTAGAAAGTACTCCTTTCCCTTCATTGAATGACTGGAGGAGTTAATCCAGGAACAATGGCAGGGACCAGAGAAAAAGGCCTGTATAAACAACAGTTTGTCAAAACTGTATCCCCAGAAAGAGCCAAAGGTCAACCTGCTGCTGTCTCCTTCGATGATGAATTTATCATTAATGCGACTGACAAGACACATCACCTTGCGGTGACGTTCAAGGATGCTCAAGTCCAAAAATTAGACCTAGATCTGAAATGCTTCTACGTACTGTAGCATCTGCATGTGCCTGCAGGCCAGTAATAACATTTGCAGTGGTAGGCAGAGCAATATCAAGTTGAATGGTCAATTTTATGGAAGCCCTTGTGGATGAAGTGGAGAGAGACAAGGTAGTATCAGCTTTGTAAAAGCTGAAATTGGCGGGAGATTCTGTGGTGGAGATGTCAGTAGACTTTATTTGAAGTACTTTAAGAGTGATGTTTCCCATGGTCATGGCAAAGAGGGCATTATGGCTGAAGCCATGATCGGTGAATCCCATTTTAAAATCAGTGCAAGATACCAAACAACGGCGCCAATCTATTTGGGAGTAGACTGGATACAGCCATCTCAAGGGTGACCACTGACAGGTTAGGGCAGATATCATCTGACAAAAATCAGAAAAATTAGAAAGGTCCAACATATAGAGGGCATCTCCCGGGTAGAGGTGAGAAGGGAAAATCCTACGGACAGGGAAAAGATTACAAAATGAACTAGAAAGTACCCAATCTTCATTCTTGACAAAACAGCAGAAGTCCTGTTAAGAGTGCCTCTGGGAGCCAGATGAAGCTCTGCACACACACGCCTGGATGAAAAATATTCAGGATCAGTAGGCCATATCAGCTATATTGGTGGAAATTTAGGAAATATTCACCGTCCGATCGCTTCCAGCCAGCCAGGCTACCGGATTTGATGGAAAAGTAAAAAATTTTGGTCCAGTTTGTAGCTGAATTAAATAAAAAATGAGCGATCGTGAAGGTTCCAAGTGCCCAGAGAAGATAGGGATTTGGTTAACCTCTGTTCCTAGTAAAAAAAAACAATCAGGCGATCTGTGCCCTGTGCTAGACTTGATAAAACTCAACAAGCACAGAAAGTTGGAGTTGTGCAAGACAGAGAACCTCCAATCAATTCTATTATTGATAAATCTGAGATTGGATTATTGGATTCTCTCTGTAGTTTTATCAGACAGCTACTTGTCCCAATCCATCCTGCATTTCAGTTCCACTACCAGTTTCAGTGTCCCCCCTTCTGTCTGTCCACCTCCCCCTGGACATTCACAAAATGTCTGCTAATACTGTCTGCAATAGCGAGGGGGATGAAAATACACCACTACTTGGACGGCATCCTTCTTCTAGCCAGCAATTTGGAGAGGCTTGTCCTGCATCAGGATGCTCTGCTACGCAATCTACAAAATTTTGATAGATAATTAATTGGAAGAGCTTCCTCTGCCCAGCCCAAGAAATAGCATTCCTGGGGGCATTTTTGGATACACAGAAAAATTCAGTAGAACTTCCACGAGGGAAGATCCATCCAGAGAAAGTCAAAGGTGCTTTGGGAGCGAAGTCTCTTCGAGCAGAACAGTGTCTGAGTATTCTTGGTTCTTCTTAACTGTCCAATTGTTGTTTTCGAATGAAACGTTATCACATCATAATCCCAGCCAGAAAGGTTAGGGGATGCATTTCAAACAGCAGGCTGCTCAAGGTCATGGGATGTTCAGCTTATGAGACATAGTATTGAATGCCCTTGAACTGAGAGCAGTGTTCAAAGCCCTTCTGCCAGTCACTCTTTTTATAAGAGGAACAAGAGTTGTACTGTGCCTAGACAGCAGTGGAAGGGTATGTCAGTGGACCTTCCAGTATCAATAGTTGCAATAATACCATTTTGGCTTAGGAGGCTCTGGTTCCTGTCTCTCCTACAGTTGAGCATTGAGTCACTACTGCTTCTGCCAGTGATGACTAATCTGCTCTCTCATGGCCAGTTTTGCCATCCAGCCCCACGAGACTACTTTTTATAGAATGGAAGTTGAGAGGCGAAGGCACCAAGTCAAGGGTGCTCAGTGCAGGTAGTGGCTACCTTGTGTAGCTAGAGAGGTTTCAGTGAATAGGACGTACCAGAGAATATGTATAAAAATTTACAGATCTCATGCAGCAAAAGCCTGGAGTCCTTTATTGCCAAAACCAGCCAAGGTTCTGCAGTTCTTACAACTGGGCCTGGACAGTGGCCTAGGTTCAAATATGTTTAAAAGTTCAAAGTTCGCACTTACAGGGGTTTAAGCTGCCCTTAACCCTTTAGTGATGCATTCTTAAAAGACTTGCATGAAGTTATAGACCTGCCAGAAAGCCATTGTTTCTTAAGTAGGACTTGCTTATTGTCCTCAGCTTTATCAAGGCCTCATTTCTATCCTACAGAATTGGTTACACTCTGCAATCTATCCCTGAGGACCAAATTTCTGGCTGCTACGAGCTCAGTGAAAAGGGTGTCAGAGCTGCAGGCTTTGTACTCAAGCAGCCTCATCTAACGTTTTACCCGGACAGAATAGTCCTAAAACCCTCAGACCACTTTTATCTCTAAGGTGTCTTTCTCCATTCACTTTAACCAGGAAGTCAATTTACCATCTTTCTGTGGTGAAGTGAGAGAACCACATCCCCTGGATGTTGATCTAACTCTGATGGCCTGCTTGGTAGCTAGCTTTTCATTCGGGAAAGCTGAAATCTGTGCTTGGTTCTGGCATGGCTTAAGGCAGGGTCAGTCAGCATCAACATGTACAGTCACCTCCTAGATTGTTAAGACAATTAAAAGAGCCTACTCTTCTCAAGACCTTCCTGTTCCAGAAGACTTAAGAGCACATTCAACTAGGGATGGGCCGAACACCCCCCGGTTCGGTTCGCATCCAGAACATGCGAACGGACCGAAAGTTCGCACGAACATTAGAACACCGTTAAAGTCTATGGGACTCAAACGTGAGAAATCAAAAGTGCGAATTTTAAAGGCTAATATGCAAGTTATTGTCCTAAAAAGGGTTCGGAGACCTGGGTCCTGCCCCAGGGGACATGTATCAATGGAAAAGAAAGTTTTAAAAACAGAAGTTTTTTCGGGAGCAGTGATTTTAATGATGCTTAAAGTGAAAAAATAAAAGTGAAATATTCCTTTAAATATCGTACCTGGGGGGTGTCTATAGTATGCCGGTGAAGTGGCGCATGTTTCCTGTGTTTAGAACAGTCCCTGCACAAAATGAGATTATTAAAGAAATAAAAGTCATTTAAAACGACTTGCGGCTGTAATGTAATGTCGGGTCCCGGCAATATGGATGAAAATTATTGAGAAAAATGGCATGGGTACCCCCCAGTCCATTACCAGGCCCTTTGGGTATTGTATGGATATTAAGGGCAACCCCGCACCCAAATTAAAAAAAGAAAAGGCGTGGGGCCCCCAGACCCTATATACTCTGAACAGCAGTATACAGGCGGTCCAAACAAGACAGGGACTGTAGGTTTGTTCTTATGTAGAATCTGTTTGTAATTTGGAACAGGTACATTTTGTAAGTGTAGCTCCAGTCAAAAAAATCTAAATTTAAGCATTTTGGAAAACATAGGGAAGGGTTATCACCCCTGTAACATTTGTTTTGCTGTCTGTGCCCCTGTTCAGAAGATTTCACCTCACTTTCTGTCCCAATTACAATTGGATTTTGAAAATTTGGGATTTTTAAGGGAAACAAGGATTGGTGATAAATCAGTGGAGGAGACACCTTTTTCCCATATTAACTCTTACAGGAGAGAATTTCCCTTCCTAGGGGTAGATTTCCTCTTACTTCCTGTTGTCTCCGTTTGTAAGTAGGAGTCGTTTGTAAGTCGGATTTTTGAAAATAGGGGACCGCCTGTATATACTATACGGCCTGCCCTATACACTCTGTGGAAAATTGGGCCTTAGGTGTTGGTGGTACCAGAACACTGTAAGCCCTCACAGTTACTCTTGCTGGGCACTGGAACGGGCCCTGCTGTGAAATATTATATCAAGAATTGTAATTACATGCTCCTTATAAACAGGGGCAGAAAAATCGCACCTTAGGCAGTGGTGGTGGTGGTGGTGGCACAACATTGTAAAGCCTCACAGATACTTTTGTTGAGTGCAGGCACAGGCACTGCTGTGAAATATTAGATCAAAAATTGTAATTACACGCCCCTGTTAAACAGGGCCAGAAAAATTGGGCCTTAGGCAGTGGTGGTGCCACAACACTGCAACCCCTCACAGATACTCTTGTTGAGCGCAGGAACAGGCCCTGCTGTGAAATATTATATCAAGAATTGTAATTACATACCCCTGTTGAACAGGGGCAGAAAAATTGGGCCTTTGGTGGTGGTGTGGTGGTGGTGCCACAACACTGTAAGCTCTCACAGTTACTCTTGGTGGGCGCAGGAACGGGCCCTGCTGTGAAATAGTAGATCAAAAATTGTAATTACACGCCCCTGTTAAAGAGTGGCAAAAAAATTGGGTCTTAGGCACTGGTGGGGGTGCTACAACACTGCAACCCCTCACAGATACTCTTGTTGATAGCAGGTGCCGGTGTGTGCACAGCAGCCGCACAGATAAAGGAACCACCATAAAACAGGAGGGCCCAAGCCTAAAATGTAAAGCAGACGACAAGGATTAAAGATAAAGAAGCTATATACTAATTGGACTATCCTGACCATCCTGAAGTCTGCGGTGTATGCTGTCAAGACCTGGTTACTAACATTTGGTCCCTGCAGAGGGCGAAATCTGCAAGCTCGTAAGACCTTGCCACAGAGGAGGTCCAACAATAGGGGTAAGCGCACACCTATTACTCTCTCTCTGCAATCAATGCATGTCCGATAGAAAATTACTTCGATCTATCAGTCCTTATGGCTTGGTGACTAGACAAATCAAACGGACTTTTATTTTTATTGGAATTATTCTTTTATGGACAGATTATAGGTGGTGTTGATGCCTGATTATCGATTTTTAGCACATAACTATTTTTTGTTATAAGGTTTATGCACTTATTGTTACTTTTTAATTGGGATTTACATGCATATATCGTGTTTCCTAAACACTTTTCAATTATATTATCACTGCTAGCGCAATTAAGTTTTATTTTGGATAGCAGGAATGAGCCCTGCTGTTAAATATTTAATCAAAAATTGTAATTACATGCCCCTGTTAAACAGGGGCAGAAAAATTGGGCCTTAGGCAGTGGGGGTGGTGCCACAACACTGCAGCCCCTCACAGATACTCTTATTGAGCGCAGGAACGAGCCCTGCTACAAAATATTACAGCAAAAATTTTAATTACATGCCCCTGTTAAACGGGAAGAAAAATTGGGCCTTAGCCACTGGTGGTGGTGCCTAGAACCAAAAATGTTCTTAGAAGTTATCAACATGAACATTGAGGAGGAATAGGATAGTCACTCAGCATAACAGGATAGTCACTCATAGGCAGTCTTCAAGGGATCTCACATTCATAAAAAAATTATTCGGTTACATCAGCATCAGGTGCTTCGTAGCTGGTGATCCAAGACTGATTCATTTTTATGAAGGTGCCAAGACATTGCCTTCCACATGTTGGTAGAGAGCCAGAATGGCCTTCCGAGAAAAAAAATTGGCGTTTGGGAACCTGCCACTGAGGTACCACACATTCAACAAATTCTCGAAAGGGGGCAGAGTCTACCAGCTGAAAAGGCAGCAGTTGGAGTTCTAGCAATTTAGCCAAACTAGCATTCAGCCGCTGAGCATGTGGATGGCTGGGACCAAATTTCTTTTGCCAGTTTAGTAACTAGGGTAGGGAAATTTGCCTGCTACAATCGGATGTTGGTGTACCGCTAGCAAATTGCCCGCAAGTGCTTGGGACACCTAATTCTACACCTTCATTCCTCTCAGTGCAGGTCTCTGAGAGGACTGAAGTTATAGTGGGGTTGGAGATCCTAGCTGATGAGGAGCAAGGAGAGGTCCGCCTTGTTCTTTGGTGTGGGTCTTTTAAGTACTGTTGCCAACGGAATGCATGGGAGCTCGACATATGTCTGGTCAAGCATGAGGAGGATGAGGGCAGCTTGGTCATCCACTCTACCAACTATTCTGCATGTTGCGGCTCAACACGGCCAGCTGCCGAAAAAAAGGACAAGCGTGCCCCACAGCCACCTGCTGAAGATGCACCCTGTCCACGACCAGCACTATTGGCTGTAGACACAGAGCCTGCTTGCCCTCTTTTAGTGGCCTGTGAGTGTCTGCCTCTCTTTGGTGGCCTTCCAGACATACTGTACAATTAGATTAGCAAAACAACGCCTGAAAACAGTACACCAGGAATGGCCTCAGTCAGGTATAGGCTTGGCAAGACTATATATACAAGCCTGTATATATATATATTAAATGAACTGCAGCTCACTGAGTCACCTGCCTGAAAGTGTCTTTGAACACGTACTCCAGGAATGGCCTACAGTCAGGCATAGGCTTGGCTGCACTACAATGCAGTGGATATATATTTTATGAACTGCACTTCACTGAGTCACCTGCCTAAAAGTGACTTTGAACATGTACTCCAGGCATGGCTTACAGTCAGGTATAGGCTTGGCTGGACTACAATGCAGTGGATATATATTTTATGAACTGCACCTCACTGAGTCACCTGCCTAAAAGTGTCTTTGAACACGCACTCGAGGAATGGCCTACTGTCAGGTATAGGCTTGGCTAGACTATATATATACAAGCCTGTATATATATATATATATATTAAATGAACTGCAGCTCACTGAGTCACCTGCCTGAAAGTGTCTTTGAACACGTACTCCAGGATTGGCTTACTGTCAGGTATAGGCTTGGCTGGACTACAATGCAGTGGATATATATTTTATGAACTGCACCTCACTGAGTCACCTGCCTGAAAGTGTCTTTGAACACATACTCCAGGAATCAGCTATAGGCTTGGCTTCACTACAATGCAGTAGATATATATTTTATGAACTGTACCTCACTGAGTCTGAAAGTGTCTTTAAACACGTACTCCAGGAATGGCCTGCAGTCAGGTTTAGGCTTGGCTAGACTATATACCATATTTATCGGCGTATAACACGCACCGGCGTATAACACGCACCCCAAGTTTAGGAGGGAATTTTAAGGAAAAAAAACTTTTAGGAGGGAAGTTTAAGGGAAAAAAACTTACATTTAAATGCCCATCATTGCAGCCTTCTCAGTGCAGTCTTGCCCCAGTGCAGCCATGTCAGTGCAGCCATGTCAGTGCAGCCTTGTCAGTGCAGCCTTGTCAGTGCAGCCTTCCCCAGTGTCCATTGCAGCCTTATCCCAGTGAATCCTTGCCCCAGTGCAGCCTTGCCCCAGTGCAGCCTTGCAGCTCGCAGTTTGAAACTGCGATCCTGTGATCCCCTGCAATCCTGAGCTTCAAAATCGCCGACCGCGATTTGAAAATGGCGCCACCGGTGCCGAAATACACAGATCCGGTCCTCGGCTCTTCTCGGCGGCTCTCGTTCCCTTTCGGCTCCACTCGTAGTCCCGACCGGGATGGGTGTGACTGTGAGCGGAGCTATCCGAACCTAGCCGAGTACACTTGGCTAGGTTCGGGCGGCACTCGAGTGAAGCCGAAAGTGGCCGAGAAGAGCCGAGGACCGGCTCTGTGTATTCCGGGCCGGCGGTGCCATTTTCAAATCACGGCCGGCGATTTTGAAGCTCAGGATCGCAGGGGATCGGCGTATAACACGCACCCGCGATTTTCCCCTGATTTTAAGGGGAAAAAAGTGCGTGTTATACACCGATAAATACGTTATATATATATATATATATATATATATATATATATATATATATACACAAGCCTGTATATACATATATATGAAATACACTGCAGCTAATTGAATCAACTGCCTGCCTGAAGTAGATTAGAAATAGTACAGCAGGAATGGTCTGCAGTAAGATCTAGGTAACTGAATAAACTGCCTGCTCAAAGTAAATGAAATTACACTTTCTCTCTCTCTCTCTCTCTCTCTCTCTCTCTCTCTCTCTCTCTCTCTCTCTCTCTCTCTCTCTCTCTCTCTCTCTCTCTCTCTCTCTCTCTCTCTCTCTCTCTCTCTCTCTCTCTCTCTCTCTCTCTCTCTCTCTCTCTCTCTCTCCAGCAACACACTACACAGGGCCAACATGTAGGTGGCCTTATATAGTGTGGGGCATGTACTTAACCCTCTGAGTCATAATTGGCCAAAGGCACCCTACCTTTGGCCAATTATGGCTCTGTTTGCTTACGGCGCTATGATTGGCCAAAGCATGCGGGTCATAGTGCATGCTTGGCCAATCATCAGCCAGCAAAGCACTTCGATAACACAGTGCCTTATGGGCCGTGAGGCGCCGCTTGAATTTGGCGCGAACGACCCATAATGTTCGATGTTCATTGAACGATCGAACAGCCGATGTTCGAGTCGAACGCATGTTCGACTCGAACAGTCAGCCCATCCCTACATTCAACCAGGGCAGTGCCAGCTCTGTGGACAGAGCAGTGCTGATTGTCTCCTGAGGCTATTTGCAAATCAGCAATATGGTCCAGGACACCTTCATTATGCTTTTATTAGGTTAACCCAGCTCAGCTCACGACAGTAACATTTGGAAAATTTGTTGTGCTCACTTACACTACTGACCATTACAACATTTTTATTGCACCCTCCCGTATCGCGAGTTAGTTCCCATTGTATGCTGGCATGATGCACCAGTAAATTGGAAATTTGTATACTCTCCTTTCTGTAACTTTTCTTTCCTGGTCCATCTTCATGGCAGCATACAGATTCCCACTGAAATGGTGAGCGTTACAGAGAATGCTGTGAGCTGGGTCTGTCTTTGATTTATAGTTAACCAGTCCTATCAGGTTGTGGGGGCGGAGCCATAACCCATTGTATACTGCCATGAAGATGCACCAGGAAAGGAAAATTACAGAAAGGTGATTATACAATTTTCTGTTTTCCTGGTGTGGTAAAACACAGTGTCACCCCCCAATATTTTTTCCCATATAAGACTACATATAATGGCAATAGTAGTGTTGTTAATAACTATAAAGCAACTAGCAAATTTAACTAACAATAAGAAATGAAAAAAAATTAATTCTCCCAGGAAATAACCCCCCAGCATCAGTGCCAGTTTCTGCAATAACAATCCCTAGCATTACTGTCAGTTTCCGCAATAATGATCCCCAACATTACTGTCAGTTTCAGCAAAAATAAACCGCCAGCTTTGGTGCCAGTTTCTGCAATGACTCCCAGCATTGGTGCCAGTATCTTCAATAATATCTTCCAGCATTGGTACCAGTTTGTGCAACGATCCCCAGCAGTTGGGTGTCAGTTTCTGCACTAATAACTGCCAGCATTGGTGCCAGTATCTGCAATGATCCCCAGCATTGGTGCCATATTATGCAATGATCCCCAGCCTTGGTGTCAGTTTCCTTAATAATAACTGCCAGCACTGGTGTCAGTATCTGCAATGATTCCCTGCATTAGTGCCAGATTATGCAATGATCCCCATCATTGGTGCCAGATTATGCAATGATCCCCAGCAGCAATAATCTACAGCTTTGGTGCCAGATTATGCAATGATCCCCAGCATTGGTGTTTGTTTCTGCAATGATCCCCTGCATTATTGTCAGTTTCCGGAAAAATAACTATCAGCATTGGTGCCAGTTTGTGAAACGATCCCTAGCATTGGTGCCAGATTATGCAATGATCCCCAGCATTGGTATCAATTTCCGGAATAATAACTGCCAGCATTGGTGCCTGTTTCTGCAATGATCCTCAGCAATGGTGCAGTAGCTGCAATAATAGCCCTCAGCATAGATGGTCAGTGGAATTATGCTATTTTAAATCCTGTAGCATAAAGGAGCTAAATAACACTGGCCACTAATTCAGCAAAGGGGCTCAATTAACACTGCCATTGATCAATAATGGTCAGTGGCCAGTGGCTGTGTTAATTAACCCCTTTGTGCTGTATTAGTGGTCAGAGTTAACCACTTGCATACTGGGCACTTAAACCCCCCTCCTGCCCAGAGCAATTTTAAGCTTTCAGCGCTGTCACACTTTGAATGACAATTGCGCGGTCATGCAACACTGTACTCAAATACATTTTTTATCATTTTTTTCACACAAATAAAGCTTTCTTTTGGTGGTATTTAATCACCACTTGGGTTTTTATTTTTTGCTAAACTAACAAAATAAACATTTTTCATAGTTTGCAAAAAAATTTTGCAAACAGGTAATTTTTCTCCTTCATTGATATTTGCTGATGAGGCTGCACTGATGGGCACTGATAGGCTGCACTGATTGTCACTGATGGGCCCTGATGGGCTGCACTGATAGGCACAGATAAGGCGACACTGATAAGCACTGATAAGACGGCACTGATGGGCAATGATAAGATGAGGCATCACTGATGGTCCCTGATAGGTGGCACTGGTGAGTGGCACTGATGGGTGGTACTGATGGGTGGCACTGATGGGCACTGAAGGGCACTTATAGATGTCTCTGATAGATGGCACTGATAGGTGGCACTGGGCACTGATGGGCACTGGTAGGTGGCACTGATGGGCACTGGTAGGTGGCATTGAAAGGCAGCACTGGTGATGAGGCACTGATTGGTAACATTTATAGGGGGCACTGTGGGCAATGATAGGTGACACTGTGGGCACTGATGGGTGGTACTGTGGGCACTGGTAGGTGGTGCTATTAGGCACTGGTAGGCAGCACTGTTGGGCACTGATTGTGCACTGGTAGGTGGCATTGGCAGGTGGCACAGGTGGGCTCAGATGACTCTGCAGAGGCTCTCCACGATTGGGACTGATGTCCCTCTCAGCCGCCGGCGATCGCCTTTTTTTTTTCATCGCGAGGAGAAAAAATAGCCGATTACCGGCTATGTTTACATCACATTATCAGCTGTCATTGGCTGACAGCTGATCACATGGTAAGGGGTCTGGATTGACCCCTTACACCGATCTCTGATCAGCCGAGTCTCATAGACTCGTTGATCGAAGAGTGTGCCGCACACGCCCTGCAGGGGGCACGCAGGCCACTCGAGCACGGGAGGACTTCTATTAACGCCCTCCTGGCAAAGTAGGTCCGTAGCCATCATTCGGCTATAGCGTGGACGGGAAGAGGTTAATTAACCGACTTGTATTACAGCATGAATGGGTGAATTTACACTGACACTGGCCACTAATGCAGCACAAAGGGGTTAATTAACTTCCACTGGTCACTAATGCATTAGAGATCAATGGTAGTGTTCATTAAAACCTTGTGCTGAATTAGTGGCCAATGTCAGCACATTAACCCCTTCATGCTGCATATTACTGGTTAATGGCAGTGTTAGTTACCGTAATTAATCCCCAATCACAAAACCCACCATGGTTCCCAAGGCATTAACCAGTCCAGTGCACTGGAAAAGTCCTATGGCTGAATCACTGCAACATTACACATATATTCTCCTCTGTCTGTCTCTGCTCACTTACCTAATCCAAGCAACATGCACGCTCCCTCGCGGTGCCTCTCTCTCTTCCTGTCCCAGCCTCTGAATTACATCATGACAGAGGCGGGGACTAGAAATGATCTGTGGGGCCGAGTTCACTGTGCCTGATAGAGAAGTGTAATGGATGTCTAATAGTGCCGAGTGCAGGAGGCGCACAGGGAGCGTTCCTGCACTCGGCACCCCGCTGCAGTTCTGCAAGGGCACTTTGCAGGGTCCGACTTAAACAGTGATCTGTGTACTTTAGCCCGCACTGTCATCTCTTCCCCTCCTTGTCCAGCTCTTGGTATCACCCCTCTGGCGGGTGTCATCCGGGTGCGCCCCGTGCCCCCCCATAACAATGCCACTGATTGCCCCTCTATTGTTGTTATGCTGGCAGATCAACTTTTTGCTTTGTTCACTTAAAGTGGAACTTTAAAGAAAAAATTAAAAATTGTGGACAAGCAGGATCTTTGATGCAGAAGAGAAAAAACATGACTGAACTCTTCACATACATGGGATTGATATAATTTTTGGCCGGCCAATAAAGAAATGGCCCTGGATCGATACCCGAAAGCCAATGGGCTAAAGATGTCAGCGGCCAGCAGGGAGCTTTGGGGGATCACAGCGCTGGAGAACAGGTGAGTATAGTGCCGCTTTAAACATTTAATGCCTGGAAGGATTTGCCCCCTTAATGACCAGGCCATTTTTTTGCGATACGGCACTGCGTTGCTTTAACTGACAATTGCTCGGTCCTGCGACGTTGTACCCAAACAAAATTTATGTCCTTTTTCCCACAAATAGAGCTTTCTTTTGGTGGTATTTGATCATCTCTGTGGTTTTTATTTTTTGTGCTATAAACAAAAAAAGGGCTACAGTTTTGAAAAAAAAAATATTTTTTAACTTTTTGCTTTAATAATATACAAAAAATAAATAAAAAACAAATGTCTTCATCAGTTTAGGCCAATATGTATTCTATATATTTTTGGTAAAAAAAAAAAAATCGCACTAAGGGTATATTGATTGGTTTGCGCAAAAGTTATAGCGTCTACAAAATAGGGGAAATATTTATGGCATTTTTATTATTTATTTATTTTTTACTAGTAACGGTGGAGATCTGCAATTTTTAGCGGGACTGTGACATTGCGGCAGACAGATCGGACACTTTTGACACTTTTTTGGGACCAGTGACATTTATCCAGCGATTAGAGCTAAAAGTAGCCACTGATTACTGTATAAATGTCACTGGCAGAGAAGGAGTTAACACTAGGGGGAGATCAAGGGGTTAAGTGTTCCCTAGGGAGGTGTTTCTAACGGTGGGGGCAGTGTACTGACTAGAGGAGGAGAGAGAGATTGCTATTCCTGATCACTAGGAACAGCAGATCTCTCTCTACTCCCCTTTCAGAACGGGGATCTGTCTGTTTACTGTTTACATTGACAGATCCCCAGTCTGGCTCTCTGAGAAGCGATTGCGGGATGCTGGCAGACATTACGGCCGCTGGCCACGCTCTTCGGCTCCAGCGTCGTACTGCGAGCACGCACGCGCGCTTTCGCTCTTTAGCCACTTGCTCCCCACCCTTTTACAAAACGACAGTGGCAAAGTGGTTTGAATACCCTGACCGGACATCATATGACGTCAGCCAGGATGCCCCAGGGGCGTGCACTACGGCGATCGGGATGACGCTTGTCCCTCGGACACAGCATATCCCCGATCAGGGTAAACAGCCAATGAAATTGGCTGTTTACCATGTGATCGGGTGTGTCCAATAACAGCCAGTCACATGTCAAAACAAATTGTGTTCGCGCCCAATGCGCGCCGCCGGGGGGCGTGCATTTCACCAATCGGAGATGGCGCCATTGGTACCGCCATCAGCACCGCCATCGGTACCATCTGGATCTGACAGCCCATCTGTCACACAGGCCGCCATCAGTACCACTAACAGTACCGCTATCAGTACCACCATCAGTACCGCCATTGGTACCATCTGGATCTGACAGCCCATCTGTCACAGCCCATCTGTCACAAAGGCCGCCATCGGTACCGCCATCAGTACTGCCATCTGTACCATCTGGATATGACAGCCCATCTGTCACACAGGCCGCCATCACTACCATTAATGGTACCGCTATCACTATCGCCATCGGTACCATCTGGATCTGACAGCCCATCTGTTATAGCCCATCTGTCACACAGGCCCACCATCACTACCGCCGCACAGTCCCGCCATAAGTACCATCACACAGGTCATCAGTGACCTGTCAGTACCATCACACAGGCCCGCCATCAATGAGCTGTCAGTAGCTGCACCAGTTCCGTCACACAGGCCCGCCAAAAGTGCCGCCATCATGTCTAGAAGAGTTTATACAGCTAAGGAGGCATATAACATCCTTACCATGTCGGATAATGAATCAGATATCTGATTCTGGTTCAGAATACAAGCTAGTGGAGGGTAGTGGATCGCAGAGTCCGAGTCAGTGGAGGAAACCGCCCCTTCTAAAAGAGATTTCTGCATAATTTTTGTGTTACTTACAATAAACACTAATGCAGCACATTGGTGTGAAAGGCACTATAAAGACTAATGCTGTGTACACACGATCGGATTTTTCCAACGGGAAATGTTGGATGTGAGCTTGTTGGCGGTAAGTCGGACCGTGTGTATGCTCCATCAGACATTTGTTGTCGGACTTTCCACCAACAAATTTTGGCTAGCATGTTCTCAAATTTTCCGCCAACAAATGTTTGTTGTCAGATTTTCCGATCATGTGTACACAAGTTTGTTGGACAAAAGTCCAAAGTACAAACATGCATGCTCGGAATCAAGGACGAGCCGGAAGCGCTCGGTCTTGTAAAACTAGCGTTTGTAATGGAGATATCATATTTGTGACGCGGCAAATTATAAAATCTCTCAATGCAGCGCATTCTCTTCTTCTTTATAATGGGATAATAATGAAGCTGCTTTGCTGCTTATATTCACAGAGTTCTGACATACGTATTTCTTTTTTTTCCTAGTGATCACCAGAATAATAATTTTTTTGTGTGTTTTTTTTCTAGTGATCTCCAGAATAATATTTTTTTTGTGTTTTTTTTCTAGTGATCTCCAGAATAATTTTTTTTAGTTTTGTGTGTCAATTTACCACAACACCATTATTATCTTGTATTTTTTAAACTCAAAGACACCAACTATGTTAGTGTCCCTTGTTAATTTGACATTGTATTTTTGAAATGTACCTGCCTACTCACAAACTGTCCTTTTTGAAGTAAAACACATAGCCAAGTATTTGTCAAAACAAACATTTTTAATTTAACAAGGAGCACAAGGTCATATCAAAATAAAGAGGAAGGCAGCGATGGAGAAACAATTGGAATTGGTGAAGTCTTTGTACCCCAGGGCAGACATCAATTATTTGACTGTCAAAATTGGTAACCTGAGGAGTACATTTAATAGGGGACACAATACAGTCCAGGACTCCGAGAGATCGGGAGCAGCAGCATATGACATATATGTCCCGAGGCTGTGGTCTTACAACAGCCTGCGTTTTTTGCCAGACCACACCAAACCCAGGCCATCACTCTCAACACTTCCTTCCAAACTTCCTTACATGCTGCTGTGGTGGGTGAGGTGGCTGTGTTGTTGGTGGAGGTGGTGGAGGAGCATGGACCAACTCACAGAGGTGTGTTTGATGGGTGAGTTCGCCCATCATCCCCTTGTTTAGGGCCTGCAGAATTATCTCCTCACATATAGTGCACTGGGCCTCCTCCATCTGTTTTAATTTATTTGCTGTGATGCATCAAAATGCCTCCTGGCCATCAGGGACCGTGCTAATTGCCACAGTAGCATGTCTAAGGAAAGCAGCCGTGGCCTCCTCCAGGTTCCTTGCCTTCCTGGCCCTTTTGGTTGGAGGGCGGAGGGGAGGAACTTGAGATTCAGGCAAGGCTGCTTGCCACGGCCTCCTCCTGGCTGAGACTTTCCTGTGTATGAAAATGGTACATAGTTTTAGGTTTTTGGTCATCAATCACACACAATTTTGATCTCATGACTTTTGCAAATTGAATGTTAACAAGTAGAAAAGACTATCATTCTGACCCCAGAATTTTTCATTCTTGTCCCAATCATTTTTGGCTACTACTGTCTATTTATATGTAAACCACTTTGTTAAATTAGAAATTTGTTATCAATAACATCTAGTTAACAACAATTTTTGACAAGAAGTATGTTCAACAATGCTATACCTGGGTCAAGCTGGGCTCCTCCACATCTTCTTCCTGGGTGGAAGGCCCAGGGTGGACCTCAGGAGCCTGAGCTGATGTTGAAGGAAGTGTTGAGAGCAATGGCCTTGGTTCCGTCTGGTCGGACAAAAAACGCAGGCTGTGGTAGTACCACAGCCTGGGGACATATATGTCATCTGCTGATGATCCGGATCTCAGGGAATCCTGGACTTTCTTGCACTCCCTATTATATGTGCTCCTCAGGCGACCAATTTTGGCCTTCAAATAGGTGATGTCTGTCGTGGGATACACAGGCTTCACTAATTCCAACAGTTTCTCCAGCGCTGCCTTACTCTTTAGCTTGTTTGAATAGTCCCTGCATTGTACTTGCCAGAGACATGGCAGCTCCCTGTATTTTTCCATAAAGTCTGGCAGAAAATCTGGGGCTGTAAATTTATCAACCATTTTATCTGCAAGACACAACACAAGACAAACCCTAATGTCAGGCTAAACTCTTCTAATCTTGAACGATTCTCCATCCTCCACTCACAGATTGTACATACGTGCGTTACATCGCCTGCGTGTTATGCTTTATATACACTGTACATGCGTGAAACTCCGCCCCTGTCCTTCTTTCTAGTGTATTCCTCGCCTCTTCTCTTTCGGGACAGTGGGAGAGCACATGGCAGAGACACAGCAGGTGTGTGCTGTTATCAGCAATGACCAAAGCCCGGAGCAAGGCATTTCCAGATCCAGGAGGAGATATAAGGCCTCAAATATGTCCTTTGAAGAAATGGTGGAGATGGTGGACATCTTAAAGAGGACAAACTCTGATGGGAATCATGGGCCGTACAGAAACCCTAATGTGAGAAAGGCCAAGATCATGGCTAAAGTTGTCAGAAGTCTGCACAGGAATTTTGGTGTACGACAATTCAAGGCTCAATTGAGGAAATGCTGGTCAGACCTGAAATCGAGGGAGCAGGATCAGTATAGAAAGACGGTTATCAAAACGGTTTATTTCCTCATAAACACATTAAAACGTTACAAACGCAGCACTTGAGCAGTGCCGGCTCAGGATGCATAGAAATGACAAGATGCTTGCAGGATGACGTTGCCACTGTGACTTTTTCCCCCTATACGCATTACGTCAAATGGGCTACTACACCACCGTGACTTCTTCAGTAAGGGTTGAAGACTGGACGTCTCACCGCTGTTTAAATAGACTAATAATCTCTAATCAAGTGTGTTGCATCATCACTTCCTGGTCCGGCCCACCTTGCTGAACCAGGCCTCATGGCACACCCATCTGGGCTGACACAGAAAACAGGAAGTGGTGAAACCAGCACACATACACATGGGGACATCTGACAAGCTGAAAATCAATTCTTCCCAAGTCAGGTTTTTTCATAGAAAAAACTATTGTGTAAGTGACCATTATTAAACCTACCGCTGGCAACACCATCCTGTAAGCATCTTGACCACATTTAATATAATAAAATTACACAAATACATAAAAAAAAACATAAAAATAATATTATTTTAAAATAAAGATGCAGAAATATAAAAATATGTAAAATCATGAATAACTGAACTCATAAATTACTGATAAGACAGTTCAATTTGAAGTCCACGTTCAAACGCCTCGGCCAAAGCACCTTACTTTCATAAATCCAGAAGGATTGCCTTTTGCTGAGTTGTCTGATATAATGATCCCCCCCTCCAGTGTCTATCCAACTGTTCTATACCCCAAAATTAGTGCAAAACCGCTTTGCACTACAAGTGCAATGCAAGTGCACTTGTAGGGCAAAGTGGATTGTCCTTTCTGAAATAAGCCCCGGTGTGTCAACATGTGCTAGCTCCCATCATGGAGGATCTATGGACATGTTTAGGGGGTGCAACCCCTTCCTCTCACCTACTTTAGTTTGGAGGAAGGGGTTGCACCCACAAAACGCGTACATTGATATCCCATAATGGGAGATAGCACATGTTGACACACTGTGTGCATCTTCAAAATTTGGCTTTACAATTCATTTAAAACTGTAAAAACACATACAACATAATGACAACTTTAAAATGTAATTTTTGTTTAGATTTTGCCTATAAAAAATGTTATTAAACATCTGCAAGATTTTATTGTAAATCAATTGCCCCCCTACCTATGAAGTAATCAACATAGTTTTGCCTGACTTTGCAGGCGCTTTGGGGGGGGGCAAGCCAGGACGGCCACTTTCGAGCGATGTCATTGATGCAGGTTCAACTGAAAAGTCGGCCTCAGTCGCAACTGAGGCCAGATAGCTGGCTGCATACTTTTGAAGGTAGTTGTGCAGAATGCAGCAGCTCAACACAACAGGATTAAGTTTGTATTCGGCCAGGTTGATGGACGTAAGGAAAAGCCTGAACCGGCTGGCCATTATGCCAAAGGCATTCTCAGCCACTCTTCTGACATGGGCCAGCCGGTAATTAAAAACCCTCTGCTCTGGGGTCATGTTCCTCATGGGGAATGGCCTCATAAGATGTTCCCCCAGAGCAAAGGCCTCATCCACCACAAACACGAAATTGAGGCCGGCAACATTCTTTTCCGGAGGAGGCAACCCCAAGGTGCCATTTTGTAGACGCCGGTAAACCTCCATCTGGGCGATCACTCCTCCATCAGAGTTATGGCCGTTCTTCCCAACGTCCAGGTAGATGAATTCATAATTGGCCGTCACCACTGCCAACATCGCTATACTACTAAACCCCTTATAATTATAGTAGTACAACCCCGAGCTGGGTGGTTGGATGATGCTGACGTGCTTCCCATCGATAGCACCACCACAATTGGGAAAGTCCCACTGGTGGAGAAACTGGGAAGCTACAGTCTGCCATTCCTGTGGGTTGGAAGGAAACTGTGGAGTCAAACAAGAAAAAAAAATACTACTTTTGCACATAACATTGCAAGCAGATTACACATAAACATTCTTGGCCAACATAAGTATAACATTTATTGAAATGAGTATTTAAAGACAAAATTATAAGGTCAACTTAACAGATTCCTCACCCCCTCTGGTGGCCCATTGGAGAAAATTTATGGTGGGGGATGGGTAGAAGTTTGGACAGGTAACCCTCTCCACTTCATTGAGAGCTGAATGCATAAATAATGTGTGTTACTTTGGCCAGCTCCTCCTTACTTACACTATTGGCAGCCCACTGGACAGATAAGAGATCATAATCCAAAAATATGAATACACACTGTCCAAATTGAAGCACATTTTTACATTCTGCAAATACCTATCAAGATCATAGGAGAACAAAACTTTAAACAGTGCCATTTGAAAGTATTCAGGCAGGCACTTGCACTACATGCTTTGGTGAATTCATCCATAAATATGAACACAAAAGAGGTAGGTATAGTGTGTATGGGTTTGGCAAAGTCAGCAGATAGAGTATTGGTATCTGTTGACTTAGCAGTTGGGGGGGGGGTGTTCAAAATGAGTTTGGGCCCCCCAAAAAAAGCCTCTTGCACTCTGCCTGAATTTAAGGACAATAACATTTGGACACATTTTAGGGGGTGTTTAGGGTAAGCACTACTATGGAGCTGACAAAATACATTGTTAAGTTACTATGCTCGGTGTGTCTGGGCCCAGGATAGCATGCTGGGGAGGTTAGTGAAGGAAAATATGCATGAAGGACAAAAAAGGAGCATTAAAAGCTTACAGCATGCATGAGGACAAAGAAGACATTCACAGCATATTATAATCATTGTAATTATGTAATAAAGAAATGAATACAATACATTAGCAAACATTAAATACATAGAATGTGATGTTTATCGATAAAACTTATACCCTAATATAGTCCTTCTGCAGGACTTGAATAATGGCAGAACAGGTCTCTGGAATAATGATTCCCAGAGCCTGGGGGAACATCCCAGTCGTGAACTTCAGGTCCTGGAGACTTCTCCCCATCACCAAGTACCGCAAGGTGGCAACGAGCCTTTGCTCAGGAGAGATAGCTTGCCGCATGCAGGTGTCCTGCTTCGTAATATAAGGGGACAGCAAAGCCAATAGACGGTGAAAGACGGGGTCTGTCATCCAGAGATAAATCCTGAAATCATCAGAATTATTCTCCTGGAGCTCCCGCAGCAAAGGCATATGACAGAATTGGTCATGATTAAGCAACCAATTCTTGGTCCAAGAACTCCTCCTCCCTCTGTTCATGGGCTGGACTTGGGTCAAAGCAATAACACCAGGCCCAATAACAGCACGATCTCTCCGACGAGAACGCAACAGGGCTAGTTAATGAACGGCTGCTCAGAATGAACTGATACAACGCACTGAAAATCAGAAAGGACCTGACAAGCACAACCTGAAAATCAGAAATGACCGGACAAGCACGCACTGAAAATCAGAAGTGAACTATAAATAGAACGCACTGAAGGACAGAAATGACCTGACAAGTACACACTGAAAAACAGATACGAACTGACAAGCACAACCTGAAAATCAGAAACGAACTGAGAAGCACGAGGCTGAAAAGCGCGAACCGTCAGTCACCAAACTTCTACTAACACGAGATAAACACGAGATTAGCAGAAGGAGCCCGAAGGGTGGCGCACGACTATTGAACCTCCTTTTTTTGCGGCTCGTCATGCGTCTTGTACATCACGACGTTCGTAATTGTTGGCCAACATTTGTGTGACCATGTGTATGCAAGACAAGTTGAGGCCAACACCCTTCAAACAAAATTCCACGGTTTTGTTGTCGGAAAGTCCGATCATGTGTACGAGGCTTTAGGTTTTTTGCCTTGTCTATGCATTTCAATGCCAAAGCAGCCCAATGCATATGGTGTGAACCAACCCTAAGTGTTACATTGCTATTTCATTCTTTCTGCTGTAAAAGCTATTAGCAAACTAATTATCTTCAGCTCCTGTGTCTCCTCTGCTAGGAGCCATCCAACTTTAAATACTAAAATGTCTTTAGTGAGATGATAAAAATTTTTTTACAGGTCAATATACAGTATGGAACTCCTAGAGTATGTTGCACACATGTAGCACTCTAATGCCCCGTACACACGGTCGGACATTGATCGGACATTCCGACAACAAAATCCTCAGATTTTTTCCTACGGATGTTGGCTCAAACTTGTTTTGCCTACACACGGTCGCACAAAGTTGTCGGAATTTCCGATCGCCAAGAACGCGGTGACGTCAAGCACGTACGACGAGACTAGAAAAGGCCGGTTCAGAACCAAGCGCAGCACCCTTTGGGCTCCTTTTGCTAATCTCGTGTTAGTAAAAGTTTGGTGAGAGACGATTCGCGCTTTTTCAGACTCGTGGCTTTCAGATCGTTTTCTGCCGTTCAGTTTGTGCTTGTGGGTTTGTATCTGCTCTTTAGTGCGTGCAAGCAAGTTCCGCGTGACTTTAGTCACTGTATTCTTGTTCGTTCGTTACTGTTTTTCAGGTCGCTCTTCACAGGCCTTGCTGTTCTTCAGTGCGTTCTGTTACTCCGTTCTGAGCAGCTGACCGTTTTCTAGCCATGTTTCGTATGCGTACTCCTCGTAGAGTTCGTGCTGTGCGGGGGCTTGGTGTTGGGGTCCTGACCTTGACACAAGTCCAGTCCATGAACAGGGTGGGGAGGAGTTCATGGACCAAGAATTGGTTGCTTTAGCGTGACCAGTTCTGTCATATGCCTTTGCTCCGTGAGATCCGTGAGAATAATCCTGATGATTTCAGGAATTTTCTCAGGATGACGGACCCCGTATTTCACCGTTTGTTGGCTTCGCTGACCCCCTATATCAGCAGGCAGGATACCTGCATGAGGCAAGCCATCACTGCGGAGCAGAGGTTGGTCGCTACCTTGCGGTATTTGGCCACAGGGAGAAGCCTGCAGGACCTCAAGTTCTCGGCAGGCATCTCCCCCCAGGCTCTGGGGATCATTATCCCAGAGACCTGTTCTGCCATCATCCAGGTCCTGCAGAAGGAGTATATGAAGGTAAGATTTTTATCCTTTTATATCACATTTTATTGTATTGAATGTTTGATAATATTTTGTATTTCTTTCCTCATTCCCTAATTACCATGATTGTAATATGCTGTGAATGTCCCCTTTGTCCTCATGCATGCTGGATTTTTATGTAATTATTATTTGAGGTCCTTCATACATATTTGCCCTTCAATAACCTCCCCAGCATGGTGTCTCCTGCCCTATATTCACCTCATGTAGTCACTTAACAATGTATTTTATCAGCTCCATAGTAGTGCTTTACCCCAAACACCCCCTAAAATGTTTGGAAATGTTATTTTTGATTTAAATTCAGGCAGAGTGCCATAGGCTTTTTTTTGTGGTGTCCCCAAATTTTTTGTAACCCTCCCTCCCCCCAACTGCTAAGTCAGCTGATCCCAATTCTCTATCCTCAATCATCTATCTGCTGACTTTGCCAAACCCATACACACTATACCCACCTCTTTAGTGCTCAGATTTATGGATGAATTCCCCAAAGCATGTAGTGCAAGGGCCTGCCTGTATACTTTCCAATGGTACTGTTTAAAGTTCTTGTATCCTATTATGATCTTGATAGGTAATAGCAGAATGTCCAAATGTGCTCAAATGTGTACAGTGTGTATTTATATCTTTGTATTATGACACTTCTTACCTGTCCAGTGGGCTGCCAATAGTGTAACTAAGGAGGGGCTGTTCCAAGTAATACCCTGTATTTAGGCATTCATCTCTCAATGAAGTGAAGAGGGTTACCTGTCCAAGAGTCCCCCCCCCCTTATAATGTTAGAAATGGCCCATGAGAGGGGGGGAGGGGGAATATGATAGGTGTACCTTATACTTTGTTGTAGTTAAATTCCCCTTAATAAATGCTATCTGGAGGTTGACCCATAATGTTTGTGTCTAATCTGCTTGCCAGGTTTCTGTGTAAAAATAGTAATGTTTATTGTTTTTTCCTCAAGTTTCCTTCCACGCCACAGGAATGGCAGACTGTGGCCTCCCACTTTGCCCAGCGGTGGGACTTTCCTAACTGCGGAGGGGCAATTGATGGGAAACACGTCCACATCGTCCCACCACCCAACTCGGGGTCGTACTATTATAATTACAAGGGGTTTAATAGTATAGTGATGTTGGCGGTGGTGTCGGCTAATTACGACTTCTTGTATGTGGACGTGGGGAAGAATGGCCGGATGTCCGATGGTGGAGTGATCACCCAGACGGAGTTCTACAGGCGTCTCCAGAATGGCAGCTTGGACTTGCCACCTCCAGAGGACAATGTTGAAGGTCTCCCATTTGTGTTTGTTGCTGATGAAGCATTTGCGCTGGGGGACCACCTGATGCGGCCATTCCCGATGAGGACCCTCACCCTGGAACAGAGGGTTTTTAATTACCAGCTGGCCAGAGCCCGAAGAGTGGTGGAGAACACATTTGGAATCCTGGCCAGCCGGTTCCGATTATTTATGACACCCATCCATATGGCGGAGTATAAACTGAACCATATAATACTTGCCTGCTGTGTTCTCCATAATTTTCTAAGAAAACATTCAGCCAACTATGCTGGCTCAGTTGGGCCTGAGGCCGGAATCCCAAATACATCAACAATGACGGCACTTGAAAGCGGCCGTCCTGGCTTGCCCTCCCTGAATGCCCGTGATGTCCGGTTACGATACCTGGAGTTCTTTGCGGGTAGGGGGGCTATCAATATGCCAGACAATATGTGACACCTTTTTCAAATAAAAAACAACCCAAAGAAATTCTTGGTGGACATTTACTGCTTGTGTTTGTTTTAGCTGACCCTGACAGAAATGTGTTGAGTGCAGAAAATGTCGTGATTGGGTAACCTTATAAAAAACAGTGTTGGCTGGTACTTCCTAAATGCAAAAACACATTTCACTCCAAGTGCACTTGCAACTGCACTTGCAACTGCACTGAACCTGCACTTGTAGTGCAAAGAGGATTTGCCCTTAGGAAATAACCCCCATTTGTGCATAAAACAACAATTACATCACCCCAAAAGTGTTGTAGTGTTGAGACAATAATCCACACATTCTTGAGTAAGGCACTTTTTTATAACTGCACAATCACATGTGCATTTACCAAAGGTTTTTAAAACAAAACAACATGTTTGTTGTATAACAATTTTTGTGGGGGGGCATTATCAAAAATCCAAATATCCATTTCAGATAAAACAGGCCTGTGTAAAACCAACAAGAAAGCCAAAAAACTAGAACTTACAAAGTTCACATTATGGAAAACCTGAAGGCTATATCAGACATCAGTATTTAGGAACTGGGTTTGATATAGCGTTCAGATGGGGGGAAATCACCCCTGGAAAAGCCAAATTTGGAAGATGCACACCAATTTACGAATGTCAACATGTGCTATCTGCCATCAGGGGGGATCAAGGGATGTGTTTTGGGGGAGCAAGCCCTTCCTCAACGCTACTTTATAATTGAGGAAGGGGTTGCACCCCCAAAACGCGTCCAGTGATCTCCCGTGATGGCAGATAGCACATGTTGGCACACTGTGTGCATCCTCCAAATTTGGCTTTTCTAAACATTGAAAAAAGTTTGGTACCATAAAACAGGTGATTTTGTGGGGTTTAAATTCGCCCCAAAACATCAATGATGTTATTATTTTTTTTAATAACATCAGTGATTTGTTGCTGGATGTTTTGCAATTGGAGATTACACCCCATGATCTCCCTTATCAGTATCTGGGCACTTTCAGAAGTAAAGCGTTCTCTTTCCCTCACATCACGATCACCTAAAAAGAGATAAAGAACAAAAAAAAGGTCTCAAAAATCTGCCACCAGCCATCTCTTTTACCTGAGCCTGTGGTCGCAGACACTCACCTGTTGTGGTGCCAATCTCCACCACGTCTTCTTCTTCCTCCTGCTCTTCTTCTTGTGTTGGTGGTATTTCACCTTCTTCCAGAGGGGGGGGGGGGCTCTGGTCTCCTGGGATGAGGGGTGTCCGAGTCTTTTCTCCCCTATGTAAAACAAAAATGGTAGAATTAGCACACAGATATTTGATGGCAGAACTATAGAAATAGGAAACATTGCTTGGAAGTGGGGTACAATTGTCTATTTTAGCCGAGTTCCAAGATGTATTTTTTTTATTGCCCTTTGTCAAGCTGCAATACTTTACCTGTTTGGTACAAGCTTCACAGATGGAGACCCCCTTATAGTATACACTGGAGCACCTGTGTGCCCCCCTAATAAAAATGGTGTTCTGGGGTCCCACACTAGTGCTCCAGTGTCCAGATGTGAAAACAGCTGCTCAGTGTCCTCTCCTTACACACAATCTAGTTTGCATTTCATTCTAGTAACAAAGCCATCTACATAAACAAATATTTGGCATCCAAGTAGGCCCCAAAAAAATGTGGGAAAATGCATATGGCCTAAACAATGGTGTTCTAGAGGCCGAACGAAAAATGTTTGATACGAACGAATAATGGGCCCATGAACATTAAAGTTGACCTTTTTAAACGTTACAATTACTAAAATCATATGGAGCAGAACGAACGGAATAAAGCCAGAAAGAATAGGAACACAGCACAACTACTTACTTTTTTGCAGCACTCTCCGGATCTTTCGGTACTGCTCCGGCTCTCTCAACTTCAGGTCCGACCACCGCTTCCTGAGCTGATCTTTAGACCTTCGTACCCCGAAATTCCGCTCGAGACTCCTGACCACTTTCGCCATGATTTTGGCCTTTCGGATGTTGGGGTGGGGGTAAGGCCCATATTTTCCATCATAGTCGGACTTCCTCATGATGTCGACCATCTCCAACATCTCCCCAAACGACATATTTGTGGCCTTAAAACGTCTCCTTCTGGATCGTGACGTGCCGAACGAAAAGGGGCGGGGAATACACTAGAAAGAACGTCAGGGGCGGGCGGAGTTACACGCATGCGCAGTGTATATAAAGCGTAACACGCGTGCGTATTACGTTTGATCTGTGAGCGGAGGAAGGAGCATTGAACGCGGCGATCGTAAGAACGAAGGTAAGAGACAAACTTGGGCCTATACTGCTTCTATAGATTGAGGCATATATTGTAACAAGATTAGGAGAGTTTGGTGTGACATTAGGCTTTGTCTTGTGTTGTGTCTTGCAGTGAACATGGATATGGTACTGGAAGATCAGGACTTCATTTCAGTCTTCATAGAGATGCTAAGGGAGCTGCCCTGTCTGTGGGAGATTAAACACCCCCATTACAAGAACCAAATAAAGAGGAAGGCAGCACTGGAGCAATTGTGTGAAATTGTGAAGCAGGTGATCCCCACGGCAGACATCACTTATTTAAAGATCTTAATTGGTGGCCTGAGGAGCACATATCTGAGGGAGCGCACTAAAGTCCTTGATTCACAGAGATCCGGAGCAGCAGGTGACATCTATGTCCCCAGGATGTTGTACTACGACAGGCTGCACTTTCTGGCAGGCCAGACTAAACCCAGGCCATCCCTCTCAAGTCTTCCTTCCACGCTTCCTTCCCCCCTGGCTGAGGCTTCTGATGCCCAACCTGGGCCTTCCAGGCCACATGTGGAGGAGCCCAGATTGAGCCAGGTATAGCATTCCTCTAAATATTTCTGCTTGTCCAATCAATGATGTTACCTAGATGTTAGTTGGGAGTACTAATTTAGGATTGTGATTGATGATGCAAAAACTAAAACCATGCCCCTTTTTCATACACAGGGAAGTCTCAGCCAGGAGGTGGCTGATCTGCAGGTCCCTCCACCCCCCCTGGAAAGAGAAAGTGGCAGCAGGAGGAGTACCCTAGAGGAGGCGGCTATCAGATTTTTTTGTAGGGCTACAGAGGTCCTGGGAGCACCACACACCAGGCAGGAGAACCTTGCGGCATTCATAGCCTATAAAATGCAGAGGATGGAGGAGGGCCAAAAAGCCATGTGTGAGGCCCTCATATCAGAGGCTCTGGCGAAAGGTGTGAGGGGCCAACTTACACCTCACACACAGCTTTGCGATGGTCCTCCTCCTCCTCCTGCAGGTCCTACTCCTCCTCCAGGTCCTACTCCTCCTCCTGCCACATCTCCAACTGCACAGCCACAGCCCGGAAGGAAGTGTGAAAGGAAGACCAGAGAGTGAGGACCCTGGATCCAGTCTGGTCGGCCAAAAGATGCAGCCTCTTGTGGTACCACAGCCTGGGGACACTGATGTCATCTGCTGCTATCCAAGTCTCTGTGAATCCCGGACCAGACTGCCCTCCCTTATATATGGACTCCTCAGGCCACCAATTTTGAGGTTTAAGAATTGATGTCTGCTGTGGGGGTCCCAGGCTTCACTAATTTCTCCTGTTGATCCAGTGTTGCCTTCCTCTTTGTTTGGTTCTGAGCCCTTAATAAAGGATTTTTGTTTTGAATTATACTCTCCTATGTGTTTTACTTCTTCAAAAATGATGGTTTGTTTGTGAGGATTCAGGTACATTTCTAATATACTATGTGAAATGAACAAGGGACACCAACAACAAAAAATCTCCTGGAGATTAAATAATAAAAGATATCAATGGTGTTGGGGTAACTTGCCACACAAAACACACACAAAAATATTCTGGAGTAAAAATAAAAATAACATTAAACAAAGATCAGCCTTGGAAAAAATCCAAACATTAAAGAAAAAAAAAGGCTTAAAAAGAAAAAAAAAAAAACATAAAAAATATAAAACTGTCAGATGTGACAACTAATAACAATATATTGCGGGAATCCCACTAAAAAAACACAAATAAAACTTTGTGAGAAGTGTGTGTGAATATGAGCAGCAAAACTACTTAATTCTTGTCACATTCTAAAGAAGAAGAGAGTGCGCTGTATTAAACCATTTTTAACATTGCAGCGTGACGAAAGTGCTGTATCCATTGCGAACGCTAAGTTTACCAGAACGAGCTGTCCCGTGTCGGAATTTCTTCTGAGCATGCGTGGCACTTTGTGCGTCGGAACAGGCCACACACGGTCGGAATTGACGCGATCGGATTTTGTTGTCGGAAAATTTTATCTCCTGCTGTCCAACTTTGTGTGTCGGAAAATCCGATGGAAAATGTCCAATGGAGCCCACACACGGTCAAAATTTCCGACAACACGCTCCGATCGGACATTTTCCATCGGAAAATCCGACCGTGTGTACGGGGCATAAAAGTTCATACATATAAAAGTCCACAAATTCTAGGGGACACTCTCAGATCTGGACCACTAAATTATAGGTGGTCTAACAGTGCTTCAACACTCACCAGGTTCGCTCCTGTTCATCAAAGATTGCATCAGAGTAGGTCCTGTTGGCACCTCTGAGAACATCTCTAAACAGGTCAGATGTGCCAAAATGAGAACAAAAAACACCTCATAGTGTAGTAGGTAGAAGCACTCAAAGGTTTAATAAAACAAATCCATAATACTCACACTTTAACAATAAAATTGAGTCAGGTACACATGCTTGATAGAATCTAACCAACAAGATAGTTGCGGTCCGCACATGCAGGGCTGTGACGTGTTGTGTCCAGCCTGTTGTCCCCTAGGATTTGTGGACTTTTATATGTATGAAGTTTTAGGGGGCTACATTTGTGTCACATACTCTGGGAGTTTCCTAAGATTTGTGGACTTTTATGTGAATGGACTTTTAGAGCGCTGCATTTTTTCACAATATGTTTTAATTGTCATCTACAATTTATGCTAACTGCAGTCTGCAACCCAAGTGCACTGGAAATTGAAGTGCACTGGGACTGTTCTTATGTGCACCAGTGCTCTTAAACGGCCACAACGAAAGCTAGCAGAAAAACATCGCAAAGGACTGCCCCTGCGATAATAATTATTCTGTAAGTCCCCTTTGATCTCCTGACCCCCCCCCTCCTCTACCATCCTCTTTTTCCTTTGGACAGTGCATACCCAGTTGGTTTAGGACTAGCATTTCCACCATAAATGCGCTAATGCGGTAAATTAGACTTTGCCACTACTCACTGCTGCACTTGAGGTGTGCCTAGTTCCTACTGTTAATTACTTTGTATGCTAAATTGTGTTATTACCATAGTTAATCAATTTTATGCTTGCCTAGTTACCAGTTATATTGGGTGACAATATATTAAGTTTGATTCCTGTTTTCTTTGATATAGTGCCACTATTGAGTATTAAGTATTACTTTCAGTGAATTCCTGTGATATTTTATGTTTGTACACTCAACCTGGTGTGTTAGAAGGGCTGAGGTTCTTGAGATGGTTGACGCAAAAAACAGAGGACCCATTCTATCCAGCGACTTCTACGAGGATAGTGGTACAAAATACTCTAAAAAAATTGCAATATGTATAGTTTTTTCATCCCTGCAGATGGTGCCACACATAAGCAGATCCTTAACTAGATGAAAACAACAGTCAAATTTGGACCAGAAGAATACAAAAAAAAGGAGAACAATTTAACTGTCAAAAGTAACCTAATTTTAGTTTTATGTTAGAAGAACGAAAGAGACAATTGATGATATTATATCTTAAACAGCTAAGCTGGAATAGCTTTCTTTGTATAGCATTGTTAATTTAATGGAATGCATGTACCATAAAAGTATTTCATATTTGTCTTTCAGCCAAATTTACATAGTTATCAGCTTATTTTGTCAGGCTTAAAAGTGCAGCTATATTTTCTAAAATATAAAGGGGGATTTGGAGCCTTGGAGACCTGTAGGTTTAACATGTTGTCTCCAAGTTAATTAAAGTAACCTTATCACATCATGTATATGAGCTTAGTGTCAGCAAGTGAGGGATTTCTTCCTAAGCTGTTGCCAGGGGCTTCCCACAGTCTTATCTGTTATGATAGTTTCTGCCAAACCATCAAAATTACACTTTGTATCTTAGCAACAGTTTGTCCATAGATAACTTAAGTGAATTTAGGGCATCTTGCCAATGGTGTTACTCCCTATGGGATGAGTTATATTTTTACAGTCTAGTAACCCTCTTGTAGTTATTTAACATACTCCATTTTTATTATTTGCCAGCATGCTGCATCACTTAGTGCATCATAGTTGAGTTTAAGCCAGACACATTTAAATCAGTTTTGGCAAAGATCAAAAAGCTGAAAAGCCAGCTAAAATAATCCCCAAGTGTGTTCACTTTTAGCCCTACCCAGTTCATTGAAATCCAATTGTATTTAAGCTTCTTCTGTTTCTGTATCCACAAATCCAAACAGTAACAGCGGGGTTGGTACGATTATATCAAATGTTTAATTAGAGATGGGTGTATGTTATGGAGGAATTCTGTCTTTTTTTATGTTGTTACCCAAAAACACATTTTGTAATGTACAGTAAATGAAGCTATCAGAAGGTACCCTGTGAATTGCATACTTTTTGCATTGTTGCCAGAAGTTTATTTTCATCAGGATAGGCAGATCTGGTGCTGGGTTCTCTCTGATTAGTTACCATGTGATATTGAAGCAGAAGGTGAGAATACAGTATATACAGTAAGATAATGTAAAGCAGAAGTAAATGCGTGTTTTTTGCAGTTGCTAGCTAGTAGGCTTTCAGGGCAGAAAATACTTTTTTGTAATAATAAAGTTCCTCTTCTGCCCATCAGCAATTTTCTTCCAGTTGTACATTAAACCTCACATCTTAGTGTACAATCTCAGCATGCCGTGGGGGTTGGGACAAAATATTTCTTATGCACATGCATGGGAATTTCATCATTCTTTGCCAGGCAATCGATAGTGATGGGCCATACACCCCCCTGTTTGGTTTACACCAAAACTCACGAACAGGTAAAAAATTTGCCCCCGAACTGCGAACTCTATTAAAGTCTATGGTACTCGAACATGAGAAATCAAAAGTCCTCATTTTGAAGACTTATATGCAAGTTATTGGCCATAAAAAGGGTATGGGGGCCTGGGTTCTGCCTGGGTTCTGCCCCGGGGGACATCAATGAAAAAATTATATTAAAAAAAGATCGTTCTTACAAGAGCAGTGATTTTAATTATGCTTAAAGTGAAACAATAAAAATTAAAAAATCCTCTAAATATAGTGCCTGGGTGGTTCCCTTATGCCACGTACACACGAGCGGACTTTTTCGGCAGACTTTGCCCGGCGGACTTTTCAACGTACTTTACGACGGACTTTCTGAATGAACGGACTTGCCTACACACAATCCACCAAAGTCCGACGAATTCGTACGCGATGACGTACGACCGGACTAAAATAAGGAAGTTCATAGCCAGTAGCCAATAGCTGCCCTAGCGTGGCTTTTTGTCCATCGAACTAGCATACAGACGAGCGGACTTTTCAACCAGACTCGATTTCAACGGATTGATTTAAAACATGTTTCAAATCTAAGTCTGTCCAACTTTTAAGCAAACAAAGTCCGCTGGAGCCCACACACGATCGAATTGTCCTGACGAAATCCAGTACGCTGGACCAAGTCTGCCGTAAAGTCCGCTCGTGTGTACGCGGCATTAGTGTGCCTGTAAAGTGGCGCATTGCACTGTGTACAGAACCTGCTGCAGCAAAACTGACATTTCTAAAGAAAAAAAATTACATTAAATTGACACGCAGTTGCAAGCCATTGCTGTCAATAGAAAAAGAGGATTAAAAAAAAACACCATGGGGCCCACCCCTTAGGTCTGGTATGGATTTTGAGGGGAATCCCATGCCAAAATAAAAAAAAATGGTGATGGGGTCCTCCCAAGATCCATACGAGACCCTTATCCGAGTGCGCAGCCTGGCAAGCCAGGAAAGGGGGGATGAGCGAGCGCCCCCCTCCTGAAACATACCAGGCCACATGCCCTCAACATGGGGGGTGCCCCATGTTGATGGGGACAAGGGCCTCTTCCCAGCAACCCTGGGCAGTGGTTGTGGGGGTCTGTGAATGAGTATGGGGTACATTGTACATTGTGTCAAAAATAAATGAAGATTTGAGCCAGTTTTTGACAATTCCTTTTTTAAAAAATAAAAAAACAATGTCCCTTGATATAGATGAATCATCAATCACGATGCCCACCACACCGCTGGACCCAAAAAAAAACCCTCTTGTGCCTGCGAGGCAGATTGTCCGCAGAATGTCTACTCTGCTGGGTGACAGTTCTTAAATAGGTAAGGGGCGGGGCCACCTGGTGATGTGACCTGGTGACTCTGCCCCTTGTGACATTACCGACCCAGCATGCACCACTTGGTGATGTCACAAGGGGACGGGGCCACCAGGTGACATCACCAAGTGACCCCTCCCCATACCTATTTAAGAACTGCCAGATGGAAGGGCAGGCATTCGACGGTCAGCCTTCCTCACGAGCGGAGAGTTATTTTTCTTTATCCAGGTCCGGTGGTGCAGCGGGCGTCTTGATTGTCGATGGATCTACATCTGGGATATTGTTTTTTAATTTTTTTTAAATAAAGGAATTGTCAAAAATGGGCTAATGTCTTTATTTTTGACACTTTTTTTGGTGAATGAGTAGGGGTACAGTATACCCCAGTACCCCATACGCATTCACTTGGGGGACAGGATCTGGGGGACTTGTTGGGGTGGGGAATGTGGCCTGGTATAGTTCAGGATGGGAGCCACTCGCTCGTCCCCCCTTTCCTGGACAGCCAAGCTGCATGCTCAGATAAGAGTCTGGTATGGATTTTGGGGGTTTTTTTTAAACATTTTGCCATTTTTTTCACAGATTTGTGACAATTTGTGAGATGTTTAAAACTGAACTCCAAGAAACCTAAAAATCCTTCCATGCAGTGGGTTCTGCATCCGCACTGAATGAATTACCTGCTCATTTATGTCTTGGAAGCACATTTATTTACTTGACCCCCTGCTCCTGCAGACTCCTTCGCTGCTAGACCAATCCCTCCAGCCTTATCTCCCCTATGTTTACGCAGTCTAAAGGTTCTCTGATGTCATCAAGGGGCCATATCCTTGCATTGGATGTGAGGACACTGAGGAACAGTTCACCATCACAGCATAAGAAAAGCTGTCTGCTGGGGGAGCAGAGGATTGGGTACATAGAAGTGCTTTTCTGTCCCTTAGACTTAAACAAGTAGGTAACCCCTGCAGTGTGGGCCCAGTCCCATGGCAAGGGAGTTTTTTTAAGGGTTCCTGAAGTTGGGCTTTTACCTATTAACCCCCCTGGTGGTTTTCCCGAGTGTGGCTCGGGGTTAAAATTCAGTACCATTAGCGGTAACCCCGAGCCACACTCGGGATCGCATTGCAGGATCCTGAGGAGGCGCTACTTACCTTGTCCCCGGGATCCTGCGATGTCACCCGCAGTGTCCGAGGGCTCCGTCCTCCTCCGAAGCCTCTCTGTGCCAGGCTCCGTTCCCTGCGAGTGGCGCGACGCACGGGGGCGGAGCCTGGCGGCAAATTAAAAAAAAAGTAAAAACCATAACACATACAGTACTGTAATCTTACAGATTACAGTACTGTATGAAATTATTTCACATCCCCTTTGTCCCCAGTGCTTTGTCCAATGCCCTGCATGCAGTTTTACATGATATACACTGTTCTTTAAGCCTGGAAACTGGAGATTGTCCATAGCAACCAAAAAGTGTCCCTTTACGTCAAAAGTGGCTTTAGACCAGCTAGAAAACAGCGATAGTAAATTAGAACACTTGCAGAATTGAGCGATAGTGAATTGTGGGGAAATTTATTTTATTACTATTTTTTTTTAAATTTTTTTATTATTTATTTTTATTTATTATATTATAATTTATGTTTTTGTGTTTCAAACTTTATCATACCCGGGATATCTGCTAGACTCTGGTTTGGACAGATTTAAGTGTGTTATTGTTAAGATTTACAGACCTACAATATAAAACGCCAAATTTCCATGCAAAATAATGGTACCGCTTTCAGCACCTAAAATCCGAAATAATCATACCGCCAGGGAGGTTAATCTCTTTGGTATGAAGGGATAGGAGATACTCTTCTTCTTGAGCTGCACATTTGTTGACTTACAATGTAAATGTTAATGGTAGCCTGGCTTAGAGAACACAGTTTGAAACATTAATATATTAATTGTCAGGAGGTTAAAGAATGGCTTGAATTAATCTATTGGGAAAGTAGAAATCCCCTTTTAAAGCATTATAAACTTTCTTACCTGCACCTTACCTTTTTCACCTGCATTAGATGTGCATTTATTATGTAATTTCATGGTGTCGTTTGTTAGCCTGTACACACTTAAAGTGAATCTTCACATTCTGGTATTTGCAGTTTCTATCTGTGTTCAAACACAAGCCATGCCACATGGCACTTCATAGGTTAACACATGACCTCTGTCTGAATGAATGAATGAATGAATGAATGATTTATAAAGCGCTGCAAATGCGAACTGAATCGCCTCAAGGCGCTGGATGCATTCTCTGATGTCAGCTTCTCAGAAAAGGAAGGTCTTTAGTTTTTTTCTGAAGGCCTGGTGGTTTTCTTCCATGCGGATGTTGGTAGGAAGAGCGTTCCATAGTCGAGGTCCTTGGACTGCGAATCTTCGTTCTCCCTTTGCTTTGTAGCGGTATTTGGGAATGGTAAGGAGGTTTTGGTTAGCTGATCGAAGACTGCGATTCGGTGTGTAGTGTTTTATTTTCTCGCGGAGATATGGTGGGGCGTTTCCTTGTACGCATTTGTGGGTGAGGCAGAGGGTCTTGAATGTGATCCGTTTCTTCACGGTTAGCCAGTGTAGGCTCTTTAGGAAGGGGGAGATGGATTCCCAGGGTTTTTTTCCTGTTAACAGTCTTGCCGCCGTGTTTTGGATGAGTTGTAAGCGCGCAAGCTGATATTGGGGTAGTCCTACGTAGAGCGAATTTGCGTAGTCAAGTCGGGAATTGATGATTGTTCCCACAACTGCCGCTTTGTCCTCTTCTGGGATGAAGGGGATGAGTCTACGTAGTTGGCGGAGGAGATGTGGGATCCGCTCACCACTGATCCTATTTGTGCATCCATTGTCATTCCTGAGTCAAAAATGACTCCGAGACTCTTGGCTTTGGTGCTTGGGGAGATGGTCTGTCCAAGGATGGTGGGAGGTGTCCATGTAGTCTTTATTTTGGAATTTTTGTTAGCTTGTAGGAGAAGAAGTTCTGTTTTTGATCCGTTGAGTTTGAGGGAGCTAGTGGTCATCCAGTCGTCTATTAGGGAGAGGCATTTCTGTAATTGCTGATGAAGGTCTTTTTGTCCGTTGATACGAAGGTAGAGTTGGGTGTCGTCAGCATATGAATGGAAACAAAGATCAGTTTTCCTGATGATATTGAGAAGTGGGCGGATGTATATGTTGAATAGTACTGGTGACAAGGGTGATCCTTGAGGGACTCCGCAGGAGACTGCCCGGGTTTCCGAGGTGAATGTACCTAGTTTCACTGTCTGGGAGCGATTCTCTAGGAAGGATGTAAACCATTTTAGAGCAGAACCTGTAGCTCCTGCTACTTCAGCGAGGCGGACGAGTAAAGTGTTGTGGTTCACTGTGTCGAATGCTGCGCTGAGGTCTAATAGTACCAGGAGACTCTGTTCTCCGTCGTCTGCTGCTTCAAGGGCATCATCCCATATTTTGAGAAGTGCTGTTTCTGTGCCATGGCCTGGGCGGAAGCCTGATTGCAGAGGGTCCAGGAGTTGGTGTGTGTCCAGGTGGCGTTGTAGCTGTTGTACTACCGCTTTCTCCATAATCTTGGAGATGGCGTTGAGGCTAGTTATTGGTCTGCGGCAGTTAGGGTCTGTATTCTAAGGCTGGGCACACACTGACACAAAAGGTGCAGGAATCTCCCCCGCTGGGACATTGTATTCTGACAGCAGGGCCAATTGCAGCAGCTCATTAAAGAAGGTTTTCCAGCAGGTCCATTTGACAGAGGTGGATCTAATGACCGGCTTCTGTCAAACTGGAAGGGCTACACAGAGATCAAATTTCAGCCGATCACTACTAAACTGGCCAAATTCCGTTACTTGTGTAGCACCCTCTAGTGTGTGCTAGAGGTAATGTTAGTATATTTGTTAGTGTAGGAAAATTTTAGCTTGGCTGAGGGCCAGGTTTGGGCTGTGAATCTGGGTCAGGGTTCAGTGATTCAGGGGCTGGATGACTCACCTGGCAGCTTTCTCTGGCACTTCCCCCTGGTCTGGAAGTTTGTAGATGCTTCCAGAGCTGGAGGGTGGGAGTAAGGAGGGGCTGCCATGCATATTTATTAGGCCTCAGCCAATCCCCAGCTTTGGGCTAGCAGGGGCAGAGCTTACCTCATAGATAGACATGGGCCATGCCAGCGAGGGCAGTCAGGTGGAAGATGGAGATGGAGTGCTGAGCAGGCTGTCGGTAGCCCTTGAGGGTGCCCCCTAGCCTAGGGGGTGACCTCGGACCCGGGGCTCGGGTGCTGGAAGATTCCCACTAAAACACATGGAGGAAACCCTTCCTGGAGGCATGGGAGCAAGTTCAGCACCTCTAGGAGATCTCCTGAGAGTCAGCCGGGTGGGCTGGTGAGTGTCATTCTGGAGGACTGTGGGAAGAAATTAGCCTGGAGGGCTAGTAAAAGGGGCAGCTGCAGCCAAGTGAGTTGGCAGTGCCTGAAGAGGTGGTACTGGGACCAGTAGCCAGAGGGTGAATGTAAGCTGGACAGTGGACTTTTGCTACACAACCAAGGGGCATCAGGTTCCTGCCTGTAATGGGCTATTGCTTCATCTGACTGATTGACTGTTGGATAATTCACAGTGTTCCAGTTGGGTTCTGTAAGGAAGTGAGTGCTGGAGGAAGAAGATGAGCTGTATATAGCAAGAGTTGTCCCTGAAGTTTATTCTGAAGTCAAGTGAGCATCCCATAATCTCCCATCCCTATCAAAGTAATGGACTGTTCTCTGACTCTGGAGTGCCTGTGGAAATTCGGTGTGCCTGGCTGTACAGGGTGGGGAATCCTTTTCTATTTGCGGCTCCTAAGGGGCTGCGCTACTAGTGTGTACCCGGCTTAACTTAGGCTAGGTGAATAAATACATAGACACATGGATATTGATCAGTCATGACACTTCAAACTGCAGCAACAACATGTGAGTCCATTATTACAAGGTAAGGCAAACAAACGACAAAGAAAATATAATTACACTGAGGGTGATTGCCTGATGCAACAAAGCAAGGAGAGTGTCTCTGGAGCCTGCTGGAGGAAAGGGGGTAGCCAAAAGGGTTATCAGGGTGTTGGAAAAAGACTGAGCTGCTGACTGAACAAAAAACTGCCATAATTGACCACAATCGGGTGGGACCTGAGAGATACCAAGATACGCAGGACCTTACTTCAGAAACTGTGATCCTTCTCCCTGGGAGGGTGTATGATCAGACTGTACAAAAAGGAGCACTCCCAGCAAGGAAGGAAAAGAGAACTGTCTCAGCAGGATTGAAAGAGAGAACTCACAGCAACATCTATCTCTGTCTGACTTGAACTTGACTTTTACTGAATCAGAACATGTGTTCAGAGACCCAGAAGATGGTGCTCTGGGTATGGTAGAGAATAACATTGCACCAATTAATCTGTTGTTTGGGGGAATGGTTGTGCTTTTTGCAAGCCCCAACTTTTTAACAAAATGGGGACTGTTTCAACAAGTTAGGACTGTCTTTATATACTGTTGCTAAGTAAATGCAGTTCTGTTCTGTCCATTACTGTTAATCAGATTACTACAGGTTTTTAACCGATTCCTGCCCGGCCTATAGGCGAATGACATCGGGGCCGGCCTCTCGTTGACATCATATGACATCCACCCGGGTCGCGCCTCGCGCGCAGCCATGGGGCCGTGAAGTGGTGCTGTCTGTCACCGGCTGCATACACCAGACACAGCCGATGTTTGATCACTGTACCGGCCTGCTGCCGGTACCATGTGACAGCTGTAACCAATCACAGCAGGTCACATGATAGTTGTAAACAATGGATGGCTTCCTTTCAAGCCATCCATTGTGTACAATTGTGTTGTTAGCTGTGATTGGTCACAGTGATCACATGGTACAGACTAGGCCAACTACGACCCATCTGTGCCATACGATCAGCTATGGCCAACCCAGCTAATCACAACTAGGGATGAGCCTGATGTTCACAGAATTTAGAACATTATAGGGCATTCGCCGGAAATTCGAGCGCCCATGGAACTCCCCATAATGCACTTTGAGACCGTCAATGCACTGCGAGATCGCAGTGCATTGATGGCTGCTGATTGGCCAAAGCATGCACCTAACCTGCATGCTTTAGCCAATCACAGCGCGCTCTGCTGTGAGAGCCATGATTGGCCAAAGGTGGGGTGCCTTTGGCCAATCATGGATCAGGGGGCTAAGTCCAAGCCCCACACTATGTAAGGCTGCTTACATAGCGGCCGTACATAGTGTAATGAATGAGAGCAGCAAAATTACATTTCTAAAGGAAAAAATGTAATTTAAAACTGGTTGCGGCTGTAATGTATTGCCGGATCCCGGCAATATACATAAAATCATTGAAAAAAACGTCATGAGTTCCCCCCCTCACCATTACCAGACCCTTTGGTCTGGTATGGATATTAAGGGGAACCCTGCGCCAAAATGAAAAAAAAATGGTGTAGGGGTCCCCCTAAAATCCATACCAGACCGTTATCCGAACATGCAACCTGGCAGGCCGCAGGAAAAGGGGGGAGCCAAGAGAGTGCCCCCCTGAACCACACCAAGACACGTGCCCTCAACATGGGGAGGGTGCTTTGGGGTCCCCCCAAAACACCTTGTCCCCATGTTGATGGGGACAAGGGCCTCTTCCCCACAACCCTTGCCCGGTGGCTGTGGGGGTCTGCGGACGGGGTTTATCAGAATCTGGAATCCCAGATCCCCCTATGTGAATGGGTATCAGTATATTGTACCCCTACACATTCACCAATAAAGTGTCAAAAAAATAAAAATGACAGGAGACAGTTTTGGACAATTCCTTTATTTAAAAAAAAAAAAAAATTGTCCCGCGAACTCCATCCATCTTCACAGCGCCGACGACCCAAGAGAAAAAAATGGATGATGTCACCTGATGTCAGAAGGGGGCGGGGTCACCCAGTTACTTCACCGAGTGGCCCTGCCCTCAGCTATATAACAGCTGTCATCGTGAAAAGGCTGCAGTTGCGGGGACGCCTCCCTTTGAGGCGGAGTTTTTCCTTTTTTCTTTTCTTGGGTCGTTGGCACTGTGATTGAAGATGGATTTACATCGCGGGGCACTTTTTTTTAATAAAGGAATTGTCAAAAACTGCCTCCTGTCATTTTTACTTTTTTGATACTTTTTTTGGTGAATGTGTAGGGGTACAATATACCCAATACCCATTCACATAGGGGGGCCGGGATCTGGGGGCCAACTTGTTAAAGGGGGCTTCCATTTTCCGATAAGCCCCCTGCCCGCAGACCCCCACAACCACCGGGCAAGGATTGTGGGGAAGAGGCCCTTGTCCCCATCAACATGGGGACAAGGTGTTTGGGGGGACCCAAAGCACCCTCCCCATGTTGAGGGCATGTGGCCTGGTACGGTTCAGGAGGGGGGGCGAGAGAGTGGCCTGCCAGGTTGGGTGCTCGGATAAGGGTCTGGTATGGATTTTGGGGGGACCCCATACCATTTCTTTTACATTTTGGTACGGGGTTCCCCTTAAAATTCATACCAGACTTGAAGGGCCTGTTATGGATTTTGGGGGGACCCCCATGCCATTTTTGTTTTAATTTTGGCACGGGGTTCCCCTTAATATTCATACCAGACCCAAAGGGCCTGGTAATGGACTGGGGGGAACTCAGGCCGCTTTTTTCAATAATTTTTATCTATATTGCCGGGATCCAGCAATACATTACAGCCGCAAGCAGTTTTAAATGTCATTTTTTCCTTTTAGAAATGTAATTTTGCTGTGTTATAAACATGGGAAAGATACACTACTACAGGCAGACTAAGGAGACCCCCCAGGCACAATATACATTTAATTTTTATTGTTTTACTTTAAGCATTATAAAAATCACTGCTCCTGAAAAAACAACTGTTTTTAAAACTTTTTCTTGCATTGATACATGTCCCCTGGGGCAGGACCCAGGTCCCCAAACACTTTTTATGGCAAGATCTTGCATATATGCCTTTAAAATGAGCACTTTTGATTTTTCACATTTGTGTCCCATAGACTTTAACGGTGTTCGCACAAATTTTTTGCCTGTTCGCACGTTCTGCTGCGAACTGAACTGGGGGGTGTTCGGCTCATCCCTAATCACAACAAAACTGAATGAACCAATTTCATTCAGTAAAATGCTTGCATATAGCAATGAAATTCATTGCTATATGCAAACATAATGTGTTAAAAAAAATACTAATCACTTACCCAGAGTAGTACAATGTTACTATGGTAACATTATAGTGCTTTGAAAAAGTATTCACACCCCTTAAAATTTTCCAGGTTTTGTCATGTTACAACCAAAAAGGTAAATTTATTTTATTGAGATTTTATGCGATAGACCAACACAAAGTGGCACATAATTGTGAAGTGGAAGGAAAATGATAAATGGTTTTCCAAATTTTATAAAAATAAATATCAGAAAAGTCTGGCGTGCATTTGTATTCAGCCCCCCAGAGTCAATACTTTGTAGAATCATCTTTCACTGCAATTACAGCAGCAAGTCTTTTTGGGTATGTCTCTACCAGCTTTGACCATCTAGAGAGTGACATTTTTGCCCATTCTTCTTAGCAAAATAGCTCAAACTCTGTCAGATTGGATGGAGAGCGTCTGTGAACAGCAATTTTCAAGTCTTGCCACAGATTCTCAATTGGATTTAGGTCTGGACTTTGACTGGGCCATTCTAACACATGAATATGCTTTGATCTAAACCATTCCATTTCAACTCTGGCTGTATGTTTAGGGTCATTGTCCTGCTGGAAGGTGAACCTCCACCCCAGTCTCAAGTCTTTTACAGACTCTAAAGCTTCGTACACACGATCGGATTTTCCGACAGGAAATGTGTGATGTGTAACAGGCTGTGTGTATGCTCCATCAGTCAATTATTGTTGGATTTTCCGCGGACAAATGTTGGATAGCAGGTTTTAAAATTTTCCGCAGACAAATGTCTGTCGTCGGATTTTCCGAATGTATACACACAAGACCGTCAATGCATGCTCGGAAGCAAGGACGAACCAGAAGCAGTCGGTCTTGTAAACTAGCGATCGTAATGGAGAATTAACATTCGTGAAGTGGCAAATTATGAAATCTCGAAATGCAGCGCACATTCTCTTCTTTAACCACCTGCCTACCAGGCACTTTCACCCCCTTCCTGCCCAAGCCATTTTTCAACTTTCAGCGCTGTCGCACTTTGAATGACAATTGCGCAGTAGTGCTACACTGTACCCTAACACATTTTTTATCATTTTCTTCACAAAAATAGAGCTTTCTTTTGGTGGTATTTAATCACTGCTGTTTTTTTTTTATTTTTTACACAAAAAAGACCAATCATTTTGAAAAAAAAATGTTTTTTACTTTTTCTCTCAGGAAATTTTGTAACTAAGTAATTTTTTCGCCCTCACCGATGTGCACTGATGAGGCGGCACTGATGGGCACAATTGTTGGCCAACAATCACGAATGTAGTGACATACTACGTGGTTTTTCAGCTCTTTAGCACCACCCTTTGGGCTCCTTCTGCTAATTTCTTGTTAGTAGAAGTTTGGTGAGTGTTGCTTCAGGCTTTTCATTTAGCGCTTTTCATTTTGCGCTTTTCATTTCGTGCTCTTCAGTTCATTTCTGAACAGCCGTTCGTTATCCAGACATGTTGCGGAGTCGGAGGAGATAATGTGTTATTTATTATTGGCATTGGAGTCATTGCTTTGACCCAAGTCCAGTCCAGGAACAGGAGAATGAGGAGTTCTTGGACCAAAAATTGGTTGCTTTATTAATCATGACCAATTATGTCATATGCCTTTGCTGCGGGAGCTCCAGGAGAATAATCCAGATGTTTTTTGGAATTATCTCCGGATGACGGACCCCTGCTTTCACCAACTCTTGGGATTGTTGACCCCCTATATTAAGAAGCAGGACACATGCGTGAAGCTTTTATTTTATTTTTTGGTTGAATAATAATGATTTGATTTGTTATATTTTCTATATTTTTGGATGCATAGAATGCACTTTTTGGTTAAGTTCTATTGGCAGATAGCATGTTTAATTATATTTGTTTTGTTTTTTTTTAATGCACAATAAAACAAAATGTGGAGAATACTTTTTACTTTTTACGTTTTACTTCAAATGACAGTTTGGGAGTAGGCAGTTACATTTAAAAAAATAAAATGTAAAATTGGCAAGGGACACCAACATAGTTGTATCTTTGATCTTAAAATCTACGGGATAATGGTGTTGTGGTAACTTGCCCCCCCCCCCAAAAAAAAAGCATAATAATATTATTCTTGATATCACTAGAAAAAAAAAGCCTTTGAAAATTTGTTTGCAATAACTCCATCAGTATCACCAGCAAAGCAGATTCATTATTATCCCAATAACTGCTTGCCGTCTGCCCACCGTCAAATGATGGTGGGGTGATGCGGCTATCATTCTGGGATGCTGTCATATGATGGTGTCCCAGAATGGCCGATCTCGCACGCCCACGGGGGACACGGCTGCTAGGACACGGCGCGACCCTGATCTCTGTAAAGAGCCGCATCTGTGGCTCTTTAACCATGTGATCGGCTGTGTCCAATCATAGCCAGTCACATGTAAACAAGGAAATGCCAGTAATCAGTGCTCCTCGCCTCACACTGACAGAGTGTGAGGAAAGGAGAGCCGATCAGCGGCATCTCCTCACGGGGGACAGCTAGGAATATAATCAGGACACCCATTAGCAGAAGGAGCCCAAAGGGTGGTGCTAAAGAGCTGAAAAACCATGTAGTATGTCACTACCTTCGTGATTGTTGGCCAACAATTGTGTGCCATGCGTATGCAAGACAAGTTTGGGCCAACGATAAAAGTCCACGGTTTTGTTGGCCAACAATCCGATCGTGTGTACGAGGCATACATTTTCATCTAAGATTGCCCTGTATTTGGCTCCATCCATCTTCCCATCAACTCTGACCAGTTTCACTATTCCTGCTGAAAAAAAGCATCACTAATTACTAATTAGGTGACTTCTGAAGGCAATTGGTTCCACTAGATTTTAGTTAGAGGTATCAGAGTAAAGGAGGCTGAATACAAAGGCACACCACACTTTTCAGATATTTATTTGTAAAAAAATTTTGAAAACCATTTATCATTTCCCTTCCACTTCACAATTATGTGCCACTTTGTGTTGGTCTATCACATAAAATCCCAATAAAATACATTTACGTTTTTGGTTGTAACATGACAAAATGTGGAAAATTTCAAGGGGTATGAATACTTTTTCAAGGCACTGTATATTGCTTTGGTCAAAGTGTGTTATCAAAAATTGGAATAAAAAGAAAAAAATATAAAAAAATAGTATGAGTAAAAAAATGAATAATCTTTTTCTCAATTTTTTTTTGTCACCAGTGTGTCCCTGATCACCACCACACCTGTTATATGATGACACTGTACTGCACTGGTAAAAGTATGCGAAAAAAAAATGTTTTTTTAAAATTTCTTTATTTTCCAAAAAATTATGACAAAAAATGACATCTTCAAAAAACTCTCCATGCCTCTTACTAAATATCTTGGGCTGTTTACATTCCAAAAAGAGGTCATTTGGGGGATATCTGTACTGTCCTGACATTTTTGGGCCTCAAGAAATGAGATTGTATAACTGTGGGAAATATATCAATGGGACCGTATAACTTTCCTACAGACTAAATAATATACACTGATTTGGGTTATTTTCATCAAAGAAATGTAGCAGAATACATTTTGACCTATATACATGAAGAAAAATCATTTATTTGCTAAATTTTATAACAGAAACAAAGAAAAAGTGTTTTTTTTTTTTTCCTAGAAATTTTTAGTCTTTTCTCATTAATTTGGGAAAACAAAAACAGTGGTGATTAAATGTCACCAAAAGAAAGCTCTATTTTTGAGAACAAAATGATAAAATTGGGTACAGTGTTGCATGATGTGCAATTGTCTTTCAAAGTATGAGAGAGCTGAAAGCTGAAAATTGGCCTGGGCAGGAAAGAGGTAAAAGTGTCCGGTATTGAAGTGGTTAACCACCCCGGAAGGATTTACCCTCTTCCTGACCAGAGCACTTTTTGTGATACGGCACTGTGTTGTTTTACCTGACAACTGCGCAGTCATGCGATGTTGCACCCAAACAAAATTGACGTACTTTTTTCCCCACAAATAGAGCTTTCTTTTGGTGGTATTTGATCACCTCCGGTGGTTTTTATTTTTTGCACTATAAACAAAAAAAACGACAATTTTGAAAAAAAAGCAAGATTTTTTTACTTTTTTCTATAATAAATATCCCCCAAAAAATATATAAAAAAATAATTTCTTTCTCAGTTTAGGCCAATATTTATTCTTCTACATATTTTTGGTAAAAAAAAAAAAAATTTGCAATAAGCGTATATTGATTGGTTTGCGCAAAAGTTATAGCTTCTACAAAATAGGGAATAGATTTATGGCATTTTTATTATTATTTTTTTTTATTAGTAATGGCGGCGATCTGCGATTTTTATCGTGACTGCAACATTATGGTGGACACATCGGACACTTTTGACACCATTTTGGGACTATGGTCATTTATACAGCGATCAGCGCTATAAAAGTACACTGATTACTGTGGCACTGGCAGGGAAGGCGTTAGGCACTAGGGTGCGATCAAGGGGTTAGGTGTGTCCTAGGGAGGTATTCTAACTGTGAGGGGGATGGGCTTCCACTGACATGACAGTAATCACTGTTCCCGATAACAGGGAGCAGAAGATTCCTGCCATGTCACTAGGCAGAACGGGGAAATGCCTTGTTTATAAAGGCATCTCCCAGTTCTTCCACTCCGTGACATGATCACAGGCCCCCGGTGGATATTGAGTCCACGGGACCCACGGGCATGGTCACGGAGCATGCTGCTTGCCCACAATGCTGCGCCTTAAAGGGGACGTACCTGTACGCCAATTTGCCCAGCCGTGCTATTGTGCCGATGTAAATCGGCTAGTGGTTAAACATATACAATCAATAAGACATTAACTTTCCTTAAAGTTTTTGCTAACCCCCCAAAAAAAAAAATAAAAAAAAAATATATAGATCCAGTTTTTTTAAAGTAGATTAAACAGCACAGTGCTTGTGCTGTGTAATCGGCCCCTCTCTAAACTGTAAAAAAAACCTTGCTGAACCTGCCACTTCCTGTATCCCCCTCTCTGCGCCGACCACGAAAATCAGCTGACCCCTGACCACCGTGGTCAGTGTATGTCCCTCCATCATCCGCAGCTCTGCTCTCAGCTCGCTTCTCTCCCCTCCTCCCTGCCTGTCAGCTCTGTGTTCTGTTTCTCTGTCTCCACCCCCCCATCCCTGCTGCTATTAGTACAATTAAAAGTTTATATTAGGTCACTGCCAGCCCCTCTATTATAGCCTGACATAGCACACATAAATCTTTTATAAAAACAAGACTTGTAAATACAGTTTTCGAGCGAGCTTCAGGCCGGTCACGTGTCTCTCGGCCGGTTCCCAGGGCTACTACAGAAGAGGCTGAGTGGCCAAGTAAGCTTCCCAGATGATGTCAGAGGGAGATCTTGGCCCCTCCTGCAGAAGCCATCCATCAGACTTCATGAGTCATGTGACCGGCCTGAAGATCGCTCTAAACAGGTATTTACAAGCCTCATTTTTCTAAAAGACTTCTACAGTGTGCTATGCCTGCCTATAATAGAGGGGTTAGCATTGAGTTATATATCTGGGTTACCAAACACTTTAAGAGATAAGTACACTTGCTAATGCTCTCTTCTTTTAGGATATGCTTGGCCTAATAAATTCTTTGAAATACCTCAAGGTTTGTCAGTAAGTGCTGGGTGAGCGAGGTGTGTCATCGTTAGGTGTGCAGAGAAATCGCAAAACAATTCAGCCGCTCCACTTAGATTAGTGCCCCACTGTGGATATGACAAACATCATTGGTTTACAAGCAATATACTGTCCAGACTGATTAGAGATCCCACTTTGAAACAGAAATCCAGGCTGTGGCATAGAAATAGCTACAGTGAGGGGAAAAAAAGCATTTGATCACAAGCTGATTTTGTACGTTTGCCCACTGACAAAGAAATGATCAGTCTATAATTTTAATGGTGTTTATTTTAACAGTTAGAGACAGAATAACAACCAAAAATCCAGAAAAAAATGCATTTCAAAAAAGTTATACATTTATTTGCATTTTAATGAGTGAAATAAGTTTTTGACCCCTTTGCAAAACATGACTTTGACCTCTGTGATTGCCTACAAGGGTTTTGCCACTGAGTACTGATGTTTCTTGTAGTTGGCCACCAGGTTTGCACACATCTCAAGGAGATATTTTGTTCCACTCCTCTTTGCAGATCCTCTCCAAGTCATTAATGTTTTCAGGATGACATATGGTAACTCAAACCTTCAGCTTCCTCCACATATTTTCTATGGAATTATGGCCTGGAGACTGGCTAGGATTTCAGTCCTTCACAGCGTAGTGTGTTACAAATTGTTTTCTTGGTGACTATGGTCCCAGCTGACTTGAAATCATTGACAAGATTCTCCTGTGTAGTTCTGGGATGATTCCTCACTGTTCTCATGATCATTGAAACTCCACGAGGTGAGATCTTGCATTGGGCCCAAGACTGAGGGATCAAATACTTATTTCACTCATTAAAATGCAAATCTATTTATAACTTTTTTGAAATTTGTTTTTCTGGATTTTTTTTTTGTTATTTTTCTGTCTCTCACTGTTAAAATAAACTTACCGTTAAAATTATAGACTGATCATTTCTTTGTCGGTGGGCGAATGTACAAAATCAGCAGGGGATCAAAAACTTTTTTCCCTCACTGTAAATAGTTCAAATTTTTGCTTTGCAAGATTGTAGTGAAATGTAGTTTTTACATAAGCCGTTCACATCTAAAAACAAACTATTCAAACTAGCATTACCAAATTATTATTTTAAGAATCTCTTGCTTTCCATTATTTAAGGACCCAGGCTTCTGCACTACTTTATATAACCTAAAGCATAGGCTGCCTAGATCACATAATTTATGGCTATCAGCAGTGTTGTGGGTGTCATTGTTTTTGTATCAAAACTTCTAAAACTTCGTGAATCAGATCCACAGGCAGGGAGTGAAGGTTAAACAGTCTCCTGCAGTGAAGTTTAGTCCTGTTCCAGTCCAAGATTAAATTTGTAGTTTGTATTCAGGCAGGGGTCCAAGCAGGCTGGGAAGGTTCAGGATTGAAATCACAGGCCAAGGTCTTTACACAAATAAACCAAATCACCAGGAACAAGGCTTTTGCAGGAACTGTAAACAGAGCCAAACTTTGACAGAAATAGGAAGCAAGAAAGGGTTTAACGACATACCTACCAACATACTCCTAAAAACAGCAAAATGGTGGATGATTAGTTATGTAGTGACATTTATATATAGCACCCTAGAAATAGAAATCACCCTCAGGCAGTCTGTCCACCCATTACTGGCTGAAACAGAGCCATCACTGGATGGTTTGGTGTACAGAGCTGATACAAATAATAAAGTGCAGCGCTAGGTTATGCACAAAATGACCCTATGCATGAATAACGTGTATCAGAATAAAAGTGCAAAACAATACAGTAAATGTGCAATATGACCTAAGACATAAATGACATATGTCCAATAAAGTGCAAATGTGCAGTGCAATATAATAAGCAATACTATGTACAATCAAAGAAAAGGTGCAAAAATAGCGCAGTTCTATGCGATTATGTATAATAAAGCAAGAATCGCATACAGAACGCACAAGCATGCTAAAAATTCAATATGAATGCAAAAAAAAAAATTTGATAAATATCAAAAGTTCATGTATTGCTGGAATCCAATAAAGTGACTTCAAGTGCAATGTAGAACGTAGATCGGGTGCTTGACACCATGATACCCGTCACCTCATTAAGATAAAAGGGTTACCAGAAAGCCTACGACCTCCCTTACTCAGGGGGGTCAAACAGTGTTTTGTAGAATCAAAGATCCGCTGATGGAATACTCTGGTGTTCCCCTCCGGAGAGATCCATAGACAGACATCCCAACCTGCAGAAACTCATTTCAGGGAGGTGGCAAACTCATTTCAGGGAGGTGGCGCTTCACCTCCATGGCATACAAATCCATGCTGTCCTACACTGCCGCTGGCCCCTTGGACAAATACAAAGCCACTAGGCTCCCTCCAACCAACTTCAGCTACTGTTCTGTTTTAGTTGGGAAGCTGGAGCCTTGTGTACATCATTTTAGGGACTGTCAGGCACCCAGGGTAGCCAGAGATGGCCAGAAGGACTCTTGCATCCCCATCCTCACTCCAGGAGCTAGTGGGAGTGCAGGGCAGAACACTTGTGTGGAGGTGCAGCGTGGTGTGGCAGAGTCTGGTTTACATTAAACAGAACTGTATTGTAATTGAAGTTCAGTAATGCACAACAAGCTTGGTGGGAAGGCAACCCACCAGGCACATTCACAGGATGAACAGCGATCAGAAGTAGCAGTAGGTATCAGGTGTGCTGACAGGGTCCGTCTCAAGAGACGGAATGTGGCCTGGCGGTCCGGACCCATGTGGAGAGACTTCCAGGAAGGATGGCGTGTCCCTGCACTTTCCCTACTTCTCTGAATCTCTCCCTGATGCTAAACACTGTCCCTGACAGACAGGTGACCTGTCCCTACTCGATTCAAATGCAAAATGCATGCCAACTCCAGGAGCCAGGGTCTTAAATAGACTTTGCCTGACCCAAGATGGCTGCCAAAGTCATATGGGATGCCAGCATCCAATCGAATGCTGCCTTTCTGTGACTGAGGAGTTCAAAGAGGACTGAGTCTCTTTTTAACTTCCACCTGCACCTGAATTGCCTCTATGAATGACTGCTGAGCTGCAGCAACCAACTTCTCCAGTGGCTAAGGTTTACCTGTCAGAGCAGACCGGAAACTAGAGCTTGCCACGTTTCCTGTCTGCTTAAAGCTGTAATAATAATAAAAAGGCTCTCTATAGCTTCTGAGCACATTTATCCTGGATCTATGCTTAAAGTGTTACTAAACCCACAACAGTAAAATCAGTCTATATAGGCAGTATGCTTGTTATACTTACTGTGAAACCTAAGGGGGCAATCCTCCGCATTGTGTAAAAAGGTTGTTTGATCCTGGCTTCTCTTATCTTCCCCTCATTCCACTGTCCCCTGATAATTTCCTGATAATACAGAGTCTATGGAGTCAGGCTGCACATGCTCAGTTTGGTGTGTATTGCTAGAAAGGTTTTTTTTTTTCTTGGGAGAGTGCATGTGATCAGCACAGGGCCAATCAGCACTGTCCAGACAGAGGGTCAGGGGTCTTGCAGTCTCATAGGACAGTCAGAAATCTCCTCCTACAAGCTTTAACCAGTGCTTGGCTGGACGCTGATAGAAGTCACAAGACTGCTCTAACTGCTGATGAGAAAAGGTATTGAGCAGTTTATAATGACTAAATAAATTGAATTTCCGTGTTATGTGTATTGTGGGAGACCAGATATAGTGAATGCAGGGTCCTGGGTTTATTAACACTTTAGGTTTTAAGTATTCTCCTAAAAAATTGTAGTTTGTCTTTCCACAAAAAGTAGAGCAAACAAAGTTAAGAACCCTGATTTCAACAATTTATCAGTATCCAGTTGCTGTCCCTTCTAAGTTAGTATGAACATGGCTAACTAACATGCTCCTAATCTGGCTGATAGGTTATCTTGACATTCTCTTTTGTTGTGTGTTGAATTCTCAGTCTTCTCAAACCTAGCACATACCAAAGGGCATACTCTAAAAAAGTGTGTTGTACATTACATAATCCTGACCATTGCATTCTATGAAGTGTGCTGTACATGGCATACTCCTGACCATTACATTCAATACATATACTATATGTTGTATTTATTATAGTCCTGACTACTAGACTTTGTAAGCTGTACTTTTCAGTACAAAGTTAATTGGCTCAACAGTTGCTAACTGCTAAGTAGTCCTCAACTGTTCTAAAAAAGTTCCTCTTAAGTGGAAAAACAGTCCCATTGGTTTGCTCCCTTTCCCCAGCCTGTACCTGAATTAAACCTAGTACACATTAGTAGTTTTTTTCGTGCAACCTAGCAGGGCGGAATGAAAAAAAAACTGACAGCCTAGGAGGAGCAGCTGTACTAACTATCCAATGTTAGTACAACAATCTCCCCTGCCTTTCTATTGTGTTCTGACAGGGGGACGGCCCCCCTGCCAAAACACTCCGGCTGATTGGGAGCCAATTGGCAGACCTTCCCCTGGTCCCTTTACTCGCACTAGCACATCCCCCTGCCCAGACGGGAAGGTGGCCATCCATGTCCTTACCTTAAGAGGTGGTGCTGGATCCGGGGTAGGGCTCCCTCCGCCCCTCCACCTGCTGCAGCTTGCCGAGGGAAGAGCCAGGCCACTGCTTCTCCTCCGGGCTAAACAGAAAGTGGGTCCTGAGACCCATTTGTCTGGGAGTCCTAAGAATCTCTGGCCAATTGAGTTTCAGGACCCGCTTCCTTATTGGCCGGGAGGAGAAGAAGACATTAGCAAATATTAATTTGCTATTGTCACACAACTGAATGGGCTTGGGGTGTAGTGCTCTGCGCCCTGAGCCCACCTTTTTTTGAAGCCAACTAGAGTCTTAGGTTCAAAACATGTGCTTCAAAAAAGAAAAAAAAAAACCCATTGAAATCCATGCGTCCAGCACCCTGCATGTAGATTAGGGGTCGGGCGCATGGATCAGGGGGGCGGCGCCCCTGCGCCCCTAATAGAGCGGCCGCCACTGACAAAGGGCAGACAGAACACTAAAAACATTAAGAACATGACAGAAGTTCTAACAGGTGCAGCCCGTCCATTATGGGCGCACGGGCGCTGCCTGGGGTTGCCACATCATCCCTTTAATCCAGGACACATATGAATTACACAGGTTCTGAGGCTGTTTTAATGCAGATAAGGCACCAAGTGAGTTTAATTACCACCTTAATCAGCCATAGAACCTGTGTAATTATTGTGTGTCCTGGGTTAAAGGGATGATGTGGCAACCCTAGTGCCGCCTCCCCTACCCACAGCCACTGCCCTCCCTACCATGTGCCCAGCCCCTTTCAGGATGCCAGGTGCATGAATTCCTATAGCGGGGTGGGTGGGGGTGTTTTTTGAAGCACCTGATTAGAGCCAGAGGCTCTAATAGGCTTCAAAATAGGGTGGGCTAGGGGCGCAGAGCATTGCGTCTGGAGCCCACCCAGTTGTGGTGCAACAGTGAATGAATATTCATCCGCTGGGGTAAGTGCCGGTGGACCAGCAGACAGCGTGGGGGGGTGTAAAGGGGTTTGAGGTTCCGCAGGGGGGTGGTTGTTTGCCGCCACCCCAAATAAAAAACCACCAGCCGCCACTGAGTTCTAACCCATCCTCACTTTATTAAACCTCTTGTCCTAGTAACAGAGGGATAGGGAGTGAAAATAATTATCCGTAGTAGGGACCAGGACAGTTACTGCCCAAGGCACACCTGAATGGTGATGCTCTGTTGTACAACCTTTGACCATCGAATAACAAATACTTTAGTAAAAAAATGTTATAATGTACTACTGAATGAAGCATGCTATCTGCTTTATACATGCTCCTTTTAACATGTACAGACAATTAAAGCTTCTCCAAATACAAAAATTAATATTCAATATAATTTAGCACACCAGTAATTAAATGAGGTGCTTACATTAATTTTCTTAAGCTTTTTTTAACCTTTGTTTTCACCTGGTAAACGCACAAATAACCGACTCCCTGTCCCTGGATAGCTACACTTATTTTTCCACTATATCTATGGATGGAGCCTTTGTTTTCACCCAGGCTGGACTACCAACATGTCTGTCTTTGTTCATTTCCATTGCATGGGGGGATTTGTTGTGTACAAAACAAAGATAAGATTTTTTTTGTTGTTGTCTGTGTAGCTCACAGGAAGCTGTCTATTCTAGCCAAATCAATCGTTTTTTTCCCTCTTTAACCCAATTTAAAACACATGTTAATGTCTAAGCACAATTTTGCAACTTTGACAGTTGATATGTACAAACTGTACATAGAGTCACAACTACTTTGTGTATCCAAGTGAATTATACTTGTTTTTTTCTGTTTTTTTTATCAAAGGAAAACTGGCCCAAAATAGTAAAAAAAATCAAATAAAATAATTTTTACCACTTCAGTCCCGGAAGGATTTATCCCCTTAATGGCCAGCCCATTTTTTGTGATACGGCACTATATCGCTTTAACTGACAATTGTCCGGTTGTACGACGCTATAAATTTGACAACCTTTTTTCCCCACAAATAGAGCTTTCTTTTTGTGGTATTTGATCACCTCTGCGGTTTTTATTTTTTTCTGCACTATAAACAAAAAAGACACAATTTTGAAAAAAAAAACAATATTTTTTACTTTTTTCTATAATAAATATCCCCAAGAAAATGCAAAAAAAAAAACGAATTTCTTCATCAGTTTAGGCCAATATGTATTCTACTACATATTTTTGGTAAATAAAATGGCAATAAGCGTATATTGATTGGTTTGAGCAAAAGTTACAGCGTCTACAAACTAGGGAATAGATTTATGGCATTTTTATTATTATTTTATTTATTTTCCCAGTAATGGGGGTGAACAGCGATTTTTAGCGGGACTGCAACTATGCGGCAGACAGATCGGACACTTTTTTGGGACCAGTGACATTTGTACAGCAATCAGTGCTATAAAAATGCACTGATTACTGTATAAATGACACTGGCAGGGAAGGCGTTAACACTAGGGGGCGATCAAGGGGTTAAGTGTGTCCTAGGGAGGTGTTTCTAACTGTGGAGGGAGTGGATTTACAGGGAGTACAGAGAGATCGCTGTTCCTAATTACTAGAATCAGACAATCTCTCTGTAATCCCCTGACAGAAAGGGGATCTGTTTGTTTACATTGACAGATCCCCGTTCTGCCTCTCTGTGGAGCGATCGCGGGTGGCCGGTCGGCATTGCGGCCGCCAGCCATGCGCATCAGCTCCAGGGACGCGCGGGTCCACTATATCTATTAAATGAACCGCCATACCGATATAGCCATTCACACAATAGAGTCGACCTGCCGCCGTATATCGGCGGTGGCTGGTCAGCAAGTGGTTAATGTAGGTGTATATTTATTGCTAATACAATGATTTACCATCAAGGAACAACCCAAAATAAATTCCCCTGCTCCTGATGGTTGCAGCAATACCACATATGTGTATGTTAGTTGTTTGTACCTGTAGTAGGGCCCAGAAACAATGGTGCACCTTTATCCTCCCTAAAACACACTGACACTGATACTAATTTAAGATACATTTTTTAAATTCTACACAAAATATGCTGATTCTGACCTTCGACCCTGACCTTAACCCTAACACTAACCCTGGCAAACCTGGATCCTGATATTTTTTCTTTATTTTTTCTTTATTTATTTTTTTTACACACTTTACTTACAGCTTCATCTACTGCAAGGAGAGGAGGATACAATGAGGTTTATTTACTAAAGGCAAAAAAACTGTGCACTTTGCAAAATGCAGTTGCACACTGTAAGAGCAATTGCTCCAGAGCTTAGTAAATGAGCAGAAGCTCTGCTGACTTTCATCAACCAATCATGTGCAAGCAAAAATGTATTTTTTTTATTGTCCTTGCATGTGATTGGGTATTCTTTGCAAAGTGAAGCTTTACTTCATTTACTAAGCTCTGGAGCAACTGTCCTTGCAGAGTGTAATTGCACTTTGCAAGGTTCACAGTCTATTGGCCTTTAGTAAATCAACCCCATAGTATCTTCCGCTACATTCAGAAGAGGAAGTAAGCACAGGGGCGGGCTCACAGTGACTGATCACTGTGATAGCCAATCAGAGGTTATGATAGCAATCAGGTGACCTGGATTTGGGAGTCCTGGGTCCTGATTGTTACTACAGGACAAAGGGCTCTTGGTGGGAGCCAGGGCACTGTGCTGGGATGCTGTGTGGTGCGCTCCCAGCACAAAGAGATATATGCATATATGTGGCCCCACGGAGAAAGACTCACTTCCGTGAGGCTGCATGTATACGTACAGTTGCCGGGAGGGGGTTAATGATGAAAATGTCCTTAGCCTAAAAATAAAAATGTGTTATATATGCAGTCACTACATCTAAGATTAGTAAGCTACAATATACAGTAAAACCTTTGATTGCGAGCATAATTTGCTAGTCCAAAGCACTTGTATATCAAAGCGAATTTCCCCATAAAAAATAATGGAAACTCAAATGATTCATTCCACAACCATTTATTCATAAATCCTTCTGTTTATAGTCCATATAAAAATATTATAACAATGAGACTAGGTTGTGTAACTATAAAATGTCCATCCACAAATGGAAGCCTCCACAAGGGGATTAGAAGCAAAATCCAGCAGGAGCTACAGAGTATACAAGAGAAGAGAGGCGCCTCTGAGTGTAGCAATATGTTGCTAAATGTTGTACCTTCATTAAATGTAACCATATTGCTACACTTAGAGGCTCCTCTGTTCTCTTTTATACTCAGTTGTGACATGACGCTACTCGTATATCAAGATGTCACTTGTAAATCAAGTGAAAATTTCTTTAAAAAATGTTCTTGCCTTGCAAAACGCTCTCAAACCAAGTTACTCTCAAACCAAGGTTTTACTGTATTATTTTTTTCCTTATGTTTAGCTATCCTGTAAACAAGAAAGTGGATGCATGGTTTTATATTTCTTGCCATCGCCTCACAGCATCCTCTACACACGTTCTCCCAAAGGATTCTTGATAAATTCAGCCACAAATATCCAAAGGTGGCAAGAATAATGAAACTATATAAGAAAAACAAGTCATAGTTTATTTTAAAGTTGCCCCATGTACTCTGTTTTAACCTTTACCACTTTTATATAAAACTTTTAAAAAAAAATGTGTTTACTGCTATTCCACTACAACAGTTTGGTCATATATTTCTGGGACTTTTTTGTATTCACATGACTGTGATCAGTACACATTTGTTATTCCTACTGTGTTACAAAACGATGTTTCCATAATCATACTTTGAAACTTTTTTTGTATTTGGTCATTGCTGCATATGAGATCTATTTAAATAAACATGTGCCTTTCAGTCAAGTTATTTTGCAGTTTAGAGACAGAGACATTCTCTTTAGCCAGGTGCAAAATTATTTGGCATACAAAACAAGCCCCTTTTTTGCATATGACAAGTAGGCTTGTTTGCAAGCTTGAAGCATTCCTGTAGTTTGTACTGTAATTAATGTAATGATATATTTTGCTTGCCAGCAAATGCATTAGTAAATAATGTCTGTCAGAATCAATAAAACCTCCTACGCAGAGCTTTAACCATTGAAGTATGTAAATAAAGTATGTTATTAGGATTATGGTTTGTTAAATACACACAGCTATTTTGATTTTACTGTCTTACATTTGTAAAATCATTTTGGCCACAATGGGACCCAAAGGCAAGCTGAAAGTTGATAACATTAAAATCGTTGTCTGAAATGATATTTTTACAAGGAAATACAAGGGTTTTCCAAAAAAAATGAAGGCATAACCAAGGTAGGTAATGAGACCTTGGACTAGCGCCAAATGAAAAAATCAAAAGGACAGAGCAAACCACATCCTATCACTAGAGATCTGATTGAAGAATGTACGTTCTTGGTACCTTATAGACACATACAACAATTTGTTCCAAAAAATACATTTTATTACACAAATCAAGCTAAAAATCACAAATACATCATTAAAACATCAGAAAATGTGCATGTATGTCAGTCAGATCTTAAAGTAGTTACTGTTCTGAACAATGATCATTGTCAGGTCTGAAACTTTCTTTGTAATGTTGAAATACAATTTACTAACAATAAAACATGAATAAAGATCATCATCAGATAATTCCTTGTCAAAAGAGCAGGTTAATGCCAAGAGTATTTATTGTAAGCATGTATTCCATGTATGAAGAAAAGAGGTTACGAATAGGGTGAGATTTCTAAACTTCTCTTTTATTGCTTAAAGTGATTGAAAACCTCACATAAACCCAGCGAAGTGAATAGCCACAGATGATACACTAAGATGAAACAAATCCTCCTACATAATTTTTATTTGTATATCTGCTGTCTTCAGCTTTCTACACTCTTTGGAAAGTGTACATCATGTTAAAAATCTTTCTTCCTCTTTCAGCAACACATAGGGGTGGGTGGGGATACTGGACTCACACATGCGGGGCTGTAGTCTGCATAGACAAGCTCCCTGTAAACTCCCTCCCCAACACAAATTTTAAGCTACTGTTATCTCATGTGTCGGAGAGCTTGTCAGAAGGGACTCATACTGATAACAGAGGAATAGAGCACCAGAGAGAAACAGCACTTAGAGCTTTGGTGAGAGATGAGTAAACACTGCAGATATATGTGCTTAGTTCAACTCTTATCAATGGGGTTTACAACCACTTTAACCACTTAAGGACTGGAAGATTGGCCCCTTAATGACCAAGCCATTTTTTGCGATACGACACTGCGTCGCTTTAACTGACAATTACACTGTCGTGCGATGCTGTACCCAAACAAAATTGACGTCCCACAAATAGAGCTTTCTTATGGTGGTATTTGATCACCTCTGTGGTTTTTATTTTTTGCGCTATAAACCAAAGAAAGACTGACAATTTTTTTTTAAAACAAACAATATTTTTTACTTATTGCTATAAAAAATATCCAAAAAGGAAAATGTAAAAAAAAATAATTTCTTCAATAGGTTTAGGCCAACAAGTATTGCAATAAGAGTATATTGATTGGTTTGCGCAAAAGTTATAGTGTCTACAAATTAGGGAATAGATTTATGGTATTTTTATTATTATTTTTTTACTAGTAATGGCGGTGATCTGCGATTTTTAGTGGGACTGCAACATTGCGGCGGACAGATCAGACACTTTTTACACTTTTTTGGGACCATTGACATTTATACAGCGATCAGAGCTAAAAATAGCCACTGATTGCTGCATAAATATCACTGGCAGGGAAGGGGTTAACACTAGGGGGGTTAAAGTGTTTCCTAGGGAATCCCCGTTCTGTATCTCACAGGAGCGATCGCGGGTCGCCGGCAGATATCGCGGCCGTCGGCCACGTGCATCGGCTCCGTCATCACATGGCGGGCGTGCACGTCCCCTATACCCCTAAAGCGGCCACTGTACAGCTATGGCGATTCGCGCAGGGCAGCCAATGTGCTGCCGTATAACAGCGGCTGATCGGCAAGTAGTTAAATTATGTCTTCACATTTGGTTGCTGCTAAGGCTGATATCGGATACTTTATCCCTCCACAGACTTCAGGAGAATCAACTGAGCTGCTCAGGCTATGGAGTTTCAAGCAACCAATCGATGGAATGGGGGCATGAAGATCATTGTTTCTTATTTTTCAAAAAATCACCCCTTTGGCTGTTAATTTTTATGCTCATACATGTGGGCAGTGGCAACACATCTTTCCTTTCACCTGGCATTTAGAACTTTATAAAGAGACACAAAGGTGGACGGTAGAGGTTTAAAGTGTATGTCACTGCAAACTCCCCTCCATATTTTGAAGTATATCTGTGTAATAGATATGCAGACCCTTAAAGTACAGAACAGTATCTGTTTTACTGCCAGAAATGTATTTATATTCTTATTTCTGTTGTGGGCTGACAAGTCAAAGCAATCTTGTGCAATGAATGATGTCAGTCCTGCCCAATTTCCTTTTTCTAAACTACAGAATTTATCCCCCTCTTCTCATTTCTCGAGCGTAGGGACTAAGTGTTCTGTAATTCAGATTTGAATTGGGAGGGGTAGTTTCCTTGAGATAACACAGCAAGTGTGCACAGGACACAACGCAGATCTGACTTTCTGACACGATCAACAGATCATGTCATGAATTCAAACAGATAGAACTGCATATTGCTCACACAAATGGGGACGGAACACTTTGGGGTAATTAGACTATTTCAGCTGCAAAAGTGGTTCTGTGTGCAGATAGAGTCAACTGGATGTGGTGACTCAAATGTAAGAATGTTAAAATGCATTGGTTATCCTACAGGTCCTCTTTGTATGGTAGAGCCCCAAGAATCACAATTTCTCTTGAACAATAACTGCCTGGCTGACTTTGACACAGCATCCAAATAAAATTACGTTTGCAAAACAAAACAGATTTAGAAATTTCATAAATAATATATTTGGGGACCTCTTTTGGGATAGTAGTTTACAGGTTGTAAAACAACACTGTTGCACTGATCAAACTGTTATGTTTATGTTATGACACCTATGCAGAATGTCTTAATTTCCCTTTTGATTATAATCAATGTCATTTTATTAAAATTATTGAGTGCTGTCAAGTCCATGGGGCTTCCTGATGCCACATAGATAGTTTTTCTCCAGAATAACCTGTCATTTGTTTGGTCTTGGCATGTTCATAGTATTTGTTCTGTTCACAGTTTCTGTGGCTATATCCACCCACGTTATTGCTGGCTGTTGGTTCTTCGCTTCCCTTCAAATTTTCCAAAGTCAATTCTTCTCATATTATTATTCATGGTGGATTTTATAACTTTACATACATTTTTACACCACATAGGTATTCTGTATTTTACATTTGTTTTCTAAGTGTCCTAGAAGTAACTGGTATTCATCCAGTGTGGAAAAACCCCAGTCCCCTAAACTGCCCTTAAATAAGAGGAATAAAACAAGAGGATTAAGGGTAAGGCACTAAAAATGACAGCCTATAAAACCTATAGATAGAACTTTAACTACTTGCCGACCAGCCGCCGCAGGTAAACTGCGGCAGGTTGGCACGGCTCCGTGAATCACCGTGATGGTACGTTGGCTCTTCAAAGCTCTATAGCAGGCACGCGTGCCACAGCATGTCCCCGGAGCTATCGCGCGTGGCTGGTGGGCGCGATCGCCTCCAGCCACCCGCGGTTGAGGGCACAAGAGCCAGAACACACAAATCCCTGTTCTGACAGGAGGAGAAACAGATTGTCTGTTCCTACCAAGTAGGAACAACAATTTGGCTCCTCCTCTAGTCAGTCCTATCTCCTCACAGTTAGAAACACACCTAGGGAACACATTTAACCCCTTGATTGTCCCCTAGTGTTAACCCCTTCCCTGCCAGTGACATTCACACAGTAATTAATGGCTATTTATAGCACTGATCGCTGTATAAATGTCAGTGGTCCCAAAAAAGTGTCAAAAGTGTCTGATTTGTCTGCCACAATGTCGCAGTTCCACTCAAAATCGCACATTGCCACCATTATTAGTAATAAATAAATAAATAATAAAAATGCCATAAATCTATCCATTTTGTAGACGCTATAACTTTTGCGCAAACCAATAAATATATGCTTATTGCAAAATTTTTACCAAGAATACATATTGGCCTAAACTGATGAAGAAGTTTGGTTTTTTTTACATTCTTTTGGGTATATTTATTATATCAAAAAGTAAAAAATATAGCTTTTTTTTCAAAATTGTCTGTCTTTTGTTTGTTTATAGCGCAAAAAATAAAAACTGCAGAGGTGATCAAATACCACCAAAAGAAAGCTCTATTTGTGGAAAAAAAGGACATAAATTTTGTTTGGGTACAACGTTGCATGACTGCACAATTGTTAGTTAAAGCGTCGCAGTGCGGTATCGCAAAAAATGGCCAGGTCAGGAACAGGCCAAATCCTTCCGGGGCTGAAGTGGTTAAAAGACATCTAAAGTGAAAAAGGAGCTGGCTTATCGCAGATATATAACCCCTCCCAGTCCAGCAGGCTCTCAGTTTAGTGGCAAGTAGGGATGGGCTTGAACATCAGCTGTTCATTTGTTCGTAGAACACGGCCCTGTGGTTGGGGACCCCTGGGACTCAGGCTATGGGCCCCAGATTCAGGGCTATAGCCTCAAAAGCTACCCCCTAGCCACTGGCTGTCACTGAAACCAGCCCACTGAGCCATTGGCCTACCGGGAAACTCTTGGAAACTCTTGGTAGTCCCGATGGCCAGTACATGCAGAAATGCATGGTGGCTTAACCTTAACTATGGAAGAAGCACTTTGGATTGAGCCTTTTCCATTAAAAGGCTCAGACATTCCAAGCAGTGTGTGGGGTTTACCACTGATTTATGAAGATTCAGGATCCACCTGAATCTCGGCAGGGACACAGCTGTGGTTCTCAGTACTCCTGCGGCACCTTCAGCCTGATCCTGCTGTACCTGTGCCACTGTGAGTGATTCCCTGTGCACAGTTCAAAATAGTGGCTGCATCTGTCTGAAATAGGAAGTGCATCATCAACCTGAGATTGAAGAGCCGCCCACAAAAAGGCATTGTCTGAATACATGGCAACCATGTTGCTAATAGGAGGGCAGAGCAATTTCTACAGCAATTAACACAGAGGAGGAGAGGGAGATACAGGTAATGGGAGAGGCTAAACTGAAAAAATAGTCCCAAAAATGAATGCTACCATTACTATCCCCCTGATCCTGCATATAAACTGAACTGCAGTGCAAAGTGGCTTTGGTCTTAGCAGAGTCAGCTCCATCTTCGCCCCCTCTGGTTGGGTTTACCTGAAAGTCTTCAAGGGCTGGGCTCCACCTCAGCAGACCTCTCTCATGGACCTGTATAGCATCCTGCAAGTAACTTCACATAATGTACTAAGATAAGTGCTTAAAAACAGGATCCAGGGCTTAGGCAGCAACTTATGGGCAGATCTCTGCAACTATTCCAATGCAGGGACCAAGTACAGTTCCTCCAAGAGATTCCTCTAGAACTAATCTGGATACAGAAAGACTTGACTACGTTCTTCACCTAAGGACACTGACAAAACCCTGAGAGCCTACCAGTCTGTGAGGGGTTATATGCCTGGGAGAAGACCAGCACCCTTTGCGTGTCAGTGTTCATGCACCTGAAGTTGGTAATATATAACTCAACAGTAATAATTCAAAAGCCCTATGTTCTGAGATGAACTGGATGCAAAAAAAAGGGAAGATAAAAGGGTGTCATTGGTCATAGCAGTCACATTCCACCAGCTACATTTTATTCCAGCTATATCTTCCATTTTCTGGTGAAGGCTTGGACAATATAAACAAATCCCCCGGCAGGCATATAAAAAATCTGTGTTATGTCACATGGTCAATGCAGCTAAAGCCAGTATTACTCTTAGCTGGAGGGATCCCAAACCTCCTTCCATTGCTCAGTGGCTAAATAGGGTAAGGAACATCGGGATTATGGAGGATCTTGTAATGTCAGCACAAGACAGAAAAAAGCTATACACTAGAACATGGGCAGACTGGGATCAATTCGTATACTCAGAAGAGGGGAGGAGACTAATTGGAAGTGCGTCTGGGGAATGATCGGCCCTATATTGGTGTGTTTTCACCTTGTACGCCCGTCTCCTCGGGGAGCGGAGGATGACCCCTTCCCCTCTTTCTTCCTTTTCTTTTTTTTTTTTTTTTTTTTTTACTTCTTTCGTTTTTGATTTGTTTTTTGGGTTTGTGGGTTTACTGATTTATTTACTTTTGTAGGTTTTTGTTTTTGTTTTTGGTAAAATATAAAAAGAAAGGGAGGATTCCTTTTTTCTTTTGAGTGGATATACACATATAAGTATAAGTAAATGAAGACGTATATATACATGCTTATATAATTATGGATTATTAAGTTGGTACAAAATGTATGGCAGTTAAATGCAAATGTGTATATGGAAAGTGATATGATATTGGATTACCTGCTTCCTTTCGAATAAATAAAGAATATTAAGGACAATATAAACTGTTTTTGTACTGGTTGTTCCAGTTTTCATTTCTCACACATTTTACACACAATGGGTCATAGTAAGCATACAGTATATCCATAATGCACCAGATACCTCCCTGTGTCTAATATATCTTAATGGGTAAGGGTATTTGTTATGTACTGCACATTACACAACAAATAAGACAATATCAAATGAACATTATGATATATCATCTCAGTCCCATGCTTTCTGTGAAGATATATTAATTGATTGCTTTTACTTTTATTTATGGATACAATTATGAGTGAACAAACGTCTGTTAAGGATGGTCTGCATTTTTTAAAAGTGAAGAATTCCTTTCCTACAATAAGATACAACTACTGTAATTAACTACCGTATTTATCGGCGTATAACACTTTTTTCCCCTTAAAATCGGGGGAAAGTCGCAGGTGCGTGTTATACGCCGATCCCCTGCGATCCGACCTGTCATATTTTCAAAATCGCCGATCGCGATTTGAAAATGGCGCCGCCGGCGCCGAAATACACAGAGCCGGTCCTCATTTTCGGCTCCACTCGTAGTCCCGAGCGGAGCTATCCGAACCTACTCGGCTAGGTTCGGATAGCTCCGCTCGGGACTACGAGTGGAGCCGAAAATGAACGACAGCCGCCGGAAAGAGCCGAGGACCGGCACTGTGTATTTCGGCGCCGGCGGCGCCATTTTCAAATCGCGATCGGCGATTTTGAAGCCCAGAATGGCTGGGATCACTGGGGGAAGGCTGCACTGGGGAAAGCTGCACTGGGGAAGACTGGACTGGGGAAGGCTGCACTGGGTAAAGCTGCACTGGGGGAGACTGCACTGGGGAAGGCTGCACTGGGTAAAGCTGCACTGGGGAAGTCTGCACTGGGGAAGGCTGCATTGACAAGGCTGCACTGGGGAAGGCTGCACTGACAAGGCTGCACTGACATGGCTGCACTGACAAGGCTGCACTGACAAGGCTGCACTGACAAGGCTGCAATGATGGGCGTTTAAATGTAAGTTTTTTTTCCCTTCAACTTCCCTCCTAAAAGTTTTTTTTTCCTTAAAATTCCCTCCTAAATTGGGGTGCGTGTTATACGCCGGTGCGTGTTATACGCCGATAAATACGGTACTTGGAATTATTTATGCTAGGTGACAAGTGTAATTCTTTCCTAATCTGTTCCTTTTTTTACTGGTCTTCAAGCAGTAGGCATTTTGCATAAGGAATAGTGTAAATTTGAGTGCAGCACATGTATATTATAATGAATAGTTTTCCCGGGAGCTCTCATAATGTGTCATGTTATAAATACTATGGTTCTATCTTTGACTCCAATTGCCAGCACTAAAAGCAAAAAAAAAAAAAAAAACATTGATCTCCAGTTTTTTGTGTAACACAGATATTTTTTATTTTTTATACTGAACTACATGCAAACACTTCAGCCAAGACAGTGGGAAACCAATTCTATTTAATAAAATATACTAGCCTATAAAACCTATTAGGGCTTTTCCTTAGAATACAAAATGATATAATACATTTACCTGAAAGCCAAGTACAAAGAGTCACACAGGCATTTATGTCTGCTCTGCAGGGGATATGCACAAGGAAAACGAGAGCAGATTTGCCAATCTATCTTTAAAGGGACTGGGTTTAAAGATGGCAGACAACATTAAAGGTGAGGGTAAGTGGAAGAATTTGGAGCATTCTAGCTTTCTAACAACAGAACATGGATTCAGGCTAACTATAAATAGCCATGAACAAAAAACAGCCCAGATGTCAATATTTTTCTCGGTTGGTATCAAATGAAACTAATTTGGCCCCAGCAGGCGTTTTTGTAGTGCTAATGGAAGTTATTTTCAGTTATCACATCAGAACATAAGTATTCAAAGGTGGTAATTTCTATTGTAATCTAGAGATCAGTTTATATGTGGGGGGTATGCTTTAGACTAAGCTTTTATCCTATCAAATGCTAAAACCATAAACTACAATGGAATGACGGCCTATATTACTCTCACAAGAGTTAATACGCGACCTTGAATTCTACTATGATGTTTACTCAGAGTGATCTGTCACAGTGTCAGGTTTGAACCACTGTGAAGGTTGATATTCCTGTAAAGGCAATACATCTATTACATATCCTGTTTTTTAATTATTCACTTTGTTCACCATTAAAATATATACTTTTTAAAGAGATTCATTACTTTCCAGTTGGTTAAATGCAATGGGGGTTATTTACAAAAGGCAAATCCCCTTTGCACTGCAAGTGCACTTGGAAGTGCAGTCGCTCTAAATCTAAGCGGTAGATCTGAAATGAGTGGAAGATCTGCTGATTTTATCATCCAATCATGTGCAGGCTAAAATGCTGTTTTTTATTTTCCTTGCATGTCTCTGCTGGATCTACAGCAACTTTACTTCCAAGTGCACTTTTAGTGCACTTGCAGTGCAAAGTGGATTTTCCTTTACTAAATAACCCCCAATGCCTTGAAAAAGTATTCATAACCCTTGAAATTATCCACATTTTGTCATGTTACAACAAAAAACGTAAATGTATTTTATTGGGATTTTATGTGATAGACCAACACAAAGTTACAGATAAATAAATTAATAAGTGGAATTTTTTTAGAAATAAATATGTGAAATGTTTAGCATGCATTTGTATTCAGCTCCCCATGATTCAATACTTTGTAGAACCACATTTTGCTGCATTTACAGCTGCAAGTCTTTTTGGGTATGCCTCTACCAGCTTTGCACATCTAGAGAGTGAAATCATTGCCCATTCTTCTTTGCAAAATAGCTCAAGCTCTGTTAGATTGGACGGAGAGAATCTGCGAATAGCAATATTCAAGTCTTGCCACAGATTCTCAATTGGATTTAGGTCTGGACTTTGGATTGGGCCATTCTAACACATGAATATGCTTTGATCTAAACCATTCTATTGTAGCTCTGGCTGTATGTTAGGGTCGTTGTCCTGCTGGAAGGTGAACCTCTGTCCGATTCTCAAGTCTTTTGCAGACTCTTATGCCCTGTACACACGATAGGATTTTCCGATGGAAAATTTGTGATAGGACCTTGTTGTCGGAAATTCCGACCATGTGTAGGCTCCATCACACATTTTCCATAGGAATTTCCGACACACAAAGTTTGAGAGCTTGCTATAAAATTTTCCGACAACAAAATCCGTTGTCGGAAATTCCGATCGTGTGTACACAAATTTGACGCACAAAGTGCTATGCATACTCAGAATAAATTAAGAGATGAAAGCTATTGGCTACTGCCCCGTTTATAGTCCCGACGTACGTGTTTTACGTCACCGTGTTCAGTACGATCAGATTTTCCGACAACTGTGTGTGACCATGTGTATGTAAGACAAGTTTGAGCCACCATCCGTCGGAAAAAATCCATGGATTTTGTTGTCAGAATGTCCGATCAATGTCCGACCGTGTGTACAGGGCATAACAGGTTTTCTTCTAAAATTGCCTTGTATTTGGCTCCATCCATCTTCCCATCAACTCTGACCAGCTTCCCTGACCCTGTTAAAGAAAAGCATCCCCACAACATGATGCTGCCACCACCATGTTTCACGGTGGGGATGGTGTTTTCAGGGTGATGTGCAGTGTTAGTTTTCCACCACATATAAGGCTTTGCTTTTAGGCCAAAAAGTTAAATTTTGGTTTCATGTGACCAGAGCACCTTCTTCCACATGTTTGCTGTGTCCCCCACATGGCTTCTCACAAACTACAAACAGGACTTCTTATCGTTTTCTTTCAACAATGGCTTTCTTCTTGCCACTCTTCCATAAAGGCCAGATTTGCACGACTAATAGTTGTCCTGTGGACAGATTTTCCCACCTGAGCTGTGGATCTATGCAGCTCCTTACCATGGGCCTCTTGGCTGCTTCTGTGATTAGTGCTCTCCTTGCCCGGCCTGTCAGTTTAGGTGGACGGCCATGTCTTGGTAGGTTTACAGTTGTGCCATACTCTTTCCATTTTCGAATGATGGTTTGAACAGTGCACCATGAGATGTTCAATGCTAGGGTTTATTTTTTTTATAGCCTAACCTTGCTTTAAACTTCTCCACAACTTTATCCCTGACCTGTCTGGTGTGTTCCTTGGCCTTCATGATGCTGTTTGCTCACTAAGGTTCTCTAACAAACATCTGAGGGCTTCACAGAACAGCTGTATGAATACTGAGATTAAATTACACACATGTGGACTCTCTTTACTAATTAGGTGACTTCTGAAGGCAATTGGTTCCACAAAATTTTAGTTAGGGGTATCAGAATAAAGGGGTCTGAATGCAAAAGCATGCCACACTTTTCAGATATTTATTTGTAAAAAAAATGTAAAACCATTTATCATTTTTCTTCCAATCCACAATTATGTGCCACTTTGTATTGGTCTATCACATAAAATCCCAATAAAATACACTTACGTTTTTGGTCGTAACATGACAAAATGTGGAACATTTCAAGGAGTATGAATACTTTTTCAAGGCACTGTATGCCACTTACATGTGAATATTTTATAGTTACCACTTGCAGCCAGTAGGCGTGTTTCTCTATACAAGACAAGGAACTCCCTATGGGCTTTTTCAACTGTATTTATGGTAAAAATATACCCGAATATCAAATGAAAATCAAATCAAATGTGAGTATCTACAGTAGACAATTTTTCACAGGCTGCCAATGTACATGTAGAAAGTTGTGAGTTTTCTAATCAGAAACCTAATTTATACAATTCCAGTGACTGAAAAAAAAAAAAAAGAAGCAAAAGTCTCAATAATTGTTTGTAATTTATTAATTTATTGGTAGATCATTTAAGAAATAGCGTTTACCAATAATTACTTTAATGTAGAAAGAGTTACATTCACTTCCACTTACGGGAAACACCAAATTGTAATCATCATGGCAACATATTCAGTAACCCTGATGAAACACTGCCTGAGATACAACTCTCTTATGCTGCATATAATGAGAAAATTGTGATTTACAGTACATGTACAAAAGGAAAACTACTGAGTGTCATTTCCAACATCTGGCATGCACAAAATATATATGTTTGCTTTAAATGCTCCTTGCCATAACACCAACAGACTGTTGCTAACCAAGCCGAAAATCATATATAATTATTTCAAGCAGAAAATGGTGTATTTTCATTTAAAGTGGTTTTTAAGCCACTCTAACCTGTATACACCATCAGCACTGCCCCCTTTTGTAGTATCCCCCTCTTTGTGTGATTTATAAAAATAAATGCTGTAAATACCTAATTTCACTGCCGAGATTGCGATCACATGACTGTCCAGTTTTCTCCTTTCCTCCTCTGAGAGATACAGTGGGCTGGGCTGAGATTCCTCTGCTGATGTCAGTCTGGAGGGGAGGAGGACAGGAGGAGGAGAGGAGGAGAGAGCTGGCTGGTCATATGATCGCAGTCTCAGCTGTTAAATGAGGTATTTACAGCATTTGTAAATCATTCACAGAGGGGGACACTGCAGTGCTGATGGTATATATAGGTTAGTGTTATGAGAGAAGCAGGAGGGGGAGGGGTGTCTCACACACAGACAGAGAGAGAAGGGGGGGAGGGGGACACAGGAGCAGAGAGGAGAACAGATAGCAGGCCGCTGATGACAGAGGCACATAAACTGACCACGGTGTCTGGTCTCAGCAGCCATAATACCGTGGTCAGTTTACAGAGGAGTGGGGAGAAACTGGCAGGATCAGCCAGGTTTTTTAGTTGTTACAGGGGGCCAAATGACACGGGACAAGCACTGTGTCATATAACATGCTTTAAAGGAGCAGGATCTATTTTTTTGGGTTAACAAACGCTTTAGGTGGTGAAAGGGTACAACTGTGGATTTAGGTAAGGGCTTATGAGATTGGGGTTGGAGAAGGGTGCTGTGGCAAGGCTCAAACCCTTTACTATTGCCTATAGGTCTGTTCTTTTACTCTTGAGTTTGCACTCTATAGTAGCAGCAATCACATTTTAATAATAGCTCTCAGACAGATGTCACATCGGGTACAACTCTAATCAAATGTCAAAAAGCAAAATAAGACCTGTAATTCAACTGTGCCCACATGTTGTAAATGACCCCCATGTGTTTACAAAATACAAACCCAAAGTGACTATCTTGTCAATTTGCAAACTAGACCAACACAATGGAGCCATTGACTGACAAGTAAAATACTGCTGGGCCCAAAGTTGAAACAGAGAGAAGACATGGGCAAACACTTGTTTTACATAACTGGCTGATGTACAAACATAACATTCTTCTTAATGTTTAAAATTACAACAGCACTGAAAAAATTCAAACGAAACATACAAAATTTAAAATAATAATAAAAGACAGACGCTTTGCGGTAAATTTACTCACAGTTGTTCAAGTTCCTTTAACAGAAATATATCAAATACATTTTAAAGTTTTATTTACAGTGTTAAAGCTTATATATATTTTATTAATTACATAAAGTAAAATAAAGGAAATGTTTAATACAAAAATTATTTATTTCTAAGGAATACCCAATGGTAAACTTTTGATGAAAAATATTTCTGGATTTATCAAAATCTGCTGGCCTTATAAACCTTTGTGCAAAATGTCTGGCTGGGCTCTGTTAACCAAAAAAATCTTAGTATGATTGGAGTGACCTCAGTAGATCCTATATTCTATAGATTACTTATGTTGTTGGTATAATTTGAACATGGGATCTCCCCTGTTCATTTATAATGCACATGCACTTTATAAACATTGCATACATTGGATACTAGGTAAGTCACCCTGAGAATCCAAATCTTTAAAATGTGTATGTAGAACATAAAAGGTAATGTCCACCCAAGAATTACTGTTTCATGAATAAATCTACTATGATTTGTTTAATGAATGGCCTTGCCTTAAATCATAAGCTGTCCTCCATAGTACCTCTTTTTGGCCACAAGTTACCCTCAGACTTCTGGGTTAAATGGCGCCCAACTTCACTAAACCTAAAAGACTGAGAAAAAGAATGTCACGGCCCTGTCTCTTGAGCATGGTGCCCTACACTCAAAGTATATTTATCACAACAATTCCATTTTCTGCATCATCCATAACTGCCTACCACTGGAAGATTATGGAAGACCCAGCTTATCCCAGAGTGTGACCAGCCAGAAGACATTAAAAAAAGGCATAAAATACCACTGAGGGGATCTCAAAGAAGGAAGGAAGGCCTTTGAAGGGGAGCCTCTAGTTTGTATTTGACAGCAATGTAATTTTAATTTAAAAACTATGCCCAGGCAACTAGAAGTGCCTACTCAAATCTGAAGCAGTCTCTTAGCTCACTGCCGCTATGGGCCATTCTGATGGGCAAGGCTCCCGCACTTTTTTTTTAGCTTTGAGGGTTGCCTGCTATCTCCCTCCTCCTATAAATTCACTAGCCATAAGAAGCAAGAAGGGACAGGGACATTTCAATATTACCAGGAAGGACTTTGTCTGTTAAATTGGCCTAGCATTTGTGTATAGCAGGGAAGAGTTGGAGGCTGCTACAGGTAGAGGTGCTTATCCTTGATAGATTTTTTAGGTAAACTGACAGAGTTGCTTTAAATGAAAAGTGATGTATTTTGCTATGTCAAAAGAATTTAATTATCTCATATAAGAAAATCAACATTTTGCCCCGTTTTGCCTGTAATTGAAGTTTATACAGAGCAACAGTCTATGTAGAGAGGTTACATAAAAGAAAATTTATCTACAATTCTGCAGAGGACACATTTCAAACATATCAGTGACCAAAATTAGAAACCATTGAACCTAATGTATATAAGATTACTATTCTATTCATAGTGTTAATTTAAACCTCTCTCCCGCATAGAAATTTTCATAAGGTCTTGCTGTATTTCATTACCACCCCTACCAACAACTACGGTAATCAGTTATATCATTTAAAGAACTTGTGGAATAAAGTAGGTGGCCACAGTGCTCTGCCTTTTTCAACTTAATCGGCAGCCTTAAAATTGAATGTAAATTAGTAAAAAAATATTTACCATAATATTACCATATTTATTTCATTAATTTGCTATTCCTATTGTATCCCCTTAATTTATTTTTCTATATACAATGTAAACTCTTTTACTTTTAATGCTTCTCATATGCTTTGTCTTGCGAGAGCTTGGATTTATTAGACTTGTAAACTAATTTAGAAAAAGAAACAAACTCTCAGTTTATCTGACATTAAGCTGAAGTGGAGACTAATGAACGCTGTTATTTAGAGAGATATTTGGCAATATGTTTCACTAATCCTGCACTCGGCAGCTTTGTTTACTTATTTGTTGAGTATGACTAGGCTGATTATGAGACAAAATTAACTTTACTGAATTTAGTGCTCCTCAAATATCATCTTTAATCCCCATAGTGAAAACTAGAAGAAGAATAAAGCCAAGCTGTTATTATTGGACAAAAGTTCTTCCATCAAAGGAAATCAACAAAAGGTATAATAATAAAACATAAAATCATACATTAACAATACTGCATTTTGTTACATAACATAAAGAGATCTTATTTCTAACAAATGTAAATTGAATTAGTACTATAATGACAGGCACATCAACATTATAATATTACAGGGAAGGTAATCAAAACGTTTAATATCAAGGCAGTTACAGGAACAAGCAGAATGGACTTTCCAATGCTGAACCATTCTGTGCTCACACACTGGTCACAAACAAAATGTGGCTATTGGTTTTCATTGCTTGTGAGAATATGCTTTTCCATCTTTTTTGGTACATGAAGTGGAATTAAACCTTCGTGTGGCTATTTGCCATAATGTGCAAGTATGCACAGCATACTTGCACATTATGACACACCTCCCTTACACGTATTTCCCCTCTCCAGCGATGTGGCATGCAGGCTCTGTCTCTCTAGCTCTGTCCTCGATCTCAGCCATCAGGTTCCCAGGCACCCTCTTCATACAGATGATGGTAATGAGTCTGAAAAGTACACCGCATAGTGTGCAGTGCTTTCAGTGTGCGCTGAAAATTAACAATTGCTGGGGACAGATTTTTGAAAAGAAAATCCCTAACATCTAGCAATGTTTTTTACTGTTTAGTTCAGATTTGCTTTAAAAATGTGGGGTTCAATGCTTTCTAATCTGTGACATGGGAAATACCGATATTTGACTAGAATTTTATCTGCACTATTCTGATCTCATTGAATCTTTCAGTCATATCCCATACAAGTAAATTCTAATGTTTAAACATTATTTCAACCTGAACTTATTCTTAAGGGACCTCTAGGGCTCATGCCATAGCGTGCAAGTATGCACAGCTTAATGGCACGATATGGAACACACTTACCTCTCAAAATGCCCTCCTCCAGTTATGTGACCTATAAACTTCCCTCTTATTTCCTTGCCGCACCCAAGGAGTGCTGAGATTGTACAATGAGTTGCACATATACAGCTCAGTGTTCAATTAAGAGAAACATGCTAGCAGGCAGAGAAGTTTTTTTTTATAGCAGAAGAGATATATGGGGGATTTTAAAGTGGTTGTAAAGGTTTTTTTTTTTTTTTTAACCTTAATGCATTCTCTGCAATATGGTAAAAAACCCTTTCCATGTCAAATACCTTAGCCCGATTTCAATTCAGTGCTGTGCCCGCCTGCAGCAGTGCTGTTCTTCTCTCCCCTCTTCTCACAGGAGGCTCAGCAGCCATTGGCTCCTGGTGCTATAAATTAAATCCTGTGAGCAGAGATGAGGATTGAGCCATCATAGCAAGTGGTTTGCTATGGGGGCACTCAGAGAATAGGAGGAGCCTGGAGTGCTGGTGGGTGACCCCAGAAAAGGAGGATCAAGGCTGCACTGTAAAAAATCATTGCATGGAGTGGGTAAGTAGAACATGTTTATTATTTTAGAAAAATAAATTTGAACCATTGCAATCACTTTAAACAAAATGCTGTATAATATGCACAATATTGTGCCTTTCCATACAAACTATTCATTTTTATTATTTTTTCATTTAGAGCCTTTATTACTATTTAAAGATTAAAAAAAATAAAAATAAACACTGATTCTAAGGAAGTACAGTTTACATAACCCATAACCAGACATAGATCAATCCCTTTTCTTTTGAGAAAAGGAATTTAGCTCTTAACGACGCACTGAACAAGTTATCAATTAAATGATGCGGCAAATCCCAGGTAGTTTGTGGTAATATAACAGAGAACAGTCATGCAGGTGAGCTATTTGCCCATCTATGGCTAGCCTTAGGGTTCCCTTACACCACCAGATGAGTATTAAATCTTTTTATGCATTTGGTCATATTCGTTCATTTATGGTCAAAGTTTAAAAATCACAATGCTTTGAACCCAATTCAGAAAATAGGTTTGTGTTAGAAGTGGCTTAAATGGAAGTGGCTTAACAATAGCATGTACTGTGTAATAAGGTTCCTCTAAACCACATATATGGCTTGATTTACTAAAGCCTGTTCACTTTGCAAGGGATGTTGCAAATTTTCCCCAGAGATTAGTTAATGTGGTGAACTTTCACGTTGCAAAGTATGCCCAGTTCAACCTCCCTTGCAAAGTGAATAGTCTATTTGCCTTTAAAGGAGTTATAAAGATAGAATTTTATGCATTAAGATAAAAAGCCTTGTGTGTAGCAGCCTCCCCGGCACCCCCTAATACTTACCTGAGCCCCATCTCTCTCCAGCGATGTCCACGTGTTCCTCGGCTGTTCGGGACACACCTTCTGGCTGGCTGAGATCCAGCAGCAGTGCCATTGGCTCCCGCGGCTGTCAAAGTCCGTTAGCCATTTAGGAGAGTGAGGAGGCGGGGCCGAATGGCAGCTCTATGTCTGAATGAACACATTGAGCTGCAGCTCGGCTCAGCTGCCCAAATAGCAACCTGCTTGCTGTGGGGGCACTCGAAAGGAGGGAGGGGCCAGGAGCAGCGAAGAGGGACCCAAGAGGAGGATCTGGGCTGCTCTGTGCAAATCCACTGCACAGGGCAGGTAAGTAGAACATATTTGTTATTTTAAAAAAAACAGAGACTTTACAATTATTTTAATAAATTAACTCCCTAATGTCCAGGTCATTTTGTCACCCAAGTGGTGACTTTTCCCCTATAGATTAAAGGCAGGTTTGTTAGCACAGTAGACAGTATATTTTCCAAGAAAAGTATTCACCTCCAGATATATCCAACCTTTATAAAATTATAATAATCATAATAGATATCTTTCACATGTACACATATATAAAGGCATTTGTGAAAATAATGTTATACATTGTATTATATATAAAAGAAAGTACATAAATAATTCCACAGTATTCCCTTTGATTTGTCTTTTACCTTGACACTAAGTTCACACCTTTGTGCTGTGAATGCATTAATGTGCATTACTTTGTGTAATAACGTGCACTGCATTAGGGCAAGATATGCATGTCTTTTTTTGAAAGGCAGCAAACCATGTGGTGCACTAAAATGCACACACATTGGCATGGTGTTTTGCCATGTGAGTGCCATTAACAACAACATGTTTGTCCCTACGCACACGTTCCCGTAGAATTAACTTGTTAATGAAGCCTTAAACTTTAACAAAAATAATTTTTTGGGGAGAAAGCATGTACAGTCAAATAACTTCAAATAAGTGTTAAAGTCATTAAATAATTGAGGTATGTCCCTTTAACACTTACATACTTTATGTAACAGACATTCTTTAACATCTAGATCAACAAAACATAATGTGCAATTCAATAGCATGTTCCCAATACTTTTAATAGAAATACATATACAACAGTCGATGCTGGCATATTTTTGGTCACTATAGAAGGTTGTATTTCACAGTTAACCACTTAAGGACCAGAAGGATTTACCCCCTTAATGACCAGGCCATGTTTTGCAATACGGCACTGCGTCGCTTTAACTGACAATTGCGCGGTCATGCGTCCCTGTACCCAAACAAAATTTATGTCCTTTTTTCCCCACAAATAGAGATTTTTTGGTGGTAATTTATCACCTCTGTGGTTTTTATTTTTTGCACTATAAACAAAAAAAAGAGTGACAATTTTGAAAAAAAGAAATATGTTTTACTTTTTGCTATAATAAATATCCCCCCCCCCCCAAAAAAAAAATTAAAAAAATGAATTTCTTCCTCAGTTTAGGCCGATATATATTCTTCTACATATTTTTGGTAAAAAAAAAAAAATCGCAATAAGCGTACATTTTTTGGTTTGCGCAAAAGTTATAGCGTCTACAAAATAGGGAATAGATTTATGGCATTATTATTTTTTTTTTTTTACTAGTAATGGCATGACTAAGTAAAAGTAATTTTTTTACTAGTAACCTCCCCTGTCAGAATGGAGATTTGCCTTGTTTACACAGGCAGATCCTCGTTCTGTCACTGCTGGGAATGATCGCGGGTGGCCCGCGGACTTCAAGTCCGCCCCACCAGCTTATTGGCTCTCCCGAACCAATGTACAATGACGGCGATTTGCGGGAAAGAGCCGGCCTGCCGCAGTACAATGACGGAGGGCTGGTCGGCAAGTGGTTATACAGAATATCTTGCAGTAAGGATATGGTATAGGAATGATAGGTAATAATTTGAAGATTGTAAACATAGTTTTTACTAATGAGCCCTGCAATATATGCTGTTAAAGTCATACGAGGTGTTCCAAAGCTTATCATCCACTTGAGGGGGGCCATTTATGAAAAGCAGTAAATATTTTTGCAGCCAATATTAACTAATGAGAATCATGTCTCATTTTCACTTCAACACTGCAGAAATGACAGAAGCTAACTGGTGGCCACGGACAACACTTTTCATACATACTGTAAGATCCAAGATGACATTAATGTCATCTGGCCTATTATGATTGTACAGGGAAATTGTCATTTATCTATGAGCAGTCTGTACCCTCTAGAGGCACTTGATTTTAAGGGAAAACATGTTCACCTAGAATGGATTTTACCAGCTGATTGCTAATATTCCTTTGAAATAAGGTCTACTCGGTGCATAAACATGCACATTCAGCAGATATAACTCTGCATGTTTATTTACTGATTGTTCTAAGACACGAATGTTGCCATCTCATGTCTATGGACAGCTTTATCATTTTTAATCACATCATTTACATTCAGCATTTCACTGTGAGCTCAATAATACTGAATAACAGAATTTGGCTCTCCTCACTTGACATGAAGCATCCTTTAGACCGACAACCTAGTAATAATGAGTACACATTAGTTTCCATTATAAAAGGTAATCTAAATGTTGCTTTGAGTTTTGCTTGCGTTGTCCTTACATGTCAAGTAGATCATCTCCACTTTCATCACTCTCTACAGTAAGTTGCCTTGTCCACCATTTCTTGACTTCTGAACCACAAGAAGCAGCATCAGACATGGCATTCATCTTGCACACTACAGACTTCATAGTGGAGCGACCACCAAAGCGCAAATTGACAGAGGATACAGAATGACTTATAGGCTTTGGTGCTGTAAAAAAAAAAAAGAACAGACTATGATGATGTGTATAGGTTAACTGGATTTGGAAACTGCTGAAAATATATTGGCTTGCAAAAATGATTGATAGACTTTAGTATTTTCCTTTTTAATATGGGGGCTATAAATTAATTCTCATGAAATCAATATAAAAATTCTGTAATGCAGCCAATCTAAAAAATCTGCAGTGTCTTTACACATTAAAAAACTGTGATCAGCTACAACCACCTAATATTTGCTCTACTAAATATTTGTTCTCCCAGCTCCGGCTGGCTGTACTGCACTCCTAGCTCCTGCTGTGTGTACTCCACTCCCTCTGTATTTTATTTTATTATTAGATCAATGATAAGCACTAATAGCTGCCACATAATGAAAGGTCTTTACCCAATGGAAAAGGAAAAAAAAAAAAGAATGACTGATTGAAATATACTGACATACATGACTGGGAAGGAAATGTGAAAGAATAAAGTAAAAAAGGAAATAATTAGTTTGGGTGTAGAATTTAGTTTGTATAGATTAAATTCCTGGCTCTGTAAAGTGTACAGTCATGTATACTGAAAAGGTAAGGTTTTGACATCAGTATATGACCTGCTTGCAATGGTATAGAGTTTGTGCTTATACATGTACAAGTGATTTTTAAAATACCATTTAATGTTTGTAGTTTTAATAAAACACCTCTTTGCACTATGTATTGTTTTTTTTTTTCCCTTCCTTAAAATGTATGGTCTCACGCACACTGGGTGTATACTTTTCCTCTCTGAATTTCTGTTTACCTGATGGTAGGTGCCACTGGCCAAATCTTCTCAGACGTTTACCAGCTTCAATAGAATCTTGTCTATAGCTTCCTCTGTCAGACAGCGTTGGGCTTAGAAGCTGCTGTTGACTACTTGTCTACAAATAAACAGAAACAAAAAAAAAAGACATAAATACATTATGTGTTTTGTAAACTTTAAGCATATTATTATATCAATTATTTTTGTTTCTGTAAGGTAGGAGAGGAGTATCTTGTGTTAAATGCCAATCAAGATAGAGTGAGTGGCAGGGAATCACCATTCCTACAATGGATAAAGTAAGAACCACAGGCAATCAGTGTATATAGAAAGGTACAAACATTCAATAAGTTTTGTCTCTTTTCCAATTGTTTAGCCGTGTCATGTTGGATAATAATAAAATAGTCATTCTGGTTTTCATGCATACAAAAACTGAAAGTGAAAGAAGTGAAAGATCCACTTATGAGTCCTGCTTGTTTCAAATATGTTGTAAGCTGGGGGTACAAAGCTCCCTGGGATAAACAGTCTTTCAGGCACATATAACAAATCCAGTGAGGTAGTGACAAACAGTGCGGTGTTTATTTGTGATATATACAAGGGCTCCTTCACATGGACGTGTCCGTATACGGAGCCTGCTCTGCTCAGCGGGGGATCGCTCCGTCGATCCCCGCTGAGCAGGCAGATGACAGGTCCGTCTCTGCACACTGTGCAGGAACGGACCTGTCAGAGCGCCGTTCTCCCCTATGCGGGATCGGATGAAGACGGACCGTAGAGTCCGTCGTCACCCGATCCGATCTGCTGACGGATTGAAAAGTAGGTTTTTCCTCCATCACACTTTTTCGGATCGGAGCGGGTCGAATGTCAGCGGACATGTCACCGCTGACATCCAACGCTCCATAAAGGTCTATGGAGCGTCCGTTCAGGTCCGCCTAAAAAACTGACAGGCCGACCTGAACGGATCGTCCGTGTGAAAATGGCCCAAGTCTTTTATATACAGTTGCTGTACAGTGTTTCAGAAAACAAATAGAACAAAAAGAGCAAAACAAAACCCTAGCCGTGTCTCGGCACTAACTCTACAAAATACAGTCCCTAACTACCAGGCTTAGCAAGCCTAAAGCTTGCCAGCTTCCACATATGCAGCATGATAACTTTAACCAACATTTTGCGCTCACAGACCAGTGTCGTCTGAGTTTCCCAGGCAGGGAGCACTGGCTGTCTGTTTCAGGTGAGCTTAAATTAGCCTGGGGGAGAGGACCAAGATCCAAACTGAATCATGGATCAGAGATCCCTGAACGTGTATGAGAAGAGCCTGAGAGATGTATAAACCTTGAACAAGACTTTTCCCAGGCTCTCTCTGGGACGCTCTGCTACAATGTCTAAATGCATTCATTAAAATTTCATATAATCTTTTTATACGCATCTTCCATTTATTCTGTCGGTAAGATGCTTAATGACACTTCCCTCTATTGGGTGATAGTACGCTGTACCCAAATGTACACCTACAGTTGTTGCCCTGTCACAGATGAAGATTTTTACTGAAAGCAGATTCAGAACAAGCCACTTGTAAGTTACCATATGTCCCTTGTGCTGATTTTCCTGTTTTTATTTTTCGCTAAACCTAACATTTAAGAAAACTTGAGCAGAAAGCCATGCTTTTAACAGATGAATTGACAATGAAGATTAATTGCTAAATCACCAGGACGTGGCAGAAGTAGATTTCAACATTTCAGACAGGACTTTTGGCAACTAAGGAATTCAAACTCCATAAAAACAGGATATTTCTACTTGCCATGCATAACCCCTTTCACACCCAGCATGTGTCTGCAATGACTGGGACATCCAAAGCATTCCAACTAAAGGTTATAATTCCCTCCTAAAATTGGGGTGCGTGTTATACGCCGGCGCGTGTTATACGCCGGCGCGTGTTATACGCCGATAAATACGGTACATATAATTAAGACTTTTAGATCCAACATAGGGCAAAGGTCCCCTTTTGATTTTGAAACTGTAAAAAAGATTGAAGCTCTAAAACCTTTCCAGTTTTGGCACATAGAACCAATTAGTTATTACCTAAGAGTCTGTAAGAGCAGTACAGAGGTCTGCTAGTCTGAGCAACACCCAAACAGATTGGACAACATAAAGCAAGGTGGAGATAGAGAAACAAATCTAGCCTGCAAAAATAAGGATTTAGAAAAGACTTCCAAACATCTGTCAGCTGGATCCTTAAAGTGGATCTAAAGGCTGAATTTTTTTTTACCTTATCTGCATTAAAGTAAAAAAATCTTCTGAGTGTAGCCCACCTTGAGTCCCCTTTATACTTACCTGAGCTTGATCTCGATCCAGCGATGTGCACAAGAGCAGCGGGTCTCTCTGCTCTCTCCCTTATTATAGGCTCAGAGACAGCAGCAGGAATCATTGATTCCCACTGCTGTCAATCACAGCTAGTAAGGAGGGGGCATAGGGTGGGGTCGAGCAGCGCTGTGTGTCTATGGACAAATCGAGCCCACACGAGTGCCCCCATAACAAGTGGCTTGTTATGGTGGGCACTCGGCAGGGAAGAGAAGCCAGGAGCTGTGGCTGGGAACCTGAGAAGAGGAGGATCATGGCTGCTCTGTGCAAAATCATTGCACATATCAAACTTGACATGTCTGTTAATTAAAAGGATAAAAATGATTTTACAACCACTTTAAACACTGCAGCATTCAGTATTTTATTGAGGTATGGCTGACTTTAAAAAAATCCTCAACAAATGGATACTGGTTTGAAAAGAGTATGGGAGGAATAAAACATTGTAAGGATTATTCCAGACTCCATACATAACAGGTTGAATGAGTATATCGGAAAAATTTTGATAGTTTTTGGATCTTTTAGGAATCTCTGACTGGGAATGGAACTAGTAGAAGTATCAGGCTGTTCCATTTAAAAGTTGTCTCGTACAGCATCAATAGCAGCCCATATTGTATGTTTAAGCCCAGGAGCTTCATCAGCTAAAAAGTGACTTTTCAGGAACAAATACAGCCACCAATGATTTATGGGGCTCTTTGTCAGACAGTACAGTGGAGGAGAAGGCATAGAAGTATGCTTACAGCCTCTGGATTTAAAGTTAGCAACCATAGTTGTAAGTTGTTCATGAAATCTACCATAACTGTGGAGAACTCCCGCTACATAAAGCAAAGGGGGAGGCGAAACCTGTTAAAACTAGGTGATACTTTGTGGAATGTGTTGAATCAAGCAGGAGACAATGATCCACGCTGTCAGTGACAGGTTCCTTGGCAGGAGGGACAATGAAGACCACCCTGGAACTGTTAGTGGATCTTGAGCTGGAAAGACCCAATACAGGAGGACCACTCTACTTGCTCTTGGGATGCAACATGCTGTACTGGCTTAACAGACCCAACTTAATAGGGAGCACCAGGTAAAACTTTGGTTACTCACAACTGACTGCCTGAAGCAGGAGAGATTTTGTTTTTGTCTCAAGTGTGTTTTCTCCACACTTGAGAAGGGTCGGATAGATTTGGTCTGCCTACAGGAGACACACTTAACGAGAGACAGGAGAGCAGGCCTGTATGGTAGGAAATTCCAGTTTCAATACCACTCAGTGCATTCCTCTTATTCTAGGGGCATAAGCACAATGGTAAGAACTGGGGTGCACTTCTCCTGTAGGGAAACCAAGATAGATACAGAAGGACGGTATGTGTTTCTGTACTGTCAGATAGAAAACAAACCATATATTGTGGCCAATCTTTATATTTCGCCTCCTTTTAAGATGGAGGTCCTATATAAATTTGCAGAATTTCTTGAAGATAAATACCGGTTATAGTGGTGGGGGACTTTAATGAAGTTTTTGATAAGAGCAAAGATCGATTCCCTCCGGGGAAACAATCTGACAAAGTTTCTGATGGACGGTTGGCCCAATTTATGGAAGAGTTGGGATTGTCCGATGTTTGGAGAACCCGGAACCCAATGAGGCAGCTATATTCATGTCTCTCTAGCAATATTGTCAAGAATAGACATGGCTTTTGGAAACGGGGATATGGTACAATTGGTAAAAAGTATAGTATACGCTACTAGGGGAGTTTCTGACCCTTCACCATTAATTATGACGATTCAGTTGGAAGGTTAGAACCCCCCAAGTGCGTGGAGTAAAAGTCCATTTTGGTTGGAGTTAACGAGGGAACCAACAAACGTAACATTAAAATTAAAGGAATTTGTAACATTGAATAGAGGCTCCGCAAGTGCCGGGATAGTGTGGGACACTTTGAAGGCTTTCCTCAGAGGATTAATAATACAGGAGGTGGCAAAGATCAAAAGGAGGTCCAGGGAATGGGAAGAGGTTACTTAGAGGGAAGCTGTGGAGTCCGAAAATCAGTACGTGGCTGATCCAACCCCAGAAAAAAAAGAGAGGTGGCTTAAAAGTCAACAAAAATATCATAACATTATCACTAGAAAGGCAGAGAATAAGCGTCTTTTTCAGAGCCAATGTGCCTTTGCTGAGGGGGAGTGTGCAGGCCGTTTTCTGGCCCAGTTGGTGAAGACCAATAACTCCCCATAAGTAATTGCAGCAATCAGGATGCCAGAGGGAGAAATTACTTCTCGGATCCCTGAAATACTTGACGCATTTAGACAATACTACGCAAATCTATATAAATCCAGGCTGGTAGAAGTGGCAGAAGATATGGATCGCTTTTTGGGGGATTGAGGTACCAGCTCTCTCAGAACAGAAAAAAAAATGAGCTAGAAGCCCCCATAACTCTGTAAGAATTGCAAAGCGCAATGGCTGATATGGCTAACCAGAAGTCCCCCAGCCCAGATGGTCTTCTCACAGAAATTTATAGGCGGTACAGTGAGGTGATGCTTCCAGAGTTATTGAGGATGCTCGGGGAGGTGGCCGCGGGGGGGGGAGGATGCCCTTCTCAATGGCAGAAGCCACAATAGTGGTTATCCCAAAAGAGGGGAAAGATCAAATGGATACCTCGTCCTATAGGCCAATCTCCCTACTATGTTCAGATGCAAAAATACTGGAAAAAGCACTGGCCGCCAGGGTGAATAAATACATACAAAAGCTCATACACCCAGATCAATCTGGGTTTATCCCCAACAGATCTACTAACATTAATATAAGGCGGGTGCACCTGAACCTTCAGATCCCGATGGTAAATGGGGGTCCACGAACTGTCGTCTCTTTGGATGCTGCCAAGGCTTTCGATAGCTTGGAGTGGGACTATTTGTGGCGGGCTCTGGAGGTGTTTGGGTTTGGACCCACTTTTATAGGCTGGGTGAAATCACTTTATAAGACACCAAGCGCTAAGATAAGGATTAATAATACATACTCTGATCTGATCCAGCTGGAGAGGGGAACATGGCAGGGATGCCCCCGTCACCTCTATTGTTTGCCTTAGCAATAGAGCCACTAGCAATTGCGATTAGATCCACAAGGGGGATACAGGGATTTAAAAGAGAGATAGGGGGGCGTGACCGGAAGCCGAGCGAGATTGAAGCCTGATCTCCCTGCTCTCTGAGCCCGCAGCGAGAAAGGCAATCTTGAGGGCGATTATCCACAGCTTTATGGGCAAATCACGGACCATCCACTCCTCTAAACACAGGGGATCATCACAGCCCCCTCCGGGTGCATCCACAGACCTCCGCTCCTTCTTTACCCAGCCGGACGTATCTCCGAGCGAGGAGGCCAACATGGCGCCGGTCACTTCTGCGCCTAAGCACCGGAGCTCCACTCAGGCCTCACAACCTACTCCAGACCAATACCAGCACTCTGGGGACCCCCCACTGGCAGAAGCGATCCCCCAGGAGCACACCCTACACACTGGAGCGGTGAGTTCTCCCCCACACGCCGACATCCAGATGGAGCAGACACACGGGCCGCCATTAGCCATGCTGCCTATCTCCGCCCCGCCATACACACAATGCTCAGCAGCAATCCCAAGACTACTGAGAACGGCCTCGGATCCTCAGATTCAGAGCCTGGACCCCACATCCCCGGCGTCCCCGCTCTCCTCAGATCTTTCTCAGGACTACCCACCTCTACCTAGCCCCGCAGGCCCCTCTGCCAGAGTGCATCAGCTCCCTGAGGGAACACAAGATGGAGCCTGGGCCATCACGATCACATCCCCACCACCTAAAGCGCAGAGGCTCTCACGCTCTAGAGACTCCAGCACATCCAGATATCATCCACCCTCCATGCCTTCATATGCACAGAAGGCAGGAGCCCTGATCCCACTCTCAGCAGGGGCTAGTTCTACAAGTCCCCCCCCAGCAACGCAAGCTGAAACCTGGTCAGACCCATGGGACTCCCCAGCAACTGGAGCACAATTACACCCGGAGAGGGGAACCACATACCCCAATGTCACACCGCCTGGCAGATCGTCACCCAGCCAGCAATATGGCACCACAAAGGACCCACCCCTACATCCTCAGTGGCAAGCATATCTACAAGCTATACCCACAAAGGAAGATTTCAGACAGCTCATTGAAGATGTGAAATCCACCTGCCGCACGGAGATCCAAGTACTCCAGACGGGGCTTAAACACCTGGCGGACAGGATGGAAATGGCTGAGGAAGAGATACAAGAAACCAAACTAGCAGTCCATAGAACACAACTCCAGAGAGCGGACCACAGAGAAATGCTGAGAGATATGCAAAGACACGTGGAAGATCTGGACAATCGGGGGCGCCGTAACAACATTCGCGTGAGAGGCATCCCGGAGGCGGAGGGAACCGAGGACCTGCAAACAATCCTACAATCTGTTTTCAATAACTTAATTGGGGAGCCGCCTAATAAGCATATAGACATGGACAGAGCCCACAGAGCACTTCGCCCTAAAGGCGCCACCGCTAAACCGAGAGATATTATATGTAGAGTCAGCTCCTACCCCATCAAGGAAGAAATCATGAAGCGGGCACGTTTGGCACGTAAAGTGACTTTTGATGATGTCCAGATACAACTGTATCCAGATCTCTCCTGGATCACCCTGCAAAAACGCAGACTCCTCCAACCTTTACTACAGTTATTGCAGAAGGAGAACATCACCTATCGCTGGGGTTTCCCTTCAGCCTTATTGCAAACCATCAGGGCAAATCCGCTGTACTGAGGTATCCAGAAGATCTGCGCACTTTTTGCAACATTCTTGAAATTCTGGGACATTGTTGCTACCCCACCACCACCACCTACAATCTGGCAGAGAGTGCTCACCTCCAACCGGTCTCGGGACTCTGATCTGCAACGCAAGCCCACCAAGCAAAAGAATTTCTGAGATGCAAATACTGTGACTCTTAATAACTACAGGACCTGAGCATAATGCAACTTTAGCTTAGGACCCCCAAGATTGCCCCCCCATGCTGAATTTTACTTTATCACCTAGGGCTTAATTCAGATGAGCTCCGGAGAGAAGGGTATAGCTTCCGTTACCTATCACCCCCTCCCTTGATAGTTAGATAGATATCAGTGCAGGGTCGTAGACTATGTACTGTAGAGTTATTGTTTTTGGCTGGCTACGGGCTCCCGGGTGCCCCTTTCCACTCCTCTTTTTTGGGGTGGGGGGGCACACGGGAATCCGTCCAGACCTTGGCCTGTTGGCCTATACAGGTTTATTAGTAATGTATGCTTTCCATGATTTTTGCACTTTAACAGTGTCTTTCTCTCTCTCTGACTCTCCTCTTTCCTTTCCTATCCAGCTATCACCAAACCTACACAGCAATCATCGCACAAATTCCTGGTCTCCTCCCGGAGAGTGTCTGCCCCGAACCCCGGTCCTGAATGCAGGCACGTCAACATCAGGTGAGCGTCTACTCATACTACCACACACATTACCATGGCTACGATTCTCTCATTAAATGTACATGGATTAAACTCCAATAGAAAAAGACATCTGGCGCTGAAGGAATTCAGACAGTCAGGGGCTGATATTATTATGGTCCAGGAGACTCATTATGATAGGGGGGGCTCCTTTGCATTCGCCTCCAGATACTATTCCCAGATCTATATGGCTTCGGGAACCCATAAAAAGGCAGGAGTGGCCATACTTATTAAGAGGGGAGCTCCCTTCGCTTGCGTGACCCAGCACAGTGATCCACATGGCCATTTTATAATCCTACAAGGACTATGGCAAACACAGGAAATTACACTATGCACTTTATATGCCCCAAATAACAAACAACACAGCTCTGTATCCAGGGTGTATGCCCGCCTCTTTAAAACCACACCTAAGGTTCTTGTAATAGGGGGCAATTTTAATCTTACCCAATCATCCTATACAGATCGCCAGACGGTGGGCCCCAAGCAACCTCACCCAGAGTCCTTACGGACTCAAGACTATTCAGACAAATCTCCAGACGATATGCGCTCTTTGATGCATGGAGGGCTCTCCGTCCAGGCGACCGACAGTATACGTTCTACTCGGCCCCCCACCACATTCACTCCCGAATAGATTACTTTTTTGTTAATAATCACACCCTACAGCTCACACGTAAGGCTCAAATATTCCCAATCTCATGGTCTGACCATGCCCCCATCTTACTCACTATAGACCTAGACACCGCCTTTCATAGGCCTTATAATTGGAAGCTTAATACTTTCCTCCTCCAACACCAGCCCTCTCAGGCAGAATTAAATTCCACTCTTCAACTCTTTTTTAAAGAGAATAATAACCAGGAAGTTTCACTCATAACACTTTGGGAAGCCCAGAAGGCGGTTCTCCGAGGTAAGTGTATAGCGCTCTCCACAGCGCTAAAAAAAGATACCCTAGCTGCAAAAGTGAAAGCGGAAAGGGAACTTAGAGCACTGGAACACAAGCTCCAACCAACCCCACAGTACCTTTACTTAAAAAAATAACTAACCTTCGTTTGACTCTTAGGGACCTGGCCTTAGGTCAGGTAGAAAAGGCCCTGACCAGACTGAAACAAATGTTTTATGATAAAGGCAATAAGGCCCACTCTCTTCTGGCCAACAAACTCCGCAAACACACTCACATGCTATCCCCGAATCAGATTAAAAACAAATCAGGTCAGCTGCTATCACACTCAGTGGAAATTGCCCGAACCTTCGCAGATTTCTACAAAGATCTGTACAACAACCCTGACATACCCAGTAACCCTCCCTCTCCAGATTTGTCTCACAAGATGCGACAATATTTAGAACAAAGCGGAATTCCTCATCTCCAATCATCTGACCTGCTATCGCTTAATGCACAGATTTTGGAAGAGGAATTAGAACTGACTATTAAAACCCTACCCTCCCATAAAGCCCCTGGTCCGGACGGTTTCCCCTATGAATATTATAAGACATTTCTCCCTCAGTTACTTCCCCATATGTGTAAGCTGTTTAACACCTTTCTTCATGACACTCCAATTCCCCTAGATATGCAGCGATCCTTTATCACCCTAATTCCCAAACCGGACAAGGATCCATCCCTCTGCGCCAATTATAGACCCATTGCACTACTGAACTCCGACCTGAAGATTTTCACTAAGCTCTTATCCAACCGCCTAAATATGATCCTTCCGTCATTGGTCCACAAGGATCAGGTGGGGTTTGTCCCATTGCGGCAAGCAAGTGATAATACCAGAAGGGTGATTGATCTGGTGGACGTGGCGAATAGGGAGAGACCCGCCTCCATGCTGCTGAGCCTTGGCGCCGAAAAGGCTTTTGATTGTTTGGGGTGACCCTTCCTGTTCGCTACGCTGACTCACATGGGCTTTTGTGGACCCTTTATGCGGGCGATCAGGCATCTCTACTCCAACCCCTCCTCGCAAGTCAGGACCCCCTTTGCACTCTCCACATCTTTTTCGGTGACAAATGGCACCAGACAGGGGTGCCCATTGTCACCCTTGCTATTTGCGCTTTGCGTGGAACCCTTGGCCGCCTCGATCCAGAATAACCCGGACATACGGGGGATAGCTGTTAGAGATAGGGAATTTAAGATTTCCCTTTTTGCCGACGACATCATTCTTACATTGACCCAACCTCATATCACCCTCCCGGTCCTACATAGGGAATTAGATAATTTTAGAGCTCTCTCAGGATATAAAAGCTCCATCAGAGCTTTACTGATACAGTGGAAAAAACACCATATCTCCCTTTTAGGTCGTATAGCCTCTATCAAAATGACCATTCTCCCGAAGCTCCTATATCTTTTCCAAACCCTCCCTATCCCCATACCACTCAAACACTTGAAAAAACTTCAGTCGGACTTACTCCAATTTGTTTGGAACTATAAGAGGCATAGGATACCGAAAACAGTAATGCTGGCGTCGCGCAGCGAGGGAGCACTAGCTTTCCCTGATATTATTAAATATTACCAGGCTGCGCAATTAAAAGCGATAGCCTCATGGTTTACTCAAAAATCATATAATAAATGGACCGAAATCAAAAAGCTTTGGCTAGCTCCAATACACCCGAACAATCTTCTATGGAGTGCGAATGCGGAGGTGCCCCCCGATCGGATGTTGGGCCCCATGTCTCTGTTACGACGGACTTGGCGTACACTGGCTCGACCTCATAAGCTGTCCTCAGAGAGATCACTACTGACCTCTTTTATCTGCAATCCTAAAGTGCCAGATAGTCTAACACATCAGATGTCCCACCCTTGGTCCTCTAGAAACTTATTCCATTTCGGGAGTATAGTAGAACCCAGAACCCGTAAATTATTATCTTTCTCTGATTTACAAGCAAAACACGATTTGCCGAAACAGGCATTTTACGGATATTTACAAATTCGACATTACGCACTGACTATAACCTCGAACTTGCAGTTCTCTCCCCCATCCTCGTTTGAAACTATAATTTTAGCGGGGAATGCACAGAAAGGTATCATATCGGAAATTTATAAGATTTTAAATACCATCTCCCTAGAGGAGCAAGGAAAACACTCCTACATGCTCAAATGGGAGAAAATACTTGATGAGGAACTCCCTATAGCACAATGGCAGGCGATCTGGAACCAAACAGCAAAGAGTTCAATGTGCACACTTTACAAGGAAAATGCATGCAAGATTTTGTTTTTCTGATATATGACCCCAGATGTGCTCCATGCAATTTTCCCCACTAGCTCAGATCGGTGTTGGTGATGTCAGGGAGGAAAAGGCACCCTCATACATATTTATTGGGAGTGCCCATTGATTACCCCCTTTTGGGACAAGGTCCAGCACCTATTGTCCCACCTTTTGGAACTGCAGGTTCAAGCTTCCCCAAAGTTCTTTTTACTAGGGCTATCACCACTTAAACTTCGCACACCATATAAGAAACTAGTAAGGCACATACTCACAGCAGCCAGATGCCTAGTAGCCCTAAACTGGAAACGCCGTTCCCCACCCTCTCCTGAAGATCTTTACTCCAGAATTAAAGATGTTGAACTGATGGAGAGAATGACGGCTAGAGTGCAGGACAGATTGGAGGCACACAACGGGGTTTGGGAGCTGTGGCATCTCCGGGAGGACCCACCATGACCAGGTACCAACCTTACTCAGATGGCCTATTCATATTTGCCTCTTTCTTTCCCTTTCCTTCTCTTCCTTTTCTTCTATTCATCCTTCTATACTACAGATTTTAAAGATTTGAGTTATCATAGGCATTATTCTACAACAATGTAACTGAATTAACATCCTCTATCTACAAATAGGAAAGAGTAGGGTGTGGGAGGTTAGTGGTATTAACAAACTAAGACAGCTCTACTCAGGAAATACCCTTAAAAAATTCCCCGAGTTGATTAGGGAATTTAAGATCCCCCAGAGTTCCCTGTTCCTTTACTGGCAGATAGAACATGCCCTTAGGGCCCAATTTGGCGATCAGCCCCCTAGATGGGCTGAAATGCCCGTTACTCGTCAATTACTCCAAGTGGGACCCACCAAGGGGCTGATAGCTAAAATTTACGACCAACTAAGTAATATAGAGAATAGATGGGAAATACTTCAGAAGGTAAGAGTTAAATGGGAGGAGGAACTAGGGGCAATCCCCGAGGAACAATGGAGGAGAATTTTGGAGATGGCACCTCTGGTGTCAGTAACCCCTTCGCACAAGATATCGCACTTGATGCTGCTTAATAGGGCCTATTATACTCCAAGACGGCTTTTTAGGTTCGGTGGAAGGCCTAATGATAACTGCCCTAGGTGTCATGAGTCTGGGAACCTCATCCACCTACTCTGGAGATGTCCCAAGCTGCATCGATACTGGGAGGGAGTGACTAGTAGTCTGGGTGAAGCCTATCAAACGCTAGTAAAGAGGGAGGCGGTGGAATGTATTCTGGGATATAGAAGGATGGAGAGGGAGAGGAGACATACCACCTTGGCAATCCTGAGAGGCCTATTCCAGGCTCGAAAAATGATAACGCTAAGGTGGCAATCAAAAGAGCCCCCGACAGTGAATGACTGGATAGATACTCTTGGTGCCTCTATTAGTAGGGAGAGATTGGAATATATAAAAAGGGGGAATCTCCAGGAATTTGACAAAATATGGAAGCCATGGATGGATAAGGCGGCTTGCTTAAGGGGAAAGTTTGGAGGGTAAGGCTAAAAAGCTAAGTTATCCATGAACCAGTGAAACATAGAATTAGTGAACCACATAAAGCAATTTAATGCTATTAGTGCTTTGAATTAAATAGGCAACAATAGTAAACATCAAAATCTCTGTGTTTAGGGTGATTTTGTATAGCAGGGGTACAGGGGGGGAGGAGGGTGGGAGAAGGGGTGCGGGAAGGGGGGGGGGGGTTTTCACAAACACGTAATAATTTATAAGTGGTCTTAATAGGGGGCTATGGGTGTGGGGACCCCAATAGCCTAGCACCATACACGAGGTCCTCCTAGATTCCATCAACGGGCGGTATTTTTGTATTCATCGCAACCGGGCCTGTTCCGGGTTGCGTAGTGAGGGTAGGCCCCACTCGGGATACCCTCGGGAGGGGAGAAATTGGGTGTACACAACTCGTTCTTCTCTTAAGTAGCTGTGAATATACGGACTAAGAAATCCTTTAATAGGGTACTTAATAAAGTGGTAAATAATTGCCCGACATATTTCTGTCAAAAGCACGAAGTGAAAGAAGGATAAAATAAATGAACAAATAAAACAACAAAGAAATAATTCCACAATGATGTGAATCTAAGTCGGCGTTACTACATGAATGCTACGCTGATTAAGGCCAGCTGGCAACTGCTCACTGACGTGGAAAAAAAAAAAAAAATAAAAAAAAAAAAAAAAAAAAAAAAAAAAAAAAAAACAAAAGGAATTGCTAACAGTTAAACGATGAGATATCTTTGAAACTTAAAACGAATTTAATACCCTTATTTCATAAATATATGTTTGATTGTGGATAAGATATGCTGGATAATATTTGAAACTTTCCATGCTTCTTTATTTTGTATTGCAACCAAGAATGATAACAATAATAAAAACTGTTATTTGAAAAAAAAAAAAAGAGAGAGATAGGGGAAGAAAGGATCGCATTATATGCAGTCGATATTCTGTTCTTCCTCGGAGATATAGACTCATCCTTGGCGGGGGCCATGAACATAGTGGAGTACTTTGGGAAGTTCTCAGGTCTGGTAATTAACTGGGAGAAATCGGCCCTGATGCCTGTAGACCCAATAAACCTCTTTCCATTCACGGTTGGGCAATTAAGGGTGGTAGACAGGATGAAGTACTTAGGAGTATGGTTAACAAGGGACCCAGATCAGTATATTGAGAATAACCTTGCCCCCCTTCTGCTTAAATTTAAGCGGAAGTATGATATTTGGAGCTGTCTTCCCCTGTCAGCAGCTGGAAGAATTAGCCTCATTAAAATGATTTGGATGCCCCAACTTTTGTATCAGCTACATCATTCCCCAGTTTAGATCGGAATCGGATGGTTCAAGAAAATTGAAACACTGTTCCGGGAACTAATCTGGAAGAAGGGGCAGGCTAGTATTAGCTTACAAATATTTCAGCTACCAATAAAAGAGGGAGGAGCGGCAGTCCCACACCCGCGTAGTTATTTTTTGGCTGCCCAGTTGCAGCATCTCAGGGGATGCAATATACCAGGGGAGAGTAATAAAAATGCACGAATGATGCTGCAGGGAGCCTCGCATAGCAGCTTGGTGGAAGCCCTGGAAGCGGACTTCCTACTCGCTGGATGCCCCACATTAAAACTAATAACAAAAGTATGGCAGGCGGCCTGGGTAGTAATAGGATACAGGGGGCCAACAGAATTTTCCCCCGATATGGAACAACAAGCAATTTCCAGATTTGATCCCCATGGGTAAAATAAGTGAGTGGGAGGTTTGTGATATCAGAAAACTCACGCAACTTTATGAAGGGAGTACGTTGAAATCATTTCAGGAGCTGAAGGGCGAGTACGGTATCCCAAACCAATCATTCTACCAGTATCTTCAAATTAGACACGCCTTGAATGCCCACTTTAAAACACAAAGGGTGGAATGGTGCAAAGTAACTCTTATACAAAAAATAGCTGTGACAGGATCCTCCAACGGCTTAATATCAGAGATATATGAACAGATATGTAGTAAAACTATTACCAGGGAAAGATTGGCTAAAAATAAAAAGGGATGGGAAGAGGACCTGGGGGAAAAAAATAACAGCAGAACAGTGGAGAAGGATATTGGACCTGAGCTCTCAGGTGTCAGTCTCTCCCTCACAAAAAATGTTGCAACTATTTTTGCTACATAGAGTTTATTATACTCCAAAGAAGTTGTTTCGGTACGGATATAGAGCTGATGACAAATACCCAAGGTGTCAAGGAATAGGTGATTTGATTCACATGATGTGGAGGTGCTTAAAACTATTCAGGTACTGGACAGAGATATTGGAGGATATTAATCGTACCTTTGGGCTTAAGCTGGATCTGAATGGTAGTACGTGTCTGTTGGGGAAAATAGAGGAAAATAGCGTGACCATAAATAGTAAAATTGCAGTAATAAGATGTTTATTCCAAGCTCGAAAGATAATAGCTCAGAACTGGCAATCAGTGAGACCTCCGACATCAGAAGAATGGACCAAAGTGATGGACGCTACAGTATGGAGGGAAAAAGTGGTATTTATAAGACAGAGGAACCTGGATAAATTCTTAAAGATGTGGAAGCCCAGGTTAGATAAAATGGGATGTCCTCCTTAAAGGGAATAATTAGGGAGAGGAGACCATACTTAAAGACTAGGTGGATATGACCAGGAAAATAAGGTTGGAGTGGAGAGGACGAAGGGAAGCGGCAAATAAGAGAGAGAGAAGAGAGGAATAAGAACACATGATATAACTGTTATTTAAATATACACGGTGTATGGATGGGACAGTTTGCACCTTCATAAGGTTATGAGGGAGGCGAAGGGAGGGAGGGGTTATAATAGTACAGAGGGGTCACAAAAAGTTAGAGAACCACAGAGGAGAGGGAGTTGAAGTACTGGTAGTAGCTCTGTGTCTTCTAATGCTCTTTTTTACCTTTTTAAAGGAAGCAAATATAAAGGGTGTATAATTTATTGAAGGTTATTTAAGTGTGAATTTATACACTACATTGTAAAGATGTTATAATAATATGTATATGGTTCGAGGTGTCTCTCGTTCAGTGGTATATGTTTTTTGTAGAAATCACAAAAATAAAGGAGTTAAAAAAAAGTGTAAAACAACATGTTTCTTGCAGATAGGACCAATGGCAGGAATGAGCCATGACACTCAAAATAATAACACGGCACCTAATTCCTCGGCATGCTAACCCCTTTCCACAGAAACTGAGGAAACAGGTAAAGGCGGCATTCAATGTTGTCAAAACAATGCATAGTTCCCAAAACTCAGCCCATATGGTATACTCATTAGGAGTCTTTAAATACTGGGTCACACAGGAGGCTGTGTCATTGCTCTGGAACTGGAAAACTCTCTGCAGCTAACTTACACAGTACTGATGGTCTGGGGAGCAACAAAGTCTGAGCTACCCGAAAGTCACATAACATGTAGGCCCCGCAACCATTGGTTCATGGGTTTCTGGGTACAGTCTCCAGGGAATCAGGAAACCCTCAGCAGGACAGCTGCATACAAAGCCCAGCTCAGTAGCAGGAAGATGAGGTCTTGAGTGAAGAAAAAAAATATCCTGGGATATAAGCAAAAAGCTCAAACATAGTAGGAGTGGGAGGTGTGGAAACAGCAGTGTAGAATTATAGCTGCTGCCATAAAAAATGTGATGAATGCCAGATACTAAACTGTTGCTGTCACCAATAAGAGACTATGGACCTCAGTTAACCCTTTACACACACATCAGCTGTTGCCACGTGTTTAACAGAGACACACGCCTTTCACAGTATCTACTGTAATAATTCTGACTATTAAGAAATGTCTGTAATACATACTATCATGACAGACAGGGATAAAACAGGGGTTAAATTATAGTAGTACTCTCCAAAGAGACAGGGATTCCTTAAGTTCTGGTCCAGGGCATTGGAGATAAGACTTCATTTTTTTAATAAACTATTAAGAAAGACAAACATGGTGCAAACAAGATACAGTATATACAGAAAAAAAATTACAGAAAATATAATAATAGCAACAGTAAAATAAATGAAAATAAAAATGAAAAGTACATAGGTTTTCCTAGTCTTTAGCTCAGGCAAAGTCTAGTTCAGTGTAGCATAAGCCTGCTCTGGTGTATCAGAGACATTGGCTCTCAGAATGAATCTCAGCATGAGTGTGTTGTTTTGATGAAAAAGAAAAGCTCTCACTCTTCAGCTGCAATAGCTTTTTGTGACCCCTGAGGAGAGCATTTGCAGAAATAACATGACCAACCAAAGAGCCTGAGCAGGGGCTGAGTAGAAGGAGTGCTAAACCATTTATGATTCTAGAAGACCCATCTACAATGTTAGTTTTGTAAATGCAGTTATATTTTTATTGTATGCTACAGGATGATAATCCATATATTATTGTGCAGCATTAAATTACCATTTTATAGAGATGAAATATGTCTACTTTTCCTCCTGTAAATGATAGACCATGTTTGATCTTCAATTGTACTGTATTTTCTTCTACATTTGATTTTCTGTTATTATTAATGTAAAACTATCATAGCAGGATTTATGAATTATGTGTGGATATTGAGAGCTGCATTGCATGAAAGGACATTCTAGGTCAGATCTTGCTAGACCCCAATTACAGAGCTGCTAAATTTCTTTGCAAGTCACTTATGAAAACACCAGACTTAGAAATGTTTATCCTCTTAACTGCTGGCTTAAGTAGTTGTGACCCTGTTTGTTTTTTGTCCTAGTAATGGGATTTGTTATAGACTCATTAAAAGGTATCTGGTTTTCCAGTCTCATAATTAACCATGTAGAGGTTAATCATGAGGTATCTGGTTTTCCAGTCTCATAATTACCATGGAGATGTTTTGCAGTACATCATGGCTAATTATGGACGTCCCCACTCTACCTTGAACTGTGTAAAGGGAATTCATGTTGTTTTAGGCTGAAGTGTTTCCTGGTAGGGTGTAATGGAATGGTTCTCTGCTGACCCTACAGACAAAAAGAGTAAATCTAATTTGTGTCACATACTGGTAAATTTTCAGTATGTCACCCCATTCTCTGCTCTTTAGACTATTTTCTTCACAGAAGGGGTTTCTTGGCTGGCCAATGGCCTTTTGTTTGTTAGTGTCCAAATCCTTCTGTAGGGGGCAGTATAACTAATCAGTTCAGAATAACCAAATCTTGTTCCTGTGTCCCTTAGGCATTGATAAAGAAAACATAATTGCCAGGACTTTAGGATTCTGCTGACTACCTAAAACCAGACTACACAAATAATCTAGTAAGTGGTTTCTCCTTTGTCCACCAGTTTCTGCTAGATCTGTTCTTTGAAGTTCTTCCAATTAGACTCAAACACTAAGCAACAAAACACAGTTTTATAAGGGAATGGCAGGGTGCCAGTAGCAATAAGCTCAATGACGATTTTCAATAGAGCTTAAGAAATCAATTTTTGGTCTAAAACATGCACTGAGTTTTACAGCAATTATACTTAAATGTCCAGGGTCACTCATTTGTCCCTAACCACAAGTAACCATTAGATGTGTGGATACATGTGAACAGCTCCTCTCAACCTGTCATTATTTTGCTCACATACACCTGAGATCTGCTTACATCTGCTGATTCTTGCTGTGGGATCTGCTGTATGCACATGATCATCCATGTGAAGGAGGCCTTAAACTATTCACTGAAAGGCAGCGTGGGTCGCTAAATCTGTTTCAATCTTGTATTGATTATTAACATCTTGTGGGCAGGGTGGCACCAAACAGAATTATTCTATAGGAAGAAAATCACTTTTAATACTTCCCTTTTGAGAGCACAAAAGGTAGTAACTGACCCAAGTCCCAAGATATAGTATCTCATATAAGTGGGTACACCCCTCACATTTTTGTAAATATTTTATTATATCTTTTCATGTGACAACACTGAAGAAATGACACTTTGTTACAATGTAAAGTAGTGAGTGTACAACTTGTATAACAATGTAAATTTGATGTCCCCTTAAAATAACTCAATACACAGCCATTAATCAGCCATCTCATCAGACCACAGGACATGGTTCCAGTAATCCATGTCCTTAGTCGGGTTGTCTTCAGCAAACTGTTTGCGAGCTTCCTTGTGCATCATCTTTAGAAGAGGCTTCCTTCTGGGACGATAGCCATGTAGATCAATTCGATGCAGTGTGCAGAGTATGGTCTGAGCACTGACAGGCTGACCTCCCACCCCTTCAACCTCTGCAGCAATGCTGGCAGCACTCATACGTCTATTTCCCAAAGACAACCTCTGGATATGATGCTAAGCACGTGCACTCAACTCCTTTGGTCGACCATGGCAAGGCCTGTTCTGAGTAGAACCTGTCCTGTTAAACCGCTATATGGTCTTGGCCACCTTGTTGCAGCTCAGTTTCGGGGTCTTGGCAATCTTCTTATAGCCTAGGCCACCTTTATGTAGAGCAGCAATTCTTTTTTTTCAGATCCTCAGAGTTCTTTGCCATGAGGTGCCATGTTGAACTTCCAGTGACCAGTATGAGAGAATGAGAGCAATAACACCAAATTTAACACACCTGCTCCCCATTCACACCTGAGACCTTGTAACACTAACGAGTTACATGACACCGGGGAGGAAAAATGGCTAATTGGGCCCAATTTAGACATTTTAACTTAGGGGTGTACTCACTTGTGTTGCCAGTGGTTTAGACATTATTGCTGTGTGTTGAGTTATTTTAACCAGTTGCTGACCACCTCAAGCAGATATACTGTGGCAGAATGGCACGGGCAGGCAAAATCACGTACCTGGTACTTGATCTGCCTCCCGCGGGCGGGGGTCCGATTGGACCCCCCCCGGTGCCTGAGGCGGTCGGCTTCTGTCCGGGAGTGATCAGAGGTGAGGGGGAGACCATCCATTCGTGGCCCCCCCTCGCGATCGCTCCCAGCCAGTGAGATTCTTCTTCTGCTGCTGTATAGTAAACAGCAGCAAAGGAAGTGATGTCATCTCTCCTCGGATCGGTATTTTCCGTTCCGGCGCCGAGGAGAGAAGACATCTGAGTGAGTTGCACAACATAACACACACAGTAGAACACGCCAGGCACACATTACACCCCCATCACCCCCCCATCACCCCCCCGTCACACTGACTCCAAGCAGTTGTTTTTTTTCTGATTACTGCATTGGTGTCAGTTTGTGACAGTTAGTGTGGTAGGGCAGTTAGTGTTAGCCCCCTTTAGGTCTAGGGTACCCCTCTAACCCCCCTAATAAAGTTTTAACCCCTTCCTTGATACCCCCTCAGTCACCAGTGTCACTAAGCGATAATTTTTCTGATCGCAGTATTAGTGTCACTGGTGACCCTAGTTTGGGAGGTAAATATATAGGTTCGCCATCAGCGTTTTATAGCATCAGGGACCCCCATATACTACCTAATAAAGGTTTTAACCCCTTGATTGCCCCCTAGTTAACCCTTTTACCAGTGATTACCGTATAACTGTTACGGGTGATGCTGGTTAGTTAGTTTATTTTTTATAGTGTCAGGGCACCCGCCGTTTATTACCTAATAAAGGTTTAGCCCCCTGATCGCCCGGCGGTGATATAACCTTTAGTTTCAGGTTTTGGGTTTTAGGGTCAGATAGGGTCTGCGTCGCCCCAGGCAGTGTCAGGTTAGCGCCAGTAGCACTAACATCCACGCACGCAGCATACGCCTCCCTTAGTGGTATAGTATCTAAACGGATCAATATCTGATCCGATCAGATCTATACTAGCGTCCCCAGCAGTTTAGGGTTCCCAAAAACGCAGTGTTAGCCGGATCAGCCCAGATACCTGCTAGCACCTGCATTTTGCCCCTCCGCCCAGCCCAGCCCACCCCAGCCCAGCCCACCCAAGTGCAGTATCGATGGATCACTGTCACTTACAAAACATTAAATGCATAACTGCAGCGTTCGCAGAGTCAGGCCTGATATCTGCGATCGCTAACAGTTTTTTTGGTAGCATTTTGGTGAACTTGAAAGCACCAGCCCCAGGCAGCGTCAGGTTAGCGCCAGTAGCGATAACACCCACGTACGCAGCATACGCCTCTCTTAGTGGTATAGTATCTGAACAGATCAATATCTGATCCGATCAGATCTATACTAGCGTCCCCAGCAGTTTAGGGTTCCCAAAAACGCAGTGTTAGCGGGATCAACCCAGATACATGCTAGCACCTGCGTTTTGCCCCTCCGCCCAGCCCAGCCCACCCAAGTGCAGTATCAATCGATCACTGTCACTTACAAAACACTAAATGCATAACTGCAGCATTCGCAGAGTCAGGTCTGATCCCTGCGATCGCTAACAGTTTTTTTGGTAGCGTTTTGGTGAACTGGCAAGCACCAGCGGCCTAGTACACCCCGGTCGTAGTCAAACTAGCACTGCAGTAACACTTGGTGACGTGGAGAGTCCCATAAGTGCAGTTCAAGCTGGTGAGGTGGCCAGCACAAGTAGTGTCCCGCTGCCACCAAGAAGAAGACAAACACAGGCCCGTCGTGCCCATAGTGCCCTTTCTGCAGCATTTGCCAATCCGAATTGGGAACCCACCACTTCTGCAGCACCCGTACTTCCCCCATTCACATCCCCAACCAAATGCAGTCGGCTGCATGAGAGGCATTTTCTTTATGTCCTCCCGAGTACCCCTACCCAACGAACCCCCCCAAAAAAGATGTTGTGTCTGCAGCAAGCGCGGATATAGGCATGACACCCGCTATTATTGTCCCTCCTGTCCTGACAATCCTGGTCTTTGCATTGGTGAATGTTTTGAACGCTACCATACACTAGTTGAGTATTAGCGTACAGCATTGCACAGACTAGGCACACTAACACAGGGTCTCCCAAGATGCCATCGCATTTTGAGAGACCCGAATATGGAACCGGTTACAGTTATAAAAGTTACAGTTACAAAAAAAGGTGTAAAAAAATAAAAAATAAAAATATAAAAAAAAAAAAAAATAGTTGTCGTTTTATTGTTCTCTCTCTCTCTCTCTATTCTCTCTCTATTGTTCTGCTCTTTTTTACTGTATTCTATTCTGCAATATTTTATTGTTATTATGTTTTATCATGTTTGCTTTTCAGGTATGCATTTATACTTTACTGTGTTTTATTGTTAACCTTCTTTTTGTCTTCAGGTACGCCATTCACGACTTTGAGTGGTTATACCAGAATGATGCCTGCAGGTTTAGGTATCATCTTGGTATCATTCTTTTCAGTCAGCGGTCGGCTTTCATGTAAAAGCAATCCTAGCGGCTATTTAGCCTCTAGACTGCTTTTACAATCAGTGGGAGGGAAAGCATGTCATGTTTGGTATCCATGTACTCGGCCTAAGATCATCTTTTTTATTGCATCAAACATTTGGGCAATATAGTGTGTTTTAGTGCATTAAAATTTTAAAAAGTGTGTTTTTTCCCCAAAAAATGTGTTTGAAAAATCGCTGCGCAAATACTGTGTGAAAAAAAATGAAACACCCACCATTTTAATCTGTAGGGCATTTGCTTTAAAAAAATATATAATGTTTGGGGGTTCAAAGTAATTTTCTTGCAAAAAAAATAATTTTTTCATGTAAACAAAAAGTGTCAGAAAGGGCTTTGTCTTCAAGTGGTTAGAAGAGTGGGTGATGTGTGACATAAGCTTCTAAATGTTGTGCATAAAATGCCAGGACAGTTCAAACCCCCCTCCCCAAATGACACCATTTTGGAAAGTAGACACCCCAAGCTATTTGCTGAGAGGCATGTAGAGTCCATGGAATTTTTTATAAAAAGACAAATTTTTATTTTTTTTTTTTGCACAAAGTTGTCACTAAATGATATATTGCTCAAACATGCCATGGGAATATGTGAAATTACACCCAAAAATACATTCTGTTGCTTCTCCTGAGTACGGGGATACCACATGTGTGAGACTTTTTGGGAGCCTAGCCGCCTACGGGACCCCAAAAACCAAGCACCGCCTTCAGGCTTTCTAAGGGCGTAAATTTTTGATTTGTGCCCAGATGAAAATAAGGAAAGACAAGAAAAAAAAATTTTTTTTTTCTTTTTTCAATTTTCAAAACTTTGTGACAAAACGTGAGGTCTGCAAAATACTCACTATACCTCTCAGCAAATAGCTTGGGGTGTCTACTTTCCAAAATGGGGTCATTTGGGGGGGGGGTTGTGCCATCTGGGCATCTTATGGCCTTCAAAACTGTGATAGGTAGTGAGGAGTGAAATAAAAAATTTACGCCCTTAGAAAGCCTGAAGGCAGTGCTTGGTTTTCGGGGTCCCGTATGCGGCTAGGCTCCCAAAAAGTCCCACATATGTGGTATCCCCGTACTCAGGAGAATCATCAGAATGTATTTTGGGGTGCAATTCCACATATGCCCATGACCTGTGTGATTAATAAATCATTTAGTGACAACTTTTTGTATTTTTTTTTTTGTCATTATTCAATCACTTGGGACAAAAAAAAATATTCAATGGGCTCAACATGCCTCTCAGCAATTTCCTTGGGGTGTCTACTTTCCAAAATGGGGTCATGCCATTTTAGCACCTCAAGAAATGACATAGGCAGTCATAAACTAAAAGCTGTGTAAATTCCAGAAAATGTACCCTAGTTTTTAGAGGCTATAACTTTTGCGCAAAGCAATAAATATACGCTTATTGACATTTTTTTTTACCAAAGACATGTGGCCGAATACATTTTGGCCTAAATGTATGACTAAAATTGAGTTTATTGGACTTTTTATAACAAAAAGTAGAAAATATTATTTTCTTTCAAAATTTTCGGTCTTTTTCCATTTATAGCGCAAAAAATAAAAACCGCAGAGGTGATCAAATATCATCAAAAGAAAGCTGTATTTGTGGGAAGAAAAGGGACGCAAATTTCATTTGGGTACAGCATTGCATGACCGCGCAATTAGCAGTTAAAGCAACGCAGTGCCAAATTGTAAAAAGTGCTCTGGTCAGGAAGGGGGTAAATCCTTCCGGGGCTGAAGTGGTTAAGGGGACAGCAAATTTACACTATTATACAAGCTGTACACTCACTACTTTACATTGTAGCAAACTGTCATTTCTTCAGTGTTGTCACATGAAAAGATATAATAAAATATTTACAAAAATGTGAGGGGTGTACTCACTTTTGTGAGATACAGTACATAGTAGCAATTACTAGCATGTTGAAAGACTAGAAGATGTCTCTCTGCTTGTTGTTCATGGGGGGAAATCTGCATACTTATGATCATCTTTAGAAGACATGAGTAGAAGATAATACCTCTGGTTGAGCATTGTCCTGGTTATTAAGATTCATATCATCACTGGGCTGTGTTGTCTCAATACTGGGAGGATTCAGGAATCGACTAAGCTCTTGTTGCTGACTTTCTCGAAGGCTGTGAATGATGCTGCAGGACTGTTGTTGTTTCTGAGGAAATTAGCAGAATACACAATGCAACTGAAGTTAACAACTCTTTCATATACCACCTTTTAATATAATTTGATTAACTGCAAAAAGTATAGACACTACATTATATGTCAGAGGGGTTTTGTTTTTGTGAAACCCAAAACGATGTCTAGATATTGGTGTCTAAATGCTAGTAACCCAATAGTAACCTGTAAAAATACATACATAAATTCCTGCTTGGATGTGAAGTATTAACAAATGCTTACATACAGTATATATTTCAAGGTCCGAAACATCTTAAAGTGGATGTAAACCCTTACACACTGTATACCCAGTGAAGTGACTTGTCTCAGGTGATACACAGAGGTGAAACAAATCCTCCTACACAAGTTTTACCTGTTTATATGCAGCTCTCTCTTCTCTACAGTCTTCCAAAACACAGCACATCTCAGCAATAGAAAACAGGGGCTGGGGATCTAATGTCACACACACTGCAGAGCTAGAGTACAGAGCTCTGTGAAATCAGATGAATAGATGGAAGTGACACCCCCCTTAATACAAGCTCAAAGAAACATAGAACAGAGTCTGTGTTTCACCAGCTGTGTGGTGGGGGGCGGGATGCAGGCTGAGGTGTCGGCGTAATATATTAGCATAGTTCCCAACTGTCCCTTATTTCCTGGGACATTCCCAGTATTTAGACCTTTGTCCCGGTCTTACCGGAAATGTACCGGGAAATCGGCACTGGTGAATTGTGTCTACCAGCCGCCTTTTTTTTCAGAAGACCAGCTATCGTGAGGAAGAAACAAGAGGCGGAACCCAGGCTCTTGACTTTTTTTCCTTTAGAAATGCCATTTTGTGCAGGGACTGTTGTAAACACGGGAAACATGCGCCACTTTACAGGCATACTATAGACACCCCCCAGGTACAAAATTTAAAGGAATATTTCACTTTTATTGTTTCACTTAAAGCATTATTAAAATCACAGCTCCTGAAAAAACGGCTGTTTTTAAAACTTTTTTTTGCATTGATACATGTCCGCTGGGGCAGGTCCCAGGTCCCCAAACACTTTTTATGAGTAAAAACTTGCATATAAGCCTTTAAAATTAGCACTTATTCATGTTCGTGTCCCATAGACTTTAACAGTGTTCGCGTGTTCGAACAAATTTTTTGCCTGTTCGCATGTTCTGCTGCGAACCGAACCGGGAGGGGGGCATGTTCGGCTCATCCCTAGTTAGGAGTCTTGCAAATAGCAGAGAGAGGAGAGATCAGAGAGAAACCAGACTTGCTGCTTTGGTTTCACGTTAGTACACAGCGCGTTTTTGCAGGGGATGCAGATACATGTACGATTTACACGCCATCCTGCACCCACATAGATGTGAATCTAGCATAATAGAGTGCGTTTAGTATCTCATTGCTCTGGTGTAGGTCCTCAAAATAAAATTGAACTCTGTTGCATTTAGAAGGGAGAAAAAATAACACTACAATGTTTCAGGAAAGCAATACATTTCATCAGTAATTAATTAGGCTATCGAATAAATGATAAACTCTCTCTAAATAATGTAATTATAATATCATGCAAACATTTTTCAGGGTATCTAACTTACTTACCGCTCGTATACGTTTGAGGCATTTTTTGAGCCACATACGTATGGTTTGCTTAGCCACTTCTTCTTCTATGGTATACTCCAGTTGTTCCCTTGCCAGCAATTCCTCCAGCTGAAGGCTCTTCCTGATGTCCACAGATCTGTATGACAGCATGCTGTAGGAAAAACATAAATAGCTGGTCACTCAAGGTTACTCACAACACAATTACCTTTTTCTTTTTTTTTTTTCCTTTTCACAGTTTTAAACAGCAGATTGGGGTGGGTGGAGATTGGGTGGTGCCCATTAGATGAGGGATGAAGCATCCCAACAACGGCACTACCTGACTGGAAATTGCATGTTTGCCCTGTGCCTGCATGGCGTTCCTCCAGGTACTCCGATTTCCTCCCACAATCCAAAGACATGCTTGTGGGTTAATTGGCTCCTGTCTAAATTGGCCCATTATGTGTATGAATGTGAGTTAGGGACCTTAGATTCTAAGCTCCTTGAGGCCAGGGACTGATGTGAATGTACAGAGTGTATGTAAAGCGCTGCGTAGATTGATGGTGCAATATAAGTACCTGTAATAATAATAATAATAGTAGTAATAATAATGGAGTAAATAAAGTAGCATGATTTTGTATATACATTTTAATATGTTTAATATGATGCAAACATAATTTTTGACAATGTATTCTGCAAAGAAAGCTTTGCTTTTTTGGCAACAATGGGAAAATTGTAATTCCAGCTGAGCCTGTCTCTGCAAAGGTGGCCTGAGGTCTAAACTTTGGATAAGTTCTTTACTGTGAGCTTTGTCCATGTGTGCAATGTCTTCTAATAACACGAATGGCAGTTGGATTACCTGAAGCCCTTTCATGTAGGCCTCAGGGGCAGACAAAAACAGAAGACAGTTGTGTGGTTTGATAAGTGTAATTTGGGTACACACTACTGTCCCCTTTTTTACAGTAAATAATCCAAATTACCTGAGCACATCATGAAAAGTCACATCACCACCACTATGTAAGCGTTCCATTTCATAGCACATGTGCTTAAATAGAAGCTTGTCTTTATCCAAGTCCACTTCCAGGCGGCCACGTAGTAGTCTCAAGAGGAACTTCACACGGAATGCTGGAATGACACCCTGCCAATACATATAACAGGAAATTTTGGCATTCAGTCGTTTAGGATTTATGTAATTATTTACAGTACCTCAGTATAGACCAGTTTATCACAGAGGCTTTGTAATTGCTAAATAAGTGCACTTTTGTTACAGTGTACACACACACTCTACCTTATAGGATTGCAATGCAAATACATACAGTACCTTTAAACTTGGGCATGTACTAATAAAGTTGTTTCTGATATGCAAATGCTGCCATTTCATAGCAGTATTGATAACTGGCCTGTCCATCCATCTCCTTGACCTTCTTAGTGGCCATCACCAAGATGGATGAGCTTAATCACCAATAGGTGGTGTCGGGGAAAGTAGAAGCAAGTCAGCTTTTGAAAGTCAAAGGTATGCAAAGACAACACTGTACATGGTTCAGTTTGGATCACTCTGTCAGTTTTCAGACAGATCCAGATCGAGCCACAGTGTAAAATTTATGGGCAAACAGATTTTAATGTTTAATATGATGCAAGCATAATTTTTAATTAATTCTTGAAAATGTATTCTATGCCTGTTTGCATCAACTTACATACAAGTCTGCTTATGTCCGCAGAAAAAAAAAAAAAAGGTTTTGTGACCTTTTCTCTTTTCATAGACATAAAGAGATGTGAATGTAGGTCGTCCATTTACTTCCTTTCTGTTTAAGTTTGTTTTTAGGCAAAAAGCATATTCTTTGTTTATACTTTTGTTCACCTATGACTAAAAATATAAACTGATTGAACTGATGACTCTTGTATGTAAGGGTCCTGTCCAGTTTGCTGTGATCACAAATCCTATTGTCAATACATTTTAGCTGCATGGCCTGTTCATAGCTGCCGCAGCCTGTGCTCTACTCAGTTGCACAGAGGCAAATGCATCAGTGTGACCATAGAGAATAACAGCATTTAGAACATGTACCATGGTGCAAACAGGTGCTTTTATTGTTCTTCACTATATATCCCCTGTCCATTTGCCAGGACTTGTGCTTGGTCTTTAAACAGGATACAATGCAGTCTATGGCAGTCGACCATGCAAGTTCATGTGTTAAACATTACCAATGCTAGGGTATATGTCTTTTTTATTTTCCTGAAGCTGGAGAAGGGTGTCTTTGGGGCATCTATTTAAAGCAGACTTATTTTCTTAAAGGAATAATGAACTTTCTATGTTTTTAAATTGTGAAATGGCTTATCTTGATGTAAGGAATCATATCAGCAAGTGCTTTAGATTTAAAAGCCTTGTTTGTATGTATATGCTGTACAGGCAGCCAATTTTGTACATTACATTACCAGCTGATCTGCCTGTCTGCAACCACAGTGGGTGTCCTTTACTGCTGCTTTTAGCAGTGAAAATCCTTAAATTGGCTAAAACAATATATTTCCTGTTTTACCAATTGATATCTTACCTCAAAAGGTATTATAGTGTATGTAAACCCCAAAAAATTAAATTTGTTGCTTTGTTTATGTCTGTTGAATATACAATTGAATGTTTTCTGTTATATCTGTTTGTTAAGTGCAAAAAATACCTCTTGATCCTGTCAAAAATCTTGTGAGCTTATGCAGGCAGCTCTATGCTCATGCTGCACTGTTATCTGTCAGTATTGATCCCAGCTATCACTGTGTATTACAAAACACATCTCCCCTCTGTTTTAGAGAAGAAGAGAGGGGAAGGTGTTCTGTACTACCGTTCTGGGGTTGTCACCCTAGGAGAAGAAATTTGTTACTGGCAGGGTCACCTGGTGAAAAAAACAAAAAAAAATGCAGCTACAACATCGAAGGACTAGTGAATTGCAGAATATTACATTTTTGTTCTTGGGTTTAGATACTTTAGGCATAAAACATTGTTAGGCTAATGAATACTTTACCCTGCCTCTGGGATATTTTAAAATCTCTATATACAGTAACTTGTCAAGGGTACAATTCAGGCCCTAAAATACTATAATTTGGGAGATCAGGTCCTTGTTTTGACAACCATAGTCATTCTGTGCTTCAGGAGTGCAAATAGCAGCTGAATGATAAAACACCCCAATATTATCTCACTATTCATGCTTTACCTTTACCTTTTACTTTTGCAGTAATTAACGATGATTAGGTTGCATTGTAATTTAAAGAGTTTGCATAGCAGTGGAATAGTTGATAAATGCCCCCCCTCCAACCTGCTTATACTCTATGATTAAGCCTATTCTTATGCAGCCCAGCATATGAGATGTGTGCTTGGAGGTGTTGGATTTAATGGACTTCTTTATTGCAATCTGTGTCCTAGTGGGAAGAACAACCTTACTTTTTGTCCTGGAGAACCAAATGGAAGTGTAAGTGAAATTCTAAGATTCTCCCTATAAGCAAATAATTTCTTTGTGCTTAAAAGCACAAAAAACAGCTCTCTCATATAATGCCGGGGAAGTGCACTTTGCATGTCTCTCAGTAACACAAACAGACGCTGGTATCACGTTGAACTCAGCAGAATACTGCCTTGAATACTTTTTACTTCTTTATTTATACTTTCAACATAATTAAACAAAGGAAGGTGGTGGCTTCAGAATCAGCCAATCAGACACTTGTATTCTTTCAAAAGAACCAATCACACACATGTATATATTCAAATAGAAATGCAGTAGTGACGTGTGCAGATGGTCGTGTGCAAAACCATGCAGCAAGCACATGGTTCTGAACACGATCGTGTGTACATTCCCACTGCTACCAATGACACGAGCCATACTCTATCATGGCTCAGTGGGTGATAATTTTGTATGGTTGTGCTATGGTTCCCATGTACACAGATCTGCTTACTTCGGAGTTTAAATGCTGTTGCCATGGAGTGGCCAGTCCCTTGGTGAGGCATAAACAAACCTCCCTAAAAGAGCAAACAGATCTGCCGTGTCCACGGGAAGGTTTCCGCATCTAATGGTCTTACACCAGCATCTGTATGTGCGAATACCCTCGCATAAGCGTATTACAGCAAAACAGACACTGGGGGCATCTGACAACATACATTAATAAAAATTTTCACAACAAAAGTAAGACGTAATCTCTCCAAAACAAGGGAAATCCTCTCTTGGACAGTTTTACTGGAACAACTGTCCCATTTTGGTATGGGAAAATCATAATATACTGTATAATGCAAAATACCAGTTTTTGGCCAACAATTGCAGTGGCAAATTAGAAATTGGAGTTGAGTATTAAAAAGAGATTACCTCTCAACCTCCTCACTGCGAGTGAGAAACATTTGTTTATTTCACTAAGGGGTACCAAAACAACATTTGGATTGAACCTCAGGATTGTCTTGCTGATGATGTAATTTCTAATATTACTTCGCAGTATGAAAATATAATGTTTTTTCCTTGTCATTTAAGAGATTGGTAGAATGGTAGTAAAACCAGTTCAGTAGCTCCAGAACCATCAGTGCAGAATACATTCATGTGTTTTTTCTTTAGGCTAGATTTTAGCTCAAAATAAAAGCCAGAAAGATTGCCACTGAAAGCAGAATTATTATTTTCAAACATTTCAAGGAATTAATCTTTCTCTGATAAACAAAACTGATAGGACTGATTTATAAAATCTGGTCAGTAAGACTAGAGTAGAAACTGAGTGGCTGCTCACAGCACCTGGATATTTTTATTTGACTTTAAGGTTGCATTTGGATGTTTTGGACAACAGGTCACGCTCTGGTGCAATTTTTATAGGCAAGATAAGAAAACCTATTTGCTAAAAACCGTACCTCTCTCTTGTCATCTACCATATTCCATATAATTTGATAATGTCTAAGATCATTAGGACTTAGTAGTTGGTCTTCTTCAGTGGAGTAGAACAAAGAGAAGTTTTCCACAATTATGGCTAAAACAAATATAAACAGATATAAATATTAGAAAAATAATCAGTAAAACAAAAGAAAATATATGAAGTGCTAAAAATACAACCAAAGGCTCTGGTATGACAGTCTAAACAAGTACCAAATCCAGTTACTCTGTGATGCACAAGGCTCATAGTAAACTGACTGTACCTCTCCTGATTGAGCCAAATCCTCCTTCATTTGTGCCTCTTGCTCTTTCCTATTCCAAACATTACAGCTCACAGCGGGAAGGTTTTGGCAACAGAGGCAGTGCTGTCAACACAGAAAACAGTGGGCAGGATTGGCTGAGGCCAAGTGCTGATTCATAAGTAAGGATGGGCTCGGGCGTGTTCACACAGCCCACATGCAGAGCCCGCCAGGAAGTCGGCAGGGCGCTGCGCTAATCACAGGCAGTGAGACATTTCCCGACGTGTGGCTGCAGCAGGGCCAGATTAACATAGGGGCTATTGGAGCTGCAGCTCCAAGTCCCTAACTTAATATAGGCCCAGCAGGGTTGGACTAACAATTTGGGCACTGCCATTGCCCTACCGATGCCGTCCACTGCCAAAAGCACAGCCCCAATTGCATTTTAAAGAAAAGAAATTGTAAAAAAAAATTATAAACAAATGAAATTAAAAAAAAAAAAACTGCTGACACCGTCTACTGCCCTACTTACACCATCCACTGCCCCCTCCCCCCAAAAGCATTGTGGAAAAAAATAATAAAAAAGTAAAATTGTAAAAAAATAACATAAAAAAAAAACACAAATAAGAATGTAAACAATAAAAGATTACAACAAAAAAAATAAAAAATGTAAAAAAAAGTATACAGAAAATTTGGGCTCATTCACACGGGTTCTCTTGCACATACAGTGTGAATGAGCAGTTTCTTAAAAATACCTAATTTGTTTTATTAAAAATTTGTTTACGTTTTCATTTTATTTATTAGCCATAAAAACGGCCCTCCAAAATCCTCAGCACCAGGCCCATGATGCTCTTAATCCAGCCCTGGGCTGCAGAGATCGGGAAATGTCTCACTGCCTGTGATTGGCGCAGCGCAGTGCCGACTTCCTGGCGGGCTCTGCACGTGGGATGTGCGAACGCGCCCAAGCCTATCCTTATTCATAAGCCACAGGCTTGTGAATCAGCAGTGACAATGCTGATAGACACACTCCCTGCAACATCCTATATGAGAGTGGAATGCTGCTCTAAACTCAGGAACAGTGCAGCATTGTTGGCAAGCTCCATTAGGTAGACTTTACTGGACTATGCAAGGGGACTAGCAGAAAACTGTGAGTGCAAATGCATTTATAATTAAGTGTTGTGGCATTTTTTTTAAATGAGAGGCCATAGTTGTATTTGAATCTCCTATTCTTTTTAGCCAAGAAAGCTGCCATCTTAGTTCCTGTTTGATCTTGATCTGCAACTGTCATGGTGCTGCACATGTGATCAGTTATGACACTGGCCATTTGATGGTTTAACAGTCTTGTTAAGTGCACAACCAAATATGACAGTTAGCATTCCTAGCATGCTTGGAAAATAAGGGCTTGTTCACACAACATAGTATGTGCATAAAAACTGATGGGGAAAAATGTGCAGATTTCACTTGCAGAGACATGAGTCTGCATCAGTTCCATATCAGTTTTCATGCACGTTGACATCAGTTTTCATGCTTGTCTGTTTTATGCATAGACTGACATCACATCCTATGTCCTCATTCTGTCATCAGTGCCCAACATTCTGTCCATCTCATCAGTGCCCACCATTCTGTTCATCTCATCAGTGCCCACCATTCTTTCCTCTTCATCTGTGCCCACCATTCTGTTGTCCTCATATGTGCCGCCATTCTGTCTCCCACCATCAGTGTCCTCTGCGATTCTGTTGTCCTCATCTGTGCTATCATTCTGTCCCCTGCCATTAGTTTATCCTGCCATTCTCTCCCCAACATTCTTTGTTCTTCATCTGTGTCACTATTCTGTCCCCCGTTATCACTGCCTGGCAACATTCCCCCTTGCATCAGATATTCCTGAGTGGCAGCATTATCCCAGCCAGGATCTGATGTAAAGGAAAGTAGGTGGGCAATATAGAAACAGAGCACTGCTCTGCTTTCTCTCCCACTTCCTGTCACATGGGGTCATGCAGAGCGGGGCTGTCAGTTTTGTCTGTGCTCCCGTGTGGAGCTGTGAGGGAAAAATGGTAACATGCTGTATAATCCCGCACCCCTCCGCATAGGACATCACACCTGCATTTTGGTGTGAACGAGGGACATAGAAAACAATTGTTTTCTGTGTTTCTAGCAGAGACCTACAGATCCTTGCAGAAGTTGTGAACAAGCCCTTAGACATGCATCTAAATCTCCCTTGCCTCTGAAGCCTGCGTTCAGATTGTGCTCTATAGGCTACTGACAGGTGGTGAGAAAGCAATGCAATGCCTCCTCACCACCTGGTTTAACCCCTTGCACGCGGTTGTGGGGCGTTTGAGGCACTCTCCCACTGACTTGAATGTGTAGCGTTTGGCGGCCTTACTCCCCACTAGGGATGAGCCGAACACCCCCCTGTTCGGTTCGCACCAGAACATGCGAACAGGAAAAAAGTTTGTTCGAACACGCGAACACCGTTAAAGTCTATGGTACACGAACATGAATAATCAAAAGTGCTAATTTTAAAGGCTTATACGCAAGTTATTGTCATAAAAAGTGTTTGGGGACCTGGGTCCTGCCCCAAGGGACATGGATCAATGCAAAAAAAAGTTTTAAAAACGGCCGTTTTGTCAGGAGCAGTGATTTTAATAATGCTTAAAGTCAAACAATAAAAGTGTAATATCCCTTTAAATTTCGTACCTGGTGGGTCTCTATAGTATGCCTGTAAAGGGGCGCATGTTTCCTGTGTTTAGAACAGTCTGACAGCAAAATGACATTTGAAAGGAAAAAAGCCATTTAAAACTACTCGCGGCTATTGCATTGCCGGTCCGACAATACACATAAAAGTTCATTGATAAAAACGGCATTGGAATTCCCCACAGGGGAACCCCGAACCAAAATTTAAAAAAAAAATGACGTGGGGGTCCCCCTAAATTCCATACCAGGCCCTTCAGGTCTGGTATGGATATTAAGGGGAACCCCGGCCAAATCTGGCAGGCCGCAGGAAAAGAGGGGGGGCGAGAGAGAGCCCCCCCTCCTGAACCGTACCAGGCCACATGCCCTCAACATTGGGAGGGTGCTTTGGGGTAGCCCCCAAAACACCTTGTCCCCATGTTGATGAGGACAAGGGCCTCATCCCCACAACCCTGGCCGGTGGTTGTGGGGGTCTGCGGGCGGGGGGCTTATCGGAATCTGGAAGCCCCCTTTAACAAGGGGACCCCCAGATCCCGGCCCCCCGCTGTGTGAAATGGTAAGGGGGTACAAGTACCCCTACCATTTCACTAAAAAACTGTCAAAAATGTTAAAAATGACAAGAGACAGTTTTTGACAATTCCTTTATTTAAATGCTTCTTCTTTCTTCTATCTTCCTTCATCTTCTTCTTCTTCTTCTGGTTCTTCTGGCTCTTCTGGTTCTTCCTCCGGCGTTCTCGACCAGCATCTCCTCCACGGCGTCTTCTATCTTCTTCTCCTCGGGCCCCTCCGCACCCATGGCATGGGGGGAGGCTCCCGCTCTTCTCTTCATCTTCTTCTTTTCTTCTCTTCTTCTCTTCTTCATTTTCTTCTCCGGGCCGCTCCGCATCCATGCTGTGTGACGGTGTCTCCTCGTCTGACGGTTCTTAAATAACGGGGGGCGGGGCCACCCGGTGACCCCGCCCCCCTCTGACGCACGGTGACTTGACGGGACTTCCCTGTGACGTCACGGGGAATGCCACAGGGAAGTCCCGTCATGTCCCGTGCGTCAGACGGGGCCCCCCGTTATTTAAGAACCGTCAGACAAGGAGATGTCGTCACACAGCGGGAGCCTCCCTCCATGAAGAGAAGAAAAGAAGAAGAGAAGAGGATGAAGAGAAGAGCGGGAGCCTCCCCCCATGCCATGGGTGCGGAGCGGCCCGAGGAGAAGAAGATAGAAGACGCCGCGGAGGAGATGCTGGACAAGAACGCCGGAGGAAGAACCAGAGGAGCCAGAAGAACCAGAAGAAGAAGATGAAGGAAGATAGAAGAAAGAAGCATTTAAATAAAGGAATTGTCAAAAACTGTCTCTTGTCATTTTTAACATTTTTGACAGTTTTTTAGTGAAATGGTAGGGATACTTGTACCCCCCTTACCATTCCACACAGGGGGGGGCGGGATCTGGGGGTCCCCTTGTTAAAGGGGGCTTCCAGATTCTGATAAGCCCCCTGCCCGCAGACCCTCACAACCACCGGCCAGGGTTGTGGGGTTGAGGCCCTTGTCCTCATCAACATGGGGACAAGGTGTTTTGGGGGGCTACCCCAAAGCACCCTCCCAATGTTAAGGGCATGTGGCCTGGTATGGTTCAGGAGGGGGGGCGCTCTCTCATCCCCCCCTCTTTTCCTGCAGCCTGCCAGGTTGCGTGCTCGGATAAGGGTCTGGAATGGATTTTTGGGGGGATCCCACGCCGTTTTTTGGGGGTTTTTTTGGCGCGGGGTTCCCCTTAAAATCCATACCAGACCTGAAGGGCCTGGTATGGAATTTAGGGGGACCCCCACATCATTTTTTTTTTAAATTATGGTTCGGGGTTCCCCTGTGGGGAATTCCCATGCCGTTTTTATCAATGAACTTCTATGTGTATTGTCGGACCGGCAATGCAAAAGCCGCGAGTAGTTTTAAATGGCTTTTTTCCTTTCAAATGTCATTTTGCTGTCAGACTGTTCTAAACACGGGAAACATGCGCCCCTTTACAGGCATACTATAGACACCCCCCAGGTACGAAATTTAAAGGGATATTACACTTTTATTGTTTGACTTTAAGCATTATTAAAATCACTGCTCCTGACAAAACGGCCGTTTTTAAAACTTTTTTTTGCATTGATCCATGTCCCCTGGGGCAGGACCCAGGTCCCCAAACACTTTTTATGACAATAACTTGCATATAAGCCGTTAAAATTAGCACTTTTGATTTCTCCCATAGACTTTTAAAGGGTGTTCTGCGGCATTCGAATTTGCCGCGAACACCTCAAATTGTTCGCTGTTCGGCGAACTTGCGAACAGCCAATGTTCGAGTCGAACATGAGTTCGACTCAAACTCGAATCTCATCCCTACTCCCCACTCATTGCTTCAAGTTTGGTCACTTTTGCAGCGTGAAGCATAGCAACAGCATGTAAACATCTCCGACCGCTGCCTATTGCAGCTTGGGGGGGGGGGGGGTGTCAAGTCTGAATGAGACCTTACGCTTTTTTCATTATATCATTATATTTTTTACAATTTTTTTAATTTGTTAGAATTTTTTATTTTTTTATCCCCTTATCTTACTTTTGAGACATAGAAAAGAACTAAAAACATTCCTCAATCCCTGTCTCTGCAGCCTCAACTGTACTGCAGAATGAATGAGCAGAAGGCTCTAGCTATACAGAGGCTCCTGTTCATTCATAATAAACTGAAGAATAGTAAATACTTTACTACTGATCAGTACTGATCACTAACTGTGTTTATTCAGAAAAGGTAGGAGGCCAGTAAATTACATATTTACCAGGCCCCTTTCCCTGATCTGCAGACTGAAAAATCCCAGTGGGAGGGACAAGGGGGAACCCGGCAGTGGTGGGGGTGTGGGTGTGGCGGGGGGGACACACAGGAGTCGGGCAGCATGAAGACTTGCATGGTGGACCAGAGGGGGATTGGTGCAGCAGGGGAAGAGGGGGAGCAGGCAATTACAAGATCCGATCATCTGTGTGTCTCTACAGTTCCTGCAGCCGCTGAAAGCTGGCGAGAGGGAGAAGAGGAGAAGTAGCTTTCAGCAGCCACAGGATCTTGTAATTGCCCACCACCCTCTTCCCCCACCACACTGACCCCCCCCTCTGGTCAACCACGTGAGTCTTCATGCTGCCTCCTCTTAGCTGTGGCTGTGCTGTTGGGACACTGGGAAACAGGGCACCACTCTACTCTGCCTGTCACACAGAGTGCAGAGCCGTGCTGTCCGTTTCCTTCAGTTTAGGTGCTAAGCTCTGTGGAAAACTGCAGACATGCTGCATAATCCCGCACAGCTCCACTCCTATGTTTTGGTGTGAACAGACACATATGAAACAATTCTTTAAGGTAAAATGATGTTAGGAAATTTTAGAATATATCGCTAGGATAAAATAATTTAAGGTCAAACTGACAGCATTGTAAATACGAACAGCCATTTTACTTTCTGGGCTGTGTTGTGAGATAAGTTGGAGCGGCTTTACACTGCCCCGCTGCGCTTTGGGCAAAGCGAAGCAAACCTGTGATTTTCTTGCAGGTTAGCTGTGCTTTCCTATAGACTTCTATGAGTTCCTCTGGTTTTGGTGCAGTTTCAGAAAGTGAAGCTAAGATGCAGCATGCAGACATTTTGCTGCACTTTCTGAACCTGCGCCAAAAAAAATCTGAATTTTTTACAGTTCACGTGATAACAGTTTCACTAGACAGGAAGGGAAAATCTTTAACAAAATACAAAGACAGCAAAAAAAGAAAAAAAATGACTTTTTTAATAGCCAAATAAGGGAACACTAGGATTCCAGTCAGCTTTTTATTGCTGTGTTTCTGTTGCAGATTTTCCTTTGCCTCCTGTCTGGTAAAACCGTTGTTATAATGAAAGTACATGTTGGGAAATCTCTTTAATTGTTTTTAACCAGATCATATTATTCATATTATAGTTATAAAAAAATGGCCTGTAGTCTTTTAAAGTATTAAGTCACATAATCTATTAGCTGATTTAGCCCAGGCTCCCATTCAGCACTCCAAGTATTAGTGTTAGTTCTAAAGCTGGCTAGCTATTTTGTGTGCAGATGTATCCTTGTGCACTGCCTCATAGCTAGAGAATCAGAATTCAGATGATAACAGTCTCTGGTACTGGTTAGTAGGGATTGCTGGTCAGGTCATATTTCTTTTAATTTCAAGTTTATTAAAGTTTGCTTTACCTAGCAGCTGCGGATAGCTCTGTCTTGAAGAATAATGCAAGGCAGCCTATAGCAGGTTTGTATTTATAAAGTGACATATGGCAGCTTTACCTAACATTAATGCATGATTCATCATACATTCGATGCCAATAATTTATTTAACTTTCAAAACCCCTTTGCCATCACTATTTGCCGACAACCTTTGTTATTATCATTTTTTGAAACATTCAATCCTTTAAGTGCGTGTTCACACCAGTAAGCCGCGCTGAATGCATTGATGTTGGTGTGCATTGGGAGTAAACAGTATTAATACACCTATTACAGCCTGGCGCAGCTCTAAAAGAGATTTGCCAACATCTAGATTTATTTTTTATCCCATGTTTCTGCAACATTTGCTATATTTAAAAAGCAGTCAATGATGTATTCCCCAAAGGCTTAATCCTGTAACATTCAGAACTGGTTCATATCACAATTTCAGCATTCCAGATACATTTTTGTATACACATTTACTCAGATTTTTTATGTGTTTTTGACTAAATTTCAAAGCAGTCGAGTACATTTTTTAATTTTTTTTATTTTAACACTTGAAAAATCTTTATTTTCATTAGGACAATGTGCATTCTGGTGTAGCCCGGTGCATGTACGTGTGTTTTTATGCATTCCGGACAAAAAAACAAACAAAAATGTAGCAGGTTGTACTTTGGTTGAAAGTATTAGCAGGGTATTGAATTCATGGGCTGGAAGCTTCTTGTATACAGCAGAATACTTTACTTTCATGGAGGAATATATTACATGCCTTTTATCATAGACAGGAAGAGAACAAACAAACAAATACACACTTAGATACAGAAGGTACATCCTCTTATTACTTTGTACCATAGAATACACACTATCATACTGCAGTGCCACCTGCTGGTATAGACAAGTATAATGCATATAGTTCACAATATATAAAACCACCTACTGTTGCTTCTTTCAACACCCCTTCTCAACAGCATGTGCTTTGTCAAATTATATTCAGCTTCTTCTGGAAATAACTATGACGTTCCTTCAATAAAGACTTGGTGAGTGCATCAGCAGTCATCTCCTCTGACGGGCAGTATTGAATGTCAATAACACCTTGCTCTTGATTGTTCCTCAGTAGGTGATACTTGACATTCATATGTTTGGTTCTAGGATTGACCCTTTCTGATTGCGTAAGCTTTATACATCCCTGGTTGTCTTCAAAAATGGAAATTGGTTTTGACATGTCTATCCCAATGTCCACAAAAAATTGACTAATCCATATTGCCTCTTGACATGTGTATGCTGCTGCTGCAATGTACTCTGCTTCAGTTGAAGATAGAGTGACAGTTGATTGCTTTTGACTAGACCAACTTATGGTTCCTTCCCCATACTGGAAGATAAATCCACTTGAGGATTTGAGGTCTGTGCAATCCCCAGGCCAATCAGCATCCACATATCCGACCAGTTTTGGATGTGATGTTGCTGATAACTGTAACTTCATCTGAATTGTTCCTTTGAGGTACTGTATCACTCTTTTTACTGCGTTCCAGTCACGCTGACAGGGAGCTGAAACTTTCCTGTATAGTATGACCACTGCTGCGGCTATGTCTGGTCTTGTCACAGTGACAGCATATATGTAACAGCTTACCGATTGCTCTGCAATATGTGTCATTGTTGGGTAGCAAGTTTTCTACTTCATTGCTCTTTTGATAAAATAAATCAAAAGAAGCCTGGACTACCGCTTAAACTGTCAATCAGTATGTATAGCTTTATAAATAGTCGCTCAACCAATCACCATATGCCGATCATATATGGCACAGTCCACGTGAACAAAAAACCATAGCAAATAAAAGAGGAGGAAAAGAAATCCTACCAAGAAGGACACTACTGCAGAGCACCACAGTTGAATAAAATTATATTTGTTTATTAGAATAAAAAGTACACAACAACAAAATTTCAAGTGAAAAAATCTTCCAAATTACATTAAAAAAAACAATGTTGTCGGGGGGGTGGGGGGGGTGTGTTTGCAGCTGTGCTCACATCCATTCATCCAGAAGTCACACTTCAATATGGTCTATCATACTACTGATAATTTGTTGATTGCACTATGTGATCCATATAGGATTAACATGAGACCATAGATGGAATGTGTATATCCACTGACATGGTTGTGGGTACTACAAAGCAGCTTGCACATTCAGGAACAGCTCAAGAATTTGACTGAATTTTAAAGATAATGTAAATGTCCATGAAGGTACTTCCTGCTGTCCCAGTACTCAGTTCTCTGTGGCTTTGGGCTGTGATTACAGGTAATGCTTGGTCAATCACATTGATAATGACCAGTATCAAATATGGTAAGAACACCCTGGGATACAGACGCTCTTAGTAATAGTTCATCAAGGGGAGGATGGTGGGAAAATTTACCTGAGGGAGGTGGGGGGGGGAGATCCAAGCCGTTCAAGCATACATCATATGACAGTCAGTATTGTTTGAAAATCATCTCACCACCTCTACTGACTCCACTCAGACATCCACCACTCACTCCCAACTCTTCCCCGCCGTTTGCGGCTGACGGCTGAAGCAGTAAAGCTCCTGATTGCCAGTATAGATGAACTGTGATATCTCCACATCCAGGGAGCGCTTCCAGGGGTCACTTTACCTCCGCCATGCAGAGTGCTCTTTTGATAGCTCTTTTGATAACCTGGTACCATAGGTGTTTTCACTTCCTTTGCATCTTGCATATGGAATTGTTCCAAGATTTCTGAGATTTTCTGAGATTAGTTGAGAAGATAACTTCCATCTTCTCTTCTTCTCTCTCTATTAGGAGTCCCAGATAGTAGCTAATGTTCCCTAGCTCTTTGATTTCAAAAATCTCTTTCAGCTTGTGAACTATCTGATTGTAATCCCCTTCTTGTTCAAAACAAGTTATAATGTCATCAACATAAATAAGGATGTATATCCATCTGTCTTCTTGATTCCTGGAGTAGAGACAGGGGTTTGCTTTAGTTCTTGAGAATCCCTCTCTAGTAAGTACTTTGTTCACTTTCTCATTCCACATCTCTGATTGCAGATTGCAGAAGACCGTAGATGCTCTCCTGAAGTTTACACACAAGGTTGTCTCCTTGCTCAAATCCTGGTGGTTGCTCCATGTAGAGATCTTCCTTATTGTCTCCATATAAGAAAGCAGTTTTAACGTCTAGGTGTTTGACTTGAATACCCTTCCCGGCTGCAACACTAAGAAGTGCTCTGATGGTGGAGTGTTTTACAACGGGAGCGAATGTTTCATCGTAATCTTCACCAAATTTCTGGGAGTAACCCTTGGCAACTAGTCTGGCTTTGTATTTGTGGATATTCCCTAATGCGTCCGACTTTACTTTAAAAATCCACGTACTTCCTATAGTTTTGCGGTTAGGAGGGAGCTCGTTGAGTGTCCAGGTTTTATTTTCTTGAAGTGACTTCTGCCGCTTTTTTCCATTTATTGGCTTCACGTTTTGGCAGTTTTTCTATTGCCCCGTACACACGGTCGGATTTTCCGATGGAAAATGTCCGATCGGAGCGTGTTGTCGGAAATTCCGACCGTGTGTGGGCTCCATCGGACATTTTCCATCGGATTTTCCAACACACAAAGTTGGAGAGCAGGAGATAAAATTTTCCGACAACAAAATCCGCTGTCGGAAATTCCGATCGTGTGTACACAAATCCGACAGACAAAGTGCCACGCATGCTCAGAATAAATAAAGAGATGAAAGCTATTGGCCACTGCCCCATTTATAGTCCCGACGTACGTGTTTTACGTCACCGCGTTTAGAACGATCGGATTTTCCGACAACTTTGTGCGACCGTGTGTAGACAAAACAAGTTTGAGCCAACATCCGTCGGAAAAAATCCTAGGATTTTGTTGTCGGAATGTCCGAACAAAGTCCGACCATGTGTACGCCCTATTAGTCTTCCCAAGATGTTGGTTCAAGAATGCTCTGTGTTTTGACAGTGTATGACAGCTTGTGGGGTGGTATCCCCTTTGTAGTCCGAGGGGATCTTCTGACTTCAGGCAGTTCAGCAGGATCTGGTGGGGAGCTTGATATAGGCGATGTGAGTTCCACCTCTTGTTATGACTCCTGCAAAGGTTCGCTTTGATTGAACTTTTCTTCTGGTTTGCTTGGCATATTCACTTCACAGCTTTCAGGGATCAGTGTTTTTAGTCATGGGCTCTCATCAAAATAAACACTACGGCTTATTGTCACTTTGTCAGTCATTGGGTGTAGGGTTCTGTAACCCTTAGTTTGCTCACTGTAGCCTATTAGAATGTCCTCTATGGCTGTGTTCTCCAGCTTGGATTGCTTCCCACTTGGAATATAGACATATGCTTTACATCCAAATACTCTGATGTGCCCTAAGCTAGGCTTTGATCCATGCCACATTTCAAATAGAGTACTTTTAATGGCTCTTGAGGGTAGTCTGTTTTGTAGGTAGGTTGCAGTCATGGCTGCTTCTCCCCAGTACTTGTGAGGTAGGTTGGCATCTGACAACATGCATCTGGCCATCTCTATAAGAGTGTGATTTTTCCTTTCTGCTACACCATTTTGTTCAGGATTGTATGGTGCGGTAGTCTGGTGTACTATTCTTTGCTTATGTATTCTCCTTCATTGTCGGTGCGTATTATTCCTGATTTGCATTGGAATTTGTTGCTAGCCATGGCAACGAACCCTTGAAGTTTCTCTGAAGTGTCATGCTTGTGTTTCATCAGATAAGTAGTTGTGTACCTGGAATAATCATAAAAGAAAGTCAGTAGATATCTGTTCATGCCTGACATGGGAGTTTTCATTGTACCGCAGTTTTTCTTTGAGAAGCCTGTGGAAGGGGAGCATGAGTTTCATGAGTACTTTGCAAGGCGCTATGGTTAAATCTTCTGATAAACCTCTTTTTATAATATCCTGTATAGCTTCTGGACTGTGTCCCAGCCGCCTGTGCCATAAGTGAACAAATTTGCTGTGCAGGTCATTAGAGGCTATATTGGCTTACTGGTCTGTGGTGATGAGCCTGTATAGGTGATCATTTAGTTTTCCTTTTGAGAGGAATCTCTTTTTATTGTGAATTGTGCATTCATCACCCTGGAACTTAAAGTATAAATGAAGGCACAACTCTTTTTTTAGTTTTGGATAGAGTGAAAAGGGATTAGAGCCCCTGTCAATTTGTATTGCTGTCTGTGCCCCCGTTAAGGAGATTCACCCTCTCTATCTGTCCTGTTTACCATTATCATTGAAAGTGAAAGTAAAAATAAAACCCCAAATTTTGAGTTGTCCTAAAAAAAGTAATAGATGGGAAATCTTCCAGTGGGGACACTAGTTCTGGTGAGCGGGGGGTCCCCAATAAATTCTTTTAATTTGCAGATATTTTCTCTCACTTCCTGTTTGGCTAGTGGACAGGAAATGAAGCGAAATCTCCGCAATAGGACAGAGATGGTGAAAAAAACTAATCTGACAGGGGTTATAACCCTCCCTTACTCTATTCAAAATTAAAAAAAAAAGTTTTGCCCAACTTTTCACTGGTAGAAGGCTGCCTTCTAGTTCAGGAACATACAGCACTTTCTTTACAAGGTTACTGTGCTTACCTCTAGGGATGGGCCGAACGGACCCCTGTTCAGTTCGCACCAGAACTTTTGAACACCGTGAAAGTTCGGACCCGAATATCGAACCCCATTAAAGTCAATGGGACCTGAATGTCAAAAATCAAAAGTGCCCATTTTGAAGGCTTATATGCAAGTAATTGGGCATATAATGGTTATATGGGTCTGGGACCTGCCCTGGGTGACATGTATCAATAAAAAAAAGTTTGTGAAAAATGTCATTTTTAAATGAGCAGTGATTTTTTGATTTTTAAAGTGAAAGCCTATAAATTAAAAATTCCTTCCAATATAGTGCCTTGGGGGGGTCCCCTTATTCTACCTGTAAAGTGGCAGATCTGTACCATGTCTAGAATCTGCTGCAGAAATAATTGCATTTATAAAGCCAAAAAAATGACATTTTCCCTGCAAGCTGCCTTTATTTTGCTCAGCAACAGCTGGGGAGCCAGTGTATATGATGAGGCCACCTTGTAGTGCACTGGGAACAAGATTAGAGATTTTTTTGGATAGATTCTGGTGTCACTTTGACTTTAAATAGAAGTAACGGGTGCACAAATGGCAGGGTACATGTGTCAACTTTCCCTGTCTAAGGGCGGAAAGGAGGTTTCAGACATTATCGCACACCACCATTCCTGGCTCCAGCTGGCGTAGTGTGAACCACCTTGGCCTGTCCCTGCAGAGCTGCACGAATCTCTGCTCTTGTGTGGTTCTGGTCCCCTAAACACACCAGCTGAAGCACTGCATGGCACCTTTTAGCCTGACTCTGGGAATAGCCCTTTGAACGCTTAGGGGTACCTGATGTTCATAGGACAATTCTGCAGAGGAGAGCGTGGAGGTGGTGGAGGAGGAGGAGGAGGGGGTAGAGCTCACAGGTCTGGCATCATCACCACCAGCTGTATGGAGACATGGGGCACAACAAGCTGCAGCACCGAGGCCCTGTCCTGCATCCTTTCGAGTAGGGATGGGCGAACAGTTCGGCCCAAGCATAAGTTCGGGCCGAACTTTAGCTGTTCGGACGTACGAACTCCCACTATACTACGTTTCACTGTAGTGTAGTAAGACCGTGTCAGTAGTGTATAGGTAGAGTAAGGACAGTTTAGATAGTGTAGTGACAGTTGAACACCGTCTATTTGATTGCGTTACTGCCAGTTTAGCGCCATATACTTTTGTGTGCGTTACTGCCAGTTTAACGCCATATAGTTTTGTGTGTTACTGCCAGTTTAACGCTATTTACTTCTGTGTGCATTACTGCCAGTTTAACGCCATTAAGTTTGGGCCGAACTTTAGCTGTTCAGACGTATGAACTCCCACTACACTGCGTTTCACTGTAGTGTAGTGAGACCGTGTCAGTAGTGTATAGCTAAAGTAGGGACAGTTTAGATAGTGTTAGTGTAGTGACAGTTGAACACCATCTATTTGATTGCGTTACTGCCAGTTTAACGCCATATACTTTTGTTTGCGTTACTGCCAGTTTAACGCCATATAGTTTTGTGTGTTACTGCCAGTTTAATGCTATTTACTTCTGTGTGCGTTACTGCCAGTTTAACGCCATATAGTTCTGCGTGTGTTACTGTCAGTTTAACACCATATAATTTTGTGTGCGTTACTGTCAGTTTAACACCATATAGTTCTGTGTGTGTTACTGTCAGTTTAACGCCATATAGTTCTGTGTGCATCACTGCCAGTTTACCGCCATATAGTTCTGTGCGTCACTATATGTTTGGCACATTATATTGCAGTATATTATAGTGTATCCATGGAGTGAGTCTGTGTAGTGTGAGTACTCAAATTAAAGTGCACCAAACACCTTTTTACATTGATTAAAGCGCATTCACGTACTGATTTTAACTTCTTCTTTACATTTGCTTATAAGCACCGCCCCCTCCCTCCCAATAATGTCTGGGAGGACAAGAAGGAGAGGCAGACATTCCCATGGCACTGTAAGGGGGCCAGCAACAAATGTGTCAACATGGAAAGGTGGACGTGGTGGTCAGTCCTCAGGCAGGACGTAATTTCCTCTGTTTAGTGAGTTTGCCCATGCAATCCAGCCACAGCATGCAGAAGAGGCGGTGGACTGGCTTACTAAACCTTCCTCATCCTCCTCATCCTCAGTCACACAAGCAGAGACAAGTGTGCAGTCCCCTGCAGTTGCCAGAGTGGATAAACCTGCCTCCTTGTCCACATCTATTTCTGCCATTGCCTCAACATCAGCCATTGAGGAGTCAGCTGAGTTATTTGACTACAGCATCAGACACTTGCCACTTGATAATGCCCAGCCATTACTGGATTCAGATGTTGGTTCTGAGGTAGAGGATGACAGGAACATGAGCCTAGAGAGAGGGAGGAACACTGGTAGACAAACTGGCATTCATGTTCCCCAAGCCGCAGAGTATTGCCAAGTTGTCCCCATATTGCTGATGTTGGGGCTATGGCAGGAATAGATATGGACAAGAAGGCAGGTTTATCCACTCTGGCAACTGCAGGGGACTGCACACTTGTCTCTGCTTGCGTGACAGAGGATGAAGAGAATGAGGAATGTTTAGTAAGCCAGTCTACCACCTCCTCTGCATGCTGTGGCTGGATAGCATGGGCAAACTCACTAAACAGAAGAATGATGCCCTGATTAAGGACTGACCACCACATCCACCATTGCCTGTGGACACATTTGTTGCTGGCCCCTTTACAGTGCCTAGGGAATGGCTGCCTCTCCTTGTTGTCCTCCCAGACATTATTGGGAGGGAGGGGGCGGTGCTTATAAGCAAATGTAAAGAAGAAGTTGAATGTATGTAGATGCAGTTTAATCAATGTAAAGAGGTGTTTGGTGCACTTTAATTTGAGTACTCACACTACACAGACACACTCCACGGATACATATAATATACTGCAAAATAATGCACCAAAAGTACAGTGACGCACAGAACCGTATGGCGTTAAACTGGCAGTAACACACACGAAACTATATGGCGTTAAACTGGCAGTAACGCACACAAAACTATATGGCGATAAACTGGCAGTACCGCACACAGAAGTAAATGGCATTAAACTGGCAGTAACGCATAAAACTATATTGCGTTAAACTGGCAGTAATGCACACAGAACTATATGGCATTAAACTGGCAGTAACGCACATAAAACTATATGGCGTTAAACTGGCAGTAACGCACAAAACTATATGGCGTTAAACTGGCAGTAACGCACAAAACTGTATGACGTTAAATTGGCAGTAAAGCACACAGAACTATATGGCATTAAACTTGCAGTAACGCAATCAAAAAGACAGTGTTTAACCATCACTACACTGATGCTATATGAACTGTCCCTACTCTAGCTATACACTAATGTAAAGATTACTGACACTGTCTCACTACACTACAGTGAAACTATCTGAGCTGTCCCTACTCTAGCTGCACACTATGCAAAGCTGAATGATGGTCCTCCTCACTACACTCACACTATCCCTAGACTGAAACTAAACTAATATTCTATACTGACAATTGAAGCAAAATAGCATAGTATAGCACACTAACTAACTAATAGCACTGAACAGAGCCCTGTTCTATCTCTCTCCACGCCAAAATCACACTGAAAATGGCTGCCATTAAAAGAATACTTTTATACTGTGGGGCAGGAATGAGCCATGATTGGATAAAGTCATGATGACAGTGTCCAGTCATGACTCTGACAGTGTTCTGTACCCTGATTGGCTGAAGCTTTCGGGGGGGGAACAAACAGTTGAACGACCCATTTGTTGGGATGTTCGCCGAACGACCGAACAACGAAAGTTTGGCCCCAACTTATGCTTGGGACGAACCGTTCACCCATCCCTACTTACCTCCTTGTGGTGTAATGAAGTTCAGGAAGCCCTGGCCTTTACCTTCGGATGTGATGCTTTTCCGGTTCGCTAGGAAAACTTTGTCTTTTGCACTGTAATCAATGTTTGTGAAGAAGGCCTCATCGCTAGTCATGTGGCTTTTCGCTCTTTCATCTATGCACCAGCCGCGTGGATTGCCACTTTGTGTTATTTTAAAGGTGCCACTCCATGATGTATCTGCAGTTTCTTTTGTGATTGCTTTGACACTTTCTTTTGTGGATAGCTTTAGCTTTCGCTGCTCGGCTTTCCAGATAGAACAGTCCTTTTTTAAGTGCCCGGTCCTTTTACAACGAAAACAGGCTCTGCCTTCTTTATTGTGCTTTGTGCCTTTGTACATCTTAAGAGCTTTGTCATCATGGTGCGTATTTTCTTTCCTTCTGTCATATTCATTGATTAATTTCCCTTTGACATATTCCAGTGTCAGTTTCTGCTCGGGTCTGGTTTCTGGTTCCTGCACTGGAACTGACCACACTGTTGTGAATTACAGTTATTGGAATACATAGAAAATGCTGTGCATGCAGTCAGGATGCAGTTTAAAGATGCACTGGAAAGCATCTGGTGTGAACCAGTCCTCACCATTCGGAAATGGACATTTCAAGGATTTCTGAAGACTAATTGCACTGTTTATTTTGCTAGGCCCACATTTGCTGTAAGTTCATCACAGAATAATCACAGAATAATTTAATACTGGAATTTGTCTTTGACCTTTCCAATCTTGACCAGTCAGCTTTACAATTCAGAAAATGTTGTTCAATATGCACACATCTAGACGTGATTGTGCCTGCATTTGTGCAGTGTTTGTCATAGGTCCATTCCTACCTAGACTTCATATTCTAAATTTGTACATTTAGGATCAGTATTGTAATAGATTTTTTTTTTCTTTTTTGAACTTTTTTCTTTTTAAATAGTGCCCCAGGAGGTGTAAAACGTAAAAAGCAGCTATGCCTGAATTATATACCTCTTCTCCTGAGCTGTCCCTAATTTTTTCATTACACCATAGATGTTCTCAGCCTCCCAGGGTGAAACCATGCCCAGTGAGCCCAGAGTTGAAATCTAACAACAAATAGACTTAGGCTGGGTTCACACCTATGTGAGATGGATGCGGCTTACACCGCATCCAATTCGCAGAACATTTTAAAATCTATTACTTTCAATCAGTCTGGTTCACATATGTGTGTTGCATTCGCACTCCACATTGCCCAAAAAACGTGAGAGTTTTCTAGGCAGTGCGGTGCGAATTGCAGGCACATATTCTTCTATGGGAACACATCTGATTCGCAGATGCGTTCCGTTGTGAACAGGCATTCTCTCCCCCTCCTCACTACAACTCCCCCTTTCTCTGCTCAGCTGATCCGCAGCTACAATGGAGAGGAAGTGCTGAACATCTGCTTTTTCTCTTCGCACAGAGAACGGAACTAGAATTCGCACCGGACTGGTATGAACCCAGCCTTACGAATCTTATCAGCTTCCTAAATTTTTGTTCAAATCAATGTATAGAGTATAATTTTATGATACGTTACGAAAATGATTTTTGAATACTGTTATGTTCCACTTACCAACCAGTAGGTTTAACATGATGTAGGCAATGATAACATAAAACGAACAGAAATACATCAGTGCTCCAGCATAATTGCCACAGTCGGTTTCCCAGTATCTTGTGTCATCTGGAGTACAGAATGGTGGCTGTACCTGAAATTAAGAAACCAGCGCAACTAAATAATAATATCTTTAGAGAGATATTAGCTAGAGATAGAAAAACACATTCCAATGCTCCAGTTTAAAGTTATTCCTGTGTGCTGAACAAATACAGGAAATAATCCTTTATTTGCTCTTCTCTTCTCCAGTAGTTTCTCCATCCTGCCTTGGCCTACAATAACATTTTGACAGTATCAGCAGGTTGTCAGTGGGGATGAGCCACCAGTACTTAAAGTTTGGGTGCTGAATCCGAACCTAAATTAGGTCAGGGGGAGACGAATTTTTAAAATCAGTAATGGCCATTACATGGAGGGCTGGGCATTGTCTTGAAGAACATGCACCAAAGCAAAATGTTTTTTTTTTCATTATTACATTAGGCATCAATTTTACTAATGCTTTAATGAAACATCAGAAATGGAAAATTCATTTAACTAGCGTTTTTGGGAGCTGCCCAGAACCCGCCCTTAAAGTGGCGCATCTGCACAATGTATACAACCTATTGTAGTAAAACTGTCATTTACAAAGCTGTTTAAATTGCTGGTAAATGACAGCTCCCAGGCCACTTACTTCTGTTTGTAAATAAAGCAGCCAGAAATTCTCTTCATCTATACAGACCCATATCCTAAATGAGGGTCCCCCCAAGTTCATACCAGAACACGTGTCCTTAACATAGGGGTGCCTTGCTGCGAGGAACTCCTCTTGCAAAGCACCTTGTGCCCATATTGATGAGGATAAGGGCCTCTTCCCCACAACCCTGGCCTGATGACTGTGGGGGTCAATCACCAGTGGGGTCGACCCTGGCAAGGTGCCTCTCCACATTGAGGGCATGTGGCCTGGTGTGCATGCAAGGCTGCATGCTCAAATCAGGGTCTGCTGTGGACTGGGAGGTACCACACCCTATTTTCTTTTGTTTTTTTTGTTTGGGGTCCTGCCGAAAATCGGCACCACACCTGAAAGATTTGGTATGAATATGGGAGAGTCATGCAAATTTGTTTTACATAATCCCACCCCTTTGTTTACATTCTGCTGCCAGCCTGAAATCCCCAACTTGCAGCTGAATGGGCTGGGTGGAGTTGACTCCTGATTGTTAGGATGCAGACATGGGCGTCCGCAGCATAGGGCAGGGGGGGGGGGGCAATTGCCCCCCCCTGGAATCGTAAGAAGGTGTTGAAAACAGTTGCCCTGTGTTGCAATGGCTGCTGCAGCCGCCATCGCGGCCACCGTAGACTGTTTTATATAATCTTCTTCACTTTGTATGGAAGTTACTCAGTCTCAGGCATACCATGCCCATATAAATATAGCCTAGAGAATGCACATCTTTCTATATTGCAATGTATTGCAATACATCTATTGTGGCCATATTTTGATCTTTATGAAAACAACCTATACTGTATTGCAATATAGAAAGATGTACATACTCTAGGCTATATTTATATGGGCATGGTGCCTGAGACTGAGTAACTTCCATACAAAGTGAAGCTGAATTATCTCAAGAGCTATTTCACACTGCCATCTGGCCGTGTTATCAGTAAAGTGCTGCTAGTTTTAGCAGCAATTTACCATCGTTTTAGTGGCGCTATTCGGCCGCTAGTGGGGTGCTTTTAACCCCCGCTAGCGGTCGACTAAAGGGTTAAATGCGACTGTGCATCGCCGCTGCCGAAGTGCACCCCCCACCCCTGAAAAAAGTTCTGCGGACGCCCATGGATGCATGGTTTTACTTCCCACTGCCATTGGTGGTTTGACTCGATTGAACACCAACTTAGTTTGGCTGTTTGCCAAACCCCTGAACAGGCCTAGGTTTGGACCAAAATGGCAACTCATCCCTACCTGTCAGTAGCTGATTGGTGACTGGAAGTAGCAGGAGGTGACCTGCTTCATAGCACTCACTCCTGTAGCTAAAACAGGTCTCTGTAGACAGGCACGAAAAGGAGCCATCTGTGGCATGTATGTAAGAAATTGTATATTGGATAAGTATCAATGTATTTGTAAACCAGACCAAGTGGTATGATGCTTCAAGTAGGCTGTGTTACCATCTCTCAGGTCATGGGGTAACCGTACTAAACTAACTATGAAAGGGTCTGCTAGATACTAATAAGCTAAAAGCATCCAATAAGGAATGTCTCTTTATATCCTGTTAAAAGTACATAGGAGTTAGTTAATATCATATTACACAATGAATACTGGCCAAAATAGATTTTTATACTTATTATAAAATCCTTTTCTTGGAGTTCATTGAGGGACACAGGACATTTTTCACCTTTAGGTTATATTGCCACCTACTGGAAGATTTGACAAATACAATAAAAAAACATTGTAGGCCAGCCCAGGACAACTTTTCCTACTGAAATCACAAAATAAGAGGGCAGTGCACACAGGCCTAGTGCATTATCCTCAATATGTGTCTTTAATAAATAAAAGAGATAAGTATTATACTCACAAATAAATGTTGCGTCACAGCTTTTCAAACAAACAGCAGCAGCTAGCATGGCTCAGAGGAAGAGGCAAGGCCTTGAAAAACACATTAGCCTGCTGTACTGCTGGATTTTTGATTTGTTATGTGATATGCTGCATCGTGGACCTATAGCTGCTGTTTTTTTTAAAAGCTGTGACACGTTTTTTTTTCCCGAGTATAATACTTACCTTTTTTATTTATTATCTTGTTAGATGCGGCACATGCCAGCCCTTTAGGGGGTTTACAATGTCAGGAGGCGGGGTTTATCGCCATGTGACTGCTGTGATTGGCTGTCACGGTGGTCACATGATCGTAAAGCTCCCGTTTGCAAAATGCGAACAGAAACTTTCAGTTAGCCACTGGTAACTGTGCCAGGAGCACGTACACACCTTGGCACAACTCTATTGGTGCTATTGCATGCAAATATGCTGCCGCTCGGTGCCCAGACCAGGCCGCCTAGAGGCTGCATATTTACGTGCGCTCAGCGTCAAGGAGTTAAAGACACATTTGAGCATAATGCACTAGGCCTGTGCGGACTCTGTTTTATTTTGTGATTTACATGCATTCATACCTCCCCAGTGTCTTGAGTGCAGAAAGGCATACCATATACATGGGATTGGTTCTGGAAATAAATTATAAGAAGCACTCCAAACAATTTGCTTTTTGATTTCCATATATTTATGAAAGAAAGCATCATATAGAACAGTACATCAGAGTACATGCACAAGATCTCTCCACAGTTCCTCTATCTAGACAAAGGCAAACTCTAAGCTACATACATCATATATAGAGTTTTCATTCTCCTCTGACTGTCCTATGAGGCTGCATGACCCCTGTCCCTCTGTCTGGACAGTGCTGATTGGCCCTGTGCTGATTACATTCACCCTTCCAAAAGAAAAAAAAATCTCTAGCAATACACTTGAAACTGAGCATGTGCAGAGTTCCCCTGATGCTCTGTACTATCAGGAGATGGATTGGGGGCTGTGAAAGAAGGGCCTCAGAATCCAGCCTTTTGCCAGAGCATCAGTGTGACAAAAGCCGGTGCTAGAGGAAGCATGCGGCTTCAGTAGAGAGCACTGATCATAGAGTCGCATAGGGGATGTTTGCTTCCGTTCCATCAGGACATGTCCTCCAGTGCTGCACCTCTATAATGACACTACAGAGAGGCTGCCTGAGTAACATGCAGCAGAGGCATCCCCTGCATCCCCCTAGATGTACATGCTTTAACCCAGCAGCGGCCCACTAGAGGTTATAACATTTATTACAGAGGTATTTTTAATACAGCACCGAAAACTTACATAACACAGAGACGGAGAGTAAGGAAACCAGCGGCCGGGCGCCATAGGCAGCAGTGTGCCCTAGGTGACTGCCTAGTTTGCCTAGTGGTAGCACTGACCCTGGGTCAGAGTCATCAAATAACTGTGTGATTTGGGCCTTAAAGTCTAGAAAGGCTGTAGTAAAAACCCCAGATGAAAATGTAGAACTGGCCACAGCCGACAATGTTAAAAAGGACTCCAATGATGGAATAGACTCTAGGAGCAGAGGGCAATAGGATTTCAGGCTGAAGCTGTTGGGACTATTAGTAGGCACACTGCAAGCAACCCCACAGATGTAAGTAGAATGTAAGCTGGGGACACTGGTTAAAGTAGGGCCCACCCTGTCCTCCCTTCCACCCATGTCTTGAATCAGGCATGTTGTGACTACATAGAGGAAAGGCAATGACACCCAGAAAACTGGTCAGATGGCCAGTGGTTACTAAAGTTACAAGGGAAGGAACGGATTGAAGATCAAAGATTCATGTGGCTCTTTGCAACAAGGGAGATACTTCCTTGACAGTGTCTGCCAGAAAAGAAAGGAAAGTGCTCATGTGCAACCTGGTGGATAGTGCTAGTGCTTAGTTCTACATCGGTAACATCTTCCTCTACGAAGCCAGCAGTAAATAAGGGATTTTAAAAGTGCCCAGTGACCCTTGTAATTGAGGTAGCTCCCTATGCTCTGCATGACTGGCTTACTCACAAAGTCAGTTTTCAGAGGCAGGGCAAGTGCTGAGGCAAAGCCAGCAGCTTTGAACATGAAAAGAGCTCTGCAGCTACCTTTCAATAGAATAGGTATATATTCCTATATTCCTTACTACCTTGAGTGATAGAGTCTCATAGCGTATCCGAGGTTGAGCCCCCTCCAGATAAAGGAGGAGAACAGTTGGCGGTGCTTCTTAAAGAACCAGGAGGGTATTGAAATGGGAATTGTCTGGAACAAATAGAGAAACCAAGGGAGGACGTCCATTTTTAGAGCATTCACCCTGCCTAGCCATGATAGGCGTTTCTTCATGTAGTTTGATAGATCTGTCTTGGTTCTAATCAGAAGGGGAACATAGTTCAGAGAGAACAATTGGGACCTTTCTGTGGGTATTTGGATTCCGAGGTAACGGATGGAAGTGGAACCTGTTTTAAAGGGAAACTTAATGGAGACTTGGCGGAGGTCCTCCTGGGACAAAGAGATGTTCAGGATTTCTGACTTAGTATGATTCACTTTGAAATTGCTCAGCTTCCCAAACCTCTTGAATTTCTGCATAATATGTGGTAAAGATAGATGGGGTTGGGTTACAAACATTAACAGGTCATCCGCAAAGAGAGCCAGTTTGGAATGAGTAGGGCCTATCGATACACCCGAGATGTTAGGGTTATTGCGCAAGGCAATTGCCAGGTGTTCCATGACAAGGACATAGAGAAGGGGAGATAGAGGACACCCGTGTCCCGTTATGGATGGAAAATGTAGGTGATAATGAGCCATTCATCCGAATTCTAGCAGAAGGAGGGGAGTAAAGGGACATAATTCAGGATAGCATTTTGGGGCCCAGATCTTGTTTTATCTGAGACATCTGGAGGAATTGCCAGTTGATCCGGTCAAATGCCTTTTCCGCATCGACCGTCAAAAGGCATAGAGGGACATCATGAGTGCATGCATAGTCTGTAAGAAGCAGGGTTTTCAGGGTGTTATCCCTTGCCTCGCGACCACTTACAAAACCCACCTGGTCCAGGTGTATGAGGCGGGGGAGCAGCGGCTGCAATCTAGTGGCTAAAATTTTGGCATATATTGTCAAGTCCACTCCAATTAACGATATGGGCCTATAATTAGCGCACAAAGTAGGGTCCTTATCCGGTTTTGGGATAATGGTAATGTGGGCTTCAAGCATTTGTGGAGTAAACGCAGAGCCTTCCGATAGGGTGTTGAGCACCTTAGCCAAGAAGGGGGTCAATAGGGGAGCAGAAAATTTAGTAAAATTTAGGGGTGAAACCGCAGGGTCCCGGGCTTCTATCGAACAGGGTGGCCACTATCGCCCCTAAGACCTCGTCTGCTGTAATTACCTGCTCCAGCTCTTCTACAGTATTGCCATCCAATGTAGGGAGCTCCGTTTCCTCAATATAAGACTGTCTATCGGTCTCAGGGGTAAGGGTGGGGCTAGAAGAGACGCCGGGCGATAGATTGTATAGTGTTTGGTAGAAATCTCGGAATGTTTGTGATATCTTGGAGGGCTCAATGAGCATTTCTCCAGAAGGGGCCCGAATCTGGGGTATAAATGTGGAAGACGTGTTTGGGTGAAGGGTGCGAGCCAACAGTCTACCCCTATTTATCTTGGAATCTGTACTGGTGTAATGCAAGTGTGTCCGCATAAGTACGAGCCGAGGCCTCATACAGGTCCTTGAGTTGGGATTGAGCCGTTGAGACCTCTGTAAGAGTCACCACTGTTGGGGCTTGTTTGTGTTGGGTCTCAAGGTCTCGAAGCTTTTGCATTGCTGAGGTTATTGCAGCTGAGGGAACCTTCTTCAAGCGGGTCCCCATCTGAATAAAGATTCCTTGCAGGACAGCTTTAAGCGCCTCCCATTGTAAGGGTAGCGAGGTAGTGTATGATGCATAATCTATTAAGAAATTAGAAATGGTTTCTGAAACCTTGTGGGAACAGTCAGAGCTTGTGAAAAGCGAATCATTCAGCCTCCACATCCACTCCCTCACCGGTGTGGAAGGAATCATTTGTGTTAGATAGATAGGTGAGTGGTCAGACCAGACCATTGAGTCTATCTCGCATTCAGGTGACCAATCCAAACAGCTGTGGTCAAGAAGAAAAATAGTCAATAAGACTATAAGATTGATGGACCTGTTATCAGGAACCATGAATCAGACTGAGACAAAAGTATAGTTAAATCACACTTGTTTAATAATAATAATAATAATAATAAGGTAAACAGAATAAGCGTAGTCAAAACAAGCTAGAGTTCAGTAACCGGATCGGGTAGTCAGCCAAGCAAATGTCAGAGAGCCAGAGATCGTAGGATAAAGTCTTTACGACTTTAAGTAGGCAGGACTGACGAGCAGAATCAACAACAGCTGGGTAACTGGGGAGAGAGATGGGAACTGGCAATTAGCCGACAGCTGAGCGGCCAGCTCAGAGAAGGAAGGGCTGAGCCCAAACCTGAAACCTGTGAGAAGTGGGTATAGTTGCGATCTTTTGGGAACAGAATCCGCCAAATGTCGAATGTAGATCGTACATAGCCCGTTTGAATGCCCTTAGCTTAGTAAAGGAGATGGATGAGCGAGTGGCCGATGAGTCTAAGAGTGGATCCAGGGGGGCGTTAAAATCTCCACCTATGATTAGATTACCTTCTGCAAATTCCAACAAGAGCCCAGTAGTATAACAGGCATATGTAAAGCACATCAGTGTAACAAAACATTTAAACAGCAGAACACACATCAGATCGTCTGTGAAGGAGGGTGGCAGTCCCTGTGGGAAAATGTCTCTTCACAAGCCCGCCCTCTCTCCTTCACAGAGGAGACATCAATCCATGAAATAACATCATGGGGGGAGTAAACATTTTCAACATATGCTATCCATAGACCCCAACAGGGGCCCCAGAAACAAATCTGTGTAGTAATACTGAAATCTGAATACTGAAAGATGGCCGCCACACTCAGTCTCTGGGGCCAGGGCCGTGGATGAACCTTGAGCACAGATGGGGTGAATGTCCACTTAATATCCCCATCGGGGGTCTCAATTGGCCAGGCCAGGGTGCTCCTGGGGGTGGCTAGGGTTCAGATTGGGCCCAGGAGAGACGGAGAGGCCGCTGGGTGTAGCAAGATGGCCGCCGTCACTTACCAGGTCCCACTGGCAGGCCTACTAGAGCGGCACAGGGGGGATCGTGGGCCCTGAGTAGCAGGCTGGATGTCCCCAGTTGTAGTGCAGGAGGAGATCAGGGCAGGTGTAGCAGCCAGAGGCAGCGCCGGCACGGCATCCGGGGGAGCAAGATGGCCACCATTCTCCGTGAGAAGGCCGGAGCTGTGGCTTTTCCTCTCAGGCGGCCGGAGATCCGCGATCGGCGCGATTTCGATCCCAGATGGTGCCCTCCTAGTCTGTGGGACTCCCTAGGGCTCTGGTGGGGTCAGCGCCAGTCCGCGGATGAGTACAGCTCCAGGTGCGTTCTATGCCTGGAGGAGCTAACCCCAAGCACGTCTACTCAGATCTCCGTTCAGCCACGCCCTCCACTAAGCTACTTTTAAACACGTAGAGATGAACAGAAGATGTCTACCCCCTAGGACATTAGCAAAAAGCTGAGACATGCTAGTCGTTGGAGAGGTTATCCCGAGCTGGTCTACAATTTTTTGTTTGCCAGTGTCCAATCCTCTTTTCTGCAGCAGCATAACCTGAAGGTGAAAGAATTCCTGGGTTCCTCTATGGAAAAGAATGACATACAGTATATTTTCAGCTATTGGAGACATAGAACAGAATATAGAATGGAACCAATTATTGAAAAGAATTCCCTTTCTATTTCCAGACCCCCCTGCAATGTTACATAATTATCTGTTGATCCTGCCAGGAGAAATGTTCATTTATTATTCACGTCATTAAAGTAGAATATTTGGATGTCAATAGTCTGCTTTGAGGTGAGAACATATGTGTTCTTTACCACCCTTACAGTTGCTATGGCTGCTAGAACTACAGCAGTAGGTAGATATGCATGGGGTGGGCATGATTATCAGCCTGTAGATGCCACTCATCAGCAGCTGTCCATACATAGCTCCATGGGAGATGTCATTTGTGCAGCACCACTTCAGGTGTTGTGTTCTTTAGGGATCCTGACTTGGGGTACAAAAAAGGCTCTAAACTGTGAAGAAAGCAGTATTGCATATATACCTGTCCATCTCTGTGTTAGCTAAACCATCATTCTGTAGCAGAGTTCCCAGCACTAATCAGATTTCAGATATGTACGAAGAGTGTCCCCTCCACTCGTCACTGTGGTTCCTCTGGCAGTCTCTAGGTCACTATTGTGTCCACAGTGACTACTAAGTCAGCAGGAGAAAACAGTGCAGGTGTTCTATTTTAGCAGCCCAAGGAGTTGAATTGGATTGTTTCCAGGAGCTCTGCTGTTTTATCAAACAGGCTGAAAGACAGGTATGTATAATAATACTTACTTTCTTCACAGGTTAGTGACTTTTTTATTTTGTTCACCCCCTGAACAAGAAAATAAAGGGACTTTATAAATATACATTAATGTTGAACTTCAAGTGTCAAGGTGATAACATACCTGGTAATAAATAAACTCTAAGCAACCCAACTTATGGGTTTGGAAGACGCAGTAATATAATATATTGTGAAATAAAGTAATAATAATAGCATCAATCACAAGAAACAGTAGTAGTAGCAATGCATATAAACATTTTAAACATTTTAATGAGCATGTAAGATGAATTGTATTTTTTTAGCATCTATAATCCTTTAAGTGTTGTAAAATTTCTACGATTCATTTTCCTTCCATTAGATAAATGTTAAAGGTTCAGCTTTTGATGTAAGATGATGTTAGCTAATATTTATGATGTACCATGATGCTAACCTATTAGTTGTGTTTAGCTATCACAGCAAATTATGTTTTTTTCAGTTTTTTTTTTCTGTTTAACAAGTACTAGGCTGCATGGCCCATTAAAGCGTGTTTATATCTCCACAGTCTGTCCATGATTAAAACACAAAGCAAAAAACTCCCAATCTAGATTGAGAGTTAATGAGCTACACCAAGACATCATTACATGATTGTTTAATCTAACCACAAAATTTACTTTTCAATGCACATTTAATGGTCTTTCATGGAGCTTGAGGAAATGTGCAATCATATTTCCCCTGGCATTAACAGTTTGCCAATCTTCTATTGTGTTTCTCTCCACTTACCATACAGTCATGCATTATTTTATTCCAGTCTTCCCCAGTTACTATCCTGAATAGCACCGTAATAGCTTTACCTGCCGTTGAGAAGTTGGCATGCCTAGGTTGTGAAAACCGAATGAATAAAAAAAAAAAACACAGCACGCATTAGTTTTATCTGACAAACACAACAGTTACAACATGCTGATTATTACTATGAGGTGCTGTTCCTATAAACACTTTGTGAACAAAACCCACATTATAATTGTAATAGTACTAGGGAGTTAGAGTGGCAAAACACTAAGAACTATGACTTAGGAACCCTACAAAATATTTCAGTTTGTTAATTAATTTTCTTTTCAGCCACTTTTAACTCTAAACATCTTTAAAAGCGCAGTTTAGTTTATATGAAAACTATTGCTAACATTTATAATGTTTTTTCTGACTGTGAGATAAAACATTATTTTTACATTTTCTAAATGAAGATCACAGCTTAGTAGAACCAGTGTAAGCCCCTATCCTGAAACAGATATTGCTAATAAACAGATTTGGTTCTCAACGGTTTAACTGCACAGAAATTCCATATTTTTTTTCTGTAACAGAATAGGTGTTCTAATTGTATTTAGACTATGGTGCTAATTAGTTATTTATTTCACCGTTTTTTTCCTAAGATCTGGAAAATGTGCACCTTCTGTGAGACTGCCGCATACACATGATCAGACTTTTTAGGAAAAACCTTGGATGGTTTTTCAGACGGAATTCCGCTCAAGCTTGTCTTGCATACACACGGTCACACAAAAGTTCTCTGAACTTTCGACCACCAAGAACGCAGTGACGTACAACACGAACAACGGCACTAAAAAAGGGAAGTTCCATACGAAGCGCGCCACCCTTGGGGCTCCTTCTGCTAATCTCGTGTTAGTAGAAGTTTGGTGAGAGACGATTCGCGCTTTTCAGCCTCATGCTTTTCAGATCGTTACTGCTCTTCAATTTGTGCTTGTGGGTTCGTATCTGTTCTTCAGTGCGTGTAGTCAGTTCCCATCTGGGTTTCAGTGCATATTATTATAGTACGTATTTGTTTTTCAGTGTGTTCTTGTCCGCTCTTTTCTGATTTTCAGCTAGCTCTTCTCAGGCCTTTCTGTTTTTCAGCGCTTTCTGTTAGTTCGTTCTGACCAGCCGACTGTTTTGAAGCCATGTTGCGGTTACGTACTCGTCGCAGTGTTCGTGTTGTGCAGGGGCTTGGTGTTGGGGTTCTTGCTTTGACCCAAGCCCAGTCCATTAACAGGAAGGGGAGGAGTTCATGAACCAAGAATTGGTTGCTCCAGCGTGACCAATTCTGTTATATGCCTTTGTTGTGGGAGATCCAGGAGAATAATCCTGATGATTTCAGGAATTTTCTCCGAATGACGGACCCCGTTTTTCACTGTCTGTTGGCTTTGCTGTCCCCTTATATTACAAAGCAGGACACCTGCATGCAGCAAGCCATCACTCCTGAACAGAGGCTTGTCGCCACGTTGCGGTACTTGGTGACAGGGAGAAGTCTGCAGAACCTCAAGTTCTCAACAGGCATCTCCCCCCAGGCTCTGGGGATCATTATTCCAGAGACCTGTTCTGCCATTATACAGGTCCTGCAGAAGGACTATATTAAGGTAAGTTTTCTCCTTTAACATCACATTTTATGTATTTAATGTTTGCTAATGTATTGTATTTCTTTCATCATTCCCTAATTACCATGATTGTAATATGCTGTGAATTTCCCCTTTGTCCTCATGCATGCTGTAAGCTTTTAATGCTCTTTTTTTGTCCTTCATGCATATTTGCCTTCACTAACCTCCCCAGCATGCTATCCTGGGCCCATACACACCTAGCCTAGTCACTTAATAATGTATTTTGTCAGCTTCATAGAAGTGCTTTACCCTAAACACACCATAAAATGTGTACAAATATTATTGTTAAATAAATTTGGGCAGAGTGCCATAATCTTTTTGTTTGGGGTCCCAAACTCATCTAGAACCCCCCTAAAATTTTTACAATGGGCCATCAGAGGGGGTGAGGAATCTGATAAGTGTGCCTTATCTTTTTGTCTTTAAATACTCCTTAAAATAAATGTTATACTGATGTTTGGCCAAGAATGTTTGTGTCTAATCTGCTTGCAATGTTATATGCAAAAGTAGTAATTTTATTTTTTCTGGTTTGACTCCACAGTTTCCTTCAATGCCAAAGGAATGGCAGACTGTGGCCTCCCAGTTTGCCGAGCGGTGGGACTTTCCCAACTGCGGAGGGGCAATCGATGACAAACATGTCCACATTGTCCCACCACCCCACTCGGGGTCATACTATTTTAACTATAAGGGGTTTCATTGTATCGTGTTGATGGCAGTGGTGTCGGGGACATATGAGTTTTTATATGTGGACGTGGGGAAGAATGGTCGGATGTCGGATGGTGGAGTCTTTGCCCAGACCGAGTTCTACCGACATCTCCAGAGTGGTGGCTTGGGATTGCCACCTGCTGAAGAGAACATGGAAGGACTCCCATTTGTGTTTGTCGCAGATGAAGCATTTGGTCTGGGTGAACATCTGATGAGGCCATTCCCCCAGAGGATCCTCACCCCGGAGAAGAGGGTTTTTAATTACCGGCTGGCTAGAGCCAGAAGAGTGGTGGAAAATGCGATTGGTATGATGGCCAGCCGGTTCCACCTATTTCTTACGGCAATCAACATGGCGGCATATAAACTGAATCACATAGTGCTAGCATGCTGTATTCTACATAATTATTTAAAGAGAAATGTTCCAAATTATGTGGCCTCAGTTGAGCCAATTCAGGACATAAATCCAATGACGGCCCTGGAAGCTGGCCGTCCTGGCTTGCTCCCCCAAAGCACCTGTGTTGTGCAGCAAAAGTATCTTGACTATTTTACGGGTAGGGGAGCCAGCAATTTTTGATTCTTTTCTAATATTAATAATTATTTTGATCTGAAATCATCTTGAATTTGATTTACCGCTTGTGTTTCTTTTAGCTGTGTCCTCAGTTCTCCTAGTGCACTTGTAGTGCCAAGTAGATTTTGCTTTATTAAATAACCCCCATTGTGACTGTAAACACCAACTTAATACAAAAACTGGTATTGAGCATTGAAAGAAGAAGCCACACATTGTTGAGTATAAAAACTTTTACTCCGTGCACATTCACATGTGCGTTGTAAAACATTTTTCCACCAAAAATACATCTTTGTTTAATTAAGTTTGAACATTTTTAGTTTTATATTTTGCTTTAACAGGCATGTTTCAAACCATAACATACACAACTCTGGAACTTACAAAGTTCAACGTACAAAAAGTGAAGGCAATATCAGACATGAGTATGTCAAAACTGTGTTGATCTTGGCTTCATCAGATGGGGTGATGTCACCCCTGTAAAAGCCAAATTTTGAAGATGTACAAAAATTGGGATTCAAAATGGGGATTTCCCTCCTGATCTCATGCCTAATGTCAACATGTGCTAGCTCCCATCATGGGGGATCAAAGGACGTGTTTTGGGGGTGCAACCCCTTCCTCTCACCTACTAGAGTTGCGAGGAAGGGGTTGCACCCACAAAATGCGTACATTGATATCCCATGATGGCAGATAGCACATGTTGACTGTCACGGAACGTCCCACACTCCGCTTGAGTGCTTCTGTCAGTATACCACTTCCTTGTAGTCTGGATACAGATATCAGATATTCCAAACGCTTCCAAGCACACTCCTCTATGAGAATTAAACAAAAGGTATACTTAGCACACAGATATTTGAGGCCAGAAATAGGAATATGAAACATTGCTTGGAAGTGTGGTACAATTGTCTGTTTTGGCACAGTTCCAAGCTGAATACATGATTTTATCCCTTAACAAACCTGGAATACTTCATTTTTTTGTACAATATTCACACATGGAGACACCCCTAGTATCCTCTGGAGCACCTGTGTGGGACACCCTAAAAAGCTTGTTCTGGTGTCCCACACTAGTGCTCCTGAGTCCAGATGTGTAAACAGCTGCTGAGTGTCTTTTCCTTACAATACACTGAATCAAGTTTGCATTTCATTCTAGTTACAAACACATCTAGACAACAATGTACTAAACTTATTTTAGTACAAATAGGCATTACCAAATGTAGTTAACCCTGTATCTGCAAAAAACATTGTATTATTAGTGGGCGAACGAACAATACTACGACCAATTACTGTGCCCACAAGCCTGAAAGTTGCCGTTTAAAACTGTACAACAGTAAAGAAAAGCACATGGATCTTGCAAGTAATAATAATAATAGGAACACATGACAACTACTTACTTTTTAGAAGCAGTTTCTTGATCCTTCTGTACTGATCCTGCTCCCTCAATTTCAGGTCTGACCAGCATTTCCTCAATTGCTCCTTGGATCGCCGTACCCCAAAATTCCTGTGCAGACTTCTCACAACTTTAGACATGATCTTGGCCTTTCTCACATTTGGGTTTAGGTAAGGTCCATACTTCCCATCATAGTCGACCCTCTTCAAGATGTCCACCATCTCTACCATCTCTACAAAGGACATGTTTGAGGCCTTATATCTCCTCCGGGATCGGGACATTTCTGGCTCCGGGCTTTCCTCGTTGTTACTGGAACTCCACACCTGCTGTGTCTCCGCCATGTCCTCTCCCACTGCGCTGAAAGAGAAGGGGCGGGGAATATTCTAGAAAGAATGTCAGGGGCGGGCGGCGTGGGCAGAGTTTCACGCATGCGCAGTGTAGTATATAAAGCGTAACGCCTGTGCGTCGGACACACGATCGGTGAGTTGAGGAAGTGCCGATCGTGAGAACAAAGGTAACATTTTAACTTGGGGCATCAGTGGACTATACTGCTTCTAGATTGAGGCCTATATTGTGATAAGATTATGAGAGTTTAGCCTGACATTAGTATTTTTCACTTGTTTTTTGTCTTGCAGAAATAATGAATCCGTTCAAAAAGCCTGAGTTTATGAGCCAGTTTATCAAAAGGTAACAGGGAGCTGCCCAGTTTGTGGCAAGTCAAACATAATTTATATCATAACAGACCAGCTAGGAAGGCAGCGCTGGAGAAACTGCTGGAATTTGTGAAGATGGAGGTCCCCAAAGCAGACAGCAATTTTTTGGACAGGAAAATTGGTAGCTTGAGGAGCACATACAAGAAGGAGCGTAATAAGGTCCTGGCATCCCAGAGGTCAGGAGCAGCAGCAGAGGACATGAATGTACCCAGTCTGTGGTACTACAACAAAATGCGTTTTTTGGAAGACCAGACTGAAGTAAGGTCATCACTTTCCACACTTCCTTCCCCCCCAGCTGAGGCTTCCGAGGACCAACCTGGGCCTTCCACTCAGGAAGAAGTGGAGGAGCCCAGGTTGAGGCAGGTATAGTATTTTTCTACATATTTCTTGTCCTAAAATTAATGATGTTAACTAGATGTTATTATTGATAAGAAATTAATGATTGAACAAAAAGTGTTTTACATATCAATAGACAGTAGTGGCCAAAAATGATTGGGACAAGAATGAAAAATGCTGGGGTCAGAATGATAGTCTTTTCTATTTATTAACATTCAATTTGCAACAGTCATGAGCTGAAAAATGTGTGTGATTGATGAAGCAAAAACTAAAACTATGTCCCTTTTTCATACACAGGAAAGCCTCAGCCAGGATGAGGGTCTGGAATGTGGCAGCCAGGAGGTGGCCGGGAGAAGTGGCAGCCAGGAGGTGGCCGGGCCCAGTGGACTGACCCAATCCAAGGTCACTCCCCTCCGCCTTCCACCCAAAATGCCCAGGAAGGGGAGGAACCTGGAGGAGGCAGCACTTGCCCTCATTCGGGATGCTCATGCGACCCTGAGAGACCCCCCTTTCAAGAGGGCTATGGCTGCATAGTAGCAGCAAAAATGCAGGAAATGAAAGGGGGCCAACGCCTCATCTGTGAGAACATCATTTTCCTGACCATAAATAAGGGGTTGAGTGGCCAACTGACAGAAAACACATATCTTTCTGAGTTTGTCCATCCTCCTCCTCCTCCTCCTCCACTGCCTGCACCTCCTGCCACAACTCGACGAACAAAGCCACAGCGTGCAGGGAAGTGTGCAAGTAAGACAAGAAAGTGATGGCCTGGGTTCAGTCTGGTCTGACAGAAGATGCAGGCTGTTGTAGTACCACAGCCTAGGGACATATATGTGATCTGCTGCATTTCTTGATCTCTTGGAGTCCAGGACCAGATTGTGCTCCCTATTGTATGGACTCCTCAGGCTACCAATTTTCTTTTTCAAATAGTTGATGTGTGCCGTGGGGTCCAAAGGCTTCGCAAATTTCTGCAGTTTCTCCAGTATTGCCTTCCCTCTTTCTTTTGTTATGACCCAGAATAAATGGTAATTTTGTTTCCAGAAAATACTTGGCTATGTGTTTTTATTAAAAAAGAACAGTTTGTTTGTGAGTAGGCAGGTCCATTTCAAAAATACAATGTCAAATTAACAAGGGACACCAACCTCCTTGAGGTTAAAAAATACAAGATAATAATGTTGTTGTAGCAACTTGACTCACAAAAAAAATATGGAGATCACTAGAAAATTATTTTAAAATAATCAAAAAAAAATCAAAAAAAATAATTTTAAAATAATCAAAAAAAGGAGATCTTGATTTAAATAAAAAAAGGAAAAAAAATTACTATAAAAAATAATTCTGAACATTATTATGGAGATCTGGCTTCAAAAAATAAAAATATTATTAAGGAGATCACAAGAAATAATAAAGAAATAATTTTGTCAGAACTCTATGTGAATATCAGCAGCAAAACAACTTCATTCTTCTAGCATTAGAAAGAACAAAAGAATGCGCTGCATTAAAAGATCCAACAATTTACAGCATGACAAATGGGCTATCTCCATTACAAACGCTAGTTTTACCAGACCGAGTGCTTCCGTCTCGTACTTGATTCTGAGCATGCGTGTTTTTTTGCACGTTGGAATTGCATACAGACGAACGGATTTTCTGATAGGAACCTTTTCGAACGGAAAAATAGAGAACCTGCTCTCAATCTTTTGCTGGCGGAAATTCCGCCAGCAAAAGTCTAATGGAGCATACACACGGTCTGAATTTCCGACCAAAAGCTCACATCGGACTTTTGCTGGCGGAATTTCTGATCGTGTGTACGCGGCATTAGGGAAAAGTGATGAGAAACACTGCCATAAATTGAATTGATGTGCAAATAAAATGTAATGTCAAAAATGGGTAAATTCCTTTTGACATACCATACCTATTTCATAAATCATTTGAAATGCCTTATACAGTGCCTTAAAAAAGTATTCACACCCCTTGAAATTTTCCACATTTTGTCATGTTACAACCAAAACCGTAAATGTATTTTATAGGGATTTTATGTGATAGACTAACACAAAGTGGCACATAATTGTGAAGTGAATGGGAAAATGATAAATGGGTTTCACATTTTTTTTACAAATAAATATCTGAAAAGTGTGGCGTGCATTTGTATTCAGCCCCCTTTACCTTGATGCCCCAAACTAAAATCTAGTGGAACAAATTGCCTTCAGAAGTCACCTAATAAGTATATAGAGTCCACCTGTGTAATTTTTATCTCAGTATAAATACAGCTGTTTTTTGAAGCCCTCAGAGGTGTGTTAAAGAACCTTAGTGAACAAACAGCATCTTGAAGGCCAAGGAACACACCAGACAGGTCAGGGATAAAGTTGTGGAGAAGTTTAAAGCAGGGTTAGGTTAAAAAAAATATCTCAAGCTTTGAACAGCTCAGTAATGTTCAATCCATCATCCGAAAATGGAAAGAGCATGGCACAACTGCAAACCTAGACATGGTCGCCCACCTAAACTGACAGGCCGGGCTAGGAAAGCATTAATCAGAGAAGCAGCCAAGAGGCCCATGGTAATTCTGAAGGAGCTGCAGAGATCCACAGCTCGGGTAGAAGAATATGTTCACAGGACAACTATTAGTCATGCACTCCACAAATGTGGCTTTTATGGAAGAGTGGCAAGAAAAAAGCCATTGTTGAAGGAAAGCCATAGGAAGTTCCATTTGCAGTTTGCGAGAAGCCATGTGGGGGACACAGCAAACATGTGGAAGAAGGTGCTCTGGTCAGATGAGAACAAAATTAAAATTTCTTTTTCATACATCATGGGACACAGAGCCATAGTAATAACTCTATGGGTATATAGGGCACCTTCAGGTGATGGACACTGGCACACCCAAGACAGGAAGTTCACTCCCTATATAACCCCTCCCATTACCGGGAGGACCTCAGTTTTTTTCGGCAGTGTCTAAGGTGTTGGTCACGATTGAAGATATGCTCTGAACTGTCTCCTCCTTCACTTATTTACACCGTCTCCTCCTTCACTTATTTACCGCAGCCAAGCTGACGATTGCTAAGGCTTGGAAAACACCCACCCTTAACATAGTCGAAATGAAGAATAGGATTACCCAGGCAATGATACATAGCAAAATTGAAGCGAAAATCCTTGATAAAGTCCCTCAACACTCCAGAACCTGGCATCCTTGGGTTGAACATTTTTTGCCTACAGATATCGATGAAAACCTCTTGCTACCTTAGGTAGATCTGGATAACACCTTGAGATTTTACATTGGTTCTTGTGCCCGCGCAGACTGACCGGTCCCCATTACCCCTCTACTTCTCTTATCTACACCTCCTTTTCTTAGATCCCCCCTTTGCTACTACTTTTTTTTCTCTTTCTTCCTTCTACCCTAACCAACCTTTCACTGTTAAATACTGGTAATGTACTTTGTCAAGTGTGATAATTTTGTTGGCCTCCCCGCCAGTGTTTCTGGGGAATGGCCAACATGTTAATATAATAAAACTGGGGACGTAGCTCCCTTTAACAATTTGTATATCTAGTTACACTAAATCAGAATGTTATATAACTAAGAATGTACCCGCTTCTATATTATTCAGTTTTCTTTATGTTCATGCTCTCTTACCTTATTGTCATATGCACTGCTCACTATTCATACGGTACTATGTATTGAGCTTTATGTAACAGCTGCATGTAAATTACCAATAAAATATTTGAAAAGAAGATATGCTCTGAGGAGCTCCGCTGGAAGGATCCTTCACTGGATTGAAACTAGCTTTAACAGACCGTTTCCATCCAAAGTGCTACTGAGGCCAAGGTGGATGGTACCCGGGCCTCGTATAAGAAGAGCAAGGTTTTGCCTGTAACACCTCTCCTTGGAGGGCTGGACCCCGGGACCCAGTGCTTTGGTCATGCTCACATTACCATAAAGTTTTCCTGGCGGGGTGCTATACAGGTCCAAGGGATTGGAACCCTGATAAAAAGGGACCCGGTCTTTGAAGGTTTTCTAAACGCAGCCTGCTGTGATGGGTGAAGGTTGGATCTGTCTGTTATCAGCAGAATCCTGCGGCAAGGATAAGGTAAGGGAAGAAGCCTAGGAACTGTAAAAAGTCCACCTATGGTTTTTCTTCCTTGGGTAACATGTTGTTATGCCTTAAAACTCCACTAGAGGGAGTAAATGCACATAGTACGTTGTCTCTCACTTTAGCTCAGTGTCACAGCATGTGTGTGGGCTCGACAGCAGCTTTTCTCAACGGGGTTTACCTCATGCAGGAAAGAGATTTGCCATACTGCATTTCTCTTCCATAGAGGGACAAAGGGGTTGGGAGGCACAACAATAGTTGGTACTCCCCCTGCAACCCCCCTCCTGTGGGGGGTGCGGCGGCTTCCTTTGCTCTATTTTTCCCCACTCTGCTCAAGTAGCACCATTGGGCCCTGCCTTGGGCCCTTGCCGGGTTTGCCGACTGACAGACGCGAATGCCGCCCGCGTGGGAACTATCTGAATTTCAAAACAGGAGGGGGCAGGTGATGTATGGAGGGGGCGGTGCCTAGGCGCCTAGGCCTAGGCGCTACATCCGTGTGCGGGATGTAGCATCCACAAGGACACACGGCGCGGGTGAGGGGGAAGCTGAGTCCAAAAGGCAGACTCCTCAGCTGGATAGCTGGAGAGTACAGCGGCTAATTGCACAGGACACAGGAGCGGTGGGGACACGTAAGGGCTGCATGCAGGCATTCCCAATAGAGGAAAGACAATTTACTCAGCACCAGGCTGAACTTTTGCTAGACTATTGTTCAGCAAGTAGTACATTTACTTAGTGCCTCTGCTTTTTTGCTTAGGACTATGCCTCCCAAAAAGGCCAGTGCAAACACCTCCAAAAAGGTACCAAAAACATCATCCCCAGGCGCTGAGGACTCTAGTCATGCCTCCACATTATCATCTTCTCCTGAAATACCAGAAGTGGCTAGCCAGGGTGAGCCATTGGAACCAGTAGGTGTTGCAGCTGCTTCTAACATCTCAGCCCCTGTATACGTGACTGAAGATGCCTTTTCCTGTGCCCTGTTGGGACTAGAGGAAAGACTAGCTGCTTTAATCACATCTTCCATCCAAAAGGATAGGAAGCGTGGTAGATCCCCCTCCCCTGCCTCAGACTCTTTACCAAGGGAACAGTGGGTGGAGGATGAGGTATTACCTTCAGGGGATCAGGAGGAAAGACAATCTAATGACTCCTCTTCGGAGGAATCAACGGTGGATGAACCCTTTTCAGCCTGGCAATCTGAAAAATTGCTGGTACAGTTTCTTACGGAAATGGTTCGTTCTGCTTTCAAGCTGCCTCTAACTGAGTTAGCTGAAAGTTCAGTTTCTTCTTTGGGTTATTTAAAACCTCCACAGACTTTGCATGCGTTTCCCTTCCATGCATTACTAGAACAGCTTATTTATGCTGAATGGGATCATCTGGATAAGAATTTTCTCCCTCCGAAAAGGTTTTCAGTACTTTATCCCATGGAGGAGAAATTCACCAAAAGATGGAATGTACCAGCAGTTGACGCTGCTATATCCAGTGTGAATAAAAGTCTAACTTGTCCAGTAGACAATGCTCAGATGCTTAGAGATCCAACAGATAAATAAATTGGAATTCCTGTTAAAATCCTCTTTTTCTTTGGCAGGTTCAGTTACTCAGCCTGCAGTCGCTGGAATAGGCATCTGTCAATCCTCGAAGGACCAGTTTAGACAGGCTCTTAAGGAGATTCCTGTACAACATGCCCGGGACTTGGCTGAGCTGCCAAGGGAAATTTGATTTGCCATTGATGCCATTAAGGATCCTATTCACTAGGCGTCTCGCTTTGCGCTTATGCTCGTGCATATGTGTAGGATTCTGTGGTTGAAAAATTGGTCAGCCGAAGCGCCATGCAAAAGGCTCCTGACTGGTTTTCCTTTTCATGGGGATCGGCTATTTGGGGATGATTTGGACAAGTACATCTAAAAAATTTCAAGTGCGAAAAGTACCCTCTTGCCAGTCAAAGGAAGGAATAAACGTTCTAAACGTGCCTCTTCTCCAGGGCCAGCAGCATCAGCCTCTAGGCAGTCACGACGGCATCCGCCGCCAGGGTCTAGAGGAAAGCCTCAGGGACAAAAGAAGTCCTGGGGGTGAAGACCTGCAAAACAGAATTCTAAAGCCTCATTAGGAAGGGGCGCCCCCACTCGTCATGGTGGGGGGAAGGCTTCTGCAGTTCTCAGAGGTCTGGCAGGGGGATATTCGGGACAGATGGGTTATCTCCACAATTGCTCTGAGTTACAAACTGGAGTTTCGGGAGTTTCCACCGCCTCGTTTTTTTAAATCAAATGTTCCCAAAGATCCAGGGAAAAGGCAATCTCTGTTTCTGGCATTAGACCGATTACTGGCTCAGGGGGTGATTGTGGAAATCCCCACAGAAAAGCAAGGTTTGGGGTTCTATTCAAACCTCTTCACAGTACCAAAACTGAATGGAGATGTCAGGCCCATTCTAGATCTCAAAAATCTAACTCAATTCCTGAAGGTCCGCCCCTTTCGCATGGAGTCGATCAGGTCGGTGGTTTCTATCCTACAAGGAGGGGAACTTCTGGCGTCAATCGACATCAGGGATGCATATCTGCATGTTCCTATATTTCCCACTCACCAAAGATTTCTGCGGTTCAAGGTGGAACAGCACTATTTTCAGTTTATAGCCTTGCCCTTCAGACTGGCTACAGCACCCCGGGTGTTTACAAAGGTTCTGGCTCCACTGTTAGTCAGGCCAAGGGCACAGGGCATAACAGTCCTGGCATACCTGGACGATCTATTGCTAATAGATCGGCCGGTTGCCCGCTTGGAGCAAAGCGTGTGCAACACAGCCAAATACCTGGAAAGCCTAGGTTGGATTCTTAACCTAGAAAAGTCTTCCATAAAACCACTAAAAAGGCTGGAATACTTAGGTCTGATCATAGACACAGCCCACAAAAAGGTGTTTTTGCCTCAGGCAAAGATCAATGCCATAAGAGAGCTGGTGCAGATGGTCAGGTTGAAGAGAAACCCATTCATCCGCCTTTGCGTGAGGTTGTTAGGAAAGATGGTGGCTTCTTTCGAAGTGGTTCCCTATGCCCAGTTCCATTCCAGACTGTTGCAAAACACTCTCCTGTCTGCTTGGAACAAGAGGGGCCAAGCTCTAGATTTGCCAATGCGGCTGTCCCCAAAGGTATCCCAGAGCCTCAATTGGTGGTTAGTAACCCAGAATCTCCTGAAGGGAAAATCCTTCATACCAGTTATTTGGAAAGTAGTAACAACAGATGCCAGCCTTTTCGGGTGGGGAGCAGTACTAGAAAAGATAACGGTCCAGGGACAGTGGTCAAGAACCGAAAGAGAGAAGTGAACCATATTCTAGCTTGGGCAGAAAGGAATGTTCCTTGCCTATCGGCAGTCTTCATTCTGGGAATAGAAAATTGGCAGGCGGACTACTTGTGTCGCAAGCAATTGTTCCAGGGGGAATGGTCCCTTCATCCCGACATCTTTCTGGCTATTTGCCAAAGATGGGCGATCCCGGACGTAGATCTTTTGGCGTCCAGGTTCAACATGAAGTTGGTCAACTTTGTGTCCAGGACAAGGGATCCACTCGCATGCGGAACAGATGCATTGGTGACCCCCTGGGATCAGTTCTCACTGATCAATTATGCATTTCCCCCTATTCAGCTGCTGCCACGTCTTCTTTGCAGGATCAAGCTGGAAAGAAAGCAGGTGATTCTTGTAGCCCCAGCATGGCCCAGAATGTCCTGGTATGCAGAGATCGTAAAGATGGCGGTGGGGGACCCATGGTCCCTTCCACTGCGTCCAGACCTACTCTCGCAGGGGCCGATATTCCATCCTACCTTACAAACTCTAAATTTAACGGCTTGGCTATTGAGACCCACATTCTGAAGAAACGTGGGCTATCGGGGTCAGTTGTCTCTACTTTGATTAATGCAAGGAAGCCAGCCTCCAGAGTTATATTCGAGTCTGGAGGGCTTATGTTTGAACCTTTGAACCGATACAGCATACTCTGACAAAGAAATTAGTTTTCTTGGTTGCTATATTTTCAGCAAGAAGCGTTTCAGGATTGGCTGCTCTTTCCTGTAAAGAGGCATATTTAATAATTCATGAGGACAGGATCGTGTTGCGTCCTCGTCCAAGTTTTCTGCGTAAATTGGTTTCAGGTTTTCACCTAAGCCAAGATATTGTCCTACCATTGTTTTTTTCAAAACCGTGTTCTAAGTGTAGCGCTGGTAGATTTGCGATCTACCATCTGATAGGTAAATTTAGTAAATTGCTCGTTAGGGGAAGTTAGATTTGCCTCTGTTCCAGCTTGGCTGACGTTGCATGTGTTTCCATACTGGGCCGGTAGGTGTCGTTGTTACTATCGGCTAGTGTTGGAAAGGCAATGTGTCAAAGTGTATGGATGCTCTTCTGTCCCGGAGACAACTCGGTGGAGGTGGTCCTCCGAGTGGGATTCTGGGAGAGGGTCTTTATGGGACAGACGCCATGTTTTAGGGTCGTTTTACAGCCACCTGCTGGCCCTCCTGGCCGACAGGTATGCTTTAAAGTGCTACCTCGTGGTCTTCCGTTCCGGAGGCGAATGGGTGGGCCCAAAAGGTTGTCTGGGGCCTACCACAGCAGCCGAGGAATGGTCCTGAGCTGTCTATCCAGAGTGAAGAAGCTGGACAACAGAGGAGATCCCAGGGGAGGACCCGTCATGGAAGGATCATGCAGAGTGCTGTTCTGGAGAGGGTGGTGACTCGGTTGGAGGACGTATCTTAAAGTAACTTTACAGCATAGTGTTTGGCTTAAAGGTTCAAGCACTGTGACTGACATTCACCACAAAACCAATACATCCTGTGGCAGAGGATCGTACGGGTTCATCCCAAGCAAGTCTGTGGCAGAGACCTTTGTTCGTGCTACGTACTGGCTGCTAGGCAAGTGAGAGAGGCCTATCCAGGTGAGCAAAGAGTGTGTCCCACAAGGGGAGCGCATTCTACTGTAATATTCAACTCTAAAGGACATTTGTCAAGAATCCTACAGAAAGGTATTTGAGCTTTCCCTGCAGTTTCCCTTCTGCCTCTTTCCTGCTACTTCCTTCATTAATTGTTCAATAAAGCATTGAAAACGTACTCAAGTGTTGGTGCTTGTATCGTCCGGAGGTAAACTCAACGGAACCCTAGACCCGGTGTCGGTGAAACAGAGGGAAGGAGAGTGAAGGTAACAAGCTCGCTTAAACCAGCATCTCCGCCGAGAGTTATTGCTACATAAGGAAGAGAAGTCACTACGTTGTCTTCATGTGGTGAGAGCGGTCAAAGTCTATGTAAAGTCGACTGGTCAGATTCGAAAGACTGATGTCTTATTTGTCCTGCCAGAAGGTCCTAGGAAAGGACAGGCAGAGTCGAAATCCACTATTTCTAAGTGGATTCAGCAAGTTATAATTCAGGCCTATGGTTTAAAAGTTAAGATTCCACCTTTTCAGGTCAAAGCGCACTCTACCAGAGTGGTTAGTGCTTCTTGGGCAGGGCATCACCAGGCCTCCATGGCTCAGATCTGTAAGGCTGCAACTTGGTCTTCAGTACATACAGATTTTATCAGGTGGATGTAAAAAAGCATGAGGATATTGCCTTTGGGCGCAGTGTGCTGCAGGCTGCAGTATAGGTCCTCAAGTTTGATGGCGCCCTGCTGGTTGTGTCTCCCTTCCCTCAAATAGCATTGCTATGGGATGTCCCATATAGTTATTACTATGGCTCTGTGTCTCATGATGTACGATAAAGAAAATAGGATTTTTATAATAGCTTACCTGTAAAATCCTTTTCTTGGAGTACATCACGGGACACAGAGGTCCCTCCCCTCTTTATGGGGTTTAGGTATATTGCTTTGCTACAAAAACTGAGGTACTCCCATAATGGGAGGGGTTATATAGGGAGTGAACTTCCTTTCTTGGGTGTGCCAGTGTCCATCACCTGAAGGTGCCCTATATACCCATATAGTTATTACTATGGCTCTGTGTCCCGTGATGTACTCCAAGAAAAGGATTTTACAGGTAAGCTGTTATAAAAATCCTATTTTTTGGCCTAAAGGTAATGCTATGTGTGGCGGAAAACTAACACTGCCCATCACCCTGTACACACCATCCTCACCGTGAAACATAATGATGGTAGCACCATGTGGGGATGCTTTTTTTCAGCAGGGACAGGGAAACAGAGTTGATGGGAAGATGGATGGAGCCAAATACAGGGGCAATCTTAGAAGAAAACCTGTTAGAGTCTGCAAAAGACTTGAGACTGGCGCGGCGGTTCACCTTCCAGCAGGACAATGACCCTAAACATTCAGCCAGAGATACAATAGAATGGTTTAGATCCAAGCAAATGTATGTGTTAATGGCCCAGACAAAGTCCAGACCTAAATCCAATTGATAATCTGTGGCAAGACTTGAAAATTGCTGTTCACAGGTGCTCTCCATCCAATCTGACAGAGCTTAAGCTATTTTGCAAAGCAGAATGGGCATACATTATACTCTCTAGATGTGCAAAGCAGATAGAGACATACCCAAAAAGACTTGCAGCTGTAATTGCAGTGAAAGGTGGTTCTACAAAGTATTGACTCAGGGGGCTGAAAACAAATGCACGCCACATTTTTCAAATATTTATTTGTAAATCATTTTGAAAAAGTTTATCATTTTCCTTCCACTTCACAATTATGTGCCACTTGTGTTTTGGTTTATCACAAAATCTCAATAAAATACATTTACGTTTTTGGTTGTAACATGGCAAAATGTGGAAAATTTCAAGGGGTATGAATACTTTTTCAAGGCACTGTATATCAAGGAGACAGATAAAGATTCTATGATTCTCATACCTATTCCCAGGATAAGAGAATGACATAAGCCAGGTTGCTCTGGAAGATACCAAACATTATTTTATATAAAAAAATGCGATGCCGTTTGGAGACTTTTTGTGCTACAGTGTACAAAATGAGAATATAAAAAAAAACTAAAAACAATTACCAGTTTTTGGTGACCCTATAAGACTATCCTGTATAATATTATTTTGAAATAAGCCATCTTATATTGTACCTTTAATGCCCAAACAGAGCAGAAATGAGGGAATGAAAATCACTATCTTTGTACATCCTATGATGGTATATACATACACTCACCTATTGATGTTTTCGCCATATTTCACTGTTCCAAAAAGAACAACCCCAGCAAAAGCATAGCAAAGAAGCAATAAAAACATTCCCACAATAATGAAGAAACTCTTATACATGCTGACGACAACAGTGAGTAATAACATTTTCAGTGTAACCTAGAAACAAGAGATTAATTTGTTTTAGTACTGGTAATAATGATCTATGAAATCCAAGTTTTACATCTTTTGAGTGGACATGACATTTTGTTTATACTTGATATACAGATGCACCATATTCCACACAATACTTCTATGAAGCTATAAAACACGAAAAAGATAGGGTGTCACACTTAGAGCGACCTTTTCTGCAAATGCAAGGTCCATTCTATTGAAAGACTCCCACACCCCAAAGTCAAATTGCCTACAAAAGGCATTTAAAAAATACAGCTATTGCAAAAAAAAAAACACAAAATTACCTCATTGTAAGAAAAAGCTGAAGTTGGGGTATTTATTTTCTTTTTTTTTCTTGCAACAGCTTCTTTTTTAAACACCATTTTTATGGAGGGTCCATTTTAGGCACACTTTCCTCCATAAATGGGTAAACCATTATTCCTTAAACTTTTCTTTTCAATATATTTATTGGAATTTTTAACAAAGAATGGAGATAGCAGTTGCAAATTTCGTATTCCTCAAACTTTTTTCTGTGTTACCAACTGTAGTCATAAATTTCAAGAGCTATCTGTGGATTTTACAAAATAGGAATGAGTGCAATGATTTTGGTAACATTCATTTTGACATATACTTATCCATTTCACTATTGGCAAATTTTAGCTAATGCCCAAACTATCAATTTCGTTAATCAAGCTGCTTAGGCCATATTTTTACTTAATATTTTTTTATTTGTTTTTCCTTCTGCACAAAAAGGTTAAGTGAGCACTAACCTTAAGGAGCCTTTTAAAGCCGAGCGCCCCCTGACAAATCTTCACCAGTAAAGCAAATACATTTTGCTAAAATGGAGATATTTTGACAAAATCTCCAGATTTCTGTTGAAATTTCAGGGAAATTAACATTCTCCATTTCACTTATCCCTGGAGTCAAATGCCTATAATACCATAGCTGCCTCAGGTATCTGCTAGTGCTAATTCTGCCATTTTGAACTCTTCAGTTTTTCTAGTCTTCAGATAATTGTAGGGACATTCCACCAAAGTGGAGGAAATGAAAGCGGACATGTTGGTCACAGCAGCCAGATTCCACATAGTATTCTTCTAAAACAGATTAGAAAATTAAAGAGGTCTAGTTGTGTGGTTTCCACTTGATTTCCCTCACCTCTTTAATTGTTTTTCTAAAATTAAAGTATATAAACCCAAACACTTAAACTAAATGTACTTATTGTACACCCACTATATTTCTTGCTATTAATGTAATAATTCCTGATGATCCTTTTCTGGGGTGACAATGTTCACTCATTTCAGTTGTGGAACTGGCACCCTTTCCTGCATACTTCAAAGCTCGACCACAAACAGATGTGCCAACACAAACTGTGCTTGCACATTTTGTAATAAATACGTTCCTTCCGGCCTGCGGCCACTGTGCGTGGTGGTGTTACATTAGGCACCGCCCAACGTATTTCGTCATGAGGCCATGCCTAATGCTATGTCATCACCCACAGCAGCCGCCAGCCGTAAGGAAAGTATTGTGGATGTTAGAATTGCTCCAGCTTTTGCAATGTTGATGCCAGTTTATTTTATACATAATGTGAGTGCATTTTCTCTTCGTGATAAATTTTATTTTAAAGATATACTGCATTGAGTGTTTGTATCTTACATATTCCTACTGAATGTGAAGATAGAGTGAAGCCGGTGGTTATATTGCTATTCCATCATTCACCGCTGATCTGTTTGAGATTTATCCCTAAAGCACTGCTGGCTTTTCATTAGTTTAAAAGCTATTTGATTCCGGATATACACTCTTATCTCTTCTGGACTTAGCTCTACTGGATTTTTGGGTGCCCTTTGTGGAGTTTGGAAACACCACCTACACTCTTGTGGACTTTATTTTTGAGCACTTTAAAAAAAAAAAAAAGATATATATATATATATATATATATATATATATATATATATATATATATATATATATATATATATATATATATATATTTCACCCTTTTATGATAGCACTGTATAAAGGAATCTGTGCTATGATTCCATAGGTGATTCTGGTGGAAATGTATGACGTGGCAATGACAATAAATGAGACAAGTGATAAATCATCAGCAGAACAGAAAGTAGCCTTTTCCCTTTTAAAAGAATGTATTTAATCAATCACCATTTTGAAACAGCAAAAAGTTGATGGCAGACTCTAAAACAGGAGTGATTAAAAAGCATTGGCTAACAGGTACAGGACAGATATCCACATAGCTGAAACAAGGATTGCGTAAAAATACAGGCTGCTTAAGCGTGATGCATGTAATATTGTCAATATCTGCTGAAACCCATATAGAAAACTTGCTTTTATTTACTTTATATTTGCAATCAAAGCTTTCTAACTCCAGTATCATTCTTTAAGTCTCAAGGATAAGCAGGATGACGTAAAGGTTGCTGATTTCACGCTTTTTTAAATTTATATGCAACTAAAATAAATTACTCCAGGAATAAAATGCATTTTATGTCTAATATTAAACAACTCAAAACACAATTAAAATGAAAATAGTATGTCTGCAAATAGACAAGCTAAGTGGTATGATGACAAGCAACCACGAAAAAGCTATTTTATGCTCTACTTAGAGATAAAAGTAAATTGTGGGTAGTTATTTTTCTCTCAGCATGTCTTTTTAACAGAAACTTGATTTGGAAGAATAAATTCTCGCACAGGGCTTATTGGAAAGATTTTTCTCAAACTACAACAAGAAAATCTAGTTACATTGAAAAATAAAATAGGCCTTTGAAGTGAGGTGTTTTCAAAGGAATAAAATTACAGTATAATTTACAAACATATAGTATATGACTGCAAGGAAGGGTCTAGTGGCAATGTCATAGAGTCTATAGGAACATAAAATATACAGTAAATATAAATTTATATATACATACACCTTATGAATACAAGGACAGACAGAAAAATAGACACCCAGACATATAAAAATAGATATGCAAAATGCATGTGTCTTAATTAGGGCTCATTGAAACACAAATGTTACTGTAATTTGCAGGAAAATACATGCATTAATACAATGCACACAGTTTTCATATTATGTTTATTTATAAATGTACTGTATGTGCATTGGTGGTTTGTGGTGCCATTCATTTTGTATGGCACCCCTATAAATCTCCACAATGCCCTGGGCTGCAATACACAATGCATATTTTGTTACATTGCACTGCAAAAAAATGCAGCATGCACTACATTTTCATCTGTTAAAGAGAAAGTAAACCCTGGCGGGTTTTCCTTCCTTTCTAATTCCCTACAAAGTAAAGTAAAATCTTTGCCCGTCTTACTTCTGGGGCCGCGGACTTCGGCTCTGTGATTGGCCGGAGCCGCGTGACATCAGTGGGAGCCACCGGTCACGGAACACTTGCCTGAAGAAATGGCAAGAAACGTTCCTTCAGAGCGCATGCGCTGATGACATCATCGGTGCAGTAAACAGTGAATATCTCCTAAACGGTGCACTTTTAGGAGATATTTACATTAAAGAGAGGTTAACAACCTCTGTAAGGTGCATTCCAGCCTGTTCTTAATGCAAAGTGTCATGACAAACATCACAGAATTGGTCTATAATTGGATGAAATATAATCCTGGTATAAGCATCTGTAAATATCAAATATTGAATGTCTGACAAGGAAGAAAGGCGTCTGTACAATGACCTTACAGTGCTATAATAATTATATTATTATTATATTATACAGGATTTATATAGCGCCAACAGTTTGCTTAATTTGATAATTAATCTGCTGCTGTACCTCTGTGTCTGCAAGTACAACTAGGTATCATATTTGTTTAATGCTTTCACTACACTATTTTACATTCACTGAATAGTTCTTGCATAATCTATATGCTCCAGTTGGACCACTTAGGGGGCCCAGCACAAACTGCATGACAGCCTGGTCATTCAAACTACTTTGGCGCTCAGTGACTGTTTGCTGCAATTGGCCAAATTATGTGTTTTTGCAGTTATTACATGGCACATTGAAGTTGCAAGTATAAGCCTAAATTGATTTAAAATGTTATTAAACCCTAAGGTCTCATGCACACTGCAGCTCAAAAAAGATGCTCCTACAGGTGTTTGAGCTGTTTTGAGCTTTTACTTTTCTCTGCCTGTTAACTCTCTTCCATGTTAGCCTAAGTGTCCATGAACACTATAGGCGTTTTCAGGAGTTTAGTGGCAGAGGAGTTTACAGGCAGAAAAAAAAAAATACCCTTTCGGCTCATGCAAACTGATAAGCTCAAATATGCTTTTTGAGTTTTCAGAATAAAAAACGTGGTAAAAGCCATGTTTTTGCATGCAAGTTAATGAGCATTCATGCACATTCCTGCATCTGGCGCTAATGCACTCCATTGTCTAGAATTCTGGCTATAACAGTGCATTAATGCGAACATAATTAATCAACTATAGTTTCTTTAGTTTTCTTAACTTACATGTTTTCCACATATGGAGAAAAACCTGAAGACGATTATACAAGCGCCCATCATATATGTATATTCATTCTGTAAAAGAAAAATATATATTACATACATATTAGACAAATCTGATTTTTTAAAATTTAGCTCATATTATAAGACATTTTTTTTGGAAAAACATATACATTACTGTTTTATATCAAAAAGTATCTAATCTAGTATGTAATCGAATCTAATTTATCTTTGGTGTGTTTGTGAAGAAATGTTAGTGAACATGTGGTTGGACTAAAACCAAGAAAACAATTAGGCAGGTGGGCCTAGATGTTTGTTACTCCCCTGATTCCAGATCCCCCCTCCCCCAATGTATTCTTACTGTTGTCTTAGCTATCCTCATTATTCCTAAATGCTCATTTTCACTGTGGGTGACAAGTCTCTAACCACAGAGATGCTGATAGCCATCTGAGGACTACAACAAGTATCTTAGTAATTTCACACTAGTGTTGGTCGTACGCATGCCAATAACTAAAGGTTTTATTTACCAATTCCAAACTACCTTTTATTGCAAAAAAGGAACAGATCAAGGCATCTTATCACCAACAACATATAATTTATATTTATATAAATTTATATAACAGGCATGTTTGTCGGCTGCCTTCACCTTTTAATTGATTTTTGCCATTTAAAGCTGGGTGAAAGTAATTAAAACTACTGAGTGTATATTCAGCATAACAGCTGCAGGGAAGAAGATGCTTTGTGATGCTGAGCTTGTAAGAGTAAAGTAAAAAAATGAACAGTGACAGGAAGGTGAAATGGTTGTGAGAGCAGGAATTTGCAGTCAGTGCCTCACACACATTTTATACCTAGTGCAGTTGAAATCTCTGCAACTTTCCTATTCAACTGCAAAATGACAAGTGGAATTACAATGCATTTTCGTTGGCCAGTGGACCATCCATGCAAGCTACAAAGAATTTGGTCCCTCAATTTCATAAAATTCTTCAGTAGCTGGCTTGCCGTATATCCAATACTCTTTACATTGGCATACAGACATATGGATTTCTATTCAGCATGTAACAAGGTTCCAAAACTGGGTGAATAGATTTAGAATGGTGCATCCGTCTTCATTCAGTAGAATGAAAGAAATCTAGCTTGATACATAAAAATATATATATTGGTGTACAATATATATACACTTCTGCTTTGAACTGTCCTGAAATCCCCAGAATTCTGCTTAATAACTAATAATAATGTAATTTTAGAATACAGTTTCAAGGGCAACCTAGGGAAATGTAATAACATTACATTGAGTCAACTGAGAATAATCATTTTAAACACATTCTATTTTCTCAATAGTAAAAAATAGTAGTAGTTTTAATCTCCCTTACTAGTAAGGCAAAATGAAGTATCACCCAAATGACACCAAGTGATGTCACAAGAAGGTCATATCGATTTCTCCTACTCTGCCAAAATCCAGCTGGTGACATAGCGGTTATCTTCATTGTTACCTATAGGAACAAAAATCAAGAATGTGTTAACAGTTAAGATTGAATTAACACATTTTCATTATGACAATAATGTTTACAGTTGCCACTGGTTAACAAGGAATTACTAACTTAAGAACTACATTAAAGTTCTGTTAATGTCTTTACATTTCTAACATGGCTAAATTGTTCTATTCTCTGGCAATTCACTAAGAGGATTGTGAGTAATAACAGACCTGTATCTAGTAAACTCATAGAAAGCACAGTCAGTATCTATGATGTTCAGTTATGAATCAGTCTATCAATGGTGGGGGGGCGCATGCGTGAAGCAGGCTCGGACAGACATGCCTGATTGAGGCTCTGTGTCACACAAGTCCACACAGCCGCTCACAGCTCCTCTCGGCTCCTTACAGCATACCCACTGCTTCTCTTCATTCCAGTACCTGCCCTGAGCCTCACAAGATGGTGTACGGCAGCTCTCGACAGAAACCCAAGCCAAAATCCATCTGGGAGGTGTTCACTTGGGCCTCTTCCAAGATGGCGCCTCCATCATCACAGCCAAGCATGCAAAGCTCCACCAGACAGGCACAGCCCTCAGCCAGTGCAGATGGTGAGTCAGACACTGATTTTGTGATAACTCTCATTGCATTTCATCTTGACTTCTCGCAACCTGACCTGTTAAAACAATTTGATTGGATGCTCAGCAAGGCCCTAGCAGACTTCTGACCACATTAAGGATAGACTGTCCAGTGAGATCTGTAAACTAGGCCAATGCACAGCGGACCCCAAACAACAGAAGGACAGCCTCGATACTCTCACCCACAACAACGCTGATGAGCTGGAAGCTCTCAGGGAAGAGAACCTCACCCTACAATCATGCCTCAAGGATTTTGAGAACAGAGCCCCGCGCTCGAATCTCCGCATACGAGGGATCCCGGAGGTGATTACTGACCTACAATCACACGAGCACACACATGGACTTCAGGGGTACTGCCTTTTGTTCCATTCTCTCTTCAGACTCCAGTTTTGGGGACTCCTTTTTGTCAACCCCCCCTTTTTTTTACCTAAAACCAAATGCAGAGACGTCCTTGTAGCATTCCGTTCACAAGCCCATTTACCCTCCTGGCAAAGATTAAGGACCCTGAGGGCTGCTATCTTGTTTTGATTGGACGTTTACTCGATAGTGAGGTTACTATTGTATCCTAATATGCTCCTAACAAGAATCCAATCCAGTTTCTCTCCCACTTACTGACAGTCGTTGATTCCCATAAGTGAGGCACATTACTTATCTGCGGATATTCTAAGCAAACTCTACACCCTTTCCTAGATAAATCCCCTATACCATCTTCTTCTAGTCCTGGCAAGCTCACCTTCCAGCAACTCTTACGCTGCTACTCTTTGCTGAATTCCTGGTGAGAACATAACCCGTTTAGGTGGCAATACATCCATTACTCCTTTCCAAACAAAACGCTTTCACACATTGACCACATATTGATCACCATTGGCTCTTCTCCCTTTTCTAGTTATCTTCCACTTCACTTGGACTAACCATAGCACTGTCCTTACCACTTTGACTTCTCTAATGCTCACCTCTCATGACACTACCTGGTGTATAAGTAAAAGTGTTTTGGCCCATCCGGCTCATAATCTTGACATAGAAATTGGGATCAAGGATTATCAGAACCTTTACAAAGATAGATTAGAGCTCGATCTCTCTCTCACTGAATCAGCCAAAAAAACTGTGCAGATCTCAGCATATGTTCTTGGCTCTTACCCTCCATGAGGTAGACCACATTGGTAAACCTGTATGCTTGAATCTTTCCCAAGATTCCTATACCAACTATCCTCTAAAAAACCTTCAGGAATTTCGTAAACATCTAGCTCACCTCTATACTGACACTGGACATTCCCACACGAACACTCTTATTTCCCATGTCACTCTCCCAACGCTTCCTGTCTCACAATGCGAAGGCCTCGAAAAGCCTATCTAGGCCACTGAAGTTCTTTTGGTTATCAAAGCCCTGAGACCCCATAAGCGCTCTGGCCTGGATGCGCTTTCGTCCACCTATCATAAGAAATTCGCTGAAATCCTTGCCCCCCTATTGGTTAATGCTTTTACCTCTATTCTTGATGGTCATTCCTTCAGGACCGAAACATTGACAGCTGTTATCTCCATGCTCCCACAACCCCATATTGATGACACTTCTTGGTCTAATTATAGGCCTATCTCCCTTCTCAACCTTGATATCAAAATTCTTGCAAAAATCCTTTCCAGTCGCTTGAACTCAATTATTGGTTCCTTGATCCACAAGAATAGGGTAGACTTTATTCCCTCCCAACAAGCCAGTGACAATATTCGCCATGCAGTCCTTCTTGCCCATGCTGCTTGTACCTGCAATATCCTAACTTGTTTCATATCAATGGATATTAGAAAGGCTTTTGACACAGTCTCTTGGCCCTACCTTCAGTTTGCTTTATGCCATTGGAGTTTTGGTACACACTTTCTTACCTGAATCTACTCAATTTATGCCAACCCCAAGGCTTATGTGAGAGACGCAGGCCATAAATCTGACACCTTTGCTGTTAGAAGAGGGACTTGGCAAGACTACCCGCTTTCACCATAGCTCTTTGCTTTAGCCATGGAATCTTAAGCCCTGCTTTGAACGGATCCCAACATTTGAGGCTTGGAGCTTGGTGGCAACCATCACAAGCTCTGCCTCTTCGTGGATGATGTCCTGATTTTTCCACTTATTTCTACACCCAATCTCCTCTAACTATTAGTCCAATTTTGTCCAGTTTGGGGGTCTAAAGGTTAATCCCCAAAAATCAGTGGCTCTTAATATCTCTTTGCCACCACCCTTGTTCTGTCAACTGCAGGAAGTCTTACCATTCTCCTGGTTCTCATGTTATATTTCCTATCTCATCTTACTGACTAAATAGTCTACTTTACCATTGACCTGTATGGGTAAAATTACAGTGGTCAAAATGGCAATCAGGGGAAATTCCTAGGGTCACAGAAGCCTGGGTGCAGAAATATTTCTGGCACCCCCACATGGGCGTGGTCATCTTACCAACTCCTCCTATGTACAAATGTTTCTATGGCAACGACTCAAACACAGAGATGCTCCCCTTAGAAGTTTTTGATACCTTGGGATCCTCCCATGATCTCCTAACAATAAAGAAAATATGGGAAGAGAGTACACTAATGAGACCTGGAGGGGAGACTCTCTGATGCACACACAGAGGGCTGTCTGTTAGAAAGAGCCCCTAGACATAATACGGTCAAAGACTGCAGACATGATACAAGAGACGGTCAGAGACTGCAGACATAAAAAAAACCTCTGGAACCCTTGGGTGACCCATAATTTACCTCCAAACTTTTATGAGTCTTTGTTGCTCCCTTGATATGTAACTAATCTCTCCAGTTAACCCCAGGATTCCCTACCCCCCCCCCCCCCCCCACTTCTTGCAGATCCCTTTCCTTTCTTCTCTTCTTTTTTCCTTTCCCCCTCCTACTCCTCTTCTTTACCCCCCTTTACCTATCTTTTTTCTTGAATTCAGTTTCCTCTTATGCTTCTTTTCCCTTTTACTTTTTTACAGGCAGCTGTCCTAACAGCTGGCCTGTGATGCATTTTTCATTGGTCTCAGACCTACTGTCCTGTTATTGATACATCTTGATACATGGTTCTATAGGGGAATAGAAGTGTTTACATTTACTGTATATTGTTTTATCATTTCTTTTGATATCTAGATGTACTTCTCTGTATGCTCGCAGCTCCGGCCTCTAAGTTCTTTCTCCTGTATGGTATAGCTGATACCCTGCTCCCTCTGTGCTTGTTTTGCACTTTATTATGTACTTTCTAGTTACCTACCCTATGGACACATTTTTACTTGTTTCTGTTTTTATTATTGTTGTTCTTCAATAAAATATTTGAACAAGGAATCAGTCTATCTTATATAATAAAAGATAAACAAATAGTTAGATGGGATCTCTTTTAGCTTAGTGATCACAGAAGTCTGTTTTGCTCTGTACAAAAGTGAATTCTTTTAAAGTAGAACTATGGAGGTAAACTCCTGCAGAAGTTTGAGCTTGATGTAGACCCCGAAATCCTGGTTATATAGATATGGTTGTGACTCTCAGGGGTGGGCCCCTCCCAGCCCCCCTCCCCCCTTTATTTTATTTTGCCCCTTCTATGTACCTTCCCCCTTATTGGCCTTTGTCGTCATCCCTCCCCTTATATTTTTTATTTTAATTTCTTTTCCCCCTCTCCTATTTTTATTTCCATTTTTTTAGTGTCATCACATACCTTTACATAACTTTATGCTCTAACCTTCTTTTCTTCATAACAACCTGGGGGAATATCCAGCAGGTCTACTTTAGTAAATCCCTGTCCCCCATAACTGGTGACTACTCTGACCAGCAATTATTCTTTTATATATGTTTACAGACTTTTTCAGCTCCTTGTTCAAAGACAATGATTGAATGTATACCGACATTTATTTCTCATGTTATGTTCTGCTCCCTTTTATTATATCCAGAAATGTACATGTGACTGTATGTATATATGCTATCTCGATGTATCATATACCTCATTGTTTTGTGAATGGATTTTGTACCTGCTTTGTTCACTAATAAAACATTTCTGTTAAAAAAAGTAGAACTATGGCCTCACAATAGAAAAAATACAGCACCTAATTAAAAGTGCATCTGCACTTTCAGTTTTCACTTTGTCCCCCTGCAAAGCCTCCAAATATCTGTTCATCCTGCAAGTAAATTCTGCCCAATGCAGCTTCTTGTGATTGTGTGGCAACAATGCTGCACTGCTCCTAAATTCAGAGCAGAATTTCCTTTCCAATGTAGTCTGTGCCTACTTGTACTACAGTTTGATAAGAAGATTTTGTAGGGGTTGCATTATCAGCATCTTCATTGCTGATTTCAAAGCCTGTAGCTTATAGTTATTCCTGCCCACTGCTTTCTGGATTGGCAGCACTGCTGCTATTGCTGTAACTTTTCCATTGTAGGCTGTAATTTCTAGGAGGTAGAGAGAGTGTGAAGCACAAATAAAGGAGGAGTTGGCTGAGTCATGAAAGGTAAAGACAAATTCAGTTGCATTGACCTTGTCATTCAATGTAAGTGAACAAATATGATTATTCTGGCTTGTTGTGCTATTTGAGTCCCATATTTGTTTTTTGGAGGTGATCATTATAAATTTATTTTTCTATAGTTTGGTGCCTATTCATTTATCTTTTACACACGCATAAAAAGACAATTAATATCTCAGTAAGAAAAAAGGTTTGTTGTGTCTTTATCACATTGGAGGTTCTTATAACTTGATTCAAAAGCAAGTGAAATTCATCTAGCTGTCCAAAATTTAATAAATCTGTATACAGTATACCAGTACCAACGTTATGTAATTTAATGTTTGGGAAGAGTTCTATTCATATTGGCACATACTTTGACTGACCTTCCTTAGCTAGTCTTCAAGAAGAACAATATAACTGGAAATACTTTACCTCTAGAACAAAAATGAAGGTAAAAACTACTGATATAGTTGCTAGAGGAACAGTAGATGGGTCATCAACATCCCACTGGAAAAAGAACATATCAATCATTTTTTGAAAATGTAACATAATGTAAACACAAACACATTTTCAGAATTCTTTAATATAGTCAAGGGGGTGAATCTAATTTGGAACATTATGGTAAGAGTGATGTATAGTACAGGGATATGCAATTAGCGGACCTCCAGCTGTTGCAAAACTACAAGTCCCATCATGCCTCTGCCCCTGGGTGTCATGCTTGTGGCTGTCAGAGTCTTGCAATGTCTACACACTGGTGCAATACTTTGCGTCTCTGACTAATTTAGGCATTATCAACCTCTAGTACAGACAAAACAATCCCATACTTGCAAATAATGTGCAAAATTGGAAATAGCAGATACATTCATCAAGCCATCTATGAGAAGAATACTGTAAGTTATTGCTTTAAAATGTTTGGATTCTATAATTGGACTGGGTTTAAGGGAGATATTAATACTTTACAGCCCTGTACTAATTACAGAATATAAAACATAATATACATTCTATACATATTAATGTAAACAAGAACTTATGTTAACAGGTAAGCACAACTACATCTTGTTATGCAACTTCAGTGTAGATCTGTTGTCTTTTAGTAATTACTCCTTTTGTGTTACAGTTTACATCATGCAAACTTCTTGTAGGTTGCAGCCTGTGACCTCTCAGGCAAGATTAGTCTTTACTCTTTGTCCTACATACATACATTTTGCAGTTTTCTTTGCTTCTACCATGGGAGAAAGCAAAGAAAATTACTTGATTCTCCCATCAACACAGTCAGTGTTGATGGGGGAATCCCTCCAACAGCGCTATTTTGTTCTACTGATGGGGAGCCTTTCCTTCTGGCAGAACACAATTATTAGTGTTGCCGGCTATAGCCGGCGGCACTACTCATTCGGGAGAAAACCAACAGGATGGTTGTACACAAGTTGATCAATAGATCAACTTCTGTACAGCACAACCGGGGTGCCCATACTTGGATCGAAATTTGGCTGGTCCCTGCTGAATTGGATGTATTTCGACCCATGTATGGCCAACTTAACAGCTGCCGTTAGTTCTGAAATTGAGAGAATTCTCCCCAGTAGGGAGACACAGACAAAAATTTGACAGAGGTTCTCTCTCTTCCTTACTCCATCCAAAACAAAAACATAACAGCAGTTCAATCTTATAACACACTTTCCTGTTCACCATCTTCTAAAATCCTAAAATATTCTCACACACCTCCTGCTATATCAATCCACAAAGAGTTGCTATAACCAATAAATATTTAAACCTTTCAGTTCTCTTAAATTTTATGGTGACTAACTGTACAGCCAATCGTTTGTCAAAGTTTTCTAGACATCTGCATGCTTGAGCAAGAGCAATAGCAATACAGTAACAGTATTTTATTGTTTTCTTCCATGCAAAATGTGTATATATACAAACCTGGAGTCCATACCTCAATGGGTCATGGGGAGTGGTCATAATGTTGATTGGTTTATATACATGTAGTACATGATACTCCTGCACAGAGAAGCATTTATCTCCCTTCATGTTTCATTGGGATTCAGCCATTCATAATACCAGGTAAAAAAAAGTCATACATTTTGGGGAGTAAACATTTCAAAAAGAAAATGTGCATAGTAGCTTTTTGATGTGAAGTAGGAATAAGTGGAGTGATTTTGGTAAAACTGATTTTGCAAAGGTCATCAGTGAAATTCAGCAAAAGTAAGGACTCAAAGAGCTGCTTCAGTGAAATTTTCTTAATTTCACAGAAGCCATCAGTAAAATTGAGCTGAAATTAAATATGTTCAATTTTTCTCACTTAGCCCTTAATAAAGAGATAAGATTGCACCAAATGTAATTGATCCTCTCCATAAAAGGAATTTTTTTCAGAATTGACAGGTTTTTACCCATGTAACAAATGTGTCATATGTACTTTAGAGAGAACCAGATGGTTCAAAAGTAAGGGTTTCAGTTATAGTTTCAGTTTCAGTTAACAGTTACAAAGAGAGAGTATGAAATTGGTTCTTTTATATCATGTGATACCAGGTATGTGGTATATTTATTACAATGCCCATGTGGCAAGCAATGTCGAGAGAGAACAACCAGGAAACTTAGGGATCATTTTATGGAGCATATTTTATTAAGAGAGGCTATAAGAATCACAGTTTGTCAGCACATTTTAGAAAATACCTTGGCAGAAACCCTAGAGGTATTGAGTTCTTGGCGATTGACAAGTTACAATCCCAGTGGAAAGAATGCAATCACACGCAAGAGGTCTCAAAATTGAAAATGTGCCGGATTCACAAAATAAAAACAATTTCTCCCTATCGCTTTAATGTTGACTGGGATATGAAATGTTTGATTAATTTAACGTATATTTTTCCAAATTGTGTCCTTGTAGTTTCCCTCCCTTTTTGTTTTGTTGATAGTGTCCTCTTATTTTTTGCTGTATTCTTGCCATCCCCCTTATCCTCCTTATATGCAAAACTGGTACTCTGTTTTACATATATTTATATTTTTTAAATATACTGTATATAATTATATAATATATAATTTATTTATGCCTGTATCTCTATGGTTCAGTATTCTAGTGTTTTGTAACATGCAGCCCACCCAGGCTTCACATACATTAAAGAATATGTAAACCCAACATTTCATATTCCTGATATGTGCCTGCTGCACCATTGTACTTGTATGAAAAAGTATCCTGTTCTCTTTGTATTGCTTCCTTTGTGTGAAATCTGTGGTGTTCCTGCCATTCCTTCTACTTTCCTATTAAAAACTGACCACACTAGGCATGAGAGCACAGCGTGGTCAGTTCTCTAGCTTTGCTGGAAACTCAGCTTGCTCTCCTCCAATAATCAGACTTGTCCTCACCCCCCCAGCACAGCCATTCACTGGGAAGATCAGTGTGCTGTGGTTTCTCCTCCCCCAGCTCTTATGCAGCTGAGAACAGAGGGAATGTAATCACTTATGAAGAGGGGAAGAAAGTGTTTATAATGTTTTTCATATGTATGCACAAATGTTTTGCCTTTCATTTCTATTTTAAACTGAATGGGTTGTTTTACAATGTGAGGGTTTACAATCACTTTAAGGTTTTTGATTGGTCGTTTTATATAGTAGTATATATAGTAGTATATGCTACTAGCAATTTTAATGGTTTTATCTGGCATAGGTTCACGTTTCATACCTTAACAGAAAGAAGAACTGATTGCGCCAAGACCAGAACTGCAATAGTTCTCTTGAAAAATGGATGCTGTGTGATGTCGTACATTCGTGCTCTGAAGCCATCATTATCTGCAATACAAATACCAGTTAAAAAAAAGCTTATGGAATCAGTCTGCACTTTTAATAATGGCATACTATGAAGGCTTTACTGCATTGCATTTGACATTTGAGACAATGCAGACATCATAGTGTATAACAGAACTCTTTGCAAATACATCCATCATTATGTACTGTACACAGTAATTAAGAGAGGATATGATTGTGTCCATGAACCATGTCCTTCGTAAAAAAAAAAGAAGTTATGATAGGTTTTGTGTGAGAACATGACAATGACCAGACATTTACAATTCAGGAAAACAGCTGCAATAAATTGCCTGCTGTTTGACTTTTTTTTGTTTATTAACATATTGGTTTAAAATAATTGGTGTAGTGATGCCCTAAATATCAAGGCATCAGTTAAACCTTAAAGTGGATGTAAACCTCATTAATTAAATCTGACCTAGGGACATATATCTGTAGTGTTTACCTATCTCTCCCCAAAGCTCTAAGTGCCATGTCTTTCTGCTGCTTGGTTCCTCTGTTATCAGCATGATGACTTCTGGCAAGTTCTCCGACACACAAGATAAAAGCAGCTGGAAATTTATGTCAGTGAGGCTGCTTAGAGATTGATCAGCAGAGATCTTGTCTATTCAGACTGCAGCTCTGCAAGTTTCTTCATTCATCTGCCTATGTGGAGTGGGGGTGTGTGCCTTTCCTCCAATAAGCTCACACACAGTGTAAGCACAGACTCCACATCCACTGCTGAATGAGGAAACAAGATTTGTCATATGATCTGCACCTTCTAAAGAGGGTAGAAAGCTGAAGCTGTATAAGCAGATATACAAGTAGAACTTATGTAGGATGATTTGTTTAATCTCTGTGTATCTGAGGCTGTTCACTTCACTGGGTATATGTGAGGGTTTACATCCACTTTAAAGCGCACCTTCAGTAATTTTTTCAACTTTCAATCTATTAAATCTTCTGCCCTTGGTTTAACTTTGGATAGTAAAACTTTTTTTCCTGCCAGTAAATACCTTATACAGCCCACTTCCTGTTTCTTGTCTGGTAAAAAGCCTAGGCTTATGACATCATGCACAGCTCTCTCTCTCCTGGGCGTTTGCCAGGAAGGGAGAGGAATGAGTCATAGGAGGGCCAATGAGAGCTGCAGAGCTGGAGGTGTGCCTCTGTGTGTCCGTGTAAATCCAGGAAGTGAACAGGCAGCAGCTTCAGCTGCCCACAGTTAAAATAGCTGCAGCCAGACTCAGCGGAGGGAGATTTCTGCAGCATATTTGGCAATTACAGAATCATAGTATATATGAAATAATATGCAGGGTGGTTGGAGGGAAGCTTCAGAATGGCAAATGTGTTTCTATTACAAATTATGTGAGCAGTCCACAGTTCCTCTTTAAGGAATGAATGTCAGAGCCAACAAAGTAAAAAACAAAAACAAAAAACTGTAAAAAGTGCTGTCAGAAGCATATGGAAAATAACCCTTGAAGTCCCCCCCCTAAAAAAAAGTATGAGAGTAGAAATGATGTAGATTAATGTACAGATCCTTACTATACAAATACTGTATATAACATTCAAATAAGAAAGAGAAGGGATTTTGTACAGTCAGCACTGGAGAGAGCACTTCATAAAAATATCACAGTTTTATTGGATACAAAAGTACACATTCTCCATGTGTTTGCATGTTTTTTTTCTCCAGGTTTTGCTTTTGTCTAAATTGACCCTACTATGTGTATGTATGCATGTGAGCTAGGAACCCTAGATTGCAAGCATCTCGAGGGCAGGGACTTATGTGAATATACAGGTACACTATATGTAAAGTGCTACATATTTTGCCAAGCTAAATAATGACCTGTAATAATAATTAAAAAAACAACAAATGTAAAATATGTATCAGCCATATACATATAACAGTAAAGTTCCTGGAGGTACAGTACAATAAATAGTACATAAATATTAGACCTTAGTGACACCATTTTTACGAACACATTATTATTGAACAAAAAAAGTGGCAACCACCCAAATCTATAACTAGCCTTTGCAGTAAGGTGCACATGGAAGGACAATGCATATCCTAAACAAACAGAAATTTCCCAGTACACTTACCGACTAGCCTGCAAAAAAAATAAAAAATGTTGCTGTCAAACAATTCACTTTAAAAACAGAGGATTTAGTTTGCACACATTTGCAAATATATGTGTAAGCTACTATGTCAAGACTTCTTTGTATATTGCAGTCCTAACTTTATAGTTTTGAAAGTCTCCAAGTTGGAGCACATATAGCAGTGGATAGATTAAGGGTCCTTTCTCACGGGGCGGATCCGTGATGATCCGCCCCATAAACATCCACTTGCTCAGCTGGGATCGTTCTGCCGATCCCCGCTGAGCAGTCAGATGACAGGTCCGTCGCTGCTCACTGTGCAGCGATGGACCTGTCAGAGCGGCGCTCTCCCCTATGGGGGATTGGATGATGACGGACTGTAGTGTCTGTCGTCACCCTATCCGAAAATGGATGGAAAAGTAGGTTTTTCCTGCGTTACACTTTTTCGGATCAGAGCGGGTCAGATGTCAGCGGACATGTCACCGCTGACATCCGACACTCCATAGAGGTCTATGGAGGGTCCGTTCAGGTCTGCCTAAAAAACTGACAGGCGGACCTGGACGGATCGTCAGTGTGAAAAAGGCCTAAGGGCAGGTTTGTCTAGAGGGAGCCCATCCCTTAATCACTTAAGGACCGAGCCTCTTTCTGAGATTTGTTGTTTACAAGTTAAAAACATTTTTTTTGCTTGAAAATTACTTAGAACCCCCAAACATTATATATATATTTTTTCTAACACCCTAGAGAATAAAATGGCGGTCGTTGCAATACTTTCTGTCACACCGTATTTGCACAGCGGTCTTACAAGCGCACTTTTTTGGGAAAAAATACACATTTTTGAATTAAAGAATAAGACAACAGTAAAGTTAGTCCAATTTTTTTATATTGTGAAAGATAATGTTACGTCGAGTAAATTTATAACTAACACTTGTTACACTTCAAAATTGCGCCCGCTTGTGGAATGGCAGTTTTGAGTTACAGAGGAGGTCTAGAGCTATAATTATTGCACTCGCTCTACCAATAGTGGTGATACTTCACATGTGTGATTTGAACACCATTTTCATATGCAGGCGCTGCTCACGTATGCGTTCGCTTCTCCATGCGAGCTCGACGGGACGGGATGCTTTTAAAAAAAAAAATGTTCTTCTTATTTATTTTATCTTTTATTTATATTTTTACACTGTTCTTTAAAAAAAAAAAGCGTCACTTTTATTCCTATTACAAGGAATGTAAACATCCCTTGTAATAGAAAAAAAGCATGACAGGATCTCTTAAATATGAGATCTGGGGTCAAAAAGACCTCAGATCTTATATTTACACTAAAATGCAATAAAAAAAAATGTAAATGTCATTTAAAATAAATAAAAATGGTGCTTTAAGAGCTATGGGCGGAATTGACGTTTTGACGCCGCTTCCGCCCTGCAATTGCATGGAGACGGGTGGGGGCCATCTTCTCTTCACTTGTCTCCATACCAAGCCAGTAAGAGGACCTATTGCATCTGACGGCTCCGGTAAGCGGCGGAGGGCACCGGAGAGCGGCGGGAGGGAGGGCCCTCTCCCGCCACCGATATAAGTGATCTCGCGGCCGCAAAGACCACTTTTATCGGAAACCGGACCGCTCACTGAAGAAGAGGATACCAGGGTTATGGCAGCTAGCTGCTGCCATATCAAAGATATCCCTCTTCAAAGTGCCGAAGTATATCAGCGTGAGCTGGTCTACGGAAGTGGTGAAAGGTTTTTTTTTTGTTTGTGATGTGCGTTGCCCTTCATTTTACACTTTACTGCAAAAGCTAGTTATAGATTGGGGTGGTTGTCATTTGTTTGTACAGTTGGTTTAATTTGGTGCAGGGACACACTGGATGCCTTTAGCTGCCATTGTGCTTTTGCTGGGCATTCCGTGCATCCCTGTGCCTTGCAGAAGGGATAGGATCCCTCCAGGCTAACCTGCCCTTAATCTAACCACTGTTATATGTGCTCCAACTTGGTGACTCTCAAAACTATAAAGTTAGAACCACAATATACAGAGGAACCTTGACGTAGGCACTACGAGGTGGGGAGGAGGGTGGTGACACGGCAATCTCCACCATGGCCAATCAGAGAACTCAATGCATTCACTGAGAAAATGCAACATGTTCTTTCAATGGCACCTGTGCTGAGAGGCTGACCTCTTGTGTTCAGGAATCAGCACGGCAGGCACTCAGTATGAGACCCAGAATCTAGCAGCAATCACTGTAATAGAAGTAATTTCCAGCTTCCACAGGGGGCCCACAGGTATCGCACGTACACACAGACTTACACTGGTCAGAGCTGGACTAGAGTAACTATGCACAGAGACTGAAATTTGCAGATCAATCTAGCTTCTATTTGTAAAGTTATTGTGTCACAGTCTTCCCCCTAGGGGTGGGGGTGGGGATGCATTCTGTGCAGTGCTAATAATGATAGGCCTTGTGATTGGTAAATGTGAAAATGGGCAAAGAATCTGGCAACAGGGCTTCAAAGAATCCCATATGAGGTATCATGCACATGATTGTGTATTGTTTGTCAGAATTTACATTTAGTCCGGCCCGCATAAAAAGATTTGTGCTTACCTTATCTTACTTTCTACCTCACAAGTGACCTACAGTTTTCTGTTTCCCTGAGAGGAGCATAGTTACCCAGCATTAAGCCCAAGTAACCTGTCCATGATTAGATCCACCGGGGCTAGCCCCGTAACATCCAACCACGGTGCCCATAGTCTCTCATATTTAAGCGTACTGCCTCTATGTTGATAAATTATCTTTTCCATTCTTAGCGATTCGCCTATGTTTTTGATCCATTCTCCCACCGTAGAGGGGGGGCCCACCATCTTCCAATGTACCATGATCAGCTTTCGTTCCTGGAACAGCACTCTAAGTATGGCCTCTTTTGTGTATATTTTCTAACCGTATAGTTCAAATATACTCAATAAACAAGCTTTCAGGTCTAGTGGGAGGGACATATGAAACACTGAGTTGATTTTTTGCACCACCCCTGCCCAATAAGAGTGTAATTTTGGACACCTCCATAAAAGGTGAATTAGGTCTCCATGATCCCACTCACACCTTGTACATGTAGCCTCTGTTTTCAAGCCCATCAGGTGCAATCTATGGGGAGTGAAATATTCCCTCAACAAGATATACAATTGAGTCAGCTTTTGCATCACATTCAGTGAGCATATAACCACAGCCTAAAATGCCTCTTACCATAGCTCACCCTCCAATTAGCCTACATCTCATTACCTTATATTACTTACATTGGAGTAAATAAACCACTCCTGTGGATGGCCAATACCTAAATATGAGGTAAAATTGGACAATTGATGAGAACTTTAAAAAAGAGATTAGAGGTTTAAAAAGTAGACTGCTGTAGCATGGCTACAACAATAAAAAGCCCATAAATGGGCAAATAATCAGTCCACCTGCTCTGTTACTTTTTCAAGAAGCCCCCAGACATCCAGCATTTTGTGGATGACAGACCCAACAACATGCCTTTGAGAAATATGTTAGTTCCAAGTCTTTACAAAAAAAAAAAAAATGTAAGCCATGTAAAACGTTACTGTTAGGAGAGTGAGTTAGCCTCATGCGCCTACCTCCGCCACCACTGCTTGGCTGCTCTCAGCAGCACTCACACCTGTGTTGCTGGACAACGAAGAGCTAGGCAGCAAGTTGCCCTGCCTGCCTAGCTCTCGTCCTTGCCAGATTGGCCAGTGGCCATACACCCCTGCCTCTGGCTGCCCTTCCTTGATTGGCTGCACTTCTCTGGAACCTCAAATAGGGTTCACAAGCCCAATGCTCGGGGCTTGTGATAGCGTTGCTGGCTTCTCACATGTATTTTTGTTAGTTCTTGTCCAATCTACCTGTTTTGTATTTCACATTGCTGACCCACTGTTGGAATTACTGAATATTCTTTTGGATTGCCGCCTGCCTTGGACTGTTTACTGGACAAAGCTTATCTGCCAACTGCCCTGACCTCGGAATCATCTTCTGGATTATGCTTGCCTGCATCCAGACCTGACGCTGGAACCATATACTGGATCATGCTTGCCCACAGCCTGCCCTGACTTTGGACTGTCACACAGAAGCTATCTAGTGGTGCTATGGACTCTACCCAATAAGCCTCTCTAGCTCTAGACTACAGAAAACCTTTCCTGTAATTTTTGCTAGTCCCAGTGTCATGTGGACAGGAACTAGAGAATCGAATACTAAGATCCGGGGGCAACAAAATATCAGTATGCCTGTTTGTCTTAAGGGAGTAGGGCTGCTATGGCCAGAAGAAACACTCACTAGCTATAGTTTCTGACCTAGGCATTTGGGCTATGCATTACATTATCACAAGCCACTTTACTAAAAGAGGAACAAGATAGTTACCACCGCTCTAGGTGACCGGGTTCAAGCTTCCCGTCCTCCGCTGTGTGGATGATTGTGAGAGCCCCAGGTGCCAGCAATTGCTATTCCAATGGTATGTGTGTGATGGAAAAATCTGGACAGCCGCACTCCGGATTGGAAAAGTGAAAAATAAAATCCTCTTTATTGAAAAAGTAATAACATGATTAAAATCCATACATGGCTTTGTTGGGATAATGCAGCATAACTGCTAACGCGTTTCACGCTCCCATAGAGCGCTTACTCATAGCTGGTTTGTACAAAAGTGATCACAACTTATATACACATAATTTGTCTACCACATGACTACATATTGATTATCTGATTCTAAACAGCTGGTCGTTAGCCTGTGTGGGATTTTTTTGGCATAGATGTAATTGGATGTGCATCCTATAGTGGAATCACTAATGAAGACATGAATATATAAATGAAATGTGTTCATGTTGACAAATGTCAACATATATGAATGATAAAAAATTTTTTTTAAGGTTTTCGAAAAACATATTTGTTGTTTTCCAAAATCACAAGAATGAGATGAGTGCTGGAATTTGACGTTCAAACGTATAAATTATCATACGGATAGGCGCAAGTATGGGCAAACTATGTGAACTGGTGGTTGCGGTATAATGTAAATGGTGTATAGAGTGAAAACTGGGTCTATATGCATATGGTAAAAAAAAAAAAAAAAAGTGTGCATCCAACACCACTAGCGGTGTAAAAAAACAGTGGACAGACACTCTAGACATCTGTTCCTTTAAACTCAGGGAGATTTTGATCGCCTCAAAGAAAAAGGAAACAGAGAAGCTACAACTGGATATTTCCACAATACAAAAAGATCTCACCACTTCTCAAGCAATTAAAGGTTTTTCTGAACTCGATGAAAGGTTAAACAAAAAACTAGATCGAATGGAAAGAGCAGTGATTGATACCAAGAAAGGTAAAATGGCCCGGGATAAGGATGATTATCAGGGAAACAAGGTTTACACCTGGCACAAGCCACTTTACAAGTCCAACAGATCCCGTAAAAACCGAGGTAAACGAGTAAGCTTCTCTGACCATGAAGGGGAGTCGGCCGACAACACCCTAGCACGCACCATGTCGGATTCGTCGTTTGGCAGGTCTTCAACCCCACCGGAATCTATCGGATCCACCAGTGGCCTCTCCCCTGGAAACCCTCACAGGTCCAGACAAACCAAGAAAAAGAAACCCTCCACAAAAAGACAAGAAGAGGTGGTAGGAAACACAAACGCCACAAACAACACACGCTACATGCTGCGGGAGAAGACGCCGAAGTCGCCGAGGAAGTAAAACACAGTGTGATTAATTTGTCCAAAAAACAACTGAGTACAGAAGAGATCAGCCTGTTGGCCAAAGGTTTGAACTTTTGTCCTAGCAGACATTTCAACCTTTTTGAAACAATTTTGGACATTAATAAATTTTCAAGGACTTTAACTCTTAGGAAACATTTTTTTGATTGTGCAGTGGAAGAGCCCAATGAGTCTGTAGACAGCTGTGACACAGGTGAGTCCCCTTCTTCGTATAAAAAAACGAAAAAAAGTACTCTTGCGCACTGGTGTGTTGGCTAAAAAAGTTCAAGAAGGACTATGGATTTCGGCTTTGCTGCTCTCAAAGGATGGGATTGTCCTAGTGTTGAAAGAAAAAGAGAGAAAAAAGAGAGCGCACCAGCCTAGTGCATTATCCTTGGCAGGTTTATTAAATTAAAAACAAGATAAAAACTACTCACAAAAGTCGCAGGCAAAATTGCATATCAAACGCACAGAGGCAATAGTTCCAGTGGTAGGCAGCTGTCCAGGTCCCAAGAGGGAGGCACACGGACCGCCGCTGGCTTACGCGTTTCGAAGGTTTAACCTTCTTCCTCAGAGCCTTTTTCTCTCTTTTTCGAGTCCCCTTCTTCACCCATACTATTTGTTGACAACCGTGCTTTACAGGATCTAACAGATTTGGCACATGAGTCAGATCCTTGTCCTCTAAATCCCACGGATGTTCACATTGAGATCTCCAGGGGTAGATCAGATTTTTATCCGGTGGCAGCTAGAGGTAAGAATCTTGACACATTCCAAAAACTAGTAGAGGGGGACTTGGTACACCTGGCTCACAGCTGCAGCAGAAAGTAATCGATCTATTTAATTGGGCCACACATCCTCCCACTCATACGAGCAAATGACTAGTGATATGCATATATGCTTTCAGCAAAAAAGAAATAATTCATTATATCTTTCACATTCACTGTCACTTGAATATCGTTTCTAATTAGACATTATTGTTTGATGGCAACTGTAGGTAGACCATAACACTAACTCTGCACAAATGTTTTTCACCACAAGTATACATGGTTCATTACTTTCTTTGCAAAGTTCTCATGTGTTTTGAGTTGATTGAAGAGCTGTGGTCTTTAAAGGGGTAGATCAGTTGCTTATTTTCACATAACAATTGGTTGAGTGAGATTGTAACTTATCCATTAATATAAACACATATATTGGATGAACCTGTCATATAGTCACTGCCAATACTATACTATACATAAAAGAATAGTGACAGGTGCGCAAACATTGTATTTTTTGTCCCATTTTTATCCATCTCATATAGTTTTGCCCATACACTTGAAGACATTTCATCGAGAGATGTGATTGCTTCAAAGAAAGCCGTTCAGCAACGTTAATGTTGTGGTTTGATTGAACTCTCATGTGTTTTGAGTTTACACATATCCCCAGCAATCGATCCATTTTATTGGGCCACACATCCCCCCCACTCATACGAGCAAATGACTAGTGATATGCATATATGCTTTCATTAAAAAATTAAAAAAGAAACAATTTATTATATCTTTCGCATTTTACTGTCACTTGAATCTCGTCTCTAATTAGACATTATTGTTTGATGGCAGCTGTCAGTAGACCACAACACCAACTTTGCACAAATGTTTGTACAAATGTTTTTTACCATATGTGTATATAGTTTATTACTTTCTCTGCAAAGTTCTCATGTGTTTTGAGTTGATTTAAGAGCTGTGGTCTTCAAAAGGGTAGATCAGTTGTTCATTTCACATAATAATTGGTTGAGTGAGATTGTAACTTATCCATTGATATAAACACATATTGGATGAACCTGTCATATAGTCACTGCTAATACTATACTATGCATAAAAGAATAGTGACAGGTGCGCAAACACTGTATTTTTCCCCATTTTCATCCACCTCATATAGTTCTGCCCATACACTTGAAGACAATTCATCGAGAGATGGGATTGCTTCAAAGAAAGACGTTCAGCAACGTTAATGTTGTTGCTTGATTGGGATGAATGCATCCCATACGGAATGATGCAAGGTTTTAAATGAGCACTTTTGTGAAACTGGAGTGGCGGGGTTATCAGTGAGTGATAAGTTTCATAATCTTTTATATGCTGTAAAGATTAAAATTCACACATGTAGGAATTGAAGTAAAAGCACTTATTCACACATAGACCCCTGTAAATCAGGAGATTATTGGACACATCATTGTGACAGAACGCTAGTTTTCTGTCCAACTTCCAATTCACACACGTTATCACGTTTTTTGAAAGCTGAAATCGTCGTACACATACACATATATAAATAATTGCGTTTTACTATTATTTTTTATTATTACTCATATTTTCACCTTTATGTGGTTTAAAAGGGAAGAGATAGAAAAAGGAAAAAAGAAAGAAAAATTTTTTATATATATGCAGCATACACACATTCAGCTTTTTTTTTACACCGCTAGTGGTGTTGGATGCACACTTTTTTTTTTTTTTTTTTTAACCATATGCATATAGACCCAATTTTCACTCTATACACCATTTACATTATACCGCAACCACCAGTTCATTTATATATTCATGTCTTCATTAGTGATTCCACTGTAGGATGCACATCCAATTACATCTATGCCAAAAAAATCCCACACAAACTAACGACCAGCTGTTTAGAATCAGATAATCAATATGTAGTCATGTGGTAGACAAATTATGTGTATATAAGTTGTGATCACTTTTGTACAAACCAGCTATGAGTAAGCGCTCTATGGGAGCGTGAAACGCGTTAGCGGTTATGCTGCATTATCCCAACAAAGCCATGTACGGATTTTAATCATGTTATTACTTTTTCAATAAAGAGGATTTTATTTTTCACTTTTCCAATCCGGAGTGCGGCTGTCCAGATTTTTCCATCACACACTTACTAAAAGAGGAGTTGTGGATTCCTCACAGACCCACTTGTTTGCTAAAAAAACTATGTAAAATGTTTTGCTATGTTCACAACTTATTCTTGCACCTGCCTCAACAAGCTGTGGTTGGATTCCAAACCTAAAGTTTATTGATTTATTATTAGAGGTAGTTACAGTATATAGCACCGTTAATTTAGACAGTACTTTACACACATATTGCACATTCACATCAGTCCCTTCCCCAAAGAGCTTACAATCTAAGGTTCCTAACTCACATTCATTCATATACATATTAGGACCAATTTAGACAGGAGCCAATTAACCTACCAGCAGGTCTTTTTAAGTGTGGTAAGAAAACAGAGTACCCAGAGGTAACCCAAGCAGGCACAGGGAGGACATGCAAACTCTTTGCTGGTAGAGCTATGGTTGGGATTCGAACCGACGACCCTAGTGCTGCTAGGTGAAAGTGCTAATCACTTAGCCACTGTGCTGCCCACATTTAACCTGCCTGACCACTTGTTTATCTAAATGGTGGTGATCAAGGCCACTTTGCTGCTGGGTGCCCCAACAAATCAGGAAATGCCAAAGTTATATCGGGGTGAACCGCAACATATTATTAGATCCAGCCCAGCTCACCTTGGACTCTCTTACCCACTACATATTGGCCTTCATAGATTCTGGTTCAGCTAGTAATTTTATCAATAGGGGTCTTGTGATGCACCTTTGGATTTCTCTTGGCTTGCGCCTCCTATGTGCATCTCATGCAGAAGTGAAAGGTGCAGGGTACAAGCTCCACCCACTGGGCTTCATATATATATATATAGGGGTGTAGCTGTTTAAGAATGCACATATTTGATCCTGCGTTTTTTTTACCAACTCTCCCTGTGGAATTAATTGTGGCTCTCTCCTTTCCCTATTGTTGTTTATACCTTTCCCACACATGAACTGCTGGGACCCCTGGGCCTTATTTTTTTTTTTTCACATCTTCCCTCTTGCTGACAACTGGGTAAACCAACGCTTTGTTTCATATGAGGTGGTTCTGATGGCCAATATTTGGATAGAGATGATGTACCGTATATACTCGAGTATAAGTCGCTTCGAGTATAAGTCGAGGCCCTAATTTACCACAAAAAAATGGGAAAAACTTATTTACCCGAGTATAAGACGAGGGTGAGAAATGCACAGCTACTGTAGGTGGAAAAGAGGGTCAACAATGCCCATTTGCAGCCTCACTTGGAGTCCCTGAACCCAAAGTGTCCCGAAATGACATTGCTGCAGATGGACACAGTTGACCAAATTTGGGGCCCCGTATATCGGGGCCACTTAGTGCTAGGAACCCCAAATTTGGTGTGCAAATCCAGTGGAACTAGCACCATAAAATATCCAAAGCTGGGATTTCTAGCACTAAGTGGTCCCGAGATACAGGCCCCCAAAAATCGGTTCAGAAAATGTCAAGCACTTTTCTGCAGCAGAGAATGACATTTTCCGAACCAATTTTGGGGCCCCGTATCTTAGGGCCACTTGGTGCTAGGAACTCCAGCTTTGGATATGTTGTGGTACCAGTTCCACTGGGTTTGCACACCAAATTTGGGGTTCCTAGCACCAAGTGACCCTGATATACGGGGCCCCAAAATCAGTTCAGAAAATGAAATTTTTTGCTGCAAAAAAGTGCTTGACTCGAGTATAAGTCGAGGGGGGCACTTTCAGAGAAAAAAATGTGCTGAAAAACTCGACTTATACTCAAGTATATACGGTACGTGGATTTATACTTTGTTCATATATATACATAAATGAAGAATACCATCAAAGTATCTTGCATAAAATTACTGTATGGTAATGTATATATGTATAAATTTGTGTGCACTGAAATGTGTGTGTTCATTTTCAGATGAATTATACAAATGACTGATTCCTTTCATGTGATATTAAACATTTACCCTGTCCTGAGGAAACTGATTTTACTGTGAAACGTATCAACAAAAGTTTTAATTGATAAAATGTTGTTGAAAATAGTGTCACATATATTTTAATATGTATATGTGGGATATAAATGTTTAATGTTGTATACAATAAAACTGATGATTTTTAATCTTAGTGTTGCCTGTACAAAATCCCTTATGCGCATACAGTTTTGTAATGATCAGAAATCCTGCAGGTCATGTTCAAAGGAATAACAGTTCAGCTTGGATTCAGAGATAAGCTCATACCCCAGAAATGTACAGACATGACTCGGCAATGCCATAATTATGATGCAATTGCTGGGTCATTACTGTAACTGTGAGATCTTGGAGACAGAGATGGGCTGCAGTGGGGATGTAAATGACAGCCAAAGTCAATAAAAAAACTGTGGTCCTACAGTTTAGAGAATGTATTCACTCTTTGTAATGTGCAAATATCAGATATCTTGATACTGCAATCAACTCTGGTATTTCTGATACTGTCATGTGACATTTCCTGAATGGCTGCAATTTCAGAATGTCAGATTAGTTACACACTACAATGAGATTGTACATTCTCTGAGCTGCAGGAGAGCCATGCACAATGCCTGGCCAAAACAGCAAAGGCTGCAACCCAAAGGAAGAACAACTCTCTGAAAACCAGCATAGCCAGCAAGTCAGTTGGCACTTACAATGAGTGTGAAAGGTGAGAGACTTACAGGGAATGGAAAGGTAGGGGAGGCCCACAGAAAAAAAAGAGGGGAAGGGAAACAGATGAAAAGGTATGGGCTAGTAAGGGAACAGGAACAGGTGAAAGAGTCTGAAAAGATACAAGGTTACCTTAGCTAATGTGTGAATGGGGAGGGGTCAATAGAGCCAAGATAGGAATTCTACCTGTCTGTGCATGCATTGCGCTCTTTTAAGCTCCATTTTTCTCTCCCATGCTCACATTGTATTTGGGCCATGCTGCTGATGGGTTTAAGGACAAATACAGGACATTCCCTGGAGTTTGCTGTCAGGGTACAGATCTGAACCTGGGACCCTGGCGGTGTTTGGCTGTAGCTCTCCTTGCTCTGCCACCTGATATGCTGGGCAGCTCCCTGTATGATCCCTTGGACAATCTTTCCTTGTTTCTTGTTCTTGTTTCTGGTGAACCTTGAACTCTTTGCTCCTCCTTTGCACTTCCCGATTTAAGCCATTTCTCTGCAGTTTCTGCTTTACCAGATTATTGTGCCCTCTCCAGCTGATATCTTGCTCCTTGTGTACATGCAGCTCTACTTATCTTCGTTAACATTTGCTACCAACCTTTGGCGTTTACCTCGACTATGCTTTCGCTTGAACCAAACCTGCAACCACTTGTTATCGACTTTTGGCTTGTTTACTAACTACGCTTCTGCTTGATCACTACATAACACATCTATTACCTGCTTGCTCACCTCTTGGTGGGGCAGTCCTAAAGGACCGTAACCTGGAACCAGCATGTAACAAAACCAATCTCCACCATCAGGAGCTCTGGTGAAGACCGGTTAGTGCTTGGAACCCGTGCCTCAAGTGAATCCACAACATCCGCCAGAGTGACCTGCTCATGTATGTATCTTGCTGGTTGGTGTGAACCTCTCTACTGCTATAGTTACTGGTCTCTGAAACTGAACCTTGACTGTACATTGAACTGAACATTTGCATTGTAAGTATGGATGTTGCAGGTCTTGGAAGCTTTAAATGTTATATCTATGACTGTCTAGGAACTCATACAGCTAAACTATAAGCAGAAGCAAAATTTGGGGAGACTGTCCCTATTTTTTACAGAAAACCTTTTAATGAAACCTTTGTCACTACAAGGGTCAACAATCTGCATGATATCAAGATATGCAGGTGAACCAGAAGTGACAGCGTTCCTCAAACAGGCAAAGAGGACAGGTGAAAAGTAAGAAAAAGATACTGAAATGCAATGATTCCGACACTAGAAGAGCCCACTGGTGGTGAAAGATGCCACTTGGCGCAATGCAGACTAGAGACCCAGAACAGGAGGTAAAGGGAGAAACAGGGGGGGGGGGGGGGTGAAGAAAAATTGAGCAATTAAGATAGGAATAGGCAAGTATCAGGACAAGAGTATATAAGTAATATCAACAGGATCATAACAAAAATGTTTCCAACAAGCAGAACATCAATAATAGAGAGAAGCCAGATCTCCAAAACAGTAGTACCCGCCTTCAAAAGCCTAAACAGAGTGCTTATTTTCTGCACTGAGCTGAGGCAGGAGGTGAGATAGCCTTTGCAGTAGCTTCTAGCTAAACACTGAACCTAAGTTTTGCTCTGGGAAGGGGAGAATACCAATAAATATAAATAACAAGACAAATAACTATTCCAGAGAGATGGGGATGTGCTTTCATAACAAGACTCCAAATATCTTGAATGATTTGCTTTAACAATAAAATACAAAGTGTGAAACCACAACTGTATCTGCAATCCCCTTAAAGTGCCCTTAAAGATCCCTGAAAACTCACTTATTTAGGGAAGCCTATCCCACACCCACCTAACAACTGTCCCCGAGCCACCCCCATTAAATCATTCCCTGCATCTATTACCTTTTGTAGCCCGCCCTTTAGAATGTAAGCTTTATGAGCAGGACCCTCCTGTCCCTTCTGTATTGACCTGTACTGTAATTGTGCTTTCCCCCTCTACATAGCTTTAACAGTTTTGAAAAACATTTACATTTCCGCCATGTGACAGGAATGTAACTGTCACATTGGATGTGCTCTCAACCAAACTGTCAAACCATCCAATGGATGGAGTCATAACTGATCACATGTGTAGCATCATGGCAGTTGAAGATCAAAAAGAGACCAAGCTGGCGGCTTCCTTTGGCTGAAAATGATAGGAGGGCTTACTTCCACTTTAAGATGTTCATTGCAAATCAAAAAAATTATTTTAGCACATGTTACTTGTTGGTTGCACTAAAATGAGCACAAACCACACAAAAGGAAAGACACGAAAAAAACAACAACATGGGATGTGAAATTTCTTTAATACCTGGACGAGGGGGGAGGTGAAGTGGTTGAGCTATCTTGAGTCTGCTCTTCAGATCTTCCCATCTTCTTTGATCAACAGTCAGTAAAGCTGTTCCCTGAGAAACACGTGACAGGCATTTTAAAGCACGACATATAAAATTAAGCAAATCTTACTTCTGCATAAATGAGCAAAATATAGAGGTTGATACCATGAAATGCAGATTTACTTAACATAAATGTATTAGAAAACATTGTAATATAAATGAGGCAGTTGTTAAACCATAATTTATTTTAAAACCTATGCAAATAAAAAAAATGAAATGTAAGATTTCTGGAATTAAAATTTAAGCTGTGATCACAGATTATTTTCAATAAGTGTAACATTTCACACAGAAAAAATGAATCCTAAACCTCAAATTATGTTAGCTTATGCTTTTCGCTAAGACATAACAGACATAGTCTAAATAGTGTTTATAATAGAAATATTGTTTATAGTGAATAATGATAAAAGACTTGTATAGGCATCCATTTAAATGCATCTGCGACAACTTCCATTCCCTTACTGTGAAAAAAATTACTTTGTACACACTTAACACCGCTGAGCTTTCCATTCAAATCTCAGTTTGCTTTCTTTGTAAACAAGTATCATCAATATTTTGCCATTTCTCTTTCAAGCTTTTCTCACTGAAATGATAATGCCTAATGAAGTGCACTTCATTGTTTATAGCAAACAATTTGTAAAAAATAAATTAATAAGAACAAGCATAAACGAAATATATTGCAAAGATTTTTAAGGCGACTGAATGTTTTTGAGAGAAGGTAGAGGGGATAAGCAAATTCAAAATGGTGATATGGTGATATTAGACCTAACTACCCATATAGCAGCAGACTGTTTAGGAATATATAGGAGAAAAATTAACATCCCCTCTATAAATTCTCTTTCAGAAATTAAGAAATATGTTGTCAATTGATGACCAAAATTTGCACAAATGTAACTAGACTAACTATGTCTTATACATACTATGTACCTGGCCAGTGCAGAATGGTACATTTTAGGGTGGGGGAGGCTTATGCCCTGTACACACGACCGGTTTTCCCTTCGGAATAAACTCTGAAGGTTTTTCCAACGGAGTTCCAATGGAATTCCGCTCAAGCTGTCTTGCATACACACGGTCACACCAAATTCCGACAGTCCAGAACACGGTGACGTACAACACGTACGACGGGACTATGAAACGGAAGTTCAATAGCCAGTAGCCAATAGCTTCCGTCTCATACTTGCTCCAGAGCATGCGTCGTTTTTGGTACGTCGAAACAGCATACAGACGAGCGGTTTTCCCAATAGGAATTGGTTCCGTCCGAAAAGTTTAGAACATGTTTTCTTTCTAGGTCCATCAGAATTTTCGACGTAAAAAGTCTGATGGGGCATACACACGATCGGAATATACGATGAAAAGCTCCCGTCTGACTTTTTCTGTCAGACATTCCGCTCGTGTGTACATGGCATTAGCTGAAATGATGCCAAAAACCATGAACTATGAAATTATTTTTCTTAACAAAAATTTAAGAATTTTTCCAAAATTGTTATTTCAGTAGCTTGTGTGGTTCACAATTGGCAACTGTAAACCAGTCATTTTGAGAAATTCACTTCCGTGATGTCACGGAGACTCAGTTTTCAAATCCATAAAACCAAATTTCATAAAACCACACTATTTGTTTGGTATGTGTTCCCGTTCACACAACATACCTAACAATAAATAATAAAATAAAACACATTACCTACCCTTTAAAGAAATTCTTAGAATCAGCCACGACGCCTTCTTCTTAGAAACATTTATGCCCCGTACACACGGTCGGATTTTCCAATGGAAAATGTCCGATCAAAGCGTGTTGTCGGAAATTCCGACCGTGTGTGGGCTCCATCGGACATTTTCCATCGGATTTTCCGACACACAAAGTTTGAGAGCAGGATATAAAATTTTCCGACAGCGGATTCCAATCGTGTGTACACAAATCTGACAGACAAAGTGCCACGCATGCTCAGAATAAATAAAGAGACGAAAGCTATTGGCCACTGCCCCGTTTATAGTCCCGACGTACGTGTTTTACGTCACCGCGTTTTACGTCACCGCGTTTAGAACGATCGGATTTTCCGACAACTTTGTGTGACCGTGTGTATGCAAGACAAGTTTGAGCCAACATCCGCTGGAAAAAATCCTAGGATTTTGTTGTCGGAATGTCCGAACAAAGTCCGACCTTGTGTACGGGGCATTAGAGTCTCACATGTCTTTGTCCCCAAACTATCCCTTATTAAAGTGGTGATAAACCCAAAACCAAAAATGTAATATATTGCAGCTTACCAATCATTAGATGTGATAGCTGCATTAGTTTAGTATTTTTAGGCTTTTTTTTTTCAGTTTTCACCTGATGATCTGGACAGTAGCACACCTCCTGTATTTGGGTGCCTACACTTTAGAAGAAGGAGCAACAGAGACACCTTTGGACAGCAGCATTGACAGACTGTGGGAAGGGAAATTTTAGCTGTATTAGCAAATTTAAAATCAGTGTCAAAAAACTAAAAAACTAACACTTTTTCAGACACTTATAGTAATAGTTTTCTTCCTTTTGGGATAAAGGTTTTGCATAAATTAATAAACGCTGATCAATGCAAGCACCCCTGTCAGTGTTAAATGGTTTAACTCAGCCCTATAACTGCTACATCTACAGGACTGCTTGCTCTTTTGAAAAAACAACAGACTTATTGGTTAGATCACCAGATAAAAATAAAAGAGAGAGCTCAAAATAGAAAATGAATGCAGCCGCCACATCTTAGAATTGGTAGGCTGAATTATAATTAATGTTTGCTTCTGGGTTTAATACTGCTTTGACATACAATACAGGGTTTACAGCTGATAATGAAGAACTGCGGACACAGTTAACTCCACCCACTTTTGTTGTAATTTTTTGCTGATTTTTTTTTTTGAGGGCCAATTCACACCATAGAAATGCAGTTGGGATGCATTCCAAATGCTTTTCTGCATGTGTTTTTGATGCAGAAAAAAAAAAAACGCACTGGACTGCATGTGGTGTGAACTGGCCCTTCAACCATATATAATAAATATAAACAATTTTTTTAGTTTTTTTGTTCTTTTTTTTATTGTCCAATAAAAACCAAGGTGTTGGAAATATTTGAGGTTAGAGTTACACATTTGCGTTGTGTTGTTGTATGTTACTGCATATTTGTTAGGCACATGGAATATTGTTCATTTTGAATGTGCAGTAAACTCACTCCAATACTAAAAATTTACATGGCCCTTTTTTTTACAATGCAGTGCTGTGCACCAAAACGTATTAATGCAGTTAGATGCTTCGCTATGCTCCACAGTATGTGCATTGCGGTAACAAGGTGTCAGTTTCTGTATAATGTGCATTTTACAAACAGGATTTTTTTCTTTCAGTGCAGCACACTTAATTACACAGGGGGTTTCTATCTGTGCAGTGTTGTGAGGTGCCCTGGCAAGGTATTTTAGGGTGTAATTTAAAATTAATAGCACTGCACAACCAGAACAAATACGTTGGTGTGAGGCTAGCTTCAAGGTTTTTGGCTTAAGTCCCTCATTTACAGTTTTGTGCTCCTACTTTCACAATTTAGCACAAAGGGCACCATTCTTAGAAGTTATTTGTGTGTGCTAAAAATGATTTTAGTGTTAAAAATATAGATTTTCCATATCTGCCTTCTGACAGCTCGCAGGGCACTAATGCAAGCCTGGATCCACCCTTCCCCGCCGCAAAGTGCTTCGGTGAAACAAGCACTCTAAACGCTATTTCACATTGAGAAAATGGACACGATCACCCAACATTCTACATCATGAAAACGTTTAATTACCAGATGGCGTCGCTTCATGGAACATTCTTTCTCTCCAGAAGAGATTTCTTTTCACATGACTCCCTTCCACTATACAGACTGGTTTATGCGTGCAGACCTTGCCAATACACTAGGCAAACTTAGGATCCAGGACTCCTCGAACTCCTCGACCCCACTATATCCCCTCCCCTAGGATTTCTCCTACTCTACGTGATCAAGTAGTACCTTATTTGATGTGATACGTTCTTTATTTCTTCATAACTTGTCTTTATACCCATTCCCGGGTGGAATGTTCACCTGCTTCCTCTCCTTAGGTCACCTCTTTGGTAGAATCATTGGTTAGTTACTCTTTTTAGACCAGATACTATGCTACTAGTTCTCATATGAATGTTTGTAGGCTCCAAGTTGCGCGGTTCTATCTTGCTTGATATGTCGTACTATATCTTTTACTTTGTTGCCCATGCTGGCATTCTACTACCGATTCAAAAATGTTATACTTTTGTACGAAAATGTAATAAATATATTTAAAAAGAAAATATGTACGGTATATTTATATATATGATATGAATTGTGCCACCTTCATAGAACTGGGAATACAGGCCTTGTGCTTTCAAAAAAATATGATTTGTGGAGCGGAAGGGGAACCTTTCGCTGACTTTCAAAGCTGTAAGTAATAAATTACTAAAAATGGTCTGGCCACTTGAGGTGAATATTGGGAGGCAGGGCTCAGCAGCAAAAAGGTTAAATTGATAAAAAAAAACAGCCATGAAAGAATAGTTATTCAGATTATAGTTTTATAACTGGCTAAGCTGACAAAAAATATCTTAATGTGTTAGATTATATGTAGTGAAAACACAGATCTTACCTTGTTTTCATTGAAATTGGCAATCACCACACCAACAAAGAGAGTAAGGCCTATCATGCAACCAAGGAACACAAAAACATGAATGTATATTCCATGTATCTGTAAGAAAAGACAGATGAAAATGTTAATTAAAAATCTGCAAAGTGTAGCCAGGTGCTTGGCTAAGAATGGAGAGTGAGCGAAACACTGGCTGCAGCTGCTCTCTGTAGCTTTTGCTGAACTGGTTAACAGTTATATCAGCAAGAGGAGGAAGCTACTGAGCAGGAACAGTTTGAAAAGACTGGGTCAGGCAGCACAGCACTGTGGGACCTGTAGTCCAGAGGAGAGAAACTCTACTGTAATCAAGAGCTTTTGAACTGCATTTCCAGAGAGAGATTGCCAGGAGGAGCATAAAGAGCATTGTTTTCTCTTGCTATACAGGATACAGCTTTCTCTTGCCATGAAGGAGACCTGAGAGTGTACTTCTCTTTCCAGTGTGCACCATTACTACTGCATATTAAAAGCCTGAGCGGGAAGCGGAGTGCTGACAGTTAGAGTCACCTGGGTGCAGAGCAGAGTGAGGACTAATCGCTGTGTGTAACTGAATGATATGACAATATTGCTGGGACTGGTGAGCTGCTGCTGTGCAGATTTACTATCTGCTGCCAGAGGGACTGAGACCTTTAGGAACTGACCATACAGTCATCTAGCATCCTTACTGTTGCCTTCAGGCTTGACTGGAACGAGTCTCATTTGCACCTATGGTACAACTGGGCCCAAACACTAGCTGGGTGAAGAGTTAGGACTAAAAACTGTACCTTTACAGCTGCTATACAAAGACCTTCACCTATTGCTTATACTAATAGGTACCTCTCAGGGGACATTGCACCATATCCTAGCCATTGTCCTAGAGTGCACTCTAGACTAGTTATAGTATCAGTGGCGGCTGGTAGTTTTTTGTTTGGGGGGCACCTCAAACCTCCCCTTGCTGTCTGCTGGCCCGTCTGCACTTAGCCCATCAGCGGCGGGGATCGGTGGGCACATCGGGGATCGGCGGGCATATCGGACAGGGGATCAGGCTGCGGTGGGCATTTGGCAGCGTCTCACGTGTCCTCTTTTCATGCTATGCATGAATCTATCCATTAACCATATGGGGGGGGTGGGGCGTGGATAGAGGGGGCGGCGCCCGTGCGCCCTGTATAGTATTATTATTTGCATATGAGTTAATCATTATATGCACTGTTTATTGCTGATCTTGCTAGTTCATTAGTTAATCCATGTCTAGTGGTACAGAACTCTATTCTATGTTACATTGGTATAGAAATGTTACTGTTTTTTTAGCAGACTGTGTCCGAACCTACCTTCAATGTGTTGAGTTAAGTTCAAACCACCATTTATTCTTAACCATAGCAATACATTAAATTAATTAAACACTAAAATATCTTGTGTCTATTTCATGGTGCTAATTCACAGCGGAGTTAAAGGTCCCCATACTTCTGCTCTTATAAGTGCTTGCAATAACTTTCATTGAAAGGTATGTCAGAGGGGCTGAGATTGATTTTGGAGTTAAGGCACAGAACAGAGAACCCAAATTAAAAAGCGACCCCCGCAGGGGTAGCGCTACAATATCAAAGACATTTTATATACAAAGATTTCAAACTCAAAAACAGGTCAAATGCAGTATGATTTTGAGTTACTTTTACTTGCTTTTGATTGGTTTCTATGTTGCTTATGATTCAATTATGAGTTGATTTGACTTGCTTCTGATTAACTTTAAAGCGGGGTTCCACTCAAATTTTGAACAATATCTGTATGTATTCTCTTCCTTGCCTAGATGCTGACATGCCGTTTAAAAAAATTTAAATCGCCGTAATTACCTTTTATTTTTCTATTCTTCTTTGCACTTCCTGGTTCTCCTCCCATGGGAGTAGGCGTGTTTCTAGCCTCTCCCAGACGCACAGAATCCTGGGAGCTAGTCTCAGGCTTCCCAGGATGCCACTGAGCATGTGCGGGAACAAGCGGTGAATGCTGGGAGCACAGCATTCACCGCATCCAGGAAATAAATGCTTGTGGGCTTCAAATGCCCACAATGAAGATGGAAACCGCCTGCAGTGAATAATATAAGTTATTCTTTCCGACGAAATCTGACACAGGCGGACATATTACACGCAATATGTGAGTATGTAAAGCTGAGAAGAAAAGTTTGTGAATGAACTAAAAAAAAACAAAAAAACGATAGATAGGTGGACCCCCGCTTTAAACAGCTTCATTGTTACTTTGGGCAGCATTCACATTAATTGAATGGAAATAATTGCCAGTGTATACAAGCCTTTTCAATATATTATACACTTACAGGTCCTACACGATGAATTATGACATCCCGAACTTCAACCCAGCCTTTTAAAGATAGCACTTCAAACAAAGCCAGCATAGCATTTCCCACATTGTCAAAATTAAAGTTACGGGGATTTGCCCTAGAGAGTAAAAATCACAATAGTTAGTCAAAATTGTCAAAATTAAGGAGATTTGCCCAAGAGATTAGAGAACTTTAAAGTACACTTATCATGACAGAATTATACTGTATATGCCACTATTACTGGCCTCTCCTTTCTTGGGAATGCTAGTTCCCTGGGTGCCATGCTTTCACTGCAATGCTTCTTGAGTCACTGGCCAAAAACAAATATACAGAAAGAATTCTAATATGTTTCTAAAAATCTTTACAACATTCTTATTCCAGGGTTTATGACTCAAAAGTACTGAAGCAGAAAACAGCCAGGTAACTAGCATTTTCAGAAGACAGCCAGCCTCTGTAAATCTCCTATTACAGATGTGCTTTAAGAGAACAGTTATCATCAGTGTTTGCGTCAAAATATTAATATTGTGAGATATGGTAATATAAAACTCAAGCCAAAACTTTAAAAGATGTAAGATCTGCCCTATGCAGAAGCAATAGCGCTAAAGATTGGCAGAATCACCAACACTGCCAGTGCACAGTGAAAGCAGTGTCTCCTTTCTCAAAAAAAGTCAAGACCAAAGGCAAGATCCAGTCATGCACTGGATAAAGCTTGTAGGATGAGTTTTCTGACTGACCTACGAGACGGCAAGACCCCTGACCCTCTGTCTGGACAGTGCTGATTGGCCCTGTGCTGATCACATTCACCGCCAAGAAAAAAAAAAACTTGCAATACACACCAAACTGAGTGTGTGCAGCCTGACTCCATAGACTATGTGTTATCGGGAAATTATTAGGTGTCAGTGGAAGAAGAGGAAGATCAGAGAAGCCAGGATCAGAAAGCCTTTTTACATAATGCAAAGGATTAACCCCATAGGTTCCACAGTAAGTATAACAAGCATGCTTTACTGCATATACAGACTGATTTTACTGTTGTGGGTTTAGTAACACTTTGAAGCTGGCCTATACACTACAAGACTTAAACAAGATACTTTGCTTGTAAAAATATGAGTTGTTCCTGGCCAGCCTTATTCACTACATAATGCAAAAAAAAGTAGATAAAGCCTTGGTCTCATTAGGCTAATGAAGACCCCTTTACAATGGCTGACAGGGTATTAGTCCTCTAGGATAAAGGACTATTTATTTATAATGAGAAGATTTATGTCCTTTAATATACATCACAAAAGAGGTCTCTTGCATCTAGGAATGAATAATAGGAAACATATTTTAATATAAAAAAAATACGCCAGTAGGCTGTATACAAGACTACAATTACAATTTTTTTTTTAAACAGAGCAAAACATCACATTTTCCTGTTAGGTAACATCTCTCAGGCAGACCATTAAAATGACAGAAATTGTTCTTTTATTTAAGGTCAGCCAATGTTTAACAGCTGTTAAGAATACATTTACAGTACATATTCTTGCTCATTTTAAAGCTGAACTCCAACCAAATATCTAAATATGTGAACTACATGTCTGTTAAAATATCTTTAAAAACGTATATATGGTGAAAACATTTTAGTCTTGGATAGGGAGTAGTATATCAGTTACATTTTTTGACATCTGTGTGGCACTTGGAAGGTTTTCCTTCACTTAAAGTGGAGGCCACCCTAAAAAAAAAAAAAAAATGCACCAAAAATCTGCAAAAAATAAAAGAAAAAAAGTGAAAAAAATAATTTACTTACCTCAAACCCTTGCTGCTAGGCAGTCTTCCTAATCTGCCTCTTCCTATTCCACGGCGTGTCCTGCTTCTTGGTGAGCCATTGCCTTCTGGGAACTGTGTGTGTTCCCAGAGAACCACGGGGCCATTCACAGAGTGCTGTGCCGCCCACGCATGCGCAGTAGGAAACTGGCAGTGAAGCCGCAAGGTTCCACTGCCTGTTTCCCTTAGTTAGGATGGCGGTGCCGGGACCCGAGAGCCGAGGGACGGGTCGGTCTCGGACGGCCGACATCGCGGGCACCCAGGACAGGTAAGTCTACTTATTTAAAGTCAGCAGCTACAGTGTTTATAGCTGCTGACTTTAAAACATTTTTTTTCACAGCCGGAACGCCGCTTTAAAGTGATTGTAAACAATCATCTTGCAAAACAGCCCATTCAGTTTAAAATAAAAATGAAGGCAAAACATTTTTGTATAGATATAAAAATATATTATAAATACCCTATTCCCTTTTTTATAAGTGATCACATTCTCTCTGTTCTCAGCTGCATAAGAGCTGGAGGGAGCAGCAGCACACTGATCTTCCAAGTGAATGGCTGTGCAGCGAGGGGGGGGGGGGTCAGGACAAGTCTGATCATTGGAGGAGAGCACACTGAGTTCCCAGCATAACTGGAGAACTATATCAATCAGTGTTACCTGATTAGACACAACTTAAAAAATGTGTTGGTGAATGATTATCAAATCAAATAAAATAAAATAAAATAAATAATAGTGAACTCTAATCACAATATAACAGTGCAAAAAATAATAATAATATAGTCCCGAACCAACTAGCCCCAGCTGGGCATGGAACTCAGACAGCCAACTCAATGGTATCCCAACGGTTCCTATGTGAACAAGTCAATCCATACTCTGATCCAACATCAGGTGCTTCTATCTGGATAGGTGGATAATTAGACTGATACTTCAACTTATAGAGCCATATATCTTGCAAACGGTCACCCAAAAATAGAAGGAGAGAAAATATATATATGGTGAAGTACTGCGGGATGTAAGAGCCAATCGCACTACAAACCGCTACTCACGCTTTCCCTGGTGACAGTCAGGCATAACAGGCATATCAGATGCTTCCACGATCGCCGCTTGGTAGCGTGCGCTCCACGAAGCCAGGAAGTTAAAAAGCGTCACTTGGTTGTTTGAAGGCCGGATGTGACGTCACATCCGGCCTTCAAACAACCAAGTGACGCTTTTTAACTTCCTGGCTTCGTGGAGCGCACGCTACCAAGCGGCGATCGTGGAAGCATCTGATATGCCTGTTATGCCTGACTGTCACCAGGGAAAGCGTGAGTAGCGGTTTGTAGTGCGATTGGCTCTTACATCCCGCAGTACTTCACCATATATATATTTTCTCTCCTTCTATTTTTGGGTGACCGTTTGCAAGATATATGGCTCTATAAGTTGAAGTATCAGTCTAATTATCCACCTATCCAGATAGAAGCACCTGATGTTGGATCAGAGTATGGATTGACTTGTTCACATAGGAACCGTTGGGATACCATTGAGTTGGCTGTCTGAGTTCCATGCCCAGCTGGGGCTAGTTGGTTCGGGACTATATTATTATTATTTTTTGCACTGTTATATTGTGATTAGAGTTCACTATTATTTATTTTATTTTATTTTATTTGATTTGATAATCATTCACCAACACATTTTTTAAGTTGTGTCTAATCAGGTAACACTGATTGATATATCACTCACATTGTGGTAACTAGTAGTTACATGTACAATATTTTTCAGCATTTAGCACGTTATTGTATGATTATCAGCGCTGTAACCATTTATTATTTTATCTAAAGTTTTACACTTTGCTACAGCAGCGATAGCATCTAGCATAACCAATTTTTGTTGCGAGCGCTGTTCCTTTTATTTATTATAACTGGAGAACTGACCATGGTGTGCTCTACTGCTTAGTGTGGTCAGTTTTTGAAAGGAAAGCAGAGGGACTGACAGGGACACCAGGGATTTCACATAATGGAAGCAACACAAAAAAAGCAGATATTTTCTCATGCAAGTATATGGTACAGCAGATACATATCAAGAATATTGAGTGTTGGGGTAACAAGCGTTTTAATGTGCTGGAGATTCAATAGTAAATAAGAGGAGATACTGCCAAAGTGAAGGAATTTCCAGTCGTGGACAATTATTACCCCAGTGCATACTCTGGTGACAGCTTAACAATTTTGCATTTCCCTTACTTTCTGTCTCTGGGGACATTGATCAAAAAGGAAATGGGGAGGGAGGGGGATCTTTCAAATGGACATACATACTTAACAATAACATATGACTTTAACAGAGGCTCTAATTATTCCCCACTGTATCAAACATAAAAAAAGTTTTAACTTTAGATACACTTTAATTCTTGTGATTTACTAACTTTACCATGCTGAATGCCAGCAGGTTTATCATACCACTTCTTATTGCTGACTCTCTGTGCATTCCCCTCCTGTAATATTAAAACTTTACTTTCCAGCCCATGTGTCTGGCACATGTTAAGATCATGGTAACATGTATACAGTAGAGTCTGACTTTCTCACAGTAATGGCATGACCACTATCAGCTTGATTTTGCTACATAAAGTCAGGTTTTACGTATTACGCATTTTTACTAGTAGTAGCATTTTTAAGATACAGTTTTGAACAAATCATTTAATACTATTTATTGTGAGTTTCAATCTACTGTGATCCCTGGAGTGGACAATAAATAATTCAGTTCTACTCTGTATAAAGATATATTATACAAACATAAATTCAACATCTTTAAACATTGCTATGCGCATTGTTTAATTGTTTACACAGCTAAGAGTAGTTTACAAAAAAAGCTTACCAGACTCTTGGAACCCAGAATCCTGGCTTCTTTTCATCTGGTTTCAATTTCAAGTTTAAATTTTTAGAGACACTGACATTAATCCTAAATATTCCATGGCATTTTTCCTAAGAAATAAGAATAAAGAAACAGACACATTGAATACAGCTGTAGCTTATGCTTTCAACTCAAAATGCAAATAGAATTCCCATTTTTAGAAATATAAAGAAACAATACTCTTCTACTGCATGCTACAGTATCTGTCTTTCTATTATCAAACATATGCTGTCACTTGTATAGAAATATATATATATATATACTAAAAAGTATCTTCCCCTTTCAGGTAGTAAATACAGGAGCTGCAATTGCGGTAAGTATGTCAGAGGTCATTTGAAGTCTGACAGTTGCGGATCTGTTAAAGTATATGTAAAATCAAATAGTTTTATAGGTTTTGGAAAGAACCTGAAAGAGTTAGACACTCTTTAAAGCTTTTTTAAAGCTTTTTTTGTGCACCTACAGGCAAGATTCACCCCTTTTTTGTTTTTTGGTGACCATTGTCAAGTGATGAGAGATCTGAAATTTTTGTCACCAAAACAAGAGGTGAGGGTACATTTTCCAATGGGGCACTTGTTCAGTGACAACTATATAAGATGAGAATTCTCTTTACTTTGAGTACAATTTGCCTCATTTTCTATAAAGAAATATATTTTGGCCCAAGCCACATCCGAAACATGATGTGACTTGAGCATGATCCACTGCAATATTGTAAGCATGTTGACTGGTTAAAGAAATAATATGTTTATTGGTGTTTTTGATACATTGTATGTATATTTACATTTTCTTTTTCTATATAATATTTAGTGTTGCTCTACTTTGCCATATCGGGTCCTAAAGAAGCTGTGTTATTGGCGAAACGTTGACCTAGCAGATCTGGTTTCCTGAAGGATATATTTCTACAAGTGCTGTTATATGTCTTGATACTATAGGGTCTTCCAGGACCTAAGTAGAGTGTATTTTGCAACATTTATCTGTGGATCCATTTTAGGCTGTTTTGGCTCTGTTTTTATGAATTTTGTAAAATAAAGACAATATTTTATATATTTTACGTCTCCTATGTTGAGTCTTTCAAGTCCAGCTAGTTAGGCAGGTTCTGGCATATATGGCCCTACAGCCTTTTTTGTATTGCCTCATTTTCTGTTGCATCCTCACAACAAGCAGTGAAGGGAAATCTCCCCAAAAGGACACAGACAATTAAAAAAAAATCTGAAAAAAGTTTTAATCATTGCTTACTTTATCCAAAACTAAAATGAAACATTTGGGTCCACTTGTCTGATCTCAAAGTTTTTATCATATCATTTGAGTGTGTGCTGTGTTAAGTCAGTTGACAGATCGAAATCGTCTTTGACTTCTGTGACCTCAGACCTCCTGGAGCTCCGGCTAAAGTGGCAGGCTCAGAAAAAGTAAAGTATAGTAAAGCTAAAAAAGAAAGATCTTTGATGAGGATGCCTGAACGGTTATAATCACTAAGAATATTCAGGTTTCTGCATAAAATAAATCTTGACAGGTAAAGGTTGGATTTTGTGTGAAAACACGGCTGCCTTCCTGCATCTACGGGTACTGTAACAACTAGCCAAAAACAACACTTTTTGACCCATCAGAGAAATGTTATCTACCAGTAATCAGTTCCTTATTAGTACATAGGCTTGTATGCCTAGTCATTTACTATATCAATTCCCCACTGGCTGAATCTGTTTCTTTTTTCCCCAACAGGCCCAAGGTATTAGGGCCCCTTTCACACTTAAAGGGCCTGAAAGTCCCGCGACTTTACCACGCACGTTTGACGCGACTTGAAGCAATGCCTGTGTAATCTTGAGATCTATGGACCTCAAGTCGGATCAAAGTCAGACCAAAGTAGTGCAGGGACTACTTTGAAGTCACTGCAATTTGAAGTCGCACAGATATGAACGATACTAATTAGAAATCATGGGGTACGACTTGTCATGTGACTTTGCAGTCCCGAGTCGCAGGACAAGTCGCACAAGTGTAAAGGGGCCTAAGAGTTTCTCCTCTGACCTATAAATTTTCCTGATGAATGTGATCAACAAGATCTTTGTAGTGATATAAATGCTGTAAGATTCAAACAGTGGTAGGATTTATTAGAGAAGGTGAGTAGAAGCTTGAAGAAAACAGGTGATTGAATTTAGGTAAAGGTACTAGAAAAAAGGTGAACTGCAGTTCTACTATATCATTGTACCTTCCTTTGTGAGTGGAAAATCTCTGACACTTTTCTTTTCTATAATACTCACCCGGGTATCAATAGTTGGATCATTGCATTTTGCAAGCTTCCCTGCAAATAGCTGGACACCAAAGCTGGCAAATACCAGCATCAGTGTAAGTAACAGAATAGACACCTGCAAACATAAGGAACATTTTTTTATTAAAGAAGTTAAAACTTGATGAAACTGCAAATGTTATATGGAATAAATTACAATACTAAAAAAGTTAAAATTTTTGATATCTTTTTGATATCTCAGCTTTCTTCCCCCCTGCCTCACTCTCTTTCATCCCCCCGGTCATGCTTTTCTGCTCCTCTTTCCTTTTTCCCACTTTCTCTTTCTTTTTCACTCACCTTCTTTTTTTTTCAATTCCCCCTCTCTTTTTTGCTTTCCCTCTCTCTCTTTTTCATTCACTCTCGCTCAATTTTTTAATGGACTCTCAATCTCCTTCCTTTCTTTTTGCTTCTCCTCTCTTTTTCGCTCTCCCTCTCTTTTTGTGTCCCCCCTCTCAATTTTTTCACTCCCTCCTCTATTTTTACTCCCCCTCTCTCCGTTGCTTTAAATATTGATTGCTTTAATATGTGATATGAGTCGGCAACCTGATATCACAAATTATTTCATAACAGAACAACAAAAATAGCATTTATTACAACACAAATGTGCTATCCAAATAATCAACATATACCTCTAAGTAGACTACTATAGACGTATCATTCAGTTATGCAAAAGCACTGTGACTGCCTAAATAAAACACTTGATGTAACGGTAGTCCCATTTTATAAACAAACTCATGGTAAATTGTTTTAACATACCAAAAATATTTCCTTGAATCCGCTAAAGAGCTCACGTACAACTTTTCTCATTTGGGGGACCAGCTTGAATATGCGGAGAGGTCTCAGGCATCGCAGTACCATTAAAAGCTGCGTTCCAGACTTTGCAGGAACATTGTATGGCATCCAGCAAAGAAAGATCAAGCTGACCTTAACATTCAAAAATATATAATGAGTAATAAACTCTAAGAACAATGCTACGCCTTGTCTGATGGTTTAGGTTATTATTTTAAAATGTCTGTTTTTCAGTATGAGGATTATAAGCCAGATGAGAAAACATATTGCAAACTTTCTATTTTGTACTTGTTTACTCTTGTGCTCATGAATTGAATGCTACATATTTCACAATGTCAAGCAATAAAAGGGTGAAAGCTACTGCAGAAAATTGAGGCAAATGTTACATTCTTTAATGGCAAATAAACATAAAAAGCATGCTGGCTTTTACAACGTATAAAGCAAGAACTGGTAGAAATGTAAAGGAATGTTAAGACTAACAACATTAGAACTAAATCTTTACAATGAGAAAAAGTTTATTAAAGACATAGATCAGGGGTCAGCAACCCGCGGCCCACTACCGCTAGATGTCCAGCCCGTCAGTGCCCATGATTAATTCACGGGCACCCGGCCCACAGACATTTTCGCCGCTGTCCTCTTCATTGGACAGCAGCGAGCGGTGGTATCACAAGGCTGGGTGGAGGTGGGAACCGCTGGAGTTAACTTTTTACATTACACAGTAGGTGATTGGTTGCCAGGCGATCCTAGCAACTAATCACCAGCCTGTTAATGTGAAAAGTTAAGCAGCAGTTTCCGCTCCCAACCAGCCCTATGATAGTGATCTCTGCTCTGCTTGCTGTACACCTGTGTAAGGTAGAAGAATTCTACCTACACAGTGTGTGTGTTTGTGTGGGGGGGTGGAGGGGGACAGAGGACACTATGGCGCGGATAGAGGACACTATGGTGGGGACAGAGGACCCTATGGGGGGTACAGAGGACACTATGGTGGGGACAGAGGACACTACAGTGGGGGGGTGCAGGAGACAGAGGACACTGCTTTGGGGGCACAGGAAACTTGCTATGGCGAGGGGAGCAGAGGACACTATGGGAGTGATGTGAAGGGGACAGAGGACACTGCTATTGGGTACAGAAAACACTGCAATGGGGGGAACCTATTGGGGACCCCATCACCCCGGAGGACAGGGACCCCATCACACCTGGGGACAGGGATTCCTGGCAGGGCTGGCGTCAGCCAGGATGGGGTAGTAAAATACGAATCCCCAGCCACGTGCTCCCTCAGGATGAACAGGCTTTGTAGTAGTGAAGCACCTTAAAGTGAGGTAAACCTGGTCTGTTATTATTACTATGTTAGGATTATTATTATCTTCATTTATTAGCAGGTGAATGTGGCCCTTCATGCATTCACATACATTGAATCCGGCCCTTAAGTGGAAAAAGGTTGCTGACCTCAGACATATATAGACATGGTAATAAGCATAAGATATCTAGAACAACATTATATTCTATATATTTTGTTTTTTTTTGTTTCTAGGAAAGTAGTGTTTCAAAGCTGGGAAATTCAAACTGAACATGTGAAGAAAATTTATAAACATAAGACTTCATTTAGTGGAACACAGTAGATCCTGATAAACTGGAAGCTAAAGCTATATGCAAGTCCAAATGTACAGCAAACCTCATTAAAGTTGTGCTTATTCCTACCCCCTATCAGCACCCTTTGTGAGCTTCTCTGTTGGCAAATGAAGCAAGCAGACTAATGATTCATTAGGGATTCTTTGCAAATGAAAGGGGTTCGGTAAAAACCTGATTTTGAAAAAGTTTGAGATTTGACCAGTACAGAACATGAGGGGAAATCAGAATGTTACAGTTGTCAAAGGGACAGGTAAGGGGAAACATTTTTAGGAAGACACTAGTTCAAGTGACAACTCTCTAATGTGGGATTTGCTCTGACTTTGAAGAGATTTGCTATTCTGAGTTTAAGAGCTGTATGCGTCTCAAGATTCTTTATTTTCAACACTTCTGGGAGTGTCAAATGCATCCCTTGCTGTGTGCAGTGATTCCTTCTGTAGACCCCTATGTTACTACCTTCATCAAAGTAGGAGGCGGCAGGAGGAATTGCATTGCACAGCAGGGCCGTAGATGATTTTTTTTCCTGGGGAGGGTTCAGGTCTTTCACACTTAAAGGCATCATTTACACTTTTATGTTGGGGGAGGTACGGTAAAAACATGTGACAGCAGAATGGGGCCATGAGGCTTTGCAATGCAGCGCATCAAAAATTATCCCCATTCAACTCAATAGAATGCAATGCACGCAGTTGTGGTGCGGTAGTGTACTCATTAGTACAGCAAGCTCCTCCTAAGCTCCCTAGTTTTTTTTTTTTCGTTCAGCCCGCTGGGTTGAACTAAAAAAAACTTACCGTGTGAGCCAGGCTTTAGATCTCATTCATATTCTAAATGCCCATGAAAGGGCAAATGTACCATGAATACCTATAGCCAGGATCCCAAATGTTCCAATTTTTTTCAGCTGCTTAGCCTGTTCACCTGAATGAGGGACTGAAAAGAGCCACTGCTGTTAAAACGGGGGTTCACCCACACCGCCAAAAAAAAAAATATTAAAAGCCAGCAGCTACAAATACTACAGCTGCTGACTTTTAATACATTGCCACTTACCTGTCCCGGGGTCCAGCGATGTCGGCAGGGGACGCCAAGAACCCGCTCGGTTCTCGGCATCTGCCACCGCCATCCTAGTTGAGGGAATCAGGGAGTGAAGCGTTGTGGCTTCACTTCCCGGTTCCCTACTGTGCATGCGCGAGTCGCCCTGCGCGTTCCTAGTGGTCCCCGCTCTCTGCTGGGAGCTGTGTGTTCCCAGCAGACAGCGCGATCGGGACAGGAAGAAGCATAGACTCCCATGGGAGTCTATGCCGGAAGTGGGTGCAAATACCTGTCTTTCACAGGTATCTGCACCCCCCTCCCCCCTGAAAGGTGCCAAATGTGACACCGGAGGGGGGGAGGGTTCCGAAAAGCGGAAGTTCCATTTTTGTGTGGAACTCCGCTTTAATATGTATCTGCACATCCATGGTCTCCATGTTTAATCTACGGCGAACAAAGAAAAACATGTTGGGGTGTGGCCTGGCGGGAACCTGGGCTGAGGCAATCTCTCCCTTCACTACTACATTACCACAGGACTTTGTGGATGTGCGGAACCAGGGATTTTTCTTCTCACTTCCCTTCAGTGACTACAGGAGCTGGGATGAGCTCCATCCCTTGCCGACACTCCTGAAGCACATTCGGTATCATCTACATTACTTCCCACATTGATTGAGCCTGAGCGACACACTAACAAACCGTGGAAAACAAAAGAGAAAAGCGCCTCTGAGTGCAAGTATTTATTGAGAGCACATAACAAGTAATCCACACTTACATCGAAGTAACGGATGACAAGCCTTGGGGAGGGGAAGCTCCTGGGTCAGTACATGACAAAGGAGCATGCATGCTCAGTGTGAGCCTCGCGCATGCTCTGAAACGCGTTGTGGATCTCCTACACTCCGGTGGCGTCACAGGCCAGTGAGCGGCTTCTCAGCTGTTCATCCTTCGGCGAGTTCAGCTGGCCGGTTCCCACTTGAGCGACCGCGGCTGCCTCAATCCTACTTGTGGAATGCCGACTTATGCTATGGCTGTCATGTACGGACCCAGGAGCTTCCCCTTCCCGAGGCTTGTCATCCGTTACTTCGATGTAAGTGTAGATTACTTGTTATGTGCTCTCAATAAATACTTGCACTCAGGGGCGCTTTTCTCTTTTGTTTTTCTCTGGCTTCTACAATAGAACTGACTTCGTCTACCTGAAAATTTTTCCCCTCAGCGCTGGTTATACTTCAGAGCCGCTATCTCCTCCCAGCTATACACATAAACTTGTTATGGACTTTTTTAAATCTAATTTTAATACCATTATCATTATTTCCATTATTTTTGCTTTTATTGCCATATTTATTTATTTATCTATTATTGTCCCCAGTAATTTGTTATCTCATGTCCTGTGCGCTGAGATATATATATATATATATATATATATATATATATATATATATATATATATATATATATATATATATATATATATATATTCCACTAACAAACCGTGGGTCACAGTGGTTAGGGACAAATTTCTGACCCTGGATGCAGAGAGATTTTATCCTGCGGGTAACCACTGGATGTGCAGATACAAGTGGATACATGTTTACAGCAGCAGACAGCTTGGCTCTTTTCAGCCCATCACTTAGGTGTACAGGCTGAGCAGATATTAGAACATCTGAGATCCCGGGTGCAGGTATTTGCAGTATACTTGCTACACCATGGTCATGTAGGATGTATGAATGAGACCCAAAACTGGATCTTAGCTAACCTTACTGTGCAAGTTGAGCAGGTGCAAGGGGCAACATATTGTGGTAGGCAGTAAATTCAGTGATTTATTTAAACCTTAAAAAACTGTGTCCTAAGAAATTTTATGAAATGTTTTAAGAGATGAAAAACAAAAAATATGCAGTGCCTACCACAGGATGGTGCCCTTTGCACCTGGTCAATATGGTCAGCTTTTGTTCAGTCTTAATGTAGTAAACCCAGCTTTTGAACTTGAACCTACAAGTAAGCCTATAATAAAGCTTACCTGTAGGTACAGTGAATATCTCCTAAACATGTGGTGTTTAGGAGATATTCACATGGAAAGCATCTGGTGATGTCACCGGTGCATGCGCTCTGAAGGGACAGCATACCACTTAGTTGTACTTCTCCTGGGGAGGAGTGCAGTTCGATCTGCACTTTTTTGACACATTTTTAGCTGACAGCCAGCTATAGACCGCTGTCACCTGGACCAGTAGCTCGCTCAGCCTTTCAGTGAGCTGCAGAGGCCCTGAGCCAGCCGCTCCTGTCCCCTCCACAGCCTAGCATTCCATTGAGCTTGGGGGAGGGGGGTCAGAGCCAGGGACTGACAGTCACCTCTCTTTGCTCACTGAAGGCAGAGAACTGAGTGATCAGCGGTCTTTAATCGCTCTGTTGTTGGTCTTAGAAGCACCTGGGGACAGATGCAACATTGGATCGATGCTCCATCCACCTAGGTAAGTATAATTGAAAAAAAAAACATCTAAAGGAAAATCCCCCTCTCCCTCCTAAGAACCCTCCATCCCCAAGCAAAGATTCCCACTGTAAAATATCTCCCTCCCTCAAATATCCCCCCAAAAATTAAACACCCCCTGTCTCTAAATGGACCCCCCAAAGCAAAAATATCTCCCTCAGTCAACACCCACTCCCCCAGCAAAGATTCCTAATTATGAAGAAAATCTCTTTTCATCCAATCAAACTCTCTACCAGAAGCAAATCCCTGCCATTAACCACCTTCTGTAAACCTCTATACAAGAAACTCCCCCCTTCTCCAAAAGCAAACCCACCCCCCCTTTCCTTAACCCCCCACCAAAAGAAACTCCCCCAGGCTGGAATTCTCACTTCCTCCTTCCCAAAACAGAAAATTGATGCCGCCCCACTTACAAGACCTCAGATTCAGCACGACACAGAAGTAGGAAAACTTCTGCATCCCCAGTCTCCCTTCGGCTGTGTCATATGATACCGCGAGGAGGAGTCTAGGTGTTCCCTCAACTGTGCACTGTCAATTGCCAGCATCTGAGACCTCGCAGTAATTTCATGTTTTTTTTTTAGCCAAGTGACATAGTTAAGTTGGAGCAAAGGTCCATTTACATTTTCAAAGGACTTATTTCCCTTATAATATGGTTTCTTTAAATATGCTTCTGTCATCCTGGCTGAGGACCACCCTGCTTGTGACTGGGTAAAGAAGGAGCAGCAAAACACTTAGGGGATCAACTCCATGTTCTCCCCACCAGTCAGCTTCTTGTACATTGTACAATGTAGTAAAGCCTGACTGGCTTGTAGTGTTAATTTTTTCTTTCCCACTCTAAATCCTGATCTTCAGGGAACCACTGTACAAAAGGCTAATGTTAGGCTAAATAGGAATATTTTATATATTTTCTATCTGCCTACCCTTTGTGAATAAATCATACATAATTAAGCGCTAAGTAACAGAGAGTCTAGTAAGGTCTAAACATGTGTCTACTATATTAGAGCAAGATATATTTAGCTTTAATAAATACTTCAATTGCACCTGTACTGTATATACAACTGCCTTGTAATTATTTATTCACTTGACTTCCGGAAGATTTACCCCCCTTCATGACATTCCCATTTTTTGGGATACGGCACTGCACTATTTTAACTGACAATTGCGTGGTTGCACGACACTGTACCTAAATAAATTTTAAGTGTATATTAATTTGTTTACGCAAATGTTATAGCATCTACAAACTATGGGATATATTTATGAAGTTTTTGTTGTTTTTTTTCATACTATTAATGGCGGTGATCAGCGACTTGTAGCGGGACTGAGATTTTACGGCGGACAGTCACTAACTGACACTTTTGACACTAATACAGTGATCAGTGCTCAAAAAAAGTACTGTCACTGTACTAATGACACTGGCTGGGAAGGAGTTAAACATCAGGAGCGATCAGAGGGTTAAATGTGTGCCTAACCAGTGTTTTTTTGTACACAGTGTGCTGCTTTCACTAGAGGAAGTAATGGATTCTAGCCCCTGCTTTGCAGAGACACATAATTAATTCCTTTCCTCCTGTCAGAACTGAGATATGCCTTGTTTCCATAGACATATCTCAGTTCTTTGTGTTTTATTGACGATCACCGAGTGCATTGAGTCCCCCACACACTCAGATCGGCTTCTGCTGTAAATGATCACAGCAGAAGGGACACGCTGATGGCATGTGTTTGCCCCCTACAAATGGAAATGCAGAATCACATAAAAATACATGATCTTGCGCACAGCTGCCACCCTGTAGCAGTAAAAGTGCTATAGGGTCAGAAAGTGGTTATGACAGATACCTAAGCAATATGTTGACTATAATGTCAAATTGAAAAGCTTTGGGCTACATGATCTCTGCTGAAGGGGGGGGTCAACCAATATGAATACCAATTGCCCCTTTTATCAGAAATCACATCACCAACACTTTTGATTATGTGAGCAGCATTGGACGGAGCATGAAGGAGCAATTATTTTAGGAACATCAAGTATTTTAGTTTTTTTATTTTTGCTCTTTCACTTGAATCACACGCTTATAATGTAAAACAGATTTTCCATAGGCCTGGATAAATATTTCTGTATCATTCATCGATACTCATGGTAATTTCCTCATTTAAAATATACTTTGTGATATGCTGTATTATACAGTATGTATTAACCTAGAACAGAAAGGTATTAACTTACAAGATATATGAATATGTCCATCACTCCTCCAAAATCCCTTATAACAGCTGTGGGAGTAAAAAATAAGCCATCTGCCATAATCTTCAAGTTCAGTTCAATGCTCATGAATATGACAAAAACATACTCCGCAATCTGAGAAAGAAGAAAGACACGATTAACAAAGTGGATATTAAGCAAAGGAAATGAAGTAAATTTTTAAAAAAGTTTTACCTGCAAAGTCGGTGTGTGCATTACTCTCCTAAAAGGGGATTCAAACATCATGGATATACAGGAACATATGGTAACAACGATCATGACCCAGTCAAGGTAGGTCACCAATCCCAATAGGTCACTGTCAAAAACCAGAAACTGGTTAGCACAAATCTCAACCCCCAACCCCCCGTTCTTTATTTATCATATTTTTTTAAGGTCAGTCTAAGAAAATTTCATTATATTTCATTACAAGGAAATTAGGCATGTCTTCCATACTAAACTGAACAGTCACAAATATCTAGTTATTGGTTTTAGGATGGGTATATTTGGTATAAAAAGCTCAGGTTGTGTTATATTGCTATTGCCTCTCATTACATACATACTTAGGGTTTAATGGGACCTTGGACACTGAAAATCACAGCATTTATACTATGGGTATTGATAGCTCAAAGATAGTCAGAAATTCTAGGTACAAATATGATAATGTTTAAAGAGTAGCTCCACTTTTGTTGAGAAAACACATTCCCTTCTGGGTGATCTATGTACATTGCAGTGATTTTAACAAAGTTTGTTGTAGATTCCTACCTTTTGTTATTCTGAAGAAATCCCTGTGTGTTTGTCTGTGTCCATGCAGTAAGTGAATCTAATGGGAGTGGTTCCTTAATTAGACGTGATTTACTATTGAAAGTATCTCACCAAAAATGAAATTTTTGTTGCAGGGGATGCCAAATATTCTACTTGTATCTTAGTGCTGACTTCTGGAAAAATCAGTGAGCCAATCACACAAGCAGGAAATTATGTTTTTGGGGGCGTTCTGTACACATTCTATGTACAGAACACCTCCAGGTAGCCATAATACATTGCATTTTACAGAAAATTACAGAGCTGCAGATTGAAAAGAAAAGGTAATTTTTAATAACATTCAATTACAATATGACTTAAGTCCCAATTGTATATGCTATATTATTTTTTTTCTTTACTCGCTATTTTTTTCCCTTGGAAGTGGAGTTACCCTTTAACTGGGGAAAATGGTAGTTATGGTTAATTGCTTACTTTATAAAAAATATACTTTTAACTGTTGATGTGCTATTTCCTGTGGCCTGCCAGGTTGCGTGCTCTGATAAGGGTCTGGTATGGATTTTTGGAGGGACCCTCACGCCATTTTTTAAAAAATTTTGGGGCAGGGTTCCCCTTAAAATCCATACCAGACCTGAAGGGTTTGGTATGGATTTTGAGGGGGACCCCCACGCCATTTTTTTTTTACATTTTGGTGCAGGGTTCCCCTTAATATCCATACCAGACCTGAAGGGCCTGTTATGGAATTTGGGGGGGACCCCCACGCAATTTTTTTTTAAATTTTGGTTCGGGGTTCCCCTTAATATTCATACCAGACCCGAAGGGCCTTGTAATGGACTGTGGGGGAATCCCTTGCAGTTTTTTTTAATGGCTTTTATGTGTATTGCCGGGACCAACAATTCATTATAGCCGCGAGTAGTTTTAAATGACTTTTTTTCCTTTAGAAATGTCATTTTGTGCAGGAACTGTTGTAAACACGGGAAACATGCGCCACTTTACAGGCATACTATAGACACCCCCCAGGCATGAAATTTAAAGGGATATTACACTTTTATTGTTTCACTTTAAGCATTATTAAAATCACTGCTCCTGAAAAAACGGCCGTTTTTAAAACTTTTTTTTTGCATTGATACATGTCCCCTGGGGCAGGACCCAGGCCCCCAAACATTTTTTATGACAATAACTTGCATATAAGCTTTTAAAATTAGCACATTTGATTTTTCATGTTCGTGTCCCATAGACTTTAACGGTGTTTGCATGTTCGAACAAATTTTTTGCCTGTTCGCATGTTCTGCTGCGAACCGAACCGGGGGGTGTTTGGCTCATCCCTATTAGGGAGGTATTAAACATTATAAATATTAGGTGAGGGCAATGTGGTTCTTGTACAATAAACCTAAGACTGTGTAGACAGGTCCTCCAGGTTAGCCTTGAGATATACTGTATATGTTCCTCTGATTATGCAATGTGCTATGAAATACAATAACACAAATTGCCATTTTCATATGTCCTAAAATCATATGAAACAGCCTTAGAGTGGAGATTGTAAAAATTAAGACAACAAAATTCATGCTCAAAATGAATTGGTAGTTAGTAATTAGATCTTGACCTGATTATATAACATGAGATTTGTGCACAACTTTGCCATATGAACACATTCCCATCATGTGGTCTTATCAGAGTAATACACAGTAAAGAACCTGCCAGGGTTCTTTCTGTTATGGTGTGACTCATTAATTATATTTCTAAAGTAACATCAAATGCTCTTGCCTGATAGGAATTCCTCTGACATGGAAAGAATCCAGACAATTTCAGGCCATTACATGGATTAGGGCCACATAAGGAGAGAAATCTGCTACAAAGTAATACATCTTTACAGCAACATAATCTGTGCCCTTTATGGAATACTGACAGATTACAGATGTAGAAATGTGTATAAAAGACCATTATAGGATTTGTTATTAAGAGGGGATGAAAAGGAAGATCCGTAGTGATGGACTGAACAGACTACAAAAGAAGATAAGGAAAAATAAAAGGATAATGAGTATCATTCAGGTGGAACTGAGCAATAAGCCACAAACACAGAAGAAAAAAAAAACATTGAAAGGATGAGATATGGTCTGCTTACAATATTGGACATTTGTTTATACCATGGGCTTCTTTTTATACAGCTAATTATTTATCCAAAAATGAATGAACATAAAAGGATTAAAGTGTTACTAAACCCAGATCCCTGCATTCACTATATCTGGTCTCTCGCAGTACACAAAACATGGAAATGCAATTATTTTAGTAAATATAAACTGCTAAATACCTTTTCTCTTCAGCAGTAAATAGCAGTCTTGTGACTTCTATCAGTGTCCGGCTGAGCACTGGTAAAGCTTGTAGGAGGAGTTTTCATTCTCCTCTGACTGTCCTATGAGGCTACATGACCCCTGACCCTCTGTCTAGACTGTGCTGATTGGCCCTGTGTTGATCTCTAGCAATACATACCTAACTGAGCATGAGTAGAGTACCCCCAAGGCTGTGTGTTATCAGCAGTTTGATTGGAGACAGTAAAACAAGGGGAGGATCAGAGAAGATAGGTCAAACAGCCTGTTTACGCAATGCAGAGGATTAACCCCTTAGGTTCCACGGTGAGTATACTAAGCATGCTTTTACTGCAGATAGACTGATTTTACTGTTGTTGGTTTAGTAACACTTTTAAGTCTACCTTTTTTACAGTCAATTCACATTAGAAAACATGTAATAACAAGCTACACTCAGAAAACATATTTTAATTGGAATGCCAGACTTTGGGTGTTGGAGGGGAAGCTTAGAAATGCTGTCAATTTTTTCTGAGCATCTATATCCCACACTGGGTAGATCCACCCCCTCCAAATGTAACAGTAAATCCAGAATTTTCTAGTGGTGACACCTTTTCTGTTGACAACCGTAGGATTCCCCTTGACTTTGAAGAATTTTTTGGGATTCATACTGGGAAGATGTTGGGCAGCAAATAGTGGGAAACCACCCCAGTGAATGCACAGTGAAGCAATAAAACAGCAATAAAATGTGACAGTGGTTCTAACTTTTTGCCAATTTATCCAAAGAAAAACCTTTTGTACTTAAGCTTTACTTTGAATTATAACGATAGTGTATAGTTCAAAATACTCTATAATTGTAAAAATGTTCAAGAACACATGGTGACACCTTTGATAAAATGTTGTTTCTAAGAGAGTACACCAGCTACTAGTTTGGTATCTGATGTGCACTCACCAGCTGATTGGCAATTTTAAATAGTGTAGTCATACTTCAAAAGCTAGCCACACCCCAGTCTCAAACTTCAAATGTGGATAGATCTAGGTTAAGATCTAGCTTTGTTTGGGGATATTATATGTGGCACCCCCTAGCGTTGCTAGAGTTAGGTTTTTGTACAGAGTGGGTAATTTCTCAGGCTTGGAAGGGACCCCCCTACAAGACACAGAGAAGGATCCTGACCAGGAGGCCTGGGAACAAGAAGAGGACAGAAGGAGAACATTGCTGTCCAAATCTCCAGGGAAAAAGTCAACCAGGGGGACTGGTGAGTGTTACAGTCAGAGGACTAAGAGGCATGCCTGAAGGGACTGGGTTCAAGCAGTCTGGGATGGATGCAGAGTCAGTCTGGGAGGACTGTGGAGTTTTAGCCAGGAGGGCTAGTGAAAGGGGCAGCTGCAGCCAGGCGGGGTGGCAGTGCCTGAAGAGGTGGTACTGGGATCAGTAACCACAGGAATAGGACAGCTAAGCTTTGGGACTTCTTTTCTGCTACACTACAATAGGGGCCCGCAGTCCCTGCCTGCAAAGGGCATCTTCTACAGATCTAACCGGATCTTGGTTGGATCATCTTTTCAGTGCTATCTGGTCCTGGGAGATGTAGTTCTACAAGCAAGATTCTGCTGGAGGTAGAAGACGAGAAGTGTATATATGGACCTTATATAATTGTGTCCCTGACAAATTCTTTCTGTACTGATCAAGTAGGCATCCCACATAACCCTATCCCCTATCCAAGTTCAACTCCCCTAATAAAATACAAAAACAAAGCTGCAAGGACTGATTCCTGACTCCAGCGTGTGTGGTAAATTTGTGTGCCTGGCTGTGCAGGGTGGGAGATACCCATATTCACCTCACCAGCAGCTCCTACGGGGGTAGCACTATATATGCTTCCTGGTTGTGAGTTGAAAGTGGGTATCAGAATGTTATACAAATTCACCCAAGTCTGTAACATGTTACAGCTAAGAGGACACAAAGGACTCATCTCTACATAATAAAAGTTCTATACATTTCTTTCTATTCCCTGCACATTTTATATGCAATTTTATCTGTGTTGTTCTTATTATGTTATGGCATATCCTGCTTAATTGTTGTTCTTATTGTTCTTATTGTTTCTCTTGAAATTCATTCATTTTATATGTTAAGGTCATATGACTTCCACCCAGCATGGGAGAGCTCCCGCTTGGCCATCATTTTACAATAGTGGGGGTGGGAAGTTTCATTTAGGCTACCATAATAATTCTTAGACAACTGTTTTTTTTTTATATAGATCAGCATAATACTGAGCAACATACAGGCTCAGTGTTATTTATGTCTTTTAATTTGACAATAATCATATCAAATACAGTTGTGCTACTGACCCAATTTACAGACACAGCAATTAAGAACTAATATTGAAAGGAATCCCCTTCTAAAGAAAGCAAATAGAAAGTTTTTTTCTGAAATGATTAATGTTCTTTAAAACACTCCCAACACCTCTGCTAAATACAACTAAAATGTATATATTGCTACATGGTAAAGAGACAAATTTGTTAAATTTTAAAGCCAGTCATGTTAAAACTAGGTACATTATATAATTGCTAAGTGCAACAGTTGGTTATTTTTCTACTGAAAAAAAAACAAAAAAACATTGATAAATGTGAAGACAGTAAAGGCATGTACATTTGGTTGGTCTCTGGTCCAACTATCAGTGCTGCATTCCTTCTTTGCTATGGTGCATTGCAAACCAAAATAAGCTGCTTTAGTGTACTACGTGAATATATACAGTATATATATATATATATATATATATATATATATATATATATATATATATATATATATACATATACATATACACACACATTTGTATGAAAAAGTATTTGCCCCCTTCCTGATATTCATTTTTTTGCATATTTCTCACACTTAAATGATTCAGATCATGAAACAAATTTTAATAATACACAAAGATAACCCGAGTAAATCCAAAATGCAGTTTTTAAAGTATTATTTCACTTATTAAGGGAAAAAAGCTATTCAAACCTGCCTGGCCCTATGTAAAAAAGTAATCGCCCCCATCCCATCCTGAATCATGAATGAACTGTGATTAACCACAATTTTTTGGAAACCTGAGTTACATTTCACTTGCCGCACCCAGGCCTGATTACTGCCAGACCTGTTGAATCAAGAAATCACATAAATAGAAGCTGTCTGACAAAGTGAAGCATGCTAACAGATCACAAAAAGCCACACATCATGCCACAATCTAAAAAAATCAAGAACAGATTAGAAACAAATTAATGTTCATGTATCGGTCTAGGAAGGGTTTCAAAGCCATTTCTAAGGCTTTGGATCTACAATTAACCATGGGGAGAGCCATTATCCACAAATAGAGATAATTTTGAACAGTGGTGAACCTTCCCAGGAGTGGCCGGCCTACAAAAATGACTCCAAGAGCATAATGACGACTCATCTAGGAGGTCATAAAAGAACCCAGAACAACATCTAAAGAACTGCAGGCCTCATTTGCCTTAGGTAAGGTTAGTGTTCATGATTCAACAATAAGAAAGAGACTGGGCAAAAATGGTATCCATGGGAGAGTTCCAAGGCCAAAGCCACTGCTGACCAAAAAGAACACAAAGGCCCATCTCACATTTACCAAAAAAATCTTGATTATCCCCCAGACTTTTAGGCAAATATTCTGTGGACTGATGAGACAAAAATTTAACTTTTTTGGAAGGTGTGCGTTCCGTTACATCTGGCATAAAACTACCGTATATACTCGAGTATAAGTCGAATTTTTCAGCACATTTTTTTGTGCTGAAAGTGCCCCCCTCGACTTATACTCGAGTCAAGCACTTTTCTGCAGCAAAAAATGTCATTTTCCAAACCGACTTTGGGGCCCCGTATCTCAGGGCCACTTGGTGCTAGGAACCCCAAATTTGGTATGCAAACCCAGTGGATCTGGTACCACAACATATCCAAAGATGAAGTTCCTAGCACTAAGTGGCCCCGAGATACGGGGCCCCAAAATCGGTTCAGAAAATGTCATTCTCTGCTGAAGAAAAGTGCTTGACATTTTCTGAACCGACTTTGGGGCCCCATATCTCAGGGCCACTTGGTGCTAGGAACTCCAAATTTGGTGTGCAAACCAACTGGAACTGGTACCATAACATATCCAAAGCTGGGGTTCCTAGCACTAAGTGGCCCTGAGATACGGGGCCCCAAACCGATTCGGAAAATGTCATTTTCTGCTGCAGAAAAGTGCTTGACATTTTCTGAACTGATTTTTGGGGCCCTGTATCTCGGGGCCACTTAGTGCTAGGAACCCCAGCTTTGGAAATTTTATGGTGCTAGTTCCACTGGGTTTGCACACCAAATTTGGGGTTCCTAGCTCTAAGTGGCCCCGAGATACAGGGCCCCAAATTTGGTCAACTGTGTCCATCTGCAGCAATGTCATTTCAGGACCCTTTGGGTTCAGAGACCCCAAATTTTGGCTGCAGCTAGGGGGCATCTAGGAACCCTTAACTACCGAGTTTGAAGTTCAGGGGACCTATGGCTGCAAATGGGCACAGTGATGCTGCAAATGGGCATTGTTGACTCTCTTTTCCACTTACAGTAGCTGTGCATTTCTCACCCTCGTCTTATACTCGGGTCAATAAGTTTTTCCCATTTTTTTTGTAGTAAATTAGGGCCTCGACTTATACTCGGAACGACTTATACTCGAGTATATACGGTAATACAGCAATTCATATCAAGAAAATCATACCAACAGATGGTCTGGGACTGCTTTGCAGCGTCAGGACCTGGACGATTTACCATAATTGATGGTACCATGAATTCTGAGCTCTACCAGAAAATCCTAAAGGAGAATGTCCGGCCATCAGTTCGTTACCTTAAGCTCAAGTGCACTTGGGTTATGCAGCAGGACAATGATCCGAAACACAACAGCAAGTCCACCTCCAAATGGTTCAAACAAAGCAAAATTTAGTTTTTGGATTGGCCTAGTGAAAGCCCGGTCTTAAATTCAATTGAGATGCTATATCATGACCTTACAAAGGCTGGAAAACCCTCCAATGTGGCTGAATTAAAACAATTCTGTAAAGAAGAGTGGGCCAAAATTGCTCCACAGCAATGTGAAAGACTCCTTGCGAGTTATTGCAAACACTTGATTGCAGTTGTTGCCTCCAAGGGTGGCACAACGAGTTATTAGGTTTTGGGGGAAACTACTTTTTCACATAAAGCCAGGCAGGTTTGGGCAGCTTTTTTGTCTTAATAAATGAAATCATCATTTAAAAACTGCATTTTGTATTTACTCGGGTTATTTTTGTGTAATAATACATTTTTTTGATTATCTGAGTCATTTAAGTGTGACAAATATGCAAAAAAAAAAAAAGAAAAGGGGCAAGATACTTTTTCACACAACTGTGTGTTTGTGTTTGTGTGATACCTAAACACAAAAACAAACAAAAGAAAAACATTGCCATGTTTATAAAAAATCCAGACCCAGGGAATATAATAAAATCTTATACAAACACACAGTGGCTACTTTATTAGGTACATCTGTGCACTAGCTAAACAGGGAATTGCATGGCTGCAATGTGTGTAATCTAAGCTGATTTGACCATGACAAAAGTTGTTCATTCCAGATGTGATAGTTGCAGCATCTCAGAAACTGATGGCAGCCTGGGAATTTTATGTAATACAATTTCTAGATTTTACAGAAAATGTGAAAAAAAAACACCTTGTTAATGGGATATGTTACAGGAAAATCAAGCTGACAGAAAGAGCTTAAATAATCAGTTTGTGGTAGAATCAGAATTTGGCCTGCAATGGGGCTAATATATTAAAGGATTGGAGATTGTTAATTTAGCAAAGAGAATGTTCATAAATAAGATGATATGTGTTCACTTTGAATACCCAAATGTGTGCAAGAGAAAAAAACAGGCATCTTGCTATTGCACAACTAATTTTTAAAGCAATTACAGCTTTACAGTATTACACTAACATTCACTTTGCAAAGTGAACATACACTTTGCTAAATTAAGTAAATCATCCCAATAGCAATAATCCATGGATCTATCCGATCCTCTGTCAATTCTGGGTGGTGACAGATATTAGAACCTTAAAATTAATCAAGCATAGTTTGAATTCTACATAAGTGTTGTAGGTGACTGCATGCACCCTCTAATGGGTGCTAGATAAATGCATACTAATGTGTGTATATATATTCATGTATCCCAAATTTACTTACTATAGCTGGTGGTATTTGGTATTTTTTACTGCTCCGGTAATAGGGTCCGTTTTAGAGCTGTAAAACAGGAAATGTGGCAAAATTTGTAAAAATAAAATCCTTGCCAAAATATACAACCCATAAATAACCTTTATGACTAATTCACTGAGCAATTTTTCTAAGATTGCTAAAACAGGATGAAAGACAAATGAACAATATTTCTTGAGTAATAATGTTTTCTTTGGCTAATTTAGAAGCGAGTTCAGGACTGATGCCAGATCTCTACTGTGCATCATGGACAAATTGCATAATACTGTGGATCAGGTAACCATATTTGAATTTGGACATGACTAAGTTCTCATGGGGCTAAGCAGGAATGTTTTAAGAGACAGTTTAAGCACTAGAAATGCTGAACAATAAATGATAAACAACAATAAACATTTCTTTTTTTTTAAATGACTAGTCTGTTTTCAACAGTATAGCAAGAAAAATGGCCAATATTTCAAGTTCTAAAAAATCAAACCATCCTGCGGAATACGTGTTGTATCAGAGATTTAAAAAAAAGGTCAAAAGAGAGCCTTTTATATCTTCCAACCTTATTCAGCTTATACTTGACACAATGAGGGCCATTTTTGAAGCAAATTGGCTAGATTAGACAAAAATTAGGATAGCTGTCAGTCAGCAAAGTCTATGTAACCCATTGGAGAGATTTTGTTCACTTCACATCTTGCTGTTTTAAGTTTTGGTGGTGTTTTACTGTGCCTTTCTTTTAGACTCACACGTAATAATCAACGCATCAGTAGAGGCATAATCAACCTATTCCTGCTTTTGATTATGAATTATATTGATGGTTTTATTGGTATGTGTCAGGAACAGGAAGAGTTGCCTAGTAGTAGTTTGCACCATCACTAAAATGATTGCTGCATGAACTGGATCACCGGCAAGGCAATCAAGCCAGACACCTTAAGCCCAGCAAGTGTCCAGAAAGCCCACCTATAACCTTCACAGGCATAGTTGCAGACAACTGGAGTTTTCCATTACTGGAAGCAGAGAATATAAGCATCTTTCTTATTGTTCAGCACACCAGTCACTATAATATTTCTATGATGCAACAGAAAAGTACAGGTTCCTCATTCAGTAGAAATCCAATCTTTATTAGCCGTTGAGTCACATATGAAAGCCACCATAGCCCACAGCTGTTTCACAAATTGACTGTGTTTGACTGATAGCTACAAGAGCTATAAACACTCCACCCTGATATTAGTATTCGTAAACACGATAAGTACTAACTATGTCAATCAATGGAGCGGGCAGTGAAGGTCCAAAGGGCACCACATCCCACATATGTAAGTATCAAAATATTGAAGCAAAATGAGACTTTTAAGGTGCCAGAAACTACCATTTTACACAATAGGTAAGATTCAATAAAGCATAGATTTTATTTCATATCAAGTTAAAAAAAGTGGTAATAAAAACCATCACAAAAGATGTGATTTTGAACAGCAGTGCAGCAGCTTCCGCTCTACACGTTTCACTGTATAGGCTTCCTCAGGAGTCTTATGAATGTTACATGTTGCTGATACTACAGATAAAAAGAATAAACAATCCTTAGGTGGATAATAGTGACATACATATTATGTCAGATATCAAATACGTATAAGTTATATACATTTCATTAGGTCAACCAACATTTAATACACAATAATATTCAAATTGAGGAGACGGGCCTACCAGAATGCTCAAGAAGAAGGGAGTGCTGAATTTAGCACTCCTTTCTTCTTGAGCATTCTGGTAGGCCCATCTCCTCAGTTTAATTATTATTGTGTATTAAATGTTGGTTGACCTAATGAAATGTATATAACTTATACATACTGTATTTGATATCTGACACATTATTTATGCCACTATTATTCACCCAAGGATTGTTTATTCTTTTTATCTGTAGTATCAGAAACATGCATCATTCATAAGACTCTTTAGGAATTGATTTCACTTAAAGTGTATAGCGGCTGCAACTTTGCACTTGATTAATTTAGGGTGGCGCTGATTGTTTTACACATTTGTATAGTTATTGACAATTCCTTTATTAAAGAATAAAAAAACAGCATCCCCGATGTAAATCCATCGTTAATCACGCTGCCGCCACCACCACAAAAAAAAATAAAAATGCTCCTGCTGTCCATGAAGGCTGGCCGCCTACTGTAGACTCTGCCGTTTGACACTTCTTATATAGGTAAGGGGTGGGGCCACCTGGCTATGTCCCCTGGTGGCACCGCCCCCTTGTGATGTCACTGACCCAGCATGCAACGGTCCGTTATGTCAGAAGGGGGTGGTGCCACCAGGTGACGTAGCCAGGTGGCCCCGCCTTTTAACTATATAAGAACTGTCAAACGGCGGAGGAGGCAGTAGGCGGCCAGCCTTCATGGACTGCATGAGCGTTTTTTTCAGGTGCGGAGGCCGGCGTGACTGACGATGGATTTACATTGGGGGACACTGTTTTTTCATTTTTAAAGTGTTGCTAAACCCAGGACCCTGCATTCCCTATATCTGGTCTCCCACAGTACACAAACGAAAACAACTTTCTAGCAATACACACCAAACTGAGCATGCGCAGCCTGACACCTAATGCTTTGTTCTATCAGGAGATGGGTTGGAGTCAGTTAAAGAAGAGGAGGATCAGAGAGACAGGATCACACAGCCTTTATACCCAATGCAGAGGATAAACCCCTTAGGTTCCACAGTGAGTATAACAAGCATACTGCATATACAGACTGATTTTACTGTTGTGGGTATAGTAACTTTCTTTTTTTTCTTTAGAAATGTCATTTTTTCTGCAGCATGTTCTAGATATGCTACAGATGCGCCACTTTACAGGTACACCAAGGAGACTCCCCAGGCACTATATTTAAAGGAATTTTTCATTTTTATTGTTGTACTTTAAACATCATTAAAATCACTGCTCCTGAAAAAAAACGATTGTTTTAAAAAACTTTTTACATTGATACATATTCCCCAGCGCAGTAACTGGAACCTCATACCCCTTTTATGGGCAATTATTTGAATATAAGCCTTCAAAATGGGCACTTTTGATTTTTCCTGTTCGGCTCCCTTAGACTTCAGTGGGGTTCGCTGTTCGGGTTATATCTTTTCCCCTGTTCGGGACTTCTGCTGTGAACCGAACAGGGGGGTGTTCGGCCCATCTCTACTACTGTTTACCATTATTAGGATACACAAAGAAGAAGGGTAAGCATATGTGTGGAGGGCCAGCTCAGAGAAGTTTCAGTGGCAACTATGTACTGTAATGCCCCGTACACACGGTCGGATTTTCCGATGGAAAATGTGTGATAGGACCTTGTTGTCAGAAATTCCGACCGTATGTAGGCTCCATCACACATTTTCCATTGGATTTTCCGACACACAAAGTTTGAGAGCAGGCTATAAAATTTTCCGTCAACAAAATCCGTTGTCGTAAATTCCGATCGTGTGTACACAAATCCGACGGACAAAGTGCCACGCATGCTCAGAATAAATAAAGAGATGAAAGCTATTGGCCACTGCTCCGTTTATAGTCCCGACGTACGTGTTTTACGTCACCGCGTTCAGAATGATCGGATTTTCCGACAACTTTGTGTGACCGTGTGTATGCAAGACAAGTTTGAGCCAACATCTGTCAGAAAAAATCCATGGATTTTGTTGTCGGAATATCCGAACAAAGTCCGACCGTGTGTACGGGGCATAAGAGAGTTTCCACTCACTGTGGAGGGATTTCCTCTCATTTCCTGTTGCATCTCTGACAAAAGAAACCTTTCCTGTCATATCATCAGGAGAGGACGTGAAGGCAAATCATACTAATGGGACAAAAAGAAAAAAAGGAAAAATAAAGTCCTAACCTTTCCTTCCTTCCTTGCAAATCAGCCGTGAACAGATGAGAAAAGTGGGCTCGAGCAAAGTGCAGCTGCAGAATTCCTACTGTAAATGCTATATTTGAAACTGACTGTCTCCCTGGCTGGAGATTGAGGTTGCTTGAGTCCTTTAAGGACTGCTGAGATAAGCTTAGTTACATGTCTGACCTGCACACACGTTTGCATCAAGACATAGGAACAATCACTAAAAAGTACATAGGTATAGCATTAATGAAATATTTTAAGATTAAAGCTCAAAATTATGAAAAGATCTCCTATCTGTGAAACACCAACTCCTATATTAGATGATTAAAGCAAAACATTTTTTTTTTTACATTTCTCATGAGATATCAGCAGGTTTAATAGAGAGAATTGATGAAACATTTTGCAATATTAGAATATAGTAGTTGTATAAGTTCTGTTGGGTACAGCATTAGGCTATTGTGTTTATAAAATAAGAAAATAAGAGAAGCGCATGATTCTACCCAAGATAGACAGACTAATGAGATGGATAAACACTTCTTATCTGCCAGTCACAACATTCAATACTTTTGCCTAGAAAGGAAAGAAGTGAAAAATGCCACAAACCCAACACAAAGATAATATTATTAAGAATGATAACAGCACAAGGAAATGAAAGGCATGAGAATGATAGAGGAAATAAAATGAAAGAGGACAAAGGACAGAAAAGTTTGGAAAACACTGAGACTGGGTTCACACTATATGCGGCATGGCTCGCAGCAGGGGTTCTGGTGCGTCCCCGTTCACCGTTTAAGGTTCAAATTAGGTCCAAATTTTTGCCTGAATTTGGACCTGAAACGGAGCCAAAGATGCACAGGACCCTCCTGCAGTGCACTCTGTGGCCGCCCCGAAGATCTGTGAACTGGCTCCATTGAGAGCCAGTCACACTCTCGTCATGCGACTTGGAAGCAGGGAAAGCCGCATCCAATTTGCATAATTGTGAACCCAGCCTAAAAGCACAAAAACTACTGTAAAGATTACCTTGTATACAGAGCCAGATTTAGACCTTGGGTGGCCAGGGGCATTTCAGGTTCGCGGGGCACTTCATACACAGAGCTGGTTTACATTCTCAATCACAGTCACACATTTTCAAAATGCATTACACAACGTTATTCTGAGGTCACATGTGCACACATGCACGCAGTCCTAGACAACCTTCCTTATGTAGCACCCTCTACCTTAGGTAGGTTGCTAGAGGTAGTTTTATTTTGTTACAGCCAGTGAAGGTAAATTTAGGCAGGACTAGCTGAAAGCTAGGCCTGTTTGTTTTTGATCTGGGGCTGGGAGTGGTTTGAGAGTAGCAGCAGGTGACTGACATGTGGCTTCATCTCTCTGGCTCCTCCCTCTGGTTTCTGGAGGGTTCTAGAAAAGAGGTGGGGAGAGAGGACTGGAGTGACATGGGGTGTATCTGGGAGCCCTGACCAATCCCCAACTAGGATTGGCAGGGGGCAGGCCTCCTATATAGACCCAGGGTCAGCCTGCGGGTGGCAGGAGTAGTCGGGTGAAAGAACTGAGTGATGGAGTGTTAGACTGTCATGGCCTTTGAGGGAGCCCCCTTTCTGGGGGGGGGGGGGGTGACCTTGGGCCTGGAGCTTGGGAGCTGGGAAGGAACCTCTCCATACAACCCAAACGAGAGGTATCCTGAACGGGAGCAGGAGAAGGACAGCCAGGAACATTGCTGGGCAACTCATCAGGAGGGATCCATCCAGGGTCGGTGAGTGAGAGCTACAAGATGGTAAGAAGGTACGAAGATCTGGGAAAGACATGCCAGGAATGGATGTAAAGCCAGAAGTAGAGACTGATATCACTAGGTTTAGCGACAGTGTCAGGAAAGACAGGTCCGCAGTACACTTAGAGGTTCTTGGTGTACGTACATGCACACTAGCGCATTGGCACATCGGCGTACACACATGAACACTCACGCATCGGCGTACGCCAGGCGGGCTATTTAAACTGAGCTTCTGCATAGACTCATTGCTGTTTTGTCTGCAGCTTCTGTGTGTTGTGACCTGTTACCTGTGCTGACCTCTGATCTTGATCCTGCTTGTTCTCACTAACGTTTTCTGTTTGATACCCCGACCCCAGCTTGTTTTGGACTTCTCTTCTGCCTGCTGCTCTGTCTATCTGCCTGAACATTACCGACCCGGCTTGCCTAACCCTGCACCTGCTCATCCAGCCTGCCATGGCTCTGCTCTGAAATCCGCATCTGGATCCTACTCTAGTTGCAATCCCAGCCTGCCACGGCCCTGGTCTGCCTAACCACCACCTGCCTGCCTGCTGCACATCCATCCACGGACAACCAGCCATACAGACTACAGGACTGATCTCAGGCACTCCTACGCCACCATGCTTCTGTGGCTGCTGTCTCACCTTCAGTAACCCGCAAGCCGGTGTGCTACGAGAGGCCCTCCTCTACTCATCAGGCTCACGATCCAGGTACGTGACAGACAGGCTCTTGCAGCCAGGAGGGTTGGCAGAGCCTGTGTAGGACTAACTGGGACCAGTAGTTCACCAAGTTACAGCTAGCACAAAAAGACTCTTTTCAGTTGTTATTGATTGGTACACCAAAGGGGACTACAGACCCCTGCTAGCAAATGGCGAATGCATAACTGTTAGGCCTTATTCAGAGTGGGGCCTAAAAATGTGCTAGCTGTGCCAGGAATCAAGCATTGTGCAGTAGAGGAAGCAGAGATGACTAAGTGATATGCTGGAGGAGTGTGGAGCTTTAGAGACTGCAAGTACAGATTCCAACTATCTTTTTCGTCTATTTGAATTCTGGGCATCCCATGTTCCCTTTACCCCATCCAAGTAAAATCCCCTCAATAAAATAACAAAAACAAGGTGGTGGGCTGTTCATTGTCTAGCAAAGTGTGACTGGAAGTGAATGCCTGGCTGACAGGGTGACAGGTGGAACTACCACACTCAGTGACCCCACGGGGGGCACTACTACACTTAAGAGCATAAGCGCTCTATGTATGGTTTGCTTGAGCTGCCAAAATTCATTTTTAAAATTGACACTATATACCAGTCCAGAGTAAAACCTTTTAGAGAGGATGGCAGGCAAAACATTACTTCCAAAGATACATTTAATAAAAGAAAGGATTTATTTCATTATTATATGTTTTATATTATTTATTTTTTATTACTTTATGTACAATTTTATATTGTTTTATATTATTTTTGCATGGGGGAGCCTTCTCTCAAGGGGCCCATGGCAGTTGCACCCCTTATAAATCCAACACTGCTTGTATACTTAAAGCAGTTATCTGTTTTTAGCACCTATTTTAGGGTACATTTATATTTGTATATATTCTTTGTGCCAGCCTAACTACTAGTTGTTTTGGTGCACATTTTTATTGGGGAAGAAACAGGAAGGAGCCCTCCAAATAAATGCTTAATAATATATTAACCACTAGCCAACCAGCACACGACGATGTACGTTGGCACAATGGCACGGCTGTTCAAATGGGCATACAGGTACGTTCCCTTTAAATTGTGGCATTTTGGGTGCGAGCGCGCCGTCAGGGGCTCGTTGTCCACTGGGGGGCCTGCGATCGTGTCACATCGCAGAAGAACGGGGAGATGCCTTTGTAAACAAGGCATTTCCCCGTTCTGCCTAGTGACATGACAGGGATCTACTGCTCCCTGTCATCGGTAGCAGTGATCGCTGTCATGTCAGTGGAAGCCCATCCCCCCAACAGTTAGAACACCTCCCTAGGATACACTTAACCCCTTGATCCACCCCTAGTGTTTAACCCCTTCCCTGCCATTGTCATTTACACAGTAATCAGTGCATTTTTATAGTACTGATCGCTGTATAAATGACAATGGTCCCAAAATGGTGTTAAAAGTGTCCAATGTGTCCGTCATAATGTCGCAGTCATGATAAAAATCGCAGATCGCCGCAATTACTAAAAAAAAAAAATTAATAATAAAAATGCTATAAATCTATCCCCTATTTTGTAGACACTATAACTTTTGTGCAAACCATATGTAGAAGAATACATATCGGCCCAAACTGAGAAAAAAAAAAATTTTTATATATTTTTTGGGAATATTTATTATAGCATAAAGTAAAAAATATTGCTTTTTAAAAAAAAAAATTTTGGTCTTTTTTTGTTTATAGCGCAAAAAATAAAAACCCTGCAGAGGTGATCAAATACCACCAAAAGAAAGCTCTATTTGTGGGAAAAAAAGGACGTCAATTTTGTTTGGGTGCAACATCGCACGACAGCGCAATTGTCAGTTAAAGCGACGCAGTGCCGTATCGCAAAAAGTGCTCTGGTCAGGAAGGGGGTAAATCCTAACGGGGCTGAAGTGGGTAAGTTAAGCCTGGAAAAATCTCAACTATGAGCAAGATTTAAAAACCTAGGAGTCAGCACTACACACGCAGGACTTAGCGTTTTTCTGTCTTGGTCAACTTCAGGTGAAGGGGGGATGTCAGCTCTTTTAAACACATAGGTGTGCGCAGCCTATTGCACTAGTTTCTGACTAATTAGGTGCCCTCTAATATGTTCTGTACATTTATTGTTTGATGAGCACTGATATTTTTATCCAGCCTCCAGCCACAGGCTCCCACAGCAGACAGAGCAAAAGAGAGAGAGCAATGGTCATCAGTCTGCTCACATATTTAAAGGCCTGTGCACAGCTGAGACTAATAAAAAGGTTTGGCTACTAGGTAAGATGTGGGCCTAGGAACTGAGGCCTTTTTTCACCCATAGCTCTAGCTATGGAAGCTCTCACTAATTGTAGGCGAGAAATGTAGATGACACATATACACCATTAACAATCCTGCAAGCCAAATTCCTCACACTATATACACACACACATTACAAAACATACTAGCATTTTTTATGGCTTCATAAACACCTCTTGACCTTTTAAAAAGTCAGGTTGGGGCTATAAATCTGCCATTATCCAAAAGCTATTAGTCCTGAATTATCTCTGCATAGCTGCATAGCTGAAAAGGTTACAGAACAAGTAGCATATTAAAATCTGGGTGTTCCATTTATGGACATTCTTCCCTAGAAATAAATGTCATTGATTTGGTCAGCAAATACACATCTAAGCAGGGTATCTCGTTTGTAGTTATATTTTTTTGCATAAATGTTTTGTGTGATGTGTGATTGTAAGGTTAAACATTTGGTACCTCTCTGTTTTTCTTCACAATATTTAAAATGACTAACAGCCTTAATAAGTATAAACCAAAGGAGGGGGAAAGGTCCCTTTAAAGTAATATGGTGTATGCAGTGAAATTGCTAATTATGATCATGATATATTGAGACTTCATGCAGTACTGAAACAGATATATACTGTCACCACAGACAGTAAAATGGGTAGGTATAATTGGGTAATGGGCAAGTATAATGGGGAAAAACACTTTCACTAATTGAATAAAACAAAAGTTCATAGATTTGATAAGGAAATATTTAAAAGTCACACATGTAGAATATGGATATATATATGAGGAGATAAATCTGGCAGCTTATAATTTGCCAAGGCTTTGTACTCTAGAGAACAGAATTATCTTGCCATAGTTTAATCTTATAGAACCAGTAAATTATGTAATTGTAAGCTCAGAGATGGTTACTTACATTTATCACTTTTGTCACCTATTTGTTTTGTTTTTTTTTAACTTTAATTTTTTTATTAAGATATAAAAGATATAACACATGTTTCTTGTTACATTATCATTATTTTAGTTGAATATAGAACATGTATAAACAGAATATGTAGGCATAAAGGTAACAAACAGTTCAATCATTTCAGATTAAGGCTGAAATAATTACTTGATGATAGATGACCTATTTGGTTTCATGCACCATTGGGGTTCCCTGAGATGTCTCACTGTGGATAACATTTTCCCCACACCTATACATTTTTACCCAACAAACTTTTCACAACTGTTTAAAATGACAAAGATATAACGACCAAACATATTAGCTAAGAGAAACTTTTGAAACAAATGTATAAATAGAGGAAATTTGAACCTCATATATAGTGATTTAAAATTACTTCTTTAAAAAAAGAAATACATTGCTAATAGAGTACTTTTTACTATAGTGTCTTTTCTTCCATTTTAAACTTTCCCTTTAAAAAAGTTCCCATTAAAGATCTCAGAGTTCATACACTGTGTAGAACTACAATCACAAAAGCCTCACTGGTGCTTTTAGCAATTAGAAATCAAGGAAGACTAGTCAGGACAGGGTATCATTAAGAACAATGAAGACATGTGGTAGTTGGGCCACATTTTTGGCATACAGTTTTTTATCCAAGCTGGACAAATGACCTAATTCTAGAAAACTAGAGAGGCAATCGAAGGATACATTCCATCTTACCACAGCCAATTTTATGACTAGAGAATTTTAATTCACCTAAATCATGCAAGACAATGTAGGATTGTCTGTGATACAGTTGAGCACCGGAGAATCAGAACCCTTTTGGATTTAACAGTCAATAGACAAGAAATCCCTGAGGCTGTTTTCCTTAATGAAAGTTCAAAATTATTTCTCTCTATCTCATATGGTATTATTATTATTATTATACAGGATTTATATAGCGCCAACAGTTTGCTCAGCGCTTTACAACATGAGGGCAGACAATACAGTTGCAATACAGTTCATACAGGAGGAATCAGAGGGCCTTGCTTGTTAGAGCTTACAATCTAGAAGGGAGGGTTAAGTGAACTAAAAGGTAATAACTTTGGGGCTGAGCTGATGGAGGAAATAGACATAAAGGTGTTAGGTGTGGGTAGGATAGGCTTCTCTAAAGAGGAGGGTTTTCAGGGATCGTCTAAAAGCTAACAGAGTAGGAGCTAATCGAACAGATTGGGGTAACGAGTTCCATAGGATTAGAGAGGCTCTGGAAAAGTCCTGGAGGCGAGCATGGGAGGAGGTGACGAGGGAGCTAGAGAGCAGAAGGTCTTGAGAGGAATGAAGAGAATGATTAGGTTGGTATTTTGAGACTAGGCAAGTGATATAGCTGGAGGCTGAGTTGATGATGGCTTTGTAAGTAGTTGCCAGTATTTTGAATTTAATTTGTTGGGTGAGGGGAAGCCAGTGGAGGGATTGACAGAGATGTAGCAGATACTGAGCAGTTGGTAAGGTGGATGAGTCTGGCAGCTGCATTCATCATGTACTGAAGAGGGGGATAGCCAATGTAGAGGTAAGCCAATGAAAAGGGAGTTGCAGTAGTTGAGGCGAGAGATGACCAGAAAGTGAATTAAGGGTTTTATTGTGTCATTGGTTAGAAAGGGGCGTATTTTGGAGATGTTGCAGAGGTTGAGGCGGCAAGAGTTGGACAGTGATTGAACGTGGGGCTTAAAGGAGATTTCAGAGTCCAGGACTACACCTAGGACCTTGGCATGCGGGGATGGGGTTATAGTTGTGCCATCGATTTTGACAGAAAGATCAAGGGAGGGGGCACATGGGGGAGGAAAAATTATAAGTTCGGTTTTGGATAGATTGAGTTTGAGGAAGGGGTGTGACATCCAGACTGATATATGTGTTAGTAAATTAGTGATACGTGAGGAGACGGAGGGAGTGAGCTGAGTGGTAGAGAAATAGATGTGGGTGTGGTCGGCATAGAGACGGTATTGGAAGCCATGGGAGGCTATCAGCTGACCCAGGAAGGTGGTGTAGATTGAAAATAGGAGAGGTCCAAGAACAGAACCTTGGGGGGCCCCAACAGAAAAAGGAAGAGGAGTGGAGAAAGTAGAATTGTAAGTAACACTAATAGTGCTATATGGTAGTCTATGGTTATTTACAAATATTCCCTTATACTTAATTTCTATCAATGGATTTACCTTTCTATAGGCTATTTACTATATACTCCTTTTGTGGAGATAACATGGCTTAAGGGATAATGGATAATTATATTTTTCAGAATGTACTGGGCCATTTAACTCATTGGTGTGTATTTTTTCTCCATCTCCCTTTTCAGCTTTTCATTCTTTTCTTGTTTTATTTTACGTTTTTTTCTCATTTCTTCTCAATCTCACCTCCTTTTCCTTCAACTACTTAAAACGTTTATTACCCCAACACTACATATTCCTGATATGTGTCTGCTTTAGCATGTACGTGTATGAGAAAGTATCAAATTCTGCATTGCTTCTTTTGTGTGAAATCCCTGGTGTTCCTGTCAGTCCCTCAGCTTTCCTAAAAAAACTGACCACACTTAGCTATGCTGGGAACTCAGTGTGCTCTCCTCCAATGATCAGACTTGTCCTGACATGCCCATGCTGCACAGCCATTTACTGGGAAGCTCAGTGTAAACTGGCCACACTTAGCTATGCTGGAAACTCAGTGTGCTCTCCTTCAATGATCAGACTTGTCCTGACATGCCCACGCTGCACAGCCTGCTGCTTCTCCCCCCCCCCCCCCAGCTTTTGCAGCTGAGAACAGAGGGAATGTAATTACTTGTAAAAAAGGGGAAAAAAGGTATTTATTATGTTTTTTTTATATCTACCCTGTTTCCCCGAAAATAAGACCTAGCGTGATTGTCGGTGATGGCTGCAATATAAGCCCTACCCCCCAAATAAGCCATAGTTAAAGTCCTTGTAGGTCTCATTTTCAGGGTAGGGCTTATTTTCGGGGAAACAGGGTAGGGCTTATTTGGGGGGTAAGGCTTATATTGCAGCCATCACTGACAATCATTCTAGGTCTTATTTTCGGGGAAACAGGGTATACAAAAATGTTTTGCCTTTCATTTATATTTTAAACTGAATGGGTTGTTTTACAAATTGATCGTTTACAATCACTTTAACACAGCATCCTTCCTCAATTCTTATGTGAAAAAAAAAAATGAAAAAGTATATACAAACAAGACAGAATGTGTAAGATCTTTATTGCTAATTATAGAACTTAGGCCAATAATTCTGAGAGAGTATACACTATGACAAAGAATATTTGAGTAATTTTTCCTTCTTAATATTATTTGGATATGCTATTCTCTAGGTTATCAAAATGTGCTACAATATTTAATGTGTCCACTTTGATATAAGAGCTTATGTTACATAAAATGCTGGTGTTCAAGATGGCGGGGTGACCAGACATGCTTCCTGGAGCTCCTTGCCTAGGAACTTTTAAGATAATGCACTGGTGCCTTGACCACAGATGCCTTACAGGCTTTCTGGGCGTACTAAATGGGGTAAGAAGCTCCGCTTTCCCCCGGAGATACTAGCTACAGCTAGCGCTGAACCTCAGCCGGGCGTCAAGCCAAAGCCATGTGTCAATAAGGTGTCTCAAACAGACCCACTAGAGGAGCCTGTTCTTCCTGTGCAAGGGATCCCGAAGGTTATGGCAGCCATCACTACCTCCCAATCTGCTCTTACCACCAAAATCATAGCTGTGCAGCTGGACATTGGATTGCTCTGGTAAGACCTAGACAATATCCGATCCAAGCTGAATACCGCAGAGCTGAGGGTAGGCCACGTAGAGGACATGGCAGTGGAACACACTGTTGCAATCCGCACCCTACAATCCAAAGTAAAGGCGATTGTGTACCACACTGAAGACGCAGAGAATCACTGTAGATGGAATATTATCCCCATTATTGGGCTGAGGGAGTGGAGGGCAAGAACCCCATGGTCTTTCTGGAGGTCCCTTCTGCCTGCTGCCCAGCTCTCCCCTTACTTCACTGTGTAAAACACTCACCGAATGCCACCACAGCCTGGCCTGCAGGGAGCCCCCCTCACACATCCTGCAACATCTAAACTTCAGAGACCAGGATGAAATACTCCGAGCTGCTCGGGCGGCTGGAGAGCTCATCTACCAGAACAGCGGCCCAATGTGGTTTCTGGACTATTCAACGCAGAAGCTCCAAAGGTCCTTTGACTCCGTTAAAGCCGTGCTAAGAGCCAAAGGGATCAAGTACAGTATCCTCTTTTCAGCTCAATTGAGGGTTGTGGATGGAGAGACAGTCCACCCCTAATGATGGTACTTACCTCTGAACATGTGAAAACTTGCTGCTATGGTTGGCTGGGGCCTGGATGACCAGGGGAGTTCCCCTCTCCCCCCCTTCAAGATGCCCTGTGATCCCAGTACTGGCTGCCCAAAGTTCTTTGTCACTACCTCTGCAATTGGTGGCTCTATTTTGTTGCACCAGCTAACTAAGTTTGTGCCCCTTGTCTAGCCCAGGTGATTTTGAACCCAGCTATTATTACCACTCCAGCATCTCCTGTTGGAACTTTTATGGTTGTTACATCTATCTTATGCTCCAGGACCCTGGATGTCGACTGAAGAGGCCATTTGACACTCCACATTTGACTGCACGCCTCCAAGTTTTCTATTGCCCACACTAAGCATTTCCACACTATGTGGGTTCTGTGGGGCAGGAGGATGAGATGTCAGCCGTTGCTGATTAGTTTTGGTTCTTCACATGTTGTTTTTATTCTTTTTATTATTTGGACTTTATGTTCCTTTATGGCATGGACTTTACATTACTACACTTGTTGACAGTGATTTGTGGGTCTGAAATAGGTGGGTGGGTGGGGAATCCTGCCTGTCACAGGGGGCTCACTTTAACCAATGTCCGTAGGAGTACTTGAGTGTGCACTCTCCTTTTCCTCCTGTTTCTAATTACCAAACTTCTATGTAATGGCTAAGCTATCCATAGTCTCTTGAAATGTGCAGGGTCTTAACTCAGCCATTAAGAGATCCTTGGTGTTCAAAATTCTCCGCAAATTTTCTTCACAGATGTGTGTCTTACAGGAGACCCACACCCTAGGCTCCCATATCTTAGGCCTCAAACGAGCATGGGTGAGCTCCCTTTACCACGCGACAAACTCCATTTACTCTAGAGGGGTTAGTGTCCTGGTGCACAGATCGCTTCCATTTCAGCTTGCTAGGTCCGACGGGGGAAAGGCTGTGGAGACTGTCCAAATATTGGATAATTGACCAGACTATTCAGGAAGCTTTGCCGAAGGGTTTGTGTCAGGACTGGTCAACCAAATCTCAGTCCACCACCCCCACAGTGGTTTAGGATGCTTTTAAGGCCTGGCTCTGGGGGGAGTACATGGCACAAATTCTTGGGGAACCCAGATCAGACCAGCTATGGGGCCTGGCAGCACACTCTGAGGGAAGTATATTTGCTTCGGGCTGAGCTGACCCAGAAATCTCTGTTGTACCATGCTCAGAGAGTTTTTGAACACGGCAACAAGAATGGCAAGTCATTGGCATGGCTGGCTAAGGGTCAGTTCCCTGCCATCCATATTAGTGGTATTAGAGATGCTGACGGGGAATTGTTAAGGTTGCCTGCTTGTATTAACGATAGATTCTTCCAATACTACAAAACCTTATATTCCATATATCATATAGATTATGTGACCTATACCACTTTAGAGTACTTACCTTGACAAGATTGACTTCCATACACTTGACCATGATGTTAGCTCCAGTCTTGACCAGGATGTTACCCTTGAGAAAGTGCAGGAAGCCATAGCTTGACATCAACCTGGTAAAACCCCGGGGGTGGATGGTATCCCTGCAGATTAGGACTGTATCAGGACTGTGCCTCTTATAGGCCAATATCTTTAAATAACGTGGACGTCAAGATTTTGGTTACAATTCTGGCTAACCCCCTATCTAGGTCCTTGAGGATGTTATCTATGTAGACCAGACTGGTTTCATGCCTGGGAAGAGCACTGACATCAACCTTCGATGACTAATTATGAATCTGTTGACCACCCATGATAATAGCGGACATAGAGTCATCACATCCCTGGATGCCAAAAAGACGTTTGACTTGGGAGAATGGGACTTGTTGTGGGAGGCGGTTCATAAATTTGGATTTGGACCCAAACTCCTCCAGTGGTTGAGTATGCTATACCGAGTTTCCAAGGTCCATAATCGTACCAAATGAAAGACTCTGAGACCTTACTGTTGCAGAGAGGCATTCGGCAGGGATGTCCCCTATCCCCCTCCCTTTTTCACCTTGGCACTTAAACCCTTGGCCATTTTGATTCAAGGATCCCCTCTTGTCAAGAGGTTGTGGGTGAGCCCTTTGGAGGAAAGAGCTTCACTCTATGCAGATGATGCCCTCCATTATCTCTATTATGCTAATTCCTCCTTACAGGCTGCACTTGATATTTTTGACGAGTTTGGACGTTGTTGGGGATCCGAATCAACTGGTTAAAATTTACTTTTTTCTCTTTAGACCCCTGGGCACAAGAGGCCACAATGAACACCCCATTGAAGTGGGTTGACCAGTTTAAGTACTTGAGTAGCCATTGAGCTTTCATGACCTTAAATGGTGTCCGCTACTGCTTTAACTTCATGAAAAATGCTACTCTGCCATTGAATCTCAAGGGGCGTATCAACCTTCTAAAAGTTATTTTTCTCCCTAAATTCATTTATGTCTTTCGCAAATGACAAACCTGAATACCTAACACTTTCTCTAGGGAGGTTGACCCATATGTAGGGAAATTTATATGGGGGTGCCCTCCCTCGGTTGGCTAAGTCCACTTTCATCCTCCAGTGCGGTGTGAAGATCTGGCCTACTACTGGGTGGCTATTCTTGTTACCGCCCGCTGGTGGTTTATGCACTCCAGGGCCAATGCCACAATTTGCTTAGCTGCCATGCTGGGGTCACTTTAGGAGCTTAGTAACCTGGCATATAGGGGCCCTGGGGCATATTTGGGTCTCCCACACCCCACTAGCAGGACACTCAGGGTTTGGACTGTGGCTAGGCAGAGATTTCTGTGACCCAATTGTTGGTCACCATACTGCCCACTTTGGGGAAACGCCAACCTATCACATTTGATGTGCCTGATCCTGAGCCTTGAGCCTGTTTTGGTGTTAAAATATCTGTGGGATGTTATTTCAGTGGGTTCCTGTATGTTTCTAACCTTAGGGTGACATTTAGACTACCCAGATGGATGTACTTCCGCTATTTTTAAATACGCCACACAGCCAGAGCCTATTTCCCTGATCTCCGAGCCTAGTTATTGACCCTATTCAGAAGCTCCTTGCACAGGAGTCCCTACCTATCCAATCCTCTGTCTTCTCTTTACTTGGCCATGCTTAGTGTGGGTTCCCCTAAGATGGAAAGGCTGTGGAAAACATCCAAGGCAGACCTTTGCAGAAATGTACTTACTAGCACGGTTTATAAATCCATTGGATGCACATTCACTGTCACAAACATTTGTAGTTTTGGCTGAGTGTTTCTTCTTGCTCTGTACACAAGAGCACGGATTAATAATTTAACTAGGTACCCCACTTAGGTAGCGCCATTCACCCCTTATCTATAATTTCATTTATCAATTTACCTCACCCCTTTGGGGGTGTGCGCAAGGGGAGGCTGCAAACCTTAGTCCCTGAGCGCGGAAACCTCTTTTATAATACTGTCATTGTGTGTTCTGCCTTAATTCCATTCTTTATTGCTGATTTTTGTACCATGCCATAGTTTTCAATAAAGGAACATTCTTTTTGTTAAAAAAAAATGCTGCCAACTGCACTTTGCCTTCCTATCATTTATGGCTTCTTGTATTATTTTGAATCTTTTGAAAAATAAATACAAAGTTAAATCATTTGAGCCTTAAGTAGCTCTGGATTTTTATATACTTCAAGTTCCTCCTGGATGATATACGTACAAGCATTATCAAGAGGGAAAAGGTTCTAAACCTAGAATAACAAAAGTACAGATTGCCAACAGAAATGTTCTATATATCCAAAACATGTATTTCTTTAGTCAGAAAATTTTATTGTAAAGCTTTGCTTCTCTAGTATTTCTAAAGACTTCTAAATTCTATTTACCTACCAAAGAAAACATGTAGATTTTTTGCCAGAAACCACATTAACATATTTTGATGATTTATATAAACTTCTTTATTATTGTTATAGGGATGGAAATACTGTAGAGTAGCAATCCAATAAAAGTAATTGAGAAGTTCATGTTATGCCTATCTAGATACCAAATTAGATAGCATAGAATATTTACAGTATGTAAAATGTACTTTGTAAAATCTACTACTGAATACACTAAATGCAGTGTAGGTCTTTATTGATTCTGTTCTTTACTTACGCATTAAATCGAGCTCGAACAATGACTCGGCAAAAGTTCCTAAATCTATGCTCACGACCAACAATAAAGAGTGGCTTGTCAAAATATGGATGATTTTCTCGTAGCTCTTCTTCTTGTACTTTTCTATAGAACAAAAGATTGAAGTTAGGTTTTATTTTGAACATGTATTGTACACTGTATCTATAAATATACACAAAAAAAATACAAATACCGTTTCATCTCTGCTTGCTCCTTCTTTTCTTGTATCATTTTAATTTCACTGTCTTCTCTCTGGGCATTTCTGTACCGTACCGTGTTGGAGTGCTACAATTTGAGAGAGGCAAGAATACAAATCCAATATAAAGTGATCCACAAATAATACACAGTTTACCCTGTTTTCCCAAATGCATTTTAACCTTCTACCAATTCTCAGATTTTCCTTCCCTATTTCCATTGTTTCTGACTGTGCTTTAATAGTTAAAGGATAACTAAACCCAAGAACAAAAAGTGAATGTAATGCAACTTACCCGAGTGAAGATGTGGTGGCTGTGTTAGTTTTTCATTTTCAGGTAAAACATTTTCCGCAAGTACAGAAAATACCTGTCATTCTAGCTAGAAATGCAATGTCCTTGTTCCTTCATGTGCTCTGAACAGACAGTGAAATATGTTCTTTATTTTGTCAACTACTATTCCCATCAACTCAGGGCTGCCCACTACTTTTCAGACATTGCCTGAAAAGTGCCTCTCATGCTTCCCCAGTGAGTGCTTTTACACTGGGGTGGTGTGCTTGCAAGACAGAGTCCTGTAAGCAGCATTTTTGGGGCAGTGCAGGAGTGGTGTATACACCGCTCCCAAAACACCCTGTCCATTGAATTTAATGGGCAGCGCTGCCGAAGTGCCTGCAAAGCACTTTGGCAGCGCTGCAACATGGGTGTTTTTAACCCTTTCTAGCCCTTATAACAGCGGTAAAGCACTGCTAAAACTAGCAGGGCTTTACCGCCAACGCCAGCACCGACCCAGTGTGCAAGTACTCTAAGAGTCAGAAAATGTGCTATTTAGAAAATTATCGGGTGATAATAATGGGGAATATGTCTGCGGAAAACTAAGGCAAGCACCTTTACTAAAAACTAATTCAAAGCTTCACTATATTACATTTTTGTTTATGGGTCTAGATACACTTTAATAGCAAAAACATCTCTCACAGACTCATGTATATTTGGCAAACTAACAAATCTCCTGAATAATGTGCCTCCATACTATGTAATAAGAATATCTATATTATATTTATAATATATATAATATATTGTATTAACTGTTAGACAAATAAGCAGAGTTTAAAAAAATCAATAAATTATGCAAATTTTTGTCAATGCTTACCTTTCTATTTCTATCTAGTAATCTATGTTGTTCTGTGTTAAAGTTTCACCCTATATGTTAGAATTTTTGACTTAGGTTTGGCTTACTGTGCTTGGTGCAGGCTTGTGATACCACTTTCCAAATGTCTAAATGAACCAATGGATTGATAATACAGCTTTTACAAAGTGTTTTAAAAAATAGGGTTTTTGTCTTATATACTTATTAACTCCAGAGTTAAGTGAAATGTAAGGCCACACTTTTTGCATTAAGTTTTTCATAGCTTAGGCAAAGACTTAGAACCCTGTTATTTGTGACACTTTTGGGAGGAAGGTCCCATTAATCTCTGTCCACTTATGAAGTTGTTAAAGACAGCACTAAATCCTGACTAAAGTCAAAGCAATATATATGAAGTGAAACAGACACTAACAAACTCCATAGTCTTACACCCACTTAGCTGTTATAGCAGCAGTGCAAGGTCTCATGCAACATATACTCAGTACTCTTAGTAGGCATCATTCAGTAACAGACTTACGTAGTCTGACACACCCTATTTTTTCTCTGCAATATAAGTCTGTGTAAAGATAGTTGTGATGAGGGGGTGTGGCTGGTACTCAGCTATGCTAGCATAGACTACTGGAGTGGAAAACACCACCAGGATAAAAAAAAAAAACATTTGTATGTTTTGGATGTGCAGGACCTTAATCATAGCCTGCAATAACTTTGGTGCCTTGGAGATATAAAACTTGGATTGACTAACACGATCTGATTCTACTCAACAATGGATTTTCAGTTTGGGTTGGAATTCACCTTTAACTATTGCATGCTAACAATGAGAGTCAGCCTTCCATAGTCAATTTAAAATGTAAAATAAAAGTAAAACAGATAATTTCAGACTAATTTATTAAAGGAGTTGAGAATCTTCAGACCATAAATTGTGTGAATTTTCACTTCAATTATCCAATCATGTGCAGTCGAAATAATGAACAGGAACTTGCTTTTCACGTGATTGCATAATTGAAGTGAATATTTACACAATATTTTGTGAAGATACTCACCTTCATTAATAAATCAGCCTCCATTACAACTTGTAAGGGTCAATGACTGATTAAACTTACATCTTGAGTTAAGGTTTCCAGAGATTTCCCCCTGCTGATTCTTTGACTGTTTGAGCCATGTCTTAGTGATCTGTGACAAGCAACACAATTGCAATTGAAAAAAGGAGAAAAAGAGAAAACAAAGTTTGACAATTTCTTTGAGCTATAGGTGCAGATAGTGCTTGAAAAGGAATAAAAAATGCTTAGCTAAATGAGCTTTTGAAAAGCATGTCAGTCCAGACAGTTTGGGGTGTAAATACTTGTGTCCTCTTAAAATTAAATATATACTCTACTTGAACAAAGAACACATTATTTGCTTTGATATTTAAATTGATAGTGGTGCTGCATTTGAATAAAATTACATTTCTAATAATACATCTTGCAACAGCATGTTTAGAGGAAAAAAGTTGTTATTCTTATTGTGGAACATTATAGCAGAGCAAACAATATTGTGACAGATGGAAGGGAATGAAAATGTAATACTTTCTAGCTAAAGTTACCTTCTTTCTTGTCGTATATGATGTTGCACACTAAGGATTGATCTCTCCTTGGCAGGCTGCCCTTCAAAGGAACCACTCAGCATGCGCTGCCTTGTGCATGCTCTGAAAGAAATGATTTGCAAAAGGGAAATAAATTAGACTGTGCAACATGAAAAGAGGCTCGGACTCTGCTGTCTGCTAGTCTATAAATGGAAACACATACATTTGTCAAAAAGCTTTAGACTATGCATCACCAAAATAAGACAGCACTTTTTTCATTCTTGTTTTATTTAGGCTAGGCAATATATTTCACTGAACTGTGTATAGGCATTTCATTTAAAGTAGAGAAATTTAGCAAAATTTGTCATAATATTTTTTATACCTCTGAAATTCTGAACTGTAATCCTACAAAACATTTTGGAAAATGGGGCGTTCAGTTGGTAAGCTATAGGTACTATAAATCCACTTGTCCTCCTTTACAACATTATATAACTATCAAAAACAGCACATGCTTTTACAAATGATGATTACACAAATACAATGTTTATATTATGCATTTTTAACATATAGATGTACCAGAACTGGTTATCATAGGTCCTTAGGCTGCCTTTATTTAATCTGGGGAACGAAATAGAATGTGTTTCTTCTTTGTTTCTGGCGCTCATCAAGCATGATGTGCAATCATCAGAAGCATGGAACACACATTGAATGTCTTACTGGATCCTGTGTCTCTCTGTGAACTCTTTTTTGGCATTATGGTTCTCTTTTTCCCCACAACCTGTTAACTGTGGTTTGTCCTTACAGTCCAGCTTCCTAAAGTGACTGTAGTTTCATTGTAGAGTGTTTATCTGCAATCCTAGAGTGTGTTCATATAGTCACTGAGTATTGTAGTTGGATGGGTCTTCTATACCTCTCTTTTTTGTTTGGATTTATCTTTTGTGACTCTGCTCCCCTGACACCGATCTAATGTGTTAAGTCTCTAAATCTGTTTGGACTTAAGATGACCATAGATGGCCAGTAGGCTGAATGAAAAAAAAACAAACCGATTTCACCATCCACAAATTGGAAGTGGATAGAAGAATCCTCCTCACTGAGACATTGTACTCAGACAGCGGGGACTCTTCGGTGTCAGAATGCACTGATCAGTGGCTAAAGTCCCTGATTGAAAAACAATTTCCAACAAAACTGTTTGACAGAATTTGATTGTTACATTGAGTTCTGTCAAGTGGGAATGGCCAAACATAGATCGAAATTCGCCTGACCCATGCTGAACTGGTCAAATCTTCAATCCATGTCCAGCTTAAGTTTTGCCTTTGTGCTTTTAGGCTTCTACCTTCTGATTTGTTTCTTGATTCTGCTGCCCTGCTCTCTCCTGCCCTAATGCTTAAAGTATATAATATACCGTTGAAAGGGTTTTGTTATATCTTCTCCGTAAGTGCAAAAATATACCATTTGGTACTATTAGATACCTATTAAGCTTAGCTGATAACTTCCTATTTTCTCTCCCTTTGCTGACTGTAATTTATTAACATTGTTCTCATTTAATTTTCTGTACTAAAGAACCCCTATTATCGGGGATATGCAATTAGCGGACCTCCAGCTGTTGCAGAACTACAAGTCCCATGAGGCATAGCAAGTATCTGACAGCCACAAGCATGACACCCAGAGGCAGAGGTATGATGGAACTTGTAGTTTTGCAACAGCTGGAGGTCCGCTAATTGCATATCCCTGCCCTATGTTATAGAGATGAGAAGAGGGGGAGGTGTTCTGTAGTCCTAACACACTTTCTTTCTCATGAATTCCTGCTTCTTCATAGTGTACATTGAGTAAATGCTGTCACCCTAGGACAAGAAGTGTTTTGCTGGCAGAATCACTAAATGAAAATAAAGGAAAAAAGAATCTGAAAATAGGAAACGAAAACAGCCACTTCATCTAAGGACTAGTAAAATGTATACATATTCGTTTTTGCATTTAGATAGACGAACTCTAGGTAAACTGTTAAATATACAGTATCAGCTACATACAGTGGGGACGGAAAGTATTCAGACCCCCTTAAATTTTTCACTCTTTGTTATATTGCAGCCATTTGCTAAAATCATTTAAGTTCATTTTTTCCTCATTAATGTAAACACAGAACCCCATATTGACAGAACCACACAGAATTGTTGACATTTTTGCAGATTTATTAAAAAAGAAAAACTGAAATATTACATGGTCCTAAGTATTCAGACCCTTTGCGCAGTATTTAGTAGAAGGGTCCCTTGAAGGGTGACCCGCTTGTCGGCCTTTTCTGCGTCGGTGGGCTGCCTCTGCATGACCCCCCTCTCAGATCCTTCTGTGGGGTGGGCCGTGCAGGGATGGCTCGGGAACCTATCTCCACCACGGTCCCTCCCTCTAGCCTGGGTGGGACTGTGATTTTTGGGGGGACCCCTGCGGTCCCGTCGGATATATACAAACAAACATACTCTGTCTTACTCCTGTGTTACACTCATCACGGGAATACTTTTTAGGCTTTAGGCTCTAACGGGTTCAATTAATGTAGCTATGTCACCCACACATTTAATTAGACAGGCTCCCTTGCCCTAATGGGTTTATCCCAGATTGGGCGGTACAGGCCATGTAACACCTAGTCTCACCTGAGCATTGTTCTAAATATACTGCTCTTTGAGGCTTAAGCAATTTCCCCAAATCCTTATGAGACTAATGCTGGCTTGATATGTTGCCAGGCAACCATTGAACTCTGCCTTGCTGCTTTGTCTGTCTTGTTATGGTTTTGCCTGGTGGGCGGGGCTGCTTGTCAGCTGCACACAAGTTCCCGTCTTCAGTACGGGAACGTGCAGTAGGCGTGGCGCTTGGATGCGATCGCCTCCCTTTCACACATCTTCATTGTGTGATTGAGGTGTCGATGCTGCGCTGCTCAGACGCACATCACACCACAACACGCCCCCTCAGCTGTCCAATTTATTGCCAGGCAACCCCCAAGCCATAGCCCACGGGAACGTGCAGTGGGCGTGACGCTACGACGCGACCGCTCCCCCCTCTCATACACTTTCATTGTATGATCGGTGTGATGACGCTGCGCTGACTAGACGCACGTCACGCTACACCACGCCCCCTTAGCTTACTTATACTCTAACAATGCACCTGAATGGGCTCATCACTACCGCACTTGGCGGTGACCGGCCCGGACGCCCCTGCGATCTATCCCTGCCTCACCAAGACTTCTAAGCAGTATGTGTGGAGAAAACCAGACACTGCTCATCCCCTGTCCAATACAGTCCCAACAGTGAAGCATGGTGGTGGCAGCATCATGCTGTGGGGGTGTTTTACTGCTTGTTGTAAGTACTAGCTCTGGATGGCTATGATTTAGACATACTGCTTGTTCTTTGAGTTTGATAGTCTTAGGAGTGCCATCACTACCTTATCCCCTCTCTGTTTTGTTCACAGACCTAGCTTACATATGGGCTAACTCCCTGTCTCAATTGGTGCTTGCACATATTCGGCAGCATACTCTCTCCTCTCTCTGATGGTGTTGCAGACCGTTGTGGCCTGACCCAGAAACTTCTGGTATGAACATAGCCTCTTTATCTACCCTTACCCTTGTTTTTTGTTTTTTGTTTTTTGAGTTTTTCTGACTCTTTTGAACCCCTTATGAACCTTTTGCAAGTTTTTACTATAAAGTACATGCCTCTACTTCGCAGGTGACACGGTGCGTTTTAGTACCTGCGACTGGGTGCAGTCTACTTTGGCGGAGTTGCGGGATGCCCCCTTATGTTTGTGGGTTGGATCAGTGCGGATAGATTTGGGCCAGCCGATGCACTCAGGTCTTTGTTTCCTCTGCTAGACCTGGGGCTTTTGACACCGTCACTGTAGCGATTTTTATATGGATGCTCCGTTGCTGTTATGCATGGGTAGGTTATGCTCTTTCCATTCACAGTCACAATGTACCAATGACATACATGTGATACCTGTAAATATCATTTATACATGTTTGCTTTCCATACTGATATTATTATCTCATTGTATAATAGGTCTATGATCCACATTTCGTCTCTGATGAAGAGACATTACAATTAAGTCCCGAAACGCGTAAGATGTTGTGGCAAGACCATTGAATACAGTCTTTCAAACCTTGCATATACAGTACATTGTTGTATAGTTTTTATATACTGTATGATATTGTCCTTGTTTTCTTTGTTATATGTCGCTTTTTTTCTACTTAATAAAATAAATTTCAAATTTTAAACAAGTTGCCGTTAAAGTCCCTTCAACCTCTCGGGGGTAATTTTCTTATATACTTTGATCTAATACAGCCATGAGTCTTTTTGGGAAAGATGTAACAAGTTTTCACACCTGGATTTGGGGATTCTCTGCCATTCCTCCTTGCAGATCCTCTTCAGTTCTGTCAGGTTGGATGGTAAACGTTGGTGGACAGACATTTTTAGGTCTCTCCAGAGATGCTCAATTGGGTTTAAGTCGGGGCTCTGGCTGGGCCATTCAAGAACAGTCACAGAGTGGTTGTGAAGCCACTCCTTCGTTATTTTAGCTGTGTGCTTAGGGTCATTGTCTTGTTGGAAGGTAAACCTTTGGCCCAGTCTGAGGTCCTGAGCACTCTGGAGAAGGTTTTCGTCCAGGATATCCCTGCACTTGGCTGCATTCATCTTTCCCTCGATTGTAACCAGTCGTCCTGTCCCTGCAGCTGCAAAACACCCCCACAGCATGATGCTGCCACCACCATGCTTCACTGTTGGGACTGTATTGGACAGGGGATGAGCAGTGTCTGGTTTTCTCCACACATACTGCTTAGAATTAAGACCAAAAAGGTCTATCTTGGTCTAATCAGACCAAAGAATCTTATTTCACACCATCTTGGAGTCCTTCAGGTGTTTTTTTAGGAAACTCCATGCGGGCTTTCATGTGTCTTGCACTGAGGAGAGGCTTCCGTCTGGTCACTCTGCCATAAAGCCCTGACTGGTAGAGGGCTGCAGTGATGGTTAACTTTCAACAACTTTCTCCCATCTCCCGACTGCATCTCTGGAGCTCAGCCACAGTGATCTTTGGGTTCTTCTTTACCTCTCTCACCAAGGCTCTTCTCCCCCGATAGCTCAGTTTGGCCGGAAGGCCAGCTCTAGGGAGGGTTCTGGTCGTCCTAAACGTCTTCCATTTAAGGATTATGGAGGCCACTGTGCTCTTAGGAACCTTAAGTGCAGCAGAATTTTTTTGTAACCTTGGCCAGATCTGTGCCTTGCCACAATTCTGTCTCTGAGCTCTGCAGGCAGTCCCTTTGACCTCATGATTCTCATTTGCTCTGACATGCACTGTGAGCTGTAAGGTCTTATATAGACAGGTGTGTGGCTTTCCTAATCAAGTCAAATCAGTGTAATCAAATACAACTGGACTTAAATGAAGGTGTAGAACCATCTCAAGGATGATCAGAAGAAATGGACAGCACCTGAGTTAAATATATGAGTGTCACGGCAAAGTGTCTGAATACTTAGGACCATGTGATATTTCAGTTTTTCTTTTTTAATAAATCTGCAAAAATGTCAACAATTAAGTGTTTTTCTGTCAATATGGGGTGCTGTGTGTACATTAATGAGGAAAAAAATAAACTTAAATGATTTTAGCAAATGGCTGCAATATAACACAGAGTGAAAAATTTAAGGGGGTCTGAATACTTTCCGTCCCCACTGTATGTTCTTATTTCATTACTAGTTGAAGGATTTGTAATTCTGTTCAGTTAGTCTTGTCATTTTCACACACTGCCAAACATTTATTTCCTATGACTTGTCTCTGCTTACACCTTGCTCATGAATCAGCATTATTACCTATGCCCAATTAGGAGGGCATGCTCAAAAGTAGTAGCATGTCCTTTATCTTTATAAAGATAAAGTGTATGAATAAGAAGGCAGGTAGAACAGTAAATATAACTTTACTTAGAGTTTTGTCTTAACATAGTTACGCTGCTTAGCGTGTCCAGTGTAAGCCTACTTCACGTGTTACCCTGTCCCCAAACCTCTGACTGTATAACCCCTTGAACAAAGGGGGTGAATGTGGGAGGAAAAGTATGTATTTGTAAAAAAAGTTGAACACATCTGCCAAACAGCTCTTTATAAATATGGTGTGTTTTAAAATCACAGCAAAATTAGTTAAAAGGGCAAGCCAAAAAGTAGTAGAGTTTCCTTACCACATTTTTTCCCCTGGCAAACAAAACCACCAAGCATGCTTGTATTCATAAGGCTACAAAATAACATATTAATAAGCACAGAACTTTACTAAAATCGTGGCATACACAGCTCCTGGACCCTGTATATATAGCCCCTATTGAGCACCAGGGCAAGCCAGCTGTTACAGGGAGGAAAGCTAACTGTGAATCCTTTCTTTGATACAAGGTTGGGTACTAGGACTGTCCTTTGTCTTCCTGTGCCTGTGCTTTAGTTTAGTGTTGCCTGATTTCAACTTTCAATTTTTGCTTCTGTCAACAATCCATTGTGGTGTTTGACCCTCAGCTTCTCATTCATATATTTCTGTTGGCAATCTATCATGCTCCTGTCCTTAGTTTCTCTAGTCCCAGCCAGAGGGGGGTCCCTTGTTCACAAACAGAACTTCCCTGCTGGGTTAAACACCAAAAATATAAATCATCCTTAAACTGCAATATAGGTCTATTTTGTCACTCATTGTCATAGTAAAACTGAACAAAGACACAGTTATTTGCAAGGTGAGGTCAGCTTGTACAAAACATTTTAAAATCACTATGTAAGTTGTACATAAATTCAGCAGTGCCTTCACCAAATTGGTTATATGAAAGCACCCATAAGTATTCCCTTAGGGGATTTTAATACCTTCTGGCTTATCTAAATACGCGTCTTGATTTGCCTATCATTGGTGTAATACAGAGACCGTGGTGCAAAACTAAATATAACTGGTACTAGTTAAAAGGTATTTTTCACTTGAATATTATGAAGTCCAGTGACTAGCTGTTTTTATACCACTTATACTTTAGTTGAACTATAAAACATAACACCTATAATCACACATTATGCATTTATGGAAGCTACTAAAAATGCTAATTAACCTGAACATATCACTGAAAGCTCATCTGACACCAAAACACATCCATGGCCTCCCTCTGACAAGATTCTATCACACTTCCTCTCAATTACCCTGAGGCTCTTGCTACATCACTTTTAAACCTGGCAGGAGGTCATCATTTCATAACCACACACGATTATATTGCCTACTAAGATCACTGATGTTTAGGAGTCATATCTTGAATATAAGTGGACTATAATAACATACCTCATCTCGTTGCCTCCAAACCATTCTATAGTTACCTTATATTGCCTTTTTGGCAATGACTCTTTTATCTGCACATTGTTAGATGTAAATATCTATCTTCATCTGCATATTCTACTTATACGTCTTGCTTTCTCATCTTATTCAGTAAAAAATATCTAATCTAAATGTCCCCTTTGCACAGAAATGCAATATTATAGAACAGTGTTTCTCAACTCCAGTCCTCAAGGCGCACCAACAGGTCATGTTTTCAGGATTTCCACTATTTTGCACAGGTGATTTGATCAGTTTTCACTGCCTTAGTAATTACCACAGCTGTTTCATCTGAGGGAAATCCTGAAAACATGACCTGTTGGTGCGCCTTGAGGACTGGAGTTGAGAAACCCTGTTATAGAAGACCAGTGTAAATTCTGAATCTCTTTAAGTGAAGATTTCACAAGGATGAGACCCCTATTTGAAGTTGCTGAGCTTGTCACTGAGCAACAGCATTGTCACACACTCCTCAATTCCTAGAATTTTTTTTTCTCTCCGCTTCATGATTGGAGCTGTAGGGCAGTGAAGAATTGGCAAGGATGTGCTGCTGGAAAGAGGACATTAAAGCACAGATGCTGCTTTCCCCTTTTCTCTTTATCTAAAGGTAAAGCTTTTATTTTTATTTTTTTACGTTTTGGGAAGATTTAGAACTAGGGATAAGGTTTGGGTCCTGCGCTACCATGGGTTTGAGGTGGATCATGTAGGTTGGATATTTTTTTATTTGCCGTTAAAATTACAGTGAGAATTTGGTGGGTTGAACTATTGGTAACCACAAGGCCTATATGGCCTTTAAACTATGGCCAGCGGGTTTTGAAGAGCCGTTAGAGGGGCAATAAAATAATCCAGCCCGATCACTAAAAAAGAGGGGGCAAAGAGCAGCCACAGCATCAGTGTATTGGAAACGCTCTAGGGAAAAGGATAGGAAAAGCTGGAAAAAAAGGCACGGGTGGAGATTGAGGTCAGTTAGGAAACCATACTTAGTGATGCTTACAAAATACTGAGGCCTTTTGCTATAATGAAGAGGTCGGGTTAAAAAGCTCCCCAAGTACACAGTTGCAGCTGATGAACATTGCAAGGGCCAGATTACAGTTGGGAGACCCCTGCTGATGACCACTGCAAACACTGCCAGATAAGATCTATGACAGAATGACACAAGCAAGAGAAACAGGCATTGCAGGTATTAAAGTAAAAACATGTGTCCAAGAGAGATGACAATTAATCCATTCACAGAAACATGAAATGTCCCAAGCCAGTGTTCCTTTGTTATCATTAATCCATTTTTACCTGAGTATTTTATTTACTGCAGTTTCTTTTTCAAGGAGATTTCTTGCTCTGATACTAAAAACTGATTTGCGTAACTGTAAAAAAAAAACATAACATAATAACTTTTATGACAAAATATGTATTCAGTTATCTGATTCAACTATAAGCTCCGCAAAGTATCTTTTATTTTGATTAATTTTATTCTAAACCCTAGGGGTTAGACCAGGAGTAGGAAACCTTGGCACTGCAGCTGTGATGAAACTACAAATCCCATCACAATTCTGCCCTTGGGTGTCATGCCTGTGACTGCCAGAGGCTTGCAATGCATCATGGGACGTGTAGCTCCACAACAGTTGGAGTTCCAAGGTAGGGACTAGAATAAAACTCCAACTTGATGACATTTAGTTTGCTATAGGAAGGTGTACTTTTTTTTTTTTTCATTTAAATTCTGCTTTCACCTCTTTCATCATTTTTGGGATCCTACTGCCTCTACCTTTGCAAGACTGCATGCTTGCTGTCAACATGCATGCAGTCTTGCAAAGTCAAGGCAGACTTCTTCATGGTGACAGTAATAAACATACCTGTGCAATGTGCCATGGCATGGCCCCTTGTAGTGCCCAGTGGTGGTCTATGTGATAGGATTACAACATTTGGGAGACAGGGGCAGAGCATTGGCACCCCACAACAGAAATGATCAGGATCACCGGTAGATGTACATTACATTAACATTAATGATTGTGTTTAACATTTACTTTAACTACTCTCTACAATAGGACATATAAAGTGAAGATACAAGGTGTGGTGTATGCATTAAGGCATTATGGTACTTACATTGACTGCTGTCTCAACAATTTGTTTGGTATTGGTATGAAAGAACGATTTAGTTACTGCAAATGTAATATTCATAAATTATTCCCATCAGATTTATGATTAGTTTCATTTATTCTACAAAGTAATTTTAGTTTGTCCTAACACACTACACATGAGGCTTCTTCTTTATTAAATTTTTAGAAGATGGCAGTATGGGCCTTTTGACATAAAGCATTGCATAGATTGGGACAGACTAAATTAATACAGTAGTTGTAAACCCTTACATATACCCACTGAAGTGACCAGTATTAGGTGATACACAGAAATGAAACAAATCCACCTGAATAAGTTATACCTGTTTATCTTAAGCCTTCTCTTCTCTACAGCCTCCTAAAGCACACAGTTCACACAGCATTTCTCAGCTTCATGAAGGCAGGGGACTGGGACCTGACATCACACACTGCACAGCATAAAGCAGGGAGCAAAGTGTAATCTGAGATTTTATTGGAGGGAATGGACACACCCCCTCAACACAATCTCATAGGGAACATGCACAGCTGAGGCTGTCAATCCCCTTCTGTGTGCTGGAGTGGGGGGGGGGAGGGGGTCAGGGCCACCCCCCCCGGGATTCAGTGGTGTCGGCAGTGATATATGCAGATGGCAGAAGGAGGATAGAAAGAACAGACGAAAATCACACTAGGTGCTTTGGATTGAGGCTAGGATACACTAAAGAGGGATAAGGTTTGTTCATTCTTCATTTCAATGGTTTACAATCACTTTAAAAAGGATCTTCAGCCCCCACCTAAAAAAAAATAAATAAAAAAAAATAAAAGTCAGCAGCTACAAATACCATAGCTGCTGACTTTTAATAAAAGGACAATTACCTGTCCAGGGATCAGTGCTGACCTCACCTAGGCTGGGACTTTGCCAGTCTTCACGTCCCCGGCGCCGGCATGTTTACCAAGGTAAGCCACCTGTGACTCCTTGTGGCTTTAGAACCGGCTTCCCACTGCACATTAGCGAGCTGCACTGTGCTTTGCAAATGGTCCTGCAGCCTTCTGGAACCTGTGACATGTTCCTGAAGGCTGCGGGCAATGAGTTATGGAGGAGGTGAACTTGTCAAAACCAGGTATCTGCTCCCCCCCCCCCCCTCCCAAAAAAAAAAAAAATGTCCAAAAGTGGTAAAGGAGGAGGGGGAAAAGTGAAACTTCCACTTTTGGATGAAGTTCCGCTTTAACTTGAGATTTTATCTGCAAACAAGTACAATGTCAGCAGTTATTACAAAAAAATGTAGAAGACATAAAAAAAATAAAAAAATGCTATACAATATTATTACATTTTTTGAAAGAGCGAGAAAGTAAGAATGTTGCATTATGTCTGATCCTACAATGGCTCAGCACTACCCTCTAGGTGACGTACCTCTCTAAATAGACCACACGTTTTTTCTGCAGCCTGCTGAATCTTTTTTCCTTTATTGTGTCATAATGTTTGAATGTCTATGCAACAGAATGTGAGTCCAGTTATTGACCAGCATGGAGAGCTATGTCAACTATGTAACAAAAGCAAATCAGATTGCACACTTTGCTATCTATAATGTTAACTTGTAGCAATCTCTTAAAGCAAACTTGTGTTCTTACTAAAGCAGTCAGCAGACATATTCTCTTGCAGACTATGTTTTCCCAGCAGCAGATACTGACCCCTAAATTTCCTCCAATTCCACGAGGTAATGGAGAGGGGGTGCTATGTGTATATGAACAAAGGCTTTCAGAAAGTTGCTATCTGCACACAGATCTAATGGGACTATGGACACTGCTGGGGGGAGAAATCCTGACTTCGGTATGTGATTTTACAGTGAAATTACCAAGTTTGGCTTCACTGACATTTCGTCAAAAGTAGCCTTACATATTAGCAGGTGGACTGCTTATTAAAAAAATGTAATCGCTGATATGGCTATCAATTACTGTGTTGATATACAATGTCAGCTGCCAATGTAGCACCTAGTGATGCACATCTGGAAAGTATTAGTAGTCTTATAGAAGACAGTATCCCAATAATAAAAATAAAATAATAATACTTTTTTTTAATTTTTTTATTTAGAGGTTTAAAAATATAGAATATTTTCTTAAATATTTTTTCTCATATTTTCTGTCTATTTGTATGAAAGGTTAAGGTTAGATTTCCTTTGTTCCCCATTATCTAGTACCATGTAAGCAGCTAATGAAGGTTTGTAATTTAAAGCGTGGGTTCACCCACACCGCCAAAAAAAAAAAAAAAAAAATAAGCCAGCAGCTACAAATACTGCAGCTGCTGACTTTTAATACATGGCCACTTACCTGCCCCAGGGTCCAGCTATGTCAGCAGGGGACGCCGAGAACCCGCTCGGTTCTCGGCAGCTGCTGTCGCCATCCTAGGTGAGGGAATCAGGAAGTGAAGCGTTGCGGCTTCACTTCCCGTTTCCCTACTGCGCATGCGCGAGTCGCGCTGCGCATCCCAAGTGGTCCCCGCTCTCTCCTGGGAGCTATGTGTTCCCAGCAGACAGCGTGGTCGGGACGGGAAGTGGCGTAGACTCCCATGGGAGTCTATGCCGGAAGTGGGTGCAAATACCTGTCTTAGACAGGTATCTGCACCCCCCTCCCCCCTGAAAGGTGCCAAATGTGACACCGGAGGGGGGGAGGGTTCCGAAAAGCGGAGGTTCCATTTTTGTGTGGAACTCCGCTTTAAGGTCCATTGCACCCTTCAAAACTGAATCGAAACAGTAAAACAAAAAATGTATATATTGCAGCTTACCATTCTTTAGATGTTTTGGCTTAATTTTTCAGTCAGAGAGCATTTTCAGTAACTACAGAAAATAACTGCTAATTTTGCAAGAAATTCAGTGTCCTTGTCACTTCACGTGAGCTGAAAAAAGTCACAAACTACTTAGCTTTCTTGTGTAAACTACTAGTCCCATGATTTTATTATGTCATCATGGGGATGAAAAAGACAGACATGTTTGAAGTCCAGACTGTTTGACAAGCACAGCTCCATCCATAGATACAGTAGGGAATGAGTGTAGACACAAAGGGACAATAAGTCCTTTTCACAGGATTACCAAGTGAAAATAAAGGCAGAAAAGCCCAAAAAAAAGGAATGAAGCCATTACATCTGAGGACCAGTAAACTGCATTTTATTATATTACTGTTTTTATTGTTTTGGTGTTCAGATATTCTTTCATTTTACACAAAGGAAGCAATGCAAAGAGAACAGGATACTTTTGAATACACGTACATGGTAACACAGACATACAGTATCTCACAAAATTGAGTACACCCCTCACAATTTTGTAAATATTTTATTATATCTTTTCATGTGACAACACTGAAGAAATTACACTTTGCTACAATGTAAAGTAGTGAGTGTACAGCTTGTATAACAGTGTAAATTTGCTGTCCCCTCAAAATAACTCAACACACAGCCATTAATGTCTAAACCGCTGGCAACAAAAGTGAGTACACCCCTAAGTGGAAATGTCCAAATTGGGCCCAAAGTGTCAATATTTTGTGTGGCCACCATTATTTTCCATCATTGCCTTAACCCTCTTGGGCAAGGAGTTCACCAGAGCTTCACAGGTTGCCACTGGAGTCCTCACCGCTTCTCCATGATGACAACAGGGAGCAGGTGGATGTTAGAGACCTTGCGCTCCTCCACCTTCCATTTAAGGATGCTCAACAGAGGCTCAATATGGTTTAGGTCTGGAGACATGCTTGGCCAGTCCATCACCTTTACCCTCAGCTTCTTTAGCAAGGCAGTGGTCGTCTTGGAGGTGTGTTTGGGGTCGTTATGTTGGAATACTGCCCTGCGGCCCAGTCTCTGAAGGGAGGGGATCATGCTCTGCTTCAGTATGTCACAGTACATATTGGCATCCATGGTTCCCTCAATGAACAGTAGCTCCCCAGTGCCGGCAGCACTCATGCATTCCCAGACCATGACACTCCCACCACCATGCTTAACTGTAGGCAAGACACATTTGTCTTTGTACTCCTCACCCGGTTGCCGCCACACACGCTTGACACCGTCTGAACCAAAAAGGTTTATCTTGGTCTCATCGGACCACAGAACATGGTTCCAGTAATCCATGTCCTTAGTCTGCTTGTCTTCAGCAAACTGTTTGTAGGCTTCTTGTGCATCAGTTTTAGAAGAGGCTTCCTTCTAGTACGACAGCCATGCAGACCAATTTGATGCAGTGTGCGGCGTATGGTCTGAGCACTGCAGGCTGACCCCTTCAACATCTGAAGTAATGCTGGCAGTACTCATACGTCTATTTCCCAAAGGCAACTTCAGGCCCCTTTGAAGACATCAGAGTGTGACGAAACATGTAGGGCGTGGCTACGCATCGTAAGCCATCTCTCAGCCTGCCCCATGACCTGCACGGGTGTATGCTATTTTTATGCCGGCAAATTTTACACTTGTTTTTTTTAATTGTCACAGAGCCCATTTGTTGTGGCTATGCTGTTTGTAATATACAAATAAATTTTACCAATACTACACTATCGGAGCCCTTTCTCTATTTTTACCCACTCCCCTCTGGGTTGAGTGGGTCTGTCACCCCCCCCCCCCGCAGGAGGAAGCATTGGTTTGTTCCAGATCGTAGACGGACGATACACCGGAGGACTCGGAGCCATCCACTGTCCCTGCAGAGAGCTAAGTCTGCCTGCTAGTACGACCTCACCAGAAGGGAGGTCCATCAGTTCGGGTAAGAGTCCATCTGTTACATCTTTGGAGCACGGAGAAACTTTCATATACATATCTCCTTCCTCTTCATGTACCTTTTGGCTGTGTGACCTGACTGACTGTGAAATTTTCAGGTGTCCCCTTGAAGTGGTACACTGCTTATGGAACTTCCCTTTTCTTCCTTCTGATATTCAAATATGGACTGTTTCTTGTCACTGCTGAGGAGGTTCACTCTTTACAGGACTGTTTAGGGGTTACCCTGCATTGAATGTGGGACAATTCAAACTGTCCGTTTGTTGAAGTTTGGCAGCTTTCTAGTATACCTTGCACTTTATATACAAGCTGCTTTATTAATTTATGTCTGCTAACACTATAGCACATTTTGCACTTTATTATCATCAGCTCTTTTGATCAATGGCTACTCTAATATACGATTTATATTAATATGGATTGCTTTAAATGCAGTTTGCACACATATACTATTCTTAGCGCACATTTTTGTTTGTTTATTTGAATGTTTTTTACACTGATATTGGTGTTATATCCGTGCAGCTTTGAGCTTGGAGTATTCTGAAGCTTTAGCGCGGTTACGCTTCGTTTTATTTTCTGTTGTTTACAATATCACTTAACCTGCAGCTGAAGCCTTTTCTTTCTTCTTCTTTTTTCAAAAAGTAATATTTACACAGTATTCACTTTACCACTACCCACTTTTCAGGGTAACTTTAATTATAGACATCTAACCATGGATGTTTTTGAATACCAGTCTTCCAGGGTAATTACCAGGGAATGGGGTGTTTGAAACCAGTAGTGAGTTGGATAGTGTTGTAGGTGGTATGTTCATGAGACTAAAGAACATCATGATTTCCGAAATACATACCCAGTGGGACATATTATTTCTTGGACAATATGTGACTGACTCAATGGTCCCAAGGAGTCTAAGATGGGAAGTCAGTCCCCAAAAGGGAGAGACAGACCTTCAAGATTGGTTTCGCTATTTTAACGAAGCTGGGGGGAAATTTCTTGAATTCTTAATAAAGAAAAAGAATGAGAAATTAGCTAGACTCGATATTGAGATTAAAGCAATTAAAGATAAATTATCCCCTTTCAGTGAGAGCGAGGAATATAAAGAAAGATCAATCCATCTTAAAAAAATCCTGGAGAAAGAAGATATTGAACAAAAAAACAAAAAGAAGAAAAAATATAATAGGGATGTCGGAGACTACAGAAGGGGAAGCGTTTTTGTGTGGCAAAGTAAATTTGGTAGTGATGAGCCGACTAGTTCGACTCTCGCCCCAAATATGGGAGCCCAGATAGAGAGTGAGGTACCTGAGAGGATGGAGGAACAACAATTTGAACCCCCTTCGTCCCAAAAACAGCTACCCATCGTCCCTAGATGAGTCTCTCACCGCTCACCAGGGAGACGAGACAGACAATCAGTGTCCAGAACACGCCCCCAATCACGGAATGAGCGACGTAACCCCAAACCTTCAAATAGGAAATCTAAAAATCATAAGCTGAAACAGCACAACCAGTATAATAATGAGTATTACCAACGTGATGCTTACAATAAACATTATGAAAAAAAAAAAGGCCCCTTTGAAGACGTCAGAGTGTGATGAAACATGTAGGGCGTGGCTACGCATCGTAAGCCATCTCTCAGCCTGCCCCATGACCTGCACGGGTGTATGCTATTTTTATGCCGGCAAATTTTACACTTGTTTTCTTTAATTGTCACAGAGCCCATTTGTTGTGGCTATGCTGTTTGTAATATACAAATACATTTTACCAATACTACACTATCGGAGCCCTTTCTCTATTTTTACCCACTCCTCTCTGGGTTGAGTGGGTCTGTCACCCCCCCGCAGGAGGAAGCATTGGTTTGCTCCAGATCGTAGACGGACGATACACCGGAGGACTCTGAGCCATCCACTGTCCCTGCAGAGGGCTAAGTCTGCCTGCTAGTACGACCTCGCCAGAAGGGAGGTCCATCAGCTCGGGTAAGAGTCTGTTACATCTGTTACATCTTTGGAGCACGGAGAAACTTCCATATACATATCTCCTTCCTCTTCATGTACCTTTTGGCTGTGTGACCTGACTGACTGTGAAATTTTCAGGTGTCCCCTTGAAGTGGTGCACTGCTTATGGAACTTCCCTTTTCTTTCTTCTGATATTCAAATATGGACTATTTCTTCTCACTGCTGAGGAGGTTCACTCTTTACAGGACTGTTTAGGGGTTACCCTGCATTGAATGTGGGACAATTCAAACTGTCCGTTTGTTGAAGTTTGGCAGCTTTCTAGTATACCTTGCACTTTATATACAAGCTGCTTTATTAATTTATGTCTGCTAACACTATAGCACATTTTGCACTTTATTATCATCAGCTCTTTTGATCAATGGCTACTCTAATATATGATTTATATTAATGTGGATTGCTTTAAATGCGGTTTGCACACATATACTATTCTTAGCGCACGTTTTTGTTTGTTTATTTGAATGTTTTTTACACTGATATTGGTGTTATATCCGTGCAGCTTTGAGCTTGGAGTATTCTGAAGCTTTAGCACGGTTACGCTTCTTGGCGAGGCCTGTTCTGAGTGGAACCCGTCCTGTTAAACCACTGTATGGCCTTGACCACCATGCTGCAGCTCAGTTTAAGGGACTTGGCAATCTTCTTATAGCCTAGGCCATCTTTATGTAGAGCAACAATTCTTTTTTTCAGATCCTCAGAGAATTCTTTGCCATGAGGCGCCATGTTGAACTTCCAGTGAGCAGTATGTGAGAGTGATAACACCAAATTTAACACACCTGCTCCCCATTCACTTCTGAGGCCTTGTAACTGCTGATCACATGAAACCGGGGAGGGGAAATGGCTAATTGGGCCCAATTTGGACATTTTCACTTAGGGGTGTACTCACTTTTTTTGCCAGTGGTTTAGACATTAATGACTGCGTGTTGAGTTGTTTTGAGGGGAAAGCAAATTTACACTGTTATACAAGCTGTACACTTACTACTTTACATTGTAGCAAAGTGTCATTTCTTCAGTGTTGTCACATGAAAAGATATAATAAAATATATACAAAAATGTGAGGGGTGTACTCACTTCTGTGAGATACCATATATCAGGAATATGAAATGTTGGGATAGTACACACTTTACGTTGCTTTTTGTCACTTCTAGCACACAAAATGCCTACAAACACATTTTCAAGACCTGTGCTGCATAATTTCAAGCAATAGATTAAAAATTCAACAAGGAGAGTGGGATCCAATATAACTATCAGGCTGGGTTCACACTGCTGCGGTGCGGGAACGCAGCGAATTTACTGCGGGTTCCCGCACCGCACCAACTCGCACGGCAGTTCACACTGCCATATGCGAACTGCTGGGGAGTGTCATACAATGTTAATGACACCCCCAGTTCAGCCCGCATATCGCAATGCGAACTGACAATTCGGACACTTTCGGATCGCATAGGTGTGAACACCCATGCGATCCGATTTTGGTCCGAACAAAAAAAAGGGTCCTGTGCGAGTTTGGACCGAATGCGGTGCGATATCAGCCATACTATCTGTATGGCTGATATCGCACAGCACAGACATCGCATGTGATGTGAACAGCAGTGCGCTGCGAATCACATGCGATGTCTGCAACGGCAGCAGTGTGAACCCAGCCTCATAGAAGGTGAGCATTCCAAGAGAAGCAGTAAAATGTAAGGTGATTTAACTATCTAGTATCTAGCAAAATCTAAATGCCTTGGAGATAACTAACCCTTTAAACAAAATCTTATAATAATTTATTAACAACTACGAAGCTATATTGTTTCCTTATTGCCAATAATGTAAAGGATTCACAGTGGTGCTGAGGACATTCAATGGGAAGAGGCACCATATCCTGTTGATAAAATTTACTGGAAAGCCATGTCCAATGTACCAACATGTTGGGGACATGAAGGTCCCTTTTATCATAGAGGCAAGTAGTATGGGACATTCATGCCTCCGGAATGTATAAACATTTGACATGGTTTTCCAGTAAAATTTTCGCAGTGGCATATGGTGTGCTTGCTTTTTTTTATTACAATAAAAATATTTGTAGCACCCTCTAGGTAGGTAGGTGCTAGAGGTAGGAGTTTTGTTAGGACAGGTAAATTTAGGCAGGCCTGGCTGGTAGTCAGGCATGTTTATTTTGTTTTGATCTGGGCTGGGAGTGGCTCAGGGTAGCAGCTGGTGACTCATAGGCAGCATCACTAACCTCCCTCTTCTTTTCAGAGCTGGGTAGAAAGTTCTGGAAAGAGAGGAGGAGAGGAGATGTGGAGCTGCCTGGGGTGTTTTAGAGAGCTCTGACCAACCCCAAACCTGGATTGGCAGGGCGAAGGCCTCCTTAAATACCCAAGGTGAGCCCTGCTGGGGAGGAGTTGTAGGGAGGAAATAGCTGGGGGGGGGTGTGGAGGCTGTCGGGGGCCTTTGAGGGAGCTCCCCCAGTCTAGGGGGGTGACCTTGGGCCTGGGCTCAGGTGCAGCCGGGATCACCTTCAGGAACGCATGAAAAGGTTCTGGGCTGGAGGCACAAGAGAGAGCAAGGAGAGGACGGTGGAAGAGAGCACTGTTAAGATACTCCAGGGAGGACAACTGGTCGCAGCCAGGAGTGCTTCTGAGTGAGGCATAGTCAGGAGGACTGGGGAGGCACGTCGAGGAGGACTGAGAGCTTGCCGTCTATATGGGTGCAGAACCAGAAGTGTGGACAGTGGTGGAAGGGACAGTGGAGAGAGGCAGCTGCAGCCAGGAGAGCTGGCAGGGCCTGAAGAGGGCTAACTGGGATCAGTAGCCGCAGATAGGACATCTAGGACTTTTGTTATTTCCCTGCTACACTATAGGGGCCTGCGGTCCCTGCCTGCAAAAGGAGGTTGCTGAGGCTTGGTCAAGAAAGTGTCAGTCCTACTCATACATATGTATTAGCTGCTCCTGTGAATTAAATGGGTTGTAAACCCTTGTGTTTTTTCACCTTAATGCATCATATGCATTAAGGTGAAAAAACAACTGGCAGTCACCGGCCCCCAGCCCCCCATTTTACTTACCTGAACCCCTTTATCTCCTTGGTGGGGATGTGCTGTCCCTCTCTCCATGGGGTCTCGGCTCTTGATTAGATAGATTGATAGCATGCAGTTCAGTTTTGGGCACCAGTTCTTAAAAAGGATATCGGGGAACTGGAGAAAGTGCAGAGAAGGGCAACCAAACTGATAAGAGGCATGGAGGAGCTCAGCTATGAGGAAAGATTAGAGGAACTGAGGGATATGATCACCATGCATAAATATATAAGGGGTCCATATAGCGAACTTGGTGTTGAGTTATTCACTTTACGGTCAACACTGAGGGCAAGGGGGCACTCTTTACGTCTAGAGGAAAAGAGATTTCATCTCCAAATACGGAAAGGTTTCTTCACAGTAAGAGCTGTGATAATGTGGAATAGACTCCCTCCAGAGGTGGTTCTGGCCAGCTCAGTATATTGCTTTCAGAAAGTCCTGGATTCTTTCCTAAATGTAAATAATATAACTGGGTACTAACATTTATAGGTAAAGTTGATCCAGGGAAAATCCGATTGCCTCTCTGGGATCAGGAAGGAAATATTTCCCCTGCTGTAGCAAATTGGATACTGCTTTTCTGGGGGGGGGGGGGGGGGGCTCAGGGGTGTTTCGCCTTCCTCTGGATCAACTGTGGGTATAGGATTGGGTATATGGGATTGTATGATATTTTTTATTTTATTTATTTATCTATTTAGTTATTTATTTATTTATGGTTGAACTAGATGGACTTGTGTCTTTTTTCAACCTGACTAACTATGTAACCCTATACTAATGTGTGTACCTACCTCCCTTGTCGTATATATCAAAATAAATTATATCTCCCCACAATAAAATCACTGTTTCTTATTTATAATAGTAAGTGGAGGAATCAACTAAAACTTGACGACTTCACAGAGCAGGGAGATGGAAGACAAACAGCACAAAGAGAAAGAGACACAAGGACAAGATGTGGGACGAGGATATATATAGTGCGCAAATGTTCAGTAAAAACCGACAGAGGACTATCACATCATAACAACCAAAAAGTTGGTGGGCATAGGACAGATGAAGTACTACTCCACATCTCCAAATAAAGAGACCTAATAAAAAACTAATTGCCATTCGTCCAGCCACAAACCTTAGTATTACAAAATCCACACATCTTCACAACCTATAGTCATATAAGGTACCTAGTCATACACAAAAGACGACTATATATATATATATATATATATATATATATATATATATATATACATATATACATATATATATATATATATATATATATATATATATATATATATATATATATAGTTATACACGTATGTAGAGATTGAACAAATACACACGAAATATATATATATATAATATACATATAGTATACCATTCATCATCCTCTGCATGTATACAGGAGATGGCTAAATGTATCGATCACTGCTGGAGAGAACGCGTATAACCATTTACTCATAAAAGTGACTCACATCCCACTTGAAATTAAACCCATGTGGGATGCGAGTCTGGAGGTGAAAAATCCAGAACAACTCTCTCCAGTAAAGTAATTGAAAAACATCACCCCCTCTTTTTTGAGCCATATTGTCAATCGCCTGTACACGCATGGTTGATGTATAGCCATTATGGCACAAATTAAAATGTTTTGCCACATTCGTTGATTGATTTTTATCCACACTATAGACGTGTTCGTGAAAGCGATCACAAAGGCGTCTGTTGTCACAAGTAAGCAGATACACTACATAGCTGGTTTTGCAATTATGGAAGGTAAAAATATCATACTCTTTTTGTGTCACCGTTGAACGAAACTTGTTACCACCCATAATGTGACTGCAGCACATGCACCCTGTTGTTCCACATCTAAAGTTTCCCTTAAAGTGTAACCATGTTACTGATTTCATTGTGTTCCTATTAAAGAAGCTTGGGGACAGAGAGTGACCTATAGTAGGAGCCCTCCGTGATTATATATTGATGCCTCCCCATAGAATGTTTGCACAGGTCTCATCTGAATATAAAATAGGGAGGTATCTATTAATAATATCCCGTATCTCCCTGAACTGGAGTGGACAGGGTCAATTTATTTTGATGTAGATCACTATCCTGTATCCATTTTCCTAAGTAGATCCTTCCTATCTTTGCTTCTAGCAATAGCCAATGCCCTATTAACCATCCACTTAGGGTAACCCCTGTCTAAAAACCATTTATACAGGGAAGCTGCCTCTCGCTTGAACTGTAGATCATCACTACAGATTCTCCTCACCCGTAGGAACTGTCCTACGGGTATAGTCTTGATGGTATGCCTTGGTTGTCCGACTGTGCAAGTAAAAAGGAGTTACCGACAGTGGTTTCCTATATAGAGTAGAATTAACCTTCAAATTAGCACCTGTCAGGCAAACATCTAGAAAGTGAATCTCCTTCCCATTAGCCTCACCCATGAAAGCAAGATTTTTATTATTGCAATTTAGATATTCCAAGAAAAGAGTCAACCTGGAAGTCCTATCCTCCATAATTAATATTAGATCATCAATATATCTCAGGTATAGTTTGATGGAAAAACTAAAGGGGTTCTCCCCTCCAAATATGCGGGTCCACTCCCACCAACCCATATAAAGGTTGGCTAGGGAGGGCGAAAAAAGTTTTCTCCCTAATCGCAGCCCCGCATCTCTGGAGGTAGAACCCCCCATCAAAAGTGAAGTTGTTGTGGGACAATAGGTATTCAGGACTTCCAGAAGATATTCTCGCTGTTCGACAGGTAAATCAGTAGATGTCTCTAAATAAAAGCTAACAGCTGATACTGCAAGCTCTTGAGGAATGTAAGAGTATAAACTTGCAACGTCACAAGTGACCCATGAGAAACCACTCTGCCACTTGAAATCCTTCAAAATATTGAGAAGATGGTTAGTATCTTTCAGATAACCATGAAGCTGCTGGACCAAAGGCTGTAATTGCTTGTCCAGCCACTGCCCTAGTCTCTCATTAAGGGAATTAATACCTGATATAACTGGTCGTCCCTGCAAGGGATTTAACCCCTTTTGCGTTTTGGGAAGATGATAGAACGTGGGAAGGGTAGGGTATTCTGGCATAATTTTTGTAGCTTCCTTCTGATTAAAAAAACCTGCTCTAACCCCCCCCAATTTATAAGTCCCACAAGGGCTGCTCTATACCCCCTAAGTTTGATATATGTATGGGTATCCGACAACTGACAAATTGCCTCTTCTCTATAGGAATCCACATTCATAACCACTATGAGCCCTCCCTTGTCAGAGTTGTGGATAACAATGGAATTATCTTCCTCTAGATTCTCTAAAGATATTCTCTCTTCCCTTAATCAAGTTATCTTGCCACTCTGTAGTCCCCCCCATCGTCTGTTGAGCCAGTGCTGTCAAATCCGGCTCTACCGTTTTTTGAAATGTTGTCATTTCTGGGGTGCAGGAATTGACAGGATAAAAATCCGATTTAGTTTTAAAAAGAAACGGTCTAACGGCACTAGCATCAACCACCGGGGTAGTGGGGGATTATTGCAGGACAATAAATCCACCAGATCTCTAACAGCACAGTGTTCCCTAAAAGAGAAATCCTCTCCCTCCATATTGATAGACCCAAACCTAGATTGATCAAAACTTTCTTCACCATCTGCTGAAAAATAATGCCTTTTTATTGTGAGATTTCTAATAAACCTATTGACATCTAAAATAGTGTCAAATAAGTTTAAATGTCTCTGTGGACAAAAATTAAGTCCATTTGATAGTAATGATTTCTCACTGTCCACAAGCACCCTGTCACACAGATTCAAAACATTGGAATAGTCATTTAAAAATTGAATGGGTACCTCTTCTGCTCCTCAGTCTCCTCTCCCTCTGCGTCCCCAGCGTGTCCTTTTATATTTCAGTTCCGACCCCTCTTGTGGGGTTTGCGTTTTCAGACTCTATTTTTTGCCGCTGTAGAGGGAGTAGTTCCAGCGTGTGCGCCTCTAGTGGCCGGTCGTGATGGTAATTGGTTTGAATCTGATGCAGCCAGGGTCTCATCCCAGAACTCAGCTTCTGTATCCGAAAAGCTAACATGTTTCACTGTCCCACCGGCTGACTGGGATGTCCCACTCCATCGGCACCTCCGTTTCCAAATGTATACGTTGTTTGTATGGTAGTCAATCTTGTCTTGTAACATTTTCTCTTCTTTACCCGATATCATTTCTTTTTCCAAACGGTTCAGTTTCTCATTTAGACGTGAATCAAGGTTACCAAACTGTGTAACACTTTGTAACGGTTTCAAGGCTTGTTGTAGTTCCAGAATCTCTTGTTGTAACACTTCCATTTCCTTTCTCTTTGATGTAATTATAATGTCAATCAGAGCAAAGGAACATGCAGATAGAGCGTCTGTTCAAAGCTAGAGATTCATCAAACAACTCAAATTTCGGGAACTTCTTAACCCTCAATCCCTGCGGTAGCCATTCCTTGGACCGGTATTCATAAAGAGAGCTCAAGTCCCAATATGCCCTGATCTCCTTCAGCATACTTTTTTCAAGCCTACGGAAGAGAGCACTCACTGAGCCAGTATCGTTATCTGTTTTGCTGTTTAAAGTCTCACTTGCATTGGCTCTCAGTGGATTATCTCCCAATAACTGAAAAGTGCGACTAGTATTCTGTAGTGTCTGTAGTACATTTGTATTTGACATGTGGATCACACCACGATATACAGATAGTCTCAGATAGAGCGTCTGTTCAAAGCTAGAGATTCATCAAACAACTCAAATTTCGGGAACTTCTTTACCCTCAATCCCCGCGGTATCCATTCCTTGGACCAGTATTCAGAGAGAGAGCTCAAGTCCCAATATGCCCTGATCTCCTTCAGCATACTTTTTTCAAGCCTACGGAAGAGAGCACTCACTGAGCCAGTATCGTTATCTGTTTTGCTGTTTAAAGTCTCACTTGCATTGGCTCTCAGTGGATTATCTCCCAATAACTGAAAAGTGCGACTAGTATTCTGTATTTTCTGTAGTACATTTGTATTTGACATGTTGATCACACCACGATATACAGATAGTCTCAGAGGGAAGGGCTTCACTCAGCGCTGGTGCAATGATTTTTGACACTCTAGGCGAAACCTCATTTTGCCGCCCCCATTGGCTCCAGCCCTGACTTCATTCCAATTGCCTATGTGACAGAAGGTGCTGCTATACTGCTTCCTTTAGCGCTGGCTGCAGTGCTGCGCTGCACCTCTAATTACACTACCGGTCGGACTGAGTTAGTTACATGCTGCAGCCTGGAGAGCATGCAGACGTGGAGGGAAACCAGCGGCTGGGCACCCCTAGGCAGCAGTGCGCCCTAGGCAGCTGCCTAGTTTGCCTAGTGGTAGCACCGGCCCTGGCTTCACTCACCAAGCAAGCGTGCTGCGAGATGCTAATGAACTGAATAAGGAGAACTCGCTGCTCCAGGTGAGAGGGAGAAGCCTGATGAATCCAGTGGGTGCCCGCCCCGGCTTGCCTCTGTGTGCAACAGAAATAGAAGAAATGGCCGCACACCACTATGTTGATCCAAGATCCTTTATTATGACATCCCAAAAGACACTACAGGAACAGAATTCTTGACAGATGCGTTTCACACACTTCAGGTGAGCTAAATCATTACACAGGTATGTCAACATGATATTCCTTATATAGCCCCACCTTCACCACTTACAGGTGTCCCTGGGCACTCATTGCAGACTTGTTACCTAAGATTAATGTGTGGAGAAAACACTAATATGTACAAGTATGTATCACATGAATAAACCAAATGAAAAGGAAAAATAAAAATGTGCATAAACATGACAAAATATCAAATTTAAACCACTAACTTTAAAAATATCATGTAACATTGTAACATTATTAACCCTATACTATTGTAAGTACCTACATCCCTTGTCATATATACATAAATAAATGATATCTTCCCTCAATAAAATCACTGATCCTTATGGATAATGGTAAGTGGGAGCCGCCTTCAAACTGAATTCTTATTGCTGCCTGCTTGCCCAGTTTCCCCAACCGCGGCTGGGATGGACAATTGTGCTGACCCTGCAATTCAGTAACTTTGTACCATTTGCTGTCACCCGTGGCAACCACGGTGAGCGATTGTGCCCATGGATTACAAATATGTCCAGCGATCTGCTAATGCTGGACATCTCATTGTGGATTACAAATTTGTCCAGCAACCTGCTACTGCTGGACATTCTGAACTTCTGCTTCAAATTCCTGCTTGTTACAGTGAAGTGTACCTGGAACTGTCTACTGTTGCCTGGGGTGATTGGAGTAAGCCTGTGGGCGGGAATGTGCTAAGAATGTTCCTTTCAGTGAGACATGGGCTACTAACTTTATTTTTGCTACTGGCAACCACCGGAGAGATCAGCGACCATCTACTTTCAGTTGTTTGTGCACAGTCGGTGCTGAGCAACATGCCTGGAACAGTCCTGCTAGTCGAAGCATGCCTGCAAACTTCAGTTCATCCAACAAGGGGTTACAGCAGCATGCTCAGGGAGGGGCCTGCCTATCATTTCTACAGATGCCAGCTTGTCTGGAAGCGAGGGGGCAGTGCCACGCCCTACAGGAGACCCAGCATTCCCTGCTAGCAGCAGACACCACAAGGCAAAGGAGCTAGGTGGTGGAGGGTAGTCGCATGCTCTCAGCACTGACCTGATTGCCTGATGTGCAGGAGTCGCCCTCGGGGTGATTGTTCAGATGGAACGGCTGTGCCTGTTGTGTCCAGATTGCAGTATATCGACCGCGGTCATCAGTGCGTTCTGAGTCCGGTGTAATCATTGTGGCAAACCATACACTCGGCTTGCATCCAGCCAGCAGGAGCCACAGTATTACAGCATGGACCTACACTCAGGACTGTGTCGCGTGCAGCCACGGAAATCCTGGAAGGCCGGAGTTGGCCTGGAATCGAAAGGCAGGGTAGAGTCTGAGCCTGGTGACTCCCCGGCGAATATCAGCAACATAGGGGAAGATGAGAATGTCGTGGCTTGCGGCCTGGTCGGGGACCTGGTGACTATAAGTACTGCCAGGCAGGAACCAGAAACTGTCCTTGAAATGCTTATTCTTACTCGTATGTCCCCTGCTATCCTAGTCAAGAAGGAGCCAGTGCTGGAGGGGGGTGCACCCTCAAGTGAGCTGGATGGAGAGTGCGAGGGTTGAGCCATAGATTGAGGTTCTCCTAGACTGTTAGCGGAGTTCGGGTTCCTGGGGAGGTTAGCAGAATGTTCATCTCCTGATAGCTGCTTGGAGGGGGAATGGGAGACAGGAGGTTTCCAGATCCCGGAAGTTCCGCCTAAGGGAGGAGAAGAGCCAGAGTCTGCTGGGAGGCCTGAAGATGCTGCTGGAACCCCCATCAGTTACAGACAACTTTTTGTCCAAAGACCCTCCAGCACCCGGACCAGAGCGCCCACCTATGGGCAGTAGGTGAAGAGGTTCCCTGATGCCTGCGTCCTGCCCGGTAAGGGAAACCCTAGAGAGCTACCCAGGTTTTCCAGGTTTCAGCGGGCAGTACAAAGGAGAGTTTCTCTGGAGTGGGGTCTGCATTATCCCTATGTCCCTCCCGAGATCATGGACATGGTGGAGAACTCTAGGAAAGAGTGGGAAGATGATCTGGTCTGGGAGCTTCTGCATATCCCCAGGCCTCTGTGGGCACTGGAGTGTGAGGAGACTTGGGCCTGTTTTGTGGACATTCGGAAAGAATGAAGACTGGGGAGAGCTATATACAAAGACAGGGTGATGGTAGTGATGGCGGAGTGGCCTGCAAGTAGTCACTCTGTCTCCATCAGAGAGGAAGGAGGTAGCAGGAGGAAATTGCCTGATCCACACTTCTATGCATTAGGGGACTGTTGGAGAGTACAGTCTACCATAGGAACTGCCACATGAACTGCTAGACAGTAGCAGAATGTGTCCTCCTTCCCTGACTTTGCAGGAACAGACCAGCCTGCCACCCAATGTGCCCAATGATGGATCTTTCCTGTTGCAAGGACAATTAGCGTGAGGTCTGTTTCCTAAACCAACTCTTTGAGGAGCCTGTTTGCCCGGGGAGGGGGCCCCTCCCATCAGGAACTCCAAAAAGAACTCTTGCTTTGAGGAATAATGTGTTCTTCCCTCAGTGTTCTGTCAGTAGGCCTATAACCCCCTTCTGACAGAAATTCTTGTAAAATGTACAGGTAGTTGGTAGGATAGGATGTTGTTTGTTTTGCAGGACCCTTTAGGATGGGACGGCTGTTTATCCCTCTCCGGCTAGAGCTGCAAAACCTGTGGACAGAGGATTTCCCTTGAGAGGGAGATGCTCTGGACTATGTAATGTGCATAATTTTTTGTAGTGGTAGGGATTTGTAGTTAGGAATGCAATGTATATGCTGTAGATACTGAACAAAATAATCTTTTATATTTTTGATACATATTTATTTGTATATATGTTTCCCATTCAAGTTTGTTTCCTTTTACCCTCCTATTCAATTTATGGGATGCCCTTGCTCCTGGCCCCAGGAGTTATTTTTCAAATTTTCCCAGCGAAGGGACTGGCTGGATTTTGATGGGGGATGAGTGCAGCACCCTCTAGGTAGGTAGGTGCTAGAGGTAGGAGTTTTGTTAGGACCGGTAAATTTAGGCAGGCCTGGCTAGTAGTCAGGCCTTTTTTTTTTTTTGTTTTGATCTGGGCTGGGAGTGGCTCAGGGTAGCAACTGGTGACTCATAGGCAGCATCACTAAGCCCTCTTCTTTTCAGAGCTGGGTAGAAAGTTCTGGAAAGAGAGGAAGAGAGGAGAGGTGGAGCTGCCTGGGGTTTATTAGGGAGCACTGACCAATCCCCAACCTGGATTGGCAGGGGGCAGGCCTCCTTAAATACCCAAGGTCAGCCCAGCTGAGGAGGAGTTGTCAGAAGGAAAGAGCTGGAGTGAGAGTGTGGAGGCTGTCAGGGCCTTTGAGGGAGCTCCCCAGTCTGGGCAGGGAGGTGAGCTTGGGCCTTTACTCGGGTGCAGCTGGGGACCACCTTCAGGAAAGCATGAAGAGGGCCTGGGCCGGAGTCAAAAGACAGAGCAAGGAGAGGACAGCGGAAGAGAGCACCTTTAAGAGACTCCAGGGAAGACAACTGGTCGCAGGCAGGAGGGCTGCTGAGTGAGGCACAGTCAGGAAGACTGGGGAGGCATGCCTAGCAGGACTTGGAACTTGCAGTCTGTATGGGTGCAGAACCAGAAGTGTGGACTGTGGTGAAAGGGGCAGTGCAGAGAGGCAGCTGCAGCCAGGAGGGCTGGCAGGGCCTGAAGAGGGCTAACTGGGATCAGAAGCCACGTGTAGGACAGCTAGTACAAGGACTTTTGCTATTTTTCCTGCTACACTATAGGTGCCTGTGGTCCCTGTCTGCAAAAGGCAGTTGCTAAGGCTTGGCCAAGCCAGTGTCAGGCCTACTGATACAAATGTATCAGTAATACTAATGTATTGCTATTGATTCTTTACTGGGTATCCCATATACTCCATCCCCATCCAAGTTCTATCCCCAAATAAAAAAAAAAAACAAAGTTCAGTGGCTGTTTCATGACGTCATGAAGTCACCATCCTTGCTGGTGAGTGTTTGATAAATATCCTATAAATCTAAAATGAAACAGTATTGCAGTATGATAATGCAAGTATTTTTATATAACATTAAAAAAATCAATTTTGCATCTTTTCAATGCTACTACTACAAAACAATCAAGAATCAGTAGAAATATTTTATAATTGCCAGAATGATTGTGTTGCTTGTTATGAAACCATCAAAGGTTATACTTTGATTATCAAAACACTGACATAACCATCTGCCAATGCTTTTTATCACCAGGAAGCAGGACAATCTGCTAAGCATTCTCCAAATGTGTTTGTTTCGAATATGAAAGTTAACATTAACCATCTTCTGTGTCAACCGTTGAAAAATAAGCTGTGAAGATTTATTTTTAAACTGGATAAATACTGGATTTATGGAAAAATATGCTTGTAAAGTATGCATTCATTAGAAATTCTACAAAAGTGTACAGTTATTTGAACTAATCAGAAGGTTTACATTTGAGATAAGAAAGATCTGAATTATGTGCATACGATTATTTTTTTCTCCAGACACCTCTCATACAGTTTGATAATTTAGCCCATTAGGGTTTATACGTAATCTGCAGATTATTGTCCTGTGCATTGTGCTAACAACTCCCCCGCCTGAGCATTATCCACTCAGAAATCATATGGATAAGATGGAGATTCTGATTTTACAATTATGCCTTTTATGAGACCATTGCATGGCATGTTTTTATAACCGCCAGCACAATCCTAACAGTCCAGTTTTAGACAGATAGATGGGAGTACTGGAAGTCCTGATCTTAAAATATGATCTTAAAATATATAGTCAGATTTGCAATTTGAATAATCAGAACTTACAGTTGCACTCCAATTAAAAAATAAAGTGCCCCCTCCTCCTGCACAGGAAAGTTTATTACTGCATTTCCCACCCACTCCCTGTAGAATTATGGGCCCCTGATGTCCTTCCGTATAATGGTGGTACATGCGGACATCAGAAAGGCCATGACTGGATAAAAATGTTCTCTATTTTTCTCATTCGTATACTTATACAAGGTGAGAGGTTCAGAAAGTACTGAAGTCTGTGAGTTAGAATGACAAAGAGAATAAGACCTCAGCAAAGACAACCTCCGTGTTTCTCTCATGACAAGTTTTTCTTAAGCGTACCTCATATATCTCATGGTGCCATTAAGGTCAGCAGCTTTAGCTCATAAAAATACTTGCAAAAAGAATAAAAGAAAAGATCATGTCACATAGGTAGCCTTTTCCAAGCTGAAAGTATGGCCAGTGGTCTAAATAGAGGTCTTCCTTTTATGGTTAGTTTTCAGTAAATAAAAAAAAAACATTTTATTTGAACGAAATACAGCTTTGCATGAAATAAAACCTGTGTGCCATCTATTCTAAAGATACTGTATATAGCAGGGGTGGGCCACTCTGATGCCCCATAAAAAGGCTGCATCGCTTCCACTGCTGGCATATCTAAAGGCAAGTGGCGTATCACCCATGTGTGCAGTGTGTGCGTGGCACACAAGCCCCAAGGGAAGGGGACCCACTGTGCCCTGAGCCACACTGCGCACACAGAGGTGGCTGTGCCCGCTGCTGGCTGCTGAGACAGCTTATCATATCACCCAAAACATAGCTGCCAGTGCCTCGCCAGGCAGCGCTGTAGACACAGTCTGCCCTATCTCTCCTGACCAAACAAATAGGTCACAGGACTGAGCAGCAGCAGCATCAGCCAATAGGAGTAAGAGATAGGGAAATATGTCCACTAATTGATGAGAGGGGCAGTCGGTGGGCGGTACCTGGCTTCCCATGGTCACTGCAATCATTGTTCGCCCCCAGAGAAGAGAGTATTCAGTGTATGTATATGTATAGTACAGGAGCCAGCATATACAGTGTATATATTCAGTACAGGGGACATATATACAGTATACTGCAGTATATATATATACATATATATATTGCAGAGAGGACAAGGACAGCATAGAGTAAACAGAGTATTCTCACACAGTGTGCCCCCAATGTAATGTGCCCTGCTGCTCTTTCATGTAATGTACCCTGCTGTGCCCCTATGTAAATTATTATTATTATTATAATACACGATTATAGTTAGGTGGGTGTGGGATAGGTTTCCCTGAATAAGTGAGTTTTCAGGCATCTCCTAAAGGAGGACAGGTTAGGGGCTGATCGGACATACCGGGACAGGGAGTTCCAGAGCATGAGAGAGGCTCTGGAGAAGTCCTGAAGGCAAGCATGGGAGGAGGTAACAAGGGAGCTAGAGAGCAGGAGGTCCTGGGAGGAGCAGAGGGGACGATTTGGGTGATATCTGCAGATGAGATTGGTGATGTAGCTGGGGGCGATGTTGTGGATGGCCTTGTATGTTGTGGTTAACATTTTTATATGGTGCGGTAGGGGAAGTCAGTGAAGGGATTGGCAGAGAGGAGCAGCAGTCACGGATCGGTTAGTGAGGTGTATTAGTCTAGCAGCAGCATTCATAATAGACTGAAGGGGGATAACCTGCGTAAGGGTAGGCTATTTAGGATAGAGTTGCAGTAGTCAAAGCGGGAAATAATCAAGGAGTGAATAAGTTGCCTTTGTGGTGGAGATGTTGTGGAGGTTAAGGCGGCAGGATTTAGCCAGCAATTGGATGTGGGGGCTGAAGGACAAGGATTAAACCCAGCACCCTGGCATGTGTCGAGGGACAGGAAATGTAAATGTGCCTTGATGTGCCCCTCATATAATGTGCCCTGCTGTGCCCCCATGTAATGTGCTCTACTGAGCCCCCCATGTCATATGCCCTGCTGAGCCCCCCATGTCATGTGCCCTGCTGAGCCCCCCATGTCATGTGCTCTGCTGAGCCCCCCATGTAATGTTCCCTGCTGAGCCCCCATGTAATGTGCTCTGCTAACCTTCTTTAAACTGCCCTGTTGAAACCCCTATATGCCATGCTGGCCTCCTGTGCTCTGCTTATCTGAGGTTTGACCCAGAATTGGCATCTGTGCAGAAAAAAGCAAACAGAAGTCCCACATTAAATAGGTACATTTTAATATTTATTCTATTATCTAATGTGGTTTCTAAAAATAATTGTTAACAAATCAACAGCTCACTGATCACACCAATGTTCTCTGAGCTGTATAATGTGAACATTATGTCAAGGGTTCTCCAAGATCTCATAATTTTTGGCAAGGTTTCCGCCAAGGTAAAAAGGATAAGAAACTCTTCACTGTGTATTAGATTACAGACTCCTGCACTATATACACTGTAAAATAATCAAAGCATATTTTTTGAGTACAAGAAGGCTTCTGATTTTTTTTAGCCACACCACTTTAAGCCCCTCCCACTTTGAACGCCCCATTGCTACTCTGCAATAGGTAGCTAAAGATACCCTAATGCCGCGTACACATGGTAGGAATTTCCATCAATAAATGTTCGATGTGAGCTTGCTGTCTGAAATTCCGATCGTGTGTAGGCTCCATCAGACATTTGTTGTCAGAATTTCCGACAACAAAAATTTGAGAGCTGGATCTCAAATTTTCCAACAACAAAATCCGTTGTCGTAAATTCCGATCGTGTGTACACAATTCCGACACATAAAATTCCACGCATGCTCAGAATCAAGCAGAAGAACCGCACTGGCTATTGAACTTCATTTTTCTCAGCTCGTACGTGTTGTACGTCACCGCGTTCTTGGCAATCGTAATTTCCGACAACATTTGTGCGACCGTGTGTATGCAAGACAAGTTTGAGCCAACATCCATCGGAAATAAATCCAGGATTATGTTGTCGGAATGTCCAATTTCTGTACGCGGCATAAGTCTTTCAACAATCTTACCAATGCCCCTGGCACAATGGAAACCATGCATGCTTTTTATGCACTGACCATAACACATTTTTTTATTTTTATCAAATAAAAGGGCCCAACTTGTAATCTTGCACACAGGCCCACTGATTTCATAAAATACCCCTGCTAAAGGCTTCCTGGTAAAGAGGTGTAAAAAGTCCACATCGTTGTCCTACCAAGTGCCGGATGAGGACAGAGTGCAGGATGCCCCCCCGTATGGATGGAGTATGCCATGTCTGAGCAGAGGTCAGCTAAGTGGCCCATCGGAGGCTGCCCTCCCACAGCCAGCCTTGACCGAGCCACCCTGGCTCCTTCCTGCATCTCTCAGCCACCATATGCCAGCCAGTTCGGGAACCCAGAGTCGATGCAGCAGGCACTGTTCAGCCCGACTCACCTAGTGAGCAGAGAGTACCCGGAGCGGCACTTCAGCCAGGGATGGGGGTTACGGGGAGGCAGGGAAGAGGGAGAGTGAAAGGGGGGCTGAGTCGCTGCATAATGGGCCTCTGGGTTGTACATTCAGTCTTCTTCTATTATTGTGATATATAGTATTCTTTCCTTTATTGTAGATGCTATATTTACCTGGAATTACCTTAAAGGTTAAACCACCTATAGTTATGAGAAAACTTTGTACCAATCCAGATGGTTTTAGCTGATGATGTCCATTAAAAGCAATGAAATCAAAGAGAGATTCCAGCTGATTAATATCTTGTAGGGAATATAATTTACAAATCTGTGTTGGGTATTTTTAGCACACCCTTTTATCATAAATTACATATCACCATAGTGAATAAACAAATAATTAAAACATCTTCATTTAAATTATAAAAAATACATAAAAATTGTGAAGTTCATGTAGAAATCTCACACGTGAATAACGTCCTCATTGAGTATAGGAAAGGTTCCTCTCCACCAGCATTTAAAAAATATGACGTCAGACATAGGTTGACGAAACGGCCTTGGGTGGTGATTGATATACATAATTTCTGGTCAGCTGGAACGCAAGTAAAGCACAAACCAGCGATTCCTATACAATACACACTGATCCCTGTCTTCTTTGAAGTAAGTGCAATACAACCTTCTTTTCTAAATAAACGATTTGAAATACTGCACCATGAGAGTGTTATTTCCTATCCCTCTCTATATGGCAACACTGGAGCTTTGAATATGCTATCTATATATACACAGTATCTCACAAAAGTGAGTACACCCCTCACATCTTTGTAAATATTTTATTATATCTTTTCATGTGACAACACTGAAGAAATTACACTTTGCTACAATGTAAAGTAGTGAGTGTAACAGCTTGTATAACAGTATAAATTTGCTGTCTCCTCAAAATAACTCAACAAACAGTCATTAATATCTAAACTGCTGGCAACAAAAGTGAGTACTCCCCCTAAGTGAAAATGTCCAAATCGGGCCCAAAGTGTCAATATTTTGTGTGGCCACCATTATTTTCCAGCACTGCCTTAACCATCTTGGGCATGGCGTTCACCAGAGCTTCACATGTTGCCACTGGAGTCCTCTTCCACTCCTCCATGATGACAACAGGGAGCTGGTGGATGTTAGAGACCTTGCGATCCTCCACCTTCCATTTGGGGATGCCCCACAGATGCTCAATAGGGTTTAAGTCTGGAGACATGCTTGGCCAGTCCATCACCTTTACCCTCAGCTTCTTTAGAAAGGCAGTGTCAAGAGACTAGTAGACCAGACTGTGTGGACTGCACAGAGATAACCCAAACGCATGTAAATGAATAAATAATATTTATTAAAATAAGTGATAACTCAGAAAATACAGATGCAAAACCAACACAACAAACCCACAGCAAACAATAATATATACAGCAAGGGGCAATACCGGAATCACAGATGTCAGCCAGGCCGGGGTCATACACAGCAGGTAAGCAGGAACAAGGGATATACCGGAAACATACCAGAAACATAAACGTTAGCCAAGCCAGGGTCATACACAGGAGATCAGCAACTGAACAAGGGCAGGTTGGGAAAGGGAGATAATGGATGGGATAGGATACAGGCTCAGGAAGAGGTTCAGGGTCCGATACAGGTTTACAGGATAACAGGTTCAGGATACAGGTTCAGGGCGCAAGGAAGAAAGATACCAAGGCGAGCATGTGAGGGCTTGCCGGGTATTTATAGGGCTGACTATAATTGGCTTCAAGTCACACCTGAGCGCAGGGAGTGTTGTCTGCTCCATACTGCCAGGATCCATCCGCTGGTGGACATCAGCACTGCGGCCAAAAGATGAAATGACACCAGCAGGGAAATATTCTCCTGACAGTTCAACACTGCCAGGAGACACCTGCTGGTGGACCCCAGTACTGCATGCCAAACGATATATCTTACCAGCGGATGGACCCTTTCCTGACAGTACCCCTCCCTAAAGGAGCGGCCTCCGGACGCTCCAACTGGTCTTAATTGTCCATGGTCTATGACATCAGGCAGTATGGTTGAAGAACGCATTTCAGGCTGGTCATCAGGCACATCCGGGCAGGCGGCTGGCATGTCAGAGTCATTGAGCTGGGCAGCGGACAGGAACAAGCCGAGCTGGGCAGCAGACAGGAACAAGCCGAGCTGGGCAGCAGACAGGAACAAGCCGAGCTGGGCAGCAGACAGGAACAAGCCGAGCTGGGCAGCAGACAGGAACAAGCCGAGCTGGGCAGCAGACAGGAACAAGCCGAGCTGGGCAGCAGACAGGAACAAGCCGAGCTGGGCAGCAGACAGGAACAAGCCGAGCTGGGCAGCAGACAGGAACAAGCCGAGCTGGGCAGCAGACAGGAACAAGCCGAGCTGGGCAGCAGACAGGAACAAGCCGAGCTGGGCAGCAGACAGGAACCAGCCGAGCTGGGCAGCAGACAGGAACAAGCCGAGCTGGGCAGCTGACAGGAACAAGCCGAGCTGGGCAGCTGACAGGAACAAGCCGAGCTGGGCAGCTGACAGGAACAAGCCGAGCTGGGCAGCAGACAGGAACAAGCCGAGCTGGGCAGCTGACAGGAACAAGCCGAGCTGGGCAGCAGACAGGAACAAGCCGAGCTGGGCAGCAGACAGGAACAAGCCGAGCTGGTCAGCAGACAGGAACAAGCCGAGCTGGTCAGCAGACAGGAACAAGCCGAGCTGGGCAGCAGACAGGAACAAGCCGAGCTGGGCAGCAGACAGGAACAAGCCGAGCTGGGCAGCAGACAAGTACAAACCGAGCTGGGCAGCAGGTTCCGGGTCGTTGAGCTGGGCAGCAGGCTCCGGGTCGTCGAGCTGGGCAGCAGGCTCCGGGTCGTCGAGCTGGGCAGCAGGCTCCGGGTCGTCGAGCTGGGCAGCAGGTACTTCGAGCTGGGCAGCGGGCACATCAGACTGGGAAGCTGGCACATCAGACTGGGAAGCTGGCACATCAGACTGGGAAGCTGGCACATCAGACTGATAGGCAGGCATCGGGACATCAGACTGGGAAGCTGGCACATCAGACTGGGAAGCTGGCACATCAGACTGGGAGGCAATCTTCGAGACATCAGGCTGGAAGGCAAGCTGCAAGACATCAGGCTGGGAAGCTGGCACATCAGACTGGGAAGCTGGCACATCAGACTGGGAAGCTGGCACATCAGACTGGGAAGCTGGCACATCAGACTGGGAAGCTGGAACATCAGGCTGGTAGGCAGGCATCGAGACATCAGGCTGGAAGGCAAGCTTCAAGACATCAGGCTGGGAGGCTGGCACATCAAACTGGGAAGCTGGCACATCAAACTGGGAAGCTGGCACATCAAACTGGAAAGCTGGCACATCAAACTGGAAAGCTGGCACATCAAACTGGAAAGCTGGCACATCACACTGGAAAGCTGGCACATCAGACTGGGAGGCAATCTTAGAGACATCAGGCTGGAAGGCAAGCTGCAAGACATCAGGCTGGGAAGCTAGCACATCAAACTGGGAAGCTGGCACATCAGACTGGGAAGCTGGCACATCAGACTGGTAGGCAGGCATTGAGACATCAGGCTGGAAGGCAAGCTTCAAGACATCAGGCTGGGAGGCTGGCACATCAAACTGGGAAGCTGGCACATCAAACTGGGAAGCTGGCACATCAGGCTGGGAAGCTGGCACATCAGGCTGGTAGGCAGGCATCGAGACATCAGGCTGGAAGGCAAGCTTCAATACATCAGGCTGGGAGGCCGGCACATCAAACTGGGAAGCTGGCACATCAAACTGGGAAGCTGGCACATCAGACTGGGAGGCAATCTTCGAGACATCAGGCTGGAAGGCAAGCTGCAAGACATCAGGCTGGGAAGCTGGCACATCAAACTGGGAAGCTGGCACATCAGACTGGGAAGCTGGCACATCAGGCTGGGAAGCTGGCAATTCAGGCTGGGAAGCTGGCACATCAGGCTGGTAGGCAGGCATCGAGACATTAGGCTGGAAGGCAAGCTTCAAGACATCAGGCTGGGAGGCTGGCACATCAAACTGGAAAGTGGGAGCAGGTTGGGTTACTGGCAAGATGGTGTGGGTCGGGAAGAATTTTTGTTTCTTTTTTGGTTTAGCCCGTGCAGTTTTGTATGTAGGTGCAGGGCTGTAGGAAAAGAAAGTAGCTGGGCAGAAGGAAGACCAAGGAACTGTAGCTAGAGAAGAGTTTTGTGGGACTGTTACAGGTGGAGGAGAAGAGACAGGTGGATTGAAGGCAGGATAGGTGCGACACTTGGAGACTGGGTGGTAGTATTTGGTAGGGAGCTGATTAAACTGGGTTGTAGCTGAGGTTGCCATAGGTGACGGGGAGATAGATCTTTTGGAAGGCAGATGATTAATGGCAGGGCTGGAATATTGTGGCTTAGTTAAGGACAGAAGATCTGACCATGCCTGCAGCACAGGTTGAACAAACGCTGATTCACATGCAGCCTGACTAACCAGAGATTGTACTGAATAAATGCAATCGGATAACACCTGTTGGGAACAAGCGGAATAATGTTCATCAAAGAAAGCCGGGTCATCCTCTAACAACCATACCAGGGATTCAACCTGGTAACAACTGAAAGGAGGGGAGAAATCGTCACTACCTTCGGGAATGCATGACAAGGCTGACTTTGTACATAATTGGATCAAAGGCTGAACATCCTCAAATAACGCATGACCCTGATCTACTAGTAAATGGGCTGTTTGGATCGTTTCTAGCAGTTGGTCACGGGTCCAATCTTTAAGAGTCTGACGGCAATATTCATTATCCTCTGCCGCCAGCAGAGAATAATAGACAATTTCATCAAAGTCCATTTTTTGCGCGCCCACCGTAACAGGACGGTTTCTCAGTGCAGCCACGTCTGGTCAGGGATAGCCTTGGTATACTGTCAAGAGACTAGTAGACCAGACTGTGTGGACTGCACAGAGATAACCCAAACGCATGTAAATGAATAAATAATATTTATTAAAATAAGTGATAACTCAGAAAATACAGATAGTGCAAAACCAACACAACAAACCCACAGCAAACAATAATATATACAGCAAGGGGCAATACCGGAATCACAGATGTCAGCCAGGCCAGGGTCATACACAGCAGGTAAGCAGGAACAAGGGATATACCAGAAACATAAACGTTAGCCAAGCCAGGGTCATACACAGAAGATCAGCAACTGAACAAGGGCAGGTTGGGAAAGGGAGATAATGGATGGGATAGGATACAGGCTCAGGAAGAGGTTCAGGGTCCGATACAGGTTTACAGGATAACAGGTTCAGGATACAGGTTCAGGGCACAAGGAAGAAAGATACCAAGGCGAGCGTGTGAGGGCTTGCCGGGTATTTATAGGGCTGACTATAATTGGCTTCAAGTCACACCTGAGCGCAGGGAGTGTTGTCTGCTCCATACTGCCAGGATCCATCCGCTGGTGGACATCAGCACTGCGGCCAAAAGATGAAATGACACCAGCAGGGAAATATTCTCCTGACAGTTCAACACTGCCAGGAGACACCTGCTGGTGGACCCCAGTACTGCATGCCAAACGATATATCTTACCAGCGGATGGACCCTTTCCTGACAGGCAGTGATCATTTTAGAGTTGTGTTTGGGGTCGTTATGTTGGAATACTGGCCATGCGGCCCGGTGTCTGAAGTGAGGGGAATCATACTCTGCTTCAGTATGTCACAGTACATGTTGGCATTCATGGTTCCCTCAATGAACTGTAGCTCCCCAGTTCTGGCAGCACTCATGCAGCCCCAGACCATGATAATCCCACTACCATTCTTGACTGTAGGCAAGACACATTTGTCTTTGTACTCCTCACCTGGTTGCCGCCACACACGCTTGACACCATTTGAATCAAATAAGTTTATCTTGGTCTCATCAGACCACAGGACATAGTTCCAGTAATCCATGTCCTTAGTCTGCTTGTCTTAAGCAATCTGTTTGCGGGCTTTCTTGTGCATCATCTTTGTGCATCCTTCTGGGATGACAGCCATGCAGACCAATTCGATGCAGTGTGGGGCGTATAGTCTGAGCACTGACAGGCTGACCACCCACCACTTCAACCTCTGCAGCAATGCTGGCAGCACTCTGCAGAAATTTTGGAAGCACTCACACATCTATTTCCCAAAGACAACCTCTGGACACGTGCACTCAACTTCTTTGGTCGACCATGGTGAGGCCTGTTCTGAGTGAAACCTCTCCTGTTAAACCACTGTATGATCTTGGCCACCATGCTGCAGCTCAGTTTCAGGATCATAGCAATCTTCTTATAGCCTAGGCCATCTTAATGTAGAGTGAAAAAACAAGTAAATATCTGCGCTAACTGAAAAGAACACAAAAAGCAGCTAGCATAGTTTGTAGATTGCATCAAACATAAGTATAAAAGTCCAAATGCAGCGCTAAAATAAAATAAATGTCCAAATAATGATAATAGTCCATAGAACTCAATCAGCAATAAAAGATGATGTGAAACCTCCACCAAGCTTCAGTGTGTAAAAGGAAAGCACACCACACCCACGTGCTATCAGTCTGCTTACCAGAAAGATATAAAAAATAGGCGATGTACTCATATATTGCAGAGGGTCAGCAGCAAATCCAAATGGCACACTCCATCATGGGCAGGCACAGCATGGAAACAATCAGGTCACCACATATCAGAAAGCTCAGGACTCGTATTAACGATGGACAGGTTGGTGCAGTCATCAGCAGGAACAAACCAGCAAACAGAAAGCAACAAATAGTGAAGCCCGTAAGGTAAAACAGTCCTAGTTTATTGTAGTCTACTTACAGGTATGAAGTAAAAATCATCACAGAAAACAGGAACAATCCGCGGTTCTCAGCGTACTTGCATTGACCAGCCTGACATGTTTCATCCTATGTGGATATCATCAGAGGCGTGGCCAATGATGCAAGCACGCTCAAATATATAGTGCACTTCTTAAGTCATGCTGACCCCTGATAGGACAGCATGACACATAAAACAGCTGTTTTTAATAGCACATTCCGGCAGCACCTGCGCACTACGGCCCTGCTGTCTTTAAACTAGGAAGTGCCAGGACAGTCACGATCGGCTGCACATGCGCAGTACGGCCGTGCGTTCCAGCGTGGCAGGAAAACAAAACCAGCCAGCCGCACATGCGCAGTACGGCCGCGTGTCCCAGCGCAACAGGAAGACAAAACCAGCCAGCACATCCATTCATTATAAAGGATGGGAAGACCTGATTAATGCCGTCCTTGCTGGTTGGTATGAACGACTCGACCGCGCATGCGCGGTACGATCTTACCAACCAGGAGTTATTTCATGCATGGAACAATAGAACCAGGGGGAAAAAAGGAAGGGGAAGGAGAAAATAAAACATGAACCATATATGTGAAATTAAGCTGTGCAAGGCAAAAAACAACAGCCTAAACCAGCCCAAATGTGTTCTCCCCATGATGGGCGGAACAAAGTCACCGCCAGCCAAAAGGGGAAAAAACAATAAGGGACTGCACATGTGCCGTAACAGCATCCGGAGGGTGAGTGACGCCCGAACCGGAAATAGCTATCAAGGCACATACGTGTAACACATCAGCAGCTACATGACTATAAAATGATTAATCAAATGTTATTAGACATCAACAATATAAAAACCTTCATAGACCAATACAAAGTATAAAATTTAAAAAGAATATATCGGATATTACAGAGAAAAAAGGAGGAAGTTCTCAGTCTAATATAGCGATAATATAAACCCTGAAAAATATGTGCATATAACCAGGGTGAAATAATGAATAAAAATAATAATAAAATGAATGAAAAATAATAAAAAATAATAAAAAATATAAAAAATATAAAAAATAATAGCAATATAAATATGGACACTGCCCCCAAGTGTCAAACATATACATGTATAAACAAAAATACATGTACTAAAAAAAAAAAAAAAAAAAAAAGGTATATTAGCTATTATTAATAAAACAGTTTACATCCCAGTCGACGTTCATGCCGAAAGGGGTATAGCATTTTAAGTCGTATATCCAGCGGGTCTCTAATTTGGAAATTTCCCGTTTGGACGAACTCCCACGCCAGTGAGGGTTAAACCTATCGATGGCCACAAAGGTCGTTCCCATAGGGTTCTTATTGTGGTATTCCAAGTAGTGCCGGGAGACAGTGTGTTTCGGGAATCCCTTCTTAATATTGGCGATGTGCTCATTTACCCTAACATGCATAGCCCGTGTTGTACGGCCCACATATTGTATACCGCAGGGGCAAATCAATAAGTATACCACGTTAAGTGAGGTGCAAGTAATGAAGGTGTTAACATCAAAGACTCTACCCGTGGCATGAGATTTAAACTGGCATATTTTCCTGCTCTTGTTCTTATTGATAGCACAAACGTTACAACAGCGGCAAGGATGATAGCCTTTAGATTTTTGAAAAAAGGACACTCTATTAGGGGCGTCTAAAATGTTGGGTGCTACTTGGAGTTTAAGAGGGGGAACACCTTTAAATATGACTTGTGGCCGATCAGGAAGTACCGGACCCAACACCTTATCATTTTTGAGGACTCCCCAATGTTTAGTTAGAATCTTTTTAATCTCAGAGTGTTGCTGAGAATAGGTCGTGACCATTGAAAAATTATAATCAATCTCACTTGACGAGGATTTTTCTTTGATCTGTAAGATCGAAGCTCGATCTGTAGCGCCCACCTCATTGATAACTGTACTCAACTCATCAGGTGAATACCCCTTTTCAATGAACCTTTCTTTCAAAGTGGCAGCCTGTATAAAAAAGTCTTCTTTAAGGGTACAGTTCCGCCGTAGACGGAGGAATTGACTCCTAGGTACCGATTTGAGCCACGAAGGGTGATGACAGCTACCCCGCCCAATATATCCGTTCCTATCGGTACTCTTAAAAAAGGTAGACATATTAAATGCACCATCTTTGACTTGTATAGTTAGGTCCAAGAAATTAATTCTGCTGGTGCTGCTCTCAAACTGTAAAACAATACCCAATGGATTATCATTGAGTTGATGCATGAAGGTAGTAAGCGACGTCATGTCGCCATCCCACAGGAGGAGGATGTCGTCTATATATCTCCCCCAGAAGATCAATTCAGATCGTCTGTTGGAATAGACGACATCCTCCTCCCATTTAGCCATGAACAGATTGGCCATGCTTGGTGCAAATTTTGCACCCATGGCAACACCTCTGTTCTGGAGGTAGTGAACTCCTCCAAACCAGAAATAGTTATGAGTCATGGCGTATCTCAGTAAATCCAGGATAAAATCCCGTTGGGCAGGGATCAATTCAGCATCTCTATTCAAAAACTGTTCCACCGCTTCTAGCCCGTCTAAATGGGAGATAATGGTGTAGAGGGATGCCACATCAGCATCTTAATGTAGAGTAACAATTCTTTTTTTCAGATCCTCAGAGAGTTCTTTGCCATGAGGTACCATGCTGAACTTCCAGTGACCAGTATGAGAGAATGAGAGGGATAACACCAAATTTAACACACCTGCTCACCATTCACACCTGAGACCTTGTAACACTAACGAGTCACATGATGCCGGGGAGGGAAAATGGCTAATTGGGCCCAATTTGGACATTTTCACTTAGGGGTGTACTCACTTTTGTTGCCAGCGGTTTAGACATTAATAGCTGTGTGTTGAATTATTTTGAGTTGACAACACTGTTATAAAAGATGTACACTCACTACTTTACATTATAGCAAAATGTAATTTCCTAAGTGTTGTCACATGAAAAAAAATAATAAAGTATTTACAAAAATATGAGGGGGTACTCACTTTTGTGAGATATTGTGTATATATAGATAGCATATTCAAAGCTTCAGTGTTGCCATATAGAGAGGGATAGGAAATAACACTCTCATGGTACAGTATTTCAAATCATTTATTTAGAAAAGAAGGTTGTATTGATACTGTATATTGAATGGATGACAGCAGCGGTTTGAATTCATTCCTGTGACCTCATGTATGACATCTTGGATTTTCCCATACTGTATGCATAATTTCACTCACTGTAATAGGGGTCAATTAAGTCTGGTGAGTGAACAGCGTGTCTGCATGCTAGTGGAGAGGAAACTTTCCCATACTCACTGAGGACATTTATCATGTGTGGGATTTATACATAGACTTCACAATTTATATGTATTTTTTATAATTTAAATGAAGAAGTTTTATCTATTTGTTTATTCACTATGTTGATATGTAATTTATTATTTAAAAGCGCGGTTCCTTTGTTCCTTTTCATGTTATAGGTGTTTTTTACACTTTACAAGACGCAGCTCTTTATTGTAGTTTCTTTAGTTATTGTTTTGTGTGGGTTTGGAACCTATTGGTTCCTATATTTTCTTTTATTTTTAGCACCCTGCTGTTATTCTACATTCTCTCAAACTCAAGTCAGACTTATTGGTAGTTTACACTTTAATTTTTTAATTGAGAAGAATCTAATACATTAATATGCATACAGTATATTGTGTGATATTTTTGAACAGTTTTATTTGCCAAGTTCTTCTCAAAATGCAGTGAAATTGCTGTTTACAGAATTGGATAAAAATGTTTTGCTGTGAACAATATATTATCACTTATTTTGTGTGTATTTTCATATGCAACAAACAGTGCAAAAAGCAGAAATAAAATGCACCTTAAGGTTTATGATGAGGTTTAGGATAGGGGTAGGTTTAGAGATTGGGATCCCAAATAAGAGTACAGTAGATTGCTATGATGGGAACACACTGTGGGTGACAGTGGTGGCTAGTGGTATATTTGTGGTATTTGTGGGGAAGGGGTGGGGCAAACAATGCACCCCCAGCCTCCCCCCCTGTCAGTTGGGTCACCAGCATCAACCCCCTCCGTGGGTGAGTCGGCTGTGAGAGGACAAAGAAAACCCTCTAATGAGACTTTGTAGGACATGAACTCCAAGGAGGTAAGATTTGATAGTGTAAAAAGTTCAAAATGTATTAATTGGAAGTATTAAAAGGTTTTGGTGCAGAATTAAAACATATACAAATAGATATGGTAGAAGTAAATACAAAATGATGAAAGAATGAATAACCACAATATTGTCGATGGAACAACCAAGATCAGCTGTCAACACCACACATTGTACTGCACGCCTGCCTACTGCAGCACCATATCTAGAGAGGTCATGCAGTGCCTGTGAATGCATGATGCGGTCTCTGGGATTTGTAGTCCACCTGAGATCGTACAGGTCAGGCTCAGTATACACACCAGGGACTGTCGCTCCTCTCTAATCTGCACAGCTCTGATCAGCAGCTCTTCCTCCATACACCTCCGCTCTCTCCCGGTGGCCACAAAACTCTCCAGCAGCTCCAGCACCCGAACCACTTATGGGACCACCCCGAACAGACTCCAGGCCGTACTGTTCGGTGAGGCTCTGCCGCTCGGAGCCCAGGCTCTTGGCCATACTGTAAGTATCTTGCAAGGACAAAGCAGCAGGTGCCTGCTGCTATACCATCCCCACCCTCCTCCTCGGCCAATGGGCTCACTTCTCCTTCTGGCCAATTGGGAAACGGGTCTCAGGATCAGTATGACAATAGTGAATATTCATTTGCTATTATCACACAACTGGGTGGGCTCAGGGTGCAGTGCTCTGCGCCCCGAGCCCACCATTTTTTGAAGCTTTTTTGAGCCTCTGGCTCTAATCACATGCTTCAAAAACCCATTGGAATCCATGCGTCCAGCGACCCGTAAACAGACGCATGGACAGGGGATAGCATGGGTGCGCCCTGCATTACGGGCCAACACTGGCGGGTGACCACAAACAATTTTGGCTTAAAATGTTATTGCCAAGTTTAATGAGCCAAAAACTAACATATCATTGGATCAAGATAGCCGATCTGATCAATTTTTAATGCCAATAGATAGCTTTAGAAAAGTTAATTTTTAAAATAAGATTAGATAAATTTAATGTACAAACTAAAATGGTTAAAATACTGTTAAGATTTTTAGCTAGCACATATTTTAGGTTGGATGGTCTAATTTTATAAGGTAAAGTGATATTCAAGACAGATAATTAAGACTACTAGGGTTTTATTTGTTTTTACTGGTAAACAAAACCATGGTTTCAATTGTTGCCACGGAAAAGGAAATACAAATCAACTACATAAGGAAAAGGTTATGTGCAGAAAATAAAACACATTGTATCCTTTTCTGCATCTTTTTATTCAAAGCGTAACTCTGAGCAAATATTAACCTCACTCCCACCCCCCAACCCATCATGGACATTTTCTCTTTTTTTACCATGTGAAACAAAATATACTTGCCCAAATCAACTATACAGGTCTCTTGCTGGCATGTTTATGGGTGCGGGAGACCGCTAATCCAGTGCTGCAGGTGTGCCCATGCCAGCTAGTCCCTGACAATCCCCTTACACTGATATCACCCACTCTTCTGGATCCTGAGAGAACCCTGCCATTGCACAGACAATGGAAAGGGTCCACATCATGTAGCCAGTGTTGTGGACACACAATAAGGAACTCATGTAAACAGATGAGGAGAGAAAACCCAGGAATTGAGCACCACATGAGCGCGAGTACATAGGACATTTTTCCCCCTAATGCCAGTAAGCAGTTAGGGAGGAATGAGAGGGGGTTACTATTTGTCAAGAGTTAGGATTTAAGGTTTTGCTCAAAGTTTATCTTCCAATGAAGATGCTAGCTCTGGTGACACCCCATTATTCCATCACTTTGGACGGGTTTACTGCTTTGACTGTGGGACAGGAAGTGTAAGGAAATTTCCCCTATGAAACACAAATGGCAAAAAAAAAAGAACTGACAAGGGTTATAACCCTCCCTTATTCTATTCAGATGATAAAAGGTTTGCCTTTAAATCTACTTTAAAGGGGTTGTAAAGGAAGAAGATTTTTTATCTTAATGCATTCTATGCATTCAAATAAAAAGCCTTCTGTGTGCAGCAGCCCCCCTCAGCCCCCCTAACACTTACGTGAGGTCCCTCTCTGTCCAGTGATGTCCACGAATGGCTCAGCTGTCTGAGATTCTTCTTCCTGATTGGCTGAGGCACAGCAGCTGCGCCTTTGGCTGCTGTCAGTCAAAGTCAACTAGCCAATAAGGGGAGAGAGGGGGCAAGGCCGGGTCAGGGCTCTGTGTCTGAATGGACACAGGGAGCTGTGACTCAGTTCGGGTGCCCCCATAGCAAGCTGCTTGCTGTGGGGGCACTCAACAGGAGGGAGGGCCAGAATCAGAGGAGGGACCCAAGAAGAGGAGGATCCGGGCTGCTCTGTGCAAATCCACCACAACAGAGTAGGTAAGTATAACATGATTGTGAGCACTGCTTTTACAACCCCTTTAAAATCAATATAATAATACTAATAATAATATTAATAGTAGTAATAATAGCATCAATAATACTTTCTAATGTTTCTAATTTTTTGAAGACACCTTACTAACTGGAATGGTACCCACTAATTGGCATAGAGCAAATGTGGTGCAAATATTCAAAATAGGGTACTATAAAGCTGTGCACTTGGGTGCTAAAAATATGCATGCAAAATATCAATTAGGAGGGGAGTTTCTGGGAAAATCAGTGATGGAAAAGATTCAGGGATTCTTGTAGACCACATACTTATCAACTAATCATGGGATGCCAATTTGCAGCTAACAAAGCTAGAAGAATACTTACATGCATTAAAAGGAGCATATATTCAAGGGATAACCAAATAATTCAAACCTTTGCTTAACTCTGGAGAATAGCAGCTTAAGAGGTGATATAATCACAATGTACAAGTATATGAAAGGTGATTATAGTAACTTTAATAACCTGTTTACTCTAAGGTCCCTGAGGAAAACACACTGCCACAATTTGAGACTGGACAAACAGAGATTTAATATTAAATTACATAAGGGTTTCTTTACTGAGCAGTAAAAATCTGCTCTCCCTTCCCCAAGTAGTAGTATTTGCTCAAGGTGTTTATAATTTTAAAATAATTTAAGATGTAAGCACATTATATGGGGGTGGGAATTCTTAGAGACACAAATTTACACACATACAGTCAGGTCCATAAATATTGGGACATCGACACAATTCTAATCTTTTTGGCCCTATACACCACCACAATGGATTTGAAATGAAACAAACAAGATTTGCTTTAACTGCAGATTTTCAGCTTTAATTCGAGGGTATTTACATCCAAATCAGGTGAACAGTGTAAGAATTACAACAGTTTATATATGTTCCTCCCACTTTTTAAGGGACCAAAAGTAATGGGACAGATTAACAATCATCCATCAACTTTCACTTTTTAATACTTTGTTGCAAATCCTTTGCAGTCAATTACAGTCTGAAGTCTGGAATGCATAGACATCACCAGATGCTGGGTTTCATCCCTGGTGATGCTCTGCCAGGTTTCTACTGCAATTGTCTTCAGTTCCTGCTTGTTCTTGGGGCATTTTCCCTTCAGTTTTGTCTTCAGCAAGTGAAATGCATGCTCAATCGGATTCAGGTCAGGTGATTGACGTGGCCATTGCATAACATTCCACTTCTTTCCCTTAAAAAACTCTTTGGTTGCTTTCGCAGTATGCTTCGGGTCATTGTCCATCTGCACTGTGAAGTGCTGTCCAATGAGTTCTGAAGCATTTTGCTGAATATGAGCAGATAATATTGCCCGAAACACTTCAGAATTCATCTTGCTACTTTTGTCAGCAGTCACATCATCAATAAATACAAGAAAACCAGTTCCATTGGCAGCCATACATGCCCACGCCATGACACTACCACCACCATGCTTCACTGATGAGGTGGTATGCTTTGGAGCATGAGCAGTTCCTTTCCTTCTCCATACTCTTCTCTTCCCATCACTCTGGTACAAGTTGATCTTGGTCTCCCCTGTCCATAGGATGTTGTTCCAGAACTGTGAAGGCTTTTTTAGATGTGGTTTGGCAAACTCTAATCTGGCCTTCCTGTTTTTGAGGCTCACCAATGGTTTACATCTTGTGGTGAACCCTCTGTATTCACTCTGGTGAAGTCTTCTCTTGATTGTTGACTTTGACACACATACACCTACCTCCTGGAGAGTGTTCTTGACCTGGCCAACTGTTGTGAAGGGTGTTTTCTTCACCAGGGAAAGAATGCTTCGGTCATCCACCACAGTTGTTTTTTTGTGGTCTTCCCGGGTCTTTTGGTGTTGCTGAGCTCACCGGTGCATTCTTTCTTTTTAAGGATGTTCCAAACAGTTGATTTGGCCACACCTAATATTTTTGCTATCTCTCTGATGGGTTTGTTTGGCTTTTTCAGCTTAATGATGGCTTGCTTCACTGATAGTGACAGCTCTTTGGATCTCATATTGAGAGTTGACAGCAACAGATTCCAAATGCAAATTGCACACTTGAAATTAACTCTGGACCTTTTATCTGCTCCTTGTAAATGGGATAACGAGAGAATAACACACACCCAGCCATGGAACAGCTGAGCAGCCAATTGTCCCATTATATTTGGTCCCTTAAAAACAGGGAGGCACATATACAAACTGTTGTAATTCCTACACCGTTCACCTGATTTGGATGTAAATACCCTCAAATTAAAGCTGAAAGTCTGCAGTTAAAGCACATCTTGTTTGTTTCATTTCAAATGCATTGTGGTGGTGTATAGAGCCAAAAAGATTAGAATTGTGTTGATGTCCCAATATTTATGGACCTGACTGTTGAACTGTATAAACCTATGTCTTTTTTTAAACTTATCAACTAAAATATGAAAAACTAGTTACCACAAAGACACCATCACTGCCAAATGTCAGTACTACCTTTTTTACATTTATAACAAACATAAAAATGACAGGAGAATGTTAACTTATTGTAAATGTTGTGCTCATGCTATATTTAAATATTTTTGTATTATGGGTATTTCATGTAAGCCAACTGATGAGAAGAAATGGTATTTTTATTTTTATTCATTTTCCACATCCTTGCATTCATTTTCAATTAAAAAAAATATTCATAGAAGCTTTCATTTGCAATGTTATATTGTCAGGAATATGCAATAAATGTCTTCTTTTCGTGAGCACCTTTCAATGTTGTTATTATTTTTAGCCTTCAAGTACGTTCCCAGAATTTTACTGACAATACCCTTTTCACATCCCTCCCACACTTCTTCCTTATCAAATTGCTTTACATGATGAGTAATCTTCTTCTGAGTTACCACACAAAAGATCCCATTTACACGTTACAAGGACTATGAATGAATAAAGATTCTGAAAGGATGGCAAGTAACCTAATCCACTGGGATTATGCATGGCTATAGAAAATATTTCTATTTTCAGTATGCATCATGATTTAGCCATGTAATGCCACTTACAGTCCATTCATCTTGTATAATGCATTTTCTAGGTTAAAGAACAAAATGATTGCAACATTTTGTCTCAATTAATATGGTTTGATGGTTTAGCCAGGGAGAGAGTGACATAAAGGGTTTCACTACATAATGCTTAAAAAAAACAATAATGTTTAGATAATCCCTGGTGTATGGAATTTAGATAAGGGGGGCTTTTCACCTCCAAATGCCATACAGCACAGAGCTGCTTTAAATATGTAAAGCTCCCTGTACCCGTATATATATATATATATATATATATATATATATATATATATATATATATATATATATATATTATATATATATTTTTTTTTTACTGTGTCTGCAATTTGCTCCAAATCTGCCCCACGTGGAGTAAAACCCAATTCCAGTGTGGCTGCAACAATAAACAGTAAAGGACACTCTATTCCCCACTGTTATTAAAACAATTTTTCTCTTCTGGTTGTACAGATATAAAAGAAAAAGACAGGTTTCATCATCATTAATTGTAACAGTAATATTAATTATATTTCACTGAGGGTACTTCTGCTTGCTGCAAGGTTTGCCAACAGGTCAACGAAGAAAAAAAGTGAATTTTTTATTTTCATAAAAATTTTTGTCTAAGGATTGTATATAATTTTTTTTTCTTAATAATCATAAAAAGAAAGCCTTGTTTGTCCCTAAAAAAAAAAATATATATATCTCCCCCCTTCTAAGTCCCCCCTTGTCTCCGCCCCCTACCCACCTCCAAGCACTGTCCCTTGATTCTACCTCCCAGTACAGCCCAAAGTATCATTCGCTAAATCATTTGTATAGAATCTATTCTTGTCTAATAACAAGAAAAGCAGTAAAAATAGATGCACTGGAGCCAGCAACAATAGACCCCACCCCAGTAATAATAGATCCACCCCAACAACAATAGGTTCCCCTCCCAGCAACAATAGATTCCTCACCCAATATAGACTCCCCCAGCAACAATGGTCCCCACCCCAGTAACAATAGTTCCCGCCCAGCAACAACAGACCCCACCCCAGCAACAACAGTTCTCGACACAATAGACCCCCAACACAGAAACAATGGACCATCCACAACAAAATACCACCCTCAGCAACAAAAGATCCACCCTAGCAACATTAGACCCTGCCCCTCAGCAGCATCAACAGATCTCCCAGCGGTCAGCATTAAAAGACCCTGCAGCAGCCAGCAACAATAGACCTCTCCCTCAACAGTAGATCCCTACAAGCACCATAAGACACCCCACCAGCAACAACAGATCCCCCACAAGCAATAATAGACCCTTACACAAAAACAGATCCCCACCAGTGACCATAAATCCCCCAGCAGACAGCATCAATAGACCCTCCAGCACATCCTTTGCTATTACATACATTTGGTGCTGGAGGTGCGTTATCCCATGTTCCCGCTGGAAAAAAGCCCTGTATATATGTATATATATATATATATACAGCCTCTGACTAACTCCTCCTGCACCATGTCCGCAGCCTCCGACATCTCCTCCTGTTTAATTTTATATCTATATCAATAATAACAAACAATGGGATCCGCACTCAGGTATGTACCAATATTTTATATATACACAGTATCTCACAAAAGTGAGTACATTCCTCACATTTTTGTAAATATTTTATACCTTTTCATGTGACAACACTGAAGAAATTACACTTTGCTACAATGTAAAGTAGTGAGTGTACAGTTTGTATAACAGTGTAAATTTGCTGTCCCTTCAAAATAACTCAACACACAGCCATTAATATCTAAACCGCTGGCAACAAGAGTGAGTACACCCCTAAGTGAAAATGTCCAAATTGGACCCAAAGTGTCAAAATTTTGTGTGGCCACCATTATTCTCCAGCACTGCCTTAACCCTCTTGGGCATGGAATTCACCAGATCTTCACTCCATGACATCATGGAGCTGGTGGATGTTAGAGACCTTGTGCTCCTCCATCCATTACCCGCCAGTCCAATACCATTACCCACAGCTTCTTTAGCAAGGCAGTGGTAATCTTGGAGGTGTGTTTGGGGTCGTTATCATGTTGGAATATTGCCCTGCGGCCCAGTCTCCGAAGGGAAGGGATCATTCTCTGCTTTAGTATGTCACAGTACATGTTGGCATTCACGGTTCCCTCAATTAACTGTAGCCCCCAGTCCTGGCAGCACTTATGCAACCTCAGGTCATGGCACTCCCACCACCATGCTTGACTGTAAGCAAGACACACTTACCTTTGTACTCCTCACCTGGTTGCCGCCACACACGCTTGACACCATCTGAACCAAATAAGTTTATCTTGGCTTCATCAGACCGCAGGACATGGCTCCAGTAATCTATGTCTTTAGTCTGCTTGTCTTGGCTACCATGCACACCTGAACCAGATTTTGCACTTTCTTGTTTTAGTAAAACACCCCCATTATATCACATTTGACCCTGTCTTCCATAGCACCAGTAGTACAATTTCTAAAGGGATTTAAAATATTAGCAAAGGTGTGCCCAATAACTGAATAGGATGAATATTAATTCCTTAAAAAATGCCTAGTAGCATTACTTCACAATATAGTTTATGGAGTACAGCAGTTTGAAAATTACAGTTGGAAAAGGAAGTATGGAAGCCCAAAGTTTTCATTCTGCCTAGGGCCCCATTTAGTCTTAATTTAGTCTTAATCTGACTACATATTTGCCCATCTAATGCAGGCTGTAAGCTTTAAAGTTGATTTATGGGATCCCCCCATGCCCCTCACCTCACCCCACTTAATCTGATCACTGGCATTTAAAAACATCCTTTTTACTCACCTAAAGCTGCAGTCACATGATGCTCTAGTCCTGAGTCGTCTATTCCTTTCTTTTTAAAGCAGACGGGGTCATTCTTCAGTTGTCCACATCACTACCTACATGATGAGGACTGTTCCTTATGGCAGTCCAGTGGCACTTCTTCAGGATCCAGAAGAAGTGGTGTGAGTGCAAGGGACTCTTGGGGAGCAGCTGGAGCACATCTATAGTGCTCGATTAGCAGTCCTCCACACCCAGAAATAGTGCCAGCGAGGGATTTGAATGGTGGACTTAGGTGAATATAACTTGCTTCACAAGGTAAGAAAACAAAAATGTGCAGTATAGGTTAGAGATGGGTGTAAGGGGGAATTAATTTTTGCTCAGAGATAGGCTTTCATTTACTAATGTGTATGCTGCAGCGAAACTCCTGAACTGCAAGTACTAAATTATTTTTCCGACACAGTCCTTGTATCAAGATATATTTTTTTATACACAGAACAGTTAAGTGTAATATCCAAAGACAGGAGAAAACACAATAAGAAGAACTCAAAGATAATGTAAAGGCTTTGAAAAAGGTGGAAAGAAGCACAAAAGATATGCCGCATACACACGAGCGGACTTTACGGCGGACTTTGCCCGGCGGACTGGATTTCGTCGGACAATTCGATGTGTGTGGGCTCCAGCGGACTTTGTTTTCTCAAAAGTTGGACGGAATTAGATTTGAAACTTGTTTAAAATTTATCCGTTGAAATCGAGTCCGGTCGAAAAGTCCGCCGTCTGTATGCTAGTTCGACGGACAAAAAGCCACGCTAGGGCAGCTATTGGCTACTGGCTATGAACTTCCTTGTTTTAGTCCGGTCGTACGTCATCACGTACGAATTCGACGGACTTTGGTGGATTGTGTGTAGGCAAGTCCGTTCGTTCACAAAGTCCGTCGGAAAGTACGTCGAAAAGTCCGCCGGGCAAAGTCCGCCGTAAAGTCCGCTCGTGTGTACGCGGCATTATACTACACTGTTTAGGATGTTAATAGTAGAAGGTTAGGAACAGCAAAGTCCATAAATGTATTACAAATGAAAGTAGCGTGCTGCAATGAATAAAGTTGGAATGACATAAGGAGCTATAGTTTACCTTCTGGTCAATGTACTTATTCTCTTCAATTCCAGATCGTTTAGAATGATCACAAGAAGAGGATGAAGCTGATGGAAGCCTTCTTAGTAAGCAGCTAGTATCCTGTTGTTGCCGGTCAATGAATTGCTTCATGAAACTTTCCCTGAAAAACATACAAAGAAATAAAAGGGAGCACTTACAATATACCATTAATGTGGTTTGTGATGTTTTCCCACATTTGGCAGGTGTGTGAAGAGAGCAGAACAAACAGGGTGAATAAAGAGAGTGGAACATACAAGCCATTACAGCATTACAAAATGTCATTCATGAAACAGATGAACTGCAGAAATCAGCTACTGCAGGTAAAAGATAAACACAGAAAGTTTAAAGCTCAATTGAACTTTCAGGTAAAATCAGTCAAATGCATTCCAGATACAGTTAAAGAAAATGTTTTCAAAGGCTTACAACTTATTTTTTTCTTTAGAAAACAGTCACAGCCCAAGTAGAAAAAGCCCGTCCTCTGCCAGCTGGGGTAGGCTGATTAAACTGTGCCAACTGGAACTTCACTACAGAACTGCAACCTATGTATGAATACAGTAAAGTGGCTCCAGAATGTAGGTTTTGAGTGGAGAGAGGTGCCTTTTCATTTTTCTCTGGGTTTTGTAATTTCTGAATCAAGGTTTGGAGCTCAGAGACTTCAAAGTTCTTTTGGAAGGAAGGAGTCACAATCCTATGTCTGGCTTTTTCCAGAAACCTGAGTGGGCAGGTGTTTATAGCCCTTAAATTCAGGGAGCTGACAATAGTTCGGAGCTCCACCCGAGAGACAGGAGGTCTCTGCATAGGAGTCAGGAGGATTCCAATCTTTCCCCAGGAGTCAGAAACACTGTACGGGCAGAAGCATGTTTGTCTGCACAATGCAGGTATAGTAAGTGACAGAGCAGCAAAGATCTGGAAAAGAGCCAAGGTACAGGAACACTGAGGTACTGTGTTAGATGGTCAGAAGGACCAAGACAAAAAGCCTGAGCAGTGGTGCTGCTGGAGAGAGCCACAAGGCTGAATGCCATTTACGTTTGTGTTGATAGTGGAAACTCCTGCATAAGAAACTGATTTTCTGTGGGAACTTTTTCCATTCTTTTTAAAAAAGTGGGCCAGCAAGCCCTTAAACCACATTTCTGGAGAGGACTGAACTCACTAGGAAGCACTACCTCCCTCCACAACATCACAGTAACTGTACTCCCTCCATTTTGTAAAGCGCTATGCAAACTTTTCGCACTTTATAAATCCTGTATAAAACCTGTATACTAATAATAATAATATTAATAATATATTATGACATACAGTAGAACGCTGCAAACTCTTGACAACATAGGCGAAACAAACAGCTTTACATTTTAATATACTGCTTCACAACATGGCCTTTTTTGTTCAAATAAATGCTCTCCTAACTGCATCTATTACTGAATGCTGGCATTGATTATAGCATCTCACAGGCCAATAGTCAGTGTTATGTGGGTGTGGGTTAAATATGTTACATTAGTGTGTGGGTGATGAGTATAGATTCTGGCTATGGCAGCAAGTCATGTGCAAAATAAGTAGGAGTTCCTAATCCATAATTGACTTGTTTTATGAAAAGTAACAAACTTACTCTGCACATAATTTCTGCTGTTACATCATACGTAACACCTTTATGATTCATGGGTCACCTAAATTAATTACTGCAACAATTCATGATGTGGGATTACTGAAAAGGGATTTCTTACCAAGAATTACAGCCAGATAAAATCCTACTTTTAATAGAATAGAACTATAGAAGGAATATAACTATCTTCCTATTCTAATCTGTTTTCTATTCTATTCAAATTCAAATTGATTATAATTGATTCAAATTGATTGTTTTTTTTTTAATTCTATTCTTTTTCTATTTGTTTATTCTATTCTATTCTATTTTTTTATTTTCTATTCTTATCTGTTTTATCCTATTCTATTGTATTATTTTCTATTCATATTCAAAGTTTGAATTTCAGAAGATGGTTATGTTCTTTCTGTTCTATTTTTTTCTATGGTATTCTATTATTTTCTATTCTATTCTAATTTATTCTTTTCTATTCAAATTCAAATTGATTCTATTTGAAGTTTTGGGAAATGGTTATATTCTATTTCATTCTATTCTATTTTTTTATTCTATTATAGTCTATTCTATTTTTTTTCTATTCTTTTATTTTCCATTTTGTTCTGTTTTACTCTATTATATTCTATTCTTTTAATTTCTGTTATATTCTTTTCTATTCCATTTTTTTCTATTATATTCCTTTATTTTCTATTCTATTTTATTCTCTTTGGAAAACTATGCGAATTCGAAAACTATCAAAATTAATTTGAATTCGAATTCTGTCCGAATTTTTTGTTATTTCGGATTTGTTTAAATTTATTACTATGTAATTCAGAAATTCTAATACATCCGAATTCCCGAAAAAGCAAAATTTGTCCGAATTTCAAATCGTAACGAAACGAACTGCACATGTCTATTGGAAACATTCCTCAGAGATTTTGGTTCATATTGACATGATAGCATCACGCAGTTGATGCAGATTTGTCGGCTGCACATCCATTAAGCGAATCTCCCCTTCCACCACATCCAAAAGCTGCTCTATTGGATTGAGATCTGGTAAATGTGGAGGTACAGTGAACTCATTGTCATGTTCCAAAAACCAGTTTGAGATGATTTGAGTTTTGTGACATGGTGTATTATCCTGCTGGAAGTAGCCATCAGAAGATAGGTACACTGTAGTCAAAAAGGAATGGACATGGTCAGCAACAATACTCAGGTAGGCCGTGGCATTTAAACGATGCTCAATTGGTACTAAGGGGCCCAAAGTGTGCCAAGAAAATATCCCCCACACCATTACACCACCACCAGCCTGAACAAGGTAGGATGGATCCATGCTTTCATGTTGTTTACGTCAAACTCTGACCCTAACATCTGAATGTCAAAGCTGAAATTGGACTCATCAGACCAGGCAACATTTTTCTAACGTTCTTTTGCCCAATTTTGGTGAGCCTTTGTGAATTGTAGCCTCAACAAAAGTCGCAAGGTCACTGGATTTCTGAAAGGCTCAACAGGTATTTTATATCACTGAATCTATCTGAAACCGAGCTCTTAAGTCTTCCTTCCCCATGTGCCCTTTCACCTGACTTCTCCTTGTCAAGATCAATGGTACATCTATCAGTCCATCCGCACATGCCAGGGTGCTAGAGGTAACCCTAGACTCTGAACTGTCCTTTCAGGCCCACATCCAATCCCTGTCCAAATCATGCCACCTTAGCCTCTGCAACATTTCTAGAATACGCTCGTTTTTAACCAATGACACCACCAAGCTTCTGATTTACTCCCTGGTCATCTCTCGCCTTGACTACTGCAACTCCCTCCTCATTGGATTACCTTTACATAGACTATCCCCCTTCAGTCCATAATGAATGCCTCTGCAAGACTTATCCACCATACCAACCATTCAGTGTCCTCCACCCCTCTCTGGCAATCCCTCCTCTGGCTTCCACTCACCCAACGAATAAAATTCAAAGTACTAACAATAATTTACAAAGCCGCCCACAACGCTTCCCCTGGCTACATCACTAACCTAGTCCCAAAATACCAACCAAGCCGCTCTCTTCGGTCATCCCAAGACCTCCTACTCTCTAGCTCCCTTGTCACCTCCTCCCATGCTTGCCTCCAGGATTTCTCAAGAGCTTCTACCATCCTTTGGAACTCCCTACCCCAATCTGTCTGACTGTCCCCTAATCTATCCATCTTTAGTTGATCCCTAATAAACCCTTCTCTTTAAAGAAGCTTATCCCGCTTCTAACTAATACATTGTTTTACTTTCTCCATCAGCTCATTCCCCACAGCTATTACCTTTTGTATCAATTGACCCTCCCTCCTAGATTGTAAGCTCTAGCAAGCAGGGCCCTCTGATTCCTCTTGTACCAAATTGTAATGTAACTGTAATGTCTGCCTTCATTTTGTTAAGTGCTGCGCAAACTGTTGGCGCTATGTAAATCCTGTATAATAATAATAATAATAAAAGTTTCATTGGTAGGGGATAAACACACTTTAAGCAGGGAAAATTATTGATTGCAATAAAACACAGAGCTCCCTCTAGTGACTACAATGATCAATATTAAAAGAACAAAAATTATGGAAGGGCTAAATTGTAAACATGAGGGAATAAAATAAAAAAATACTTAAATGTTGCAGTCATAATTTTAAATATTTACTCACTAAGAAAATATGCAGTCGTTTTCTTTTAAAGGTCAAGCTCAGTTAAATCCTAACTCCCTAGCCACCTAAATACAGTAAACTGAACTATCCTTCTTATGTAAGCCTCTGACAGTGGTGGCATTATCTACATACTGGCAGGTAAAAATCTGGAGTCAGGCCGCCTGCACACTAACATCTCATAGACTTGAAGTGAATGTTGTTTCTGCAGTACAGAGACCGAGAGATGTATGTCCTCATGCAAGTCTGTAATATGTTAGTGTACAGGCACAGGCAGCCTACTACAGGATGTAGACAATAAGGGAGGGCTGCTAGTTTTTCGAGAATTACCGTCAGTAATTTACCAAGTTTGTTCTTTTAAGTCACACTAAACTCTGTTTTAAAAAAAAAAATTCTATTCAAGACGGTTGTAAACTGCTGGACTTTTTTTTTTCCTTCTTACCTGCAAGGTAATGTCATAATGTGCTAGTATGCATCGCATACTAGTACATTATGTTAAACTTACCTTAAAATTAAGCCCTTCCAGCGCCGAGATGTCAGAACTGCAGGCGCTCCCATCTTCACCTGTCTTGCTTTCGGGTTTGTGGAGTCGGGCTCTGTGACTGGCCGGAGTCCTTCCTTCAGAGCGCATGCGCCAGTGATATCACTGGCTGCATGTACAATAAATATCTCCTAAACGGCGCACGTTTAGGAGATATTTACATTATAGGCTTACCTATAGGTAAAAGTTAGTGATGGAAGTTTACTTCCACTTTTAGTATAAATTCTTAACTCAAAAATGTACCTTCCATTACCTTTAGCCTCCCCCATAACTCCAAATTCCTTTTTTTTGTTGCGGTGATGTAACTTCCTGTTAGGGGTGGCTTCATTCCTTCTCCGTGGTCCCACCGTTTGTAAGAACATCTTAGCCACCTTCTATGGCTTATTCTATGATATTGCTTACAACTATGAGATTTGTAGTGTACATAGAGCATTGCACATGATCACAATGAATGTGCAAACAACAGACATAAGAGGGAAAAGGAGAGGTTTGGTAGCTTACACGGGACATTACAAGAAGGCAGAAATCACAGCAAGAAATTATTTCAAAACAAACAGATTACAGGGCCATTAATTAGCAGATGTGACATGAATTATTTTTGTATAAAAATGATACCATTTAGTGTCACTTTAAGAGAGTTAGTAAACTTGTCTTTCCTGGTGGTGGTTTTGTGTGGGCTACTTTCACACAATTCCGTGTGTCACGCATAAAACAGCCCATTCACTTCAATGGGCTGGCCTATGCGCGTTTGTCGCCCAAAGAAGCTCCTGCTCCTTTTTGGGTGACGCATTTCATGCAACTTTTAAAAAGGCACAATGGCGGCGGGATTCTGTTGCAGGGAAGAATCGTACTGCATTTGGGGGTGCCATTTCTAATGAATGCACCCAGACACGCATCACAAGCTTTGGAGCGATTGCCATGCGATTTGGAATTGTGGGCAGAATCATGGCCATTCCGTTCACAATTCCAAATCGCCAAGTATGAATGGGGCCTAAGAGTAATTTAGCCTTTCTAAAAAAACACTACCCACTGTACAGATATGCCTAATAAAGGTCCTGTTGCTATCTTCTCTGCAAAAACATTTAAAGCATAGGTAAATCCAAAAACAAAAATGTAATATATTGCAGCTTACCAGCCTTTAGATGTGGTAGTGGCATTCGTTTTCATTCGCCCCTAGTAATCCTACCAGTAACATTCTTCCTTTCTTAGGGTGACAACGCTTACTCATCAAACTGTATCTATGGAGGAGCAGTGTTGTCACCCCAGGCTGCTCTGCTCATTTGGACTACAAACACCTTCCTCTCCACATCTCCATTACATAGAAAGTTTTTTAGTTCACATAAAATCACTGGGAAAACTGTTAACATTATATGAGATATCAGTTCAGTGCACAAGATTCTACAAAGACACAGAATCAAACTTTTTTTTTGTACTTGCATAAAAAAAAGAAAGAAAATAAATGCAGCCACTACATCTATAGTTTGGTAAGCCACACTATATTACATTTTTCTTTTTCTTGGGTTAGATATCCTTAGATGAATTGCCTTAGTCCACAAATAGTCAAGAGTCTGAATGTGACACTGCTTCTTGGTAATGTATGGAAATCAAATAAACATTTACCTTATTTTTGGTACAGTGAAATCAGAAGGAAGTTTAGAGATCTTCACCATCTGTGGCCTGTTGGGGAATTTTTCAAAGATACGTAGACGCAGTGGCAATTTTTCCTTTGTATCAGCATTTGCTTCACTTTGTTTCAGCTTTAAAAAAAAGCAAAAGAAAAAAATCTCATATTGGAGCACTAATCATAGTAAACAGAAGATGGCAGCAAAGCTATACTAATTATGACTGTGTCAGCCTGGAAAGGGATCCTAGGGTATATCACCATTCCATATCTTTACTATACAAGCAGAAAAACCTGTTTAAAACTGGAGACAGTTTTAATAAACTCATATGCTGCATATGCACACTCTAAGTTGGGAAACCATTCAGTATTGTTTTAATATGTTAGACTCAATTAAAAGGAAATGCACAAGAGCTGAGAACAATCACCATGAAGGCTATACGCTTGTGTTTCAGGTTGATATGATTGTGTGGATTTTAGTACGGCCTTGCTAAATGCATACTTTGCAGTCTCGTTTGTGGTGTGTATTGAACATCTAAATAAGGCTTCTTTTGTGATTTACATGCAGACATGTTGCATTCAGGAATGTGTGTATTAGGATGCTGCCTAAATATATATACAGTATAAACAATTAGAGTGATGGTCAAATACATAATTGCTCACTATGAAAGGTGCATTTATGCCATATATAAAAGCAACACCTGTATGCCACGTTCTTTGAAAAAATAAGGCAGCATAAATATGGATATTTATCATATTACGAGTATTCACAAGTAGCAGCATGTGAACTGTGCATGCGCACTTTCCATGGCCAAAGTGTGCATGTTTGCACATGCGTTATCTCTACAAAGCACATGTTATGTTATATACAGTATATATATATTTTATTTTATATGCTTGTTATATAAAAGTTAACTCAAATGACTAATTGATATAAGACTACTCTAAAAAAGATAAAAGAAAATATACTAAGAAATTCTTGGTACATCACCACTTAGTTGGCATACGTTCAGGTGGAAGAGCAGGTACTCCTTAGCAAACAATAATTTTTAGCAAAATAGTCACATGTTCACTATAATATTTGTGTGCATCTCTGCAAGTGTGTGCATAGTAAATACTGTGAGAATACAGTACACATGGGGGCATTTTTAGAAAGCAAACATTCTCTGCAGGTGAACCAATTACTGTAATTTAAAACACATGCACCAAAAAAGACACACCTGCAGTGAATGCTTGGTTGGCTATCACATTCACTGCTTTATAAATATAGGGGTCAATTCAATAACGGTTACCGCATGTGATAGCATGGTCATGTGACTCATTTGCATAAATGGTTGCTTACGGTAAAAAAAAGTCCAATTCACAAAAAAAAAGATTTTGCGATATTTGACAGAAAATGAAAAATGTGCAAAAAAAAAAACATGTGGTAAGCTCTTAGGTCCAATTCGCAAACGGTACAGAAAATAAAAAAATATGCAACATTTATCACCAGGGTTTTGATGGCAGTATTACATGTAGTATTTTGTTAGATACAGCGTGGGGGTGTTCCCCCAAATAGTTGGTTGTTAAGAAGCAGGCTGGGAAGCCTGCTGACAGCTGAATGTACACAAAACATGCCGGCAATTATAAATTTTGAAAAACAAACAGTGTGAAGTCCCCCCTTCAATGCATACCAGGCCCTTCGGGTCTGGTATGGGTTTTAAGGGGAAAATGGAAAAAAAAACGATATGTGTCCCCCCCCCAGTTCCATACCAGACTTATCCGAGCATGCAGCCTGCCAAGTCAAGAAAGGGAGGGAACGAGTGAGCGCCCCCCTCCTGAACCATACCAGGCCACATGTCCTCAACATGAGGGGTGCTTTGAGGCAGGGGGGCAGGGCTTTGCCCCCCCACCCCCAAAGCGCCTTGTCGATGCAACAGCGAACAGGTACAGTATATTGATCACCCCAATCACCTGCGTAATCTACTCCAGCCATATTTTAAGTAAAACTTCGTAGGTACACTAGAAGTGTACTCCTAAAAGAGTATTTTCAATAATAAAATAAACTATGCACACCTCTTCTACTATTACAATCAATTAGCAGCAATATAAATAACACAACTATAAAATGAAGATTCCCACGACTTCCACATCAAACACTGGATACTTCAAGTGATCACTTTAGTAGTTTACAGTAGAAGGAAGTATGTGTAGTATTTCAACAATGTTATGATATCTTTTCACAATCCAGTGAGCAGGCAGATGACAGAAAGCTGCAAAGGTGCAATACTGAATAGTGGTATCGTTATCTTTGGGATGCAGTGTGGTAGGGACATCTAAAAATCACAAGAATGGTCCCACAGAATTACAAATATTTTGACATGATAAACAGTTCACATATCTAAATTATTTGAATCATATTCTAGCTGTTTGGCTGGAACTTCAGTTTACCTTGAAACCCACCAAGTGATCTAATGCAGCAACTTTTTAGAATAACATTCAGCTGTTTAGTGTTGTCTAGGAAGCATACGCCTAATAGATACAAGCATTTAACACAGCTGAGTATGTCTGAAACATGGTACATAATTTCCTGTGTAGGTGAGAAAATCATAATTAACAAGATCACAAAGGGCTAAATGTAATTAGCTATACTTCACTAAAAGGGGTACGATATATGCTTTAAAGCATATTTACCGCAACTCAGGAACATTATCTGTACCCACGCATCTATATTAATGAAAAAGAAAAACTCTCTGGCTTTATATCAAGCAATCAAGGATTACTCGGTAACTATATAGTATAAGCATACGTAATTATGTAGCTATGGCTACGCTTATTTAATGCTTTTTTTTTTATAATCACTTATTCTTTATTAAGAGACCTTCCAACATACAACATAGAAATACACATTGCACAATATATCTATAGCAATCTTTTCCTTAACATACACCACACTAACCCCCATCCCAAGAAAACACACCGTGTCCTTGATCACGTCCTCTTCAAAAGAGAGAAAGAAAAAAAAAAAAGGAAAAAGCCCACCCACTTACCTAACCATAACCTAAACTCAATTTGTGCAAAACATTATTCAAAGTATAATTAAGAAGGGGGCTTTACAGCACCCTATTACATGTTTTAAACAACCAACAATACAATATATATATATATATATATATATATATATATATATATATATATATATATATATATATATATATATATATGTGTGTGTGAATAATAAAAAAATATATAAATATTTTTTAAAAAATGCATAATTTTGAATTACTATTTTCGTGTCCTATTATGTTTAGTGTTTTAATTCAATATAATCTCACTCTACTATTTCATTTTTATACCTCTCCACCTTTCATTTCAATCTACCCTTCTTTATGTGATTCCATTACTTGTTGCCCATCCCGTGCCTAATTTACTATTATAACTTATCTTCTTCCTTTAATGACATCAATCTCCATTGAAGAGCTGGGCAGAGCGATTGCGACTTTGCTATTAGGTAAAAGCATGGGACGGGAGATTCCATTTCCTCCAAGGCCGCAGATGGAATGGCCTGTAGCCCTGAGGCCTCAAGATATTCCCGAACTCTATTCAATGTCCACCCTCCTCCGCCCCCACAGGAACTGAGTCCATGTTATATAGAGACGCATAAAAGCGATGAAACTCAGCTGCTATTGCTTGCTTATCGCCTGTCTTTATAGCGTGAACATGGCGTGAATACTGTTGTTTCTTTAGTTGTCTAGCCAATAGTCTCTGACCCTTATTCCCCTGTTCATAGAATCGGTGGGCAAAGTATCTATGTTTATTTTGAACTCTTCAATCAAGAAGCTATTTTAAGTCTGCCCGCAGTTTCTCCAGTCTCTGCATGTCCCCAGGTTTTAAATGGGCCTTATGTATAATTTCAAGTTTATGTATTTCCTCTAAGAGCACGACCATTTCCTTCTGTCTCTCTTTTTTAATTTGCAAACCCATTGAAATTAACTCCCCTCTGATGACCACTTTGTGGGCTTCTCATACCACTTGGTCAGACACCTCCACTGATATATTGGTCTCAAAATATAGTGCTAATGTGCAGGACAAGGATTCCACATTCTGTTTATCACCCTTATTGGAGCATGGTCTGACATGGTGATTGACCCAATAGTTGATGAATTTACATAATTCAGGTAATATTGATTGATCAACAACATATCGATCCTTGAATATACATTGTGTATTTTGGAGTAATAACTGAAATCCCTGTCCCACTCAGGCAGCACCCTCCAACTGTCCACCAAATGCAGAGAGCGAAGGCGCTGTTTAACATATCTTAGCGCCTTATAAGACACAAAGGTTTTCCCCGAAGAGGTGTCTAGACTAGGGTCCAAGGTAATGGTAAAATCCCCTCTCATAACCAATAGACCTTCCTGAAATTTCCCCAGGATATCCATAGTTTTAACGGTATGGCTATTGGGGGCATATATAGCAGCTAGGTTATAACACTGGCCCAGGATCTTTCCTTTAGCAAAAAGAAAGCGGCCCTCAGGATCTACTCATATTTCTATGAGTACTAGGGGACATTGTTTGTGCATAGCTATTGTAACTCATCTAGCCCTAGGAAGGTGAATGAAACCATTGATTATATGGAAAAAGAGGCATACGAGGGGTCGACCCTGACACGAAGTGTGTCTCTTGCAAAAAAACGATCTCTTCCTTTATGTGACAGAGTTCATGTCAGAGGTGGCCCCTCTTGCCAATTGAACAAAGCCCTCTCACATTATGCGATAAAATCTTCATTCTACCTGCCATTCTCTCATTACTCCCTTGTGTCTCTTATTGTACTGCTGTGCCTGATCGTTGTCTGCACCCAGCCTTCTGAGCTCTCCCACCTTGGATGCATCTGATGAGAAGAAGGAGGGAGGAGGAGAAGAAAAAAAACACACAAAACCATCTAAAAAACATAACCTACTATGCCACTGTCTGTGGCACATCTCCCTAAAGGGAGGGTGAATCCGGGCAGAGGTGCACCACCTGTGCCCGGAGCCTCCCCCCGCCTTTTGGCAGAAAACAAATTACTTTGTCTCAGGACTGACCTGTTGGGGAAAAGATGGATAAAAACATGAACAGAGTATCTCGTGAACCATGGGCTTCCATTTATATTTTTATATCATTTTTTTTGTGGTATTACAGCGTGTTGCCTCAAAAATTCCCACCAAAGGGGAGAAAACAAAAAAGTATTTAGGGAGGGAAAAAAGGAAGGGAAGAAAAAAAAGGGGGGAGGGTGGTGGGGGACGAAGAGAGAATAGAGGGAAAAACAACATAACCCTCCCCCATCTCTCCCCCCCAAAAAAAAGGGGGGTATTAAAAGGGATTAAAAAAAAGAAAGAAAAAGGGGAGGGTGGTGGGGGATTAAAAGAGAACAGAGGGAAAAAACAACCTCTCCTCTCCCTCCCCCATCCCCCCCAACCCAAAACATCCCCCCCAATCAACTCTAGGCAATCCTTTCCTCTTAGCCTTTTTCACTTTACACCACTACTCAGGCATATCTTTCTATGACCGGATTATAATCCTGTCTTATCCACATCCACATTAATTGTCCATCGACCTTTAACTGGCACTTGTTGCCATCGTTCTGGCCGTTGTAGTAATGTTTTGTAGTTATTCAAGCTCCAATCTGGAAAGTCCACTAGGGGGAGCTCCAGCGCTGCTATGAAGTGTTGCAAGTCATCTTTTGTTTTAAGTGTTGCTGTTTTCCCATTCTGGGTTGCTACAACCTTAAAGGGATATCCCCAGCGATATTTACCATCAGCTGCTTAACATCAGCTGCATAAGAGTTCTATATGATAAATCTGGAAATAAGGCTATTTGTACACCTTCAAAATCAACCATGGATTTATTATGGGCTGCTTTCATGATGGCTTCTTTCACTGGGTATCTATGTAGTTTACAAATGACATCTCCTGGTTTATCTGCATTTTTGAGGGTAGGGGCGAGGGCACGATGGACTCTGTCTATTTCAATCTTATCGGGTGTAGATGCCCCCAGAATTAACTGGAACAGACTGATCACCTTTGGAAGTAATTCAAAAAGTTTATTTTTTTTTTCAGGCAGGCCCCTTATGCTTATATTTTGCCCACAATCTCTATTTTCTTGATTATCCCTTTGATCTAACGGGGAATTTAACACTTCCTCATGATGTTTTGTCATATCTTGGATATCAGCCACTCCTTGTCTAATATCATCCTGGCCCATCTCAATTTCCTCTACTCTGTGTCCCAGTGCCCCTGTTTCCTCCCTTAACCCCTCCACAGCCTTTTTTGCAGGATGATTCAACATCAGTTCTAAGTAATTGAATGTCTTTCTTTGTAGGAAGTGCTCTCAAATGTCCCATTAAGTCCCAATCCACTATTAACTCTGATTGAGATGCACTTAGTTCATTATTAAGATCACCATACAAAGGGTTAACATACTGCACCTGCCCTGTAGAGGCTGTCTCTGGATTCATCACAAGTCCTTTGCTGATTTTTGCTGATTCACTGCTGGGTTTTGTAGTACCACAGCTTTCAACTTCCAAGGATTCAACCGTCCCTCCTGGGATTCCTTCCACCTCCTGAAAACTTGGGTCCCCTCCAATACACTCCCCCTCCGGACCCTCCGTTCCACCAGCATAAACCGAGGTGTCTCTCCCTTCTCCTGGGAGATCCCTTTCCAGGGTTGTACAGCTCTGCTTTGAGCTCAGAGGTATTTGGCCATTGCCATGTGCTGAAACACCCCTTCCAAAGCCTGTCACTCCTCGGCCCTGTATGGGGTTATCGCATCCGACCCTCCCCGATTCCCCCCTCAGATCAGGGGAGCCGAACTTCCTTTCCTCTTGGACTGGGGTTCTTTTAATTGCGCGCCCAGGATCCACACTCTGTGTCAAGAGGTAAGCGCTAAGCACGGTAGCTTGCTGAGCACCACAGCCTATCTTCCAGGAGCCCGGGGATCACTGAGCAGCACGCTCAGTCAGTGTGTCTGTTCATGCCACGCCCTATGCTTATTTAATGCTACTCGCTGTTGATATAAAGTTAAAGGCATCTCTGACTTTTTTGGAAAAAAATGTTAACTCTATATAAGATGAATGTTTTCAGGGTTCTTAAACTGAAGTTTAAATGTAGCTCGTAGTAGAGGCATTTTTGTCCATTAAAATGAGTTGGTCATCAACTGGAACCAAGATTAAGGAGACCACATTTCAAAAGTCTCTGGTCATTTTTTGCTAGTGAGAAAAATATTCCCCACAGCTAGAAATAATGAAAGCAGTATGCATATTGAAGCGATAATTATTCATTACATAATGAAGCAATAATTATTCATTACATATTGTATTTTAACACCTATTGTTTTGTATTGTGATACAGTGCTAAAAAATGACAAAATCCTAAATGACCACCAAATTCGGTTTCCTTTTTCAGTGGTATTAGTTCCTAATTAGCCATCATCACCACATCCCATCCCATACCATTCAATCAGCTAAAGTAACAGAACATATTTTGCAGTCCACTTGAATTCAAGAAAAAAAAAGTCATCCACTTTAGCTGTGGTGACTTTGGCATGGTAGCTTAAGGTACAATTACTTTGGTGCTAAATAATATGCATGGCAAAAAAGCAACTTGGCAAACTTTGCCTTAACTGAAAGCGTATGTAAAGGCAATTAATTGTGTATATAACATAGACTATTCAAGTTTTTATGGCTGTCTGTGTCCTCTCTGCAAAAATCTTAGCTTCACTATTGGTCCTTGTGTACAGAATTTGATGGAAAATCCAACATAATTAGATGGCCACAGATTGTCAGCTATATAAGGAAAGGGGCAGGGAAAGTGGTGACATCATTGACCAAATATGGCCATGGCCTTAAAAAATGTTTAGTACTTTAGCAATCTACAAACATATATTAGATAGGACGCTTTTCATTTTTTGCATATCTTGTTTTTCTTTTCATCTCCATTCTACTCACAGTGAACATTTTTACTAAGGTGAATCTATCTCTCTTTCACTTTCCTGGAACATGTGAATGTGCACATCGTCTGAGATAGAAAGCACTGGTGATATAGCCTTCCCAGGATGTAGCTTTGAGACCCTGACTACATCACCAGTGCTTCACTCAACCAGGAAGTGGAAAAACAGTAATTGAAAGTAAAGGTAAAAAAAATGTTTGTGTAAACTAATGGATGTAAAATGATTTCACATAAGAGCTGTCTATTGAATGTTAGTGAAATGGGAAAGGGTCTGCTTTAAAGGTAATTAAAAAATATATTAAAAGTAAAATTATATAAGAAAAAAAAACATGGTTAATGCTGCGCTAAGGGTAATATGGTACACATACACAAGTAGGTGCATTGTTGACACAACAAGCATGCACACAAAATTTAATACACTGCTGCTTGGGATAGGCTTCTAAAGTTCAGTTACCATGGCATACAGGTCTTTTTGACCTAGTGCGTTCCATGATTAGCTGGTAAGGACCTGTGACAACAGAATTGAGGTTGTGCCAATGGGGAAAGCAGATTGCTTCTAAGTGCATTTTACTTACATTTGAGATTAGTTTGAGATGCTTCTTATAGGGCGTACACACGGTCGGACTTTGTTCGGACATTCCGACAACAAAATCCTAGGATTTTTTCCAACAGATGTTGGCTCAAACTTGTCTTGCATACACACGGTCGCACAAAGTTGTTGGAAAATCCGATTGTTCTAAACGCGGTGACGTAAAACACGTACGTCGGGACTATAAACGGGGCAGTGGCCAATAGCTTTCATCTCTTTATTTATTCTGAGCATGCGTGGCACTTTGTCCGTTGGATTTGTGTACACACGATCGGAATTTCCGACAACGGATTTTGTTGTTAGAAAATTTTATCTCCTGCTCTCCAACTTTGTATGTCGGAAAATCCGATGGAAAATGTCCGATGGAGCCCACACACGGTCGGAATTTCCGACAACACACTCCGATCGGACATTTTCCATCGGAAAATCCGACCGTGTGTACGGGGCATTAGAGTTCATTGACAGGTGTTTATTTTTTTTATAATCGGAACTTAACAGGTGGATTTGACCTGCAGTTGACATCATTCTGACCTGTGTTTGACATACTAAGCTGCACACACTGCTCTGCTTTAAGTTGCTTTTGCATTCCCATCAATTTGTATTAGGAGAGAAGCGTTCTGATATGAACAAAAGTCTGTCAACATAGGCCCTAACTGTGGTGATAGATATATGCTATTTTATTTTTAGGTAAAAGGTTGATTTTTTTAGTGCACTTTATTAAAACAGAAGGCACATAAGCAACATTATTTGTTTTTTCAACACATGGGTCCACTTTGTTTGCGCTGAACATCAGTGCATGATTTGCAGTTAAGCTTAGGGGTTGCATATTGTACACTCACACATTCCTGCAATGCAAGCATACAGAGCGATTTATGTCTGCTCTTGTTTAGTATGTTAGGTTCATTGTCTAAGGTATGTTTTCATAAAGGAATAATTGTGATTGTTTTTTCACATTTTAGATTTATTAACATAACATTCACTTTGGTAAAACTAGAAACAACATGAAAGACAACAGAGTCAATAGGCACTGTACTAGTATCAAGGAATATTGATAAACTGTCAAGTAAATGCAAAAAAAGTTAATAAGTTATGATATATGTTCAAATACTCAGACGCTCCTTGTTTTTTTTTTTTAATTTTAGAACTTTACAGCTAGGGCTTTGTTTTTATCCAAAAGTATTTCTAAAGTAAGCTAAAGAAGATATTGACTAAAGCACTGTAAAGAGTGCTGTGATTACAGTTGTTTTTGAGATGAAACATGAAACAATGTAGCTGCTGATAACACATAAATTACTTTCTTTTGGTATTAAAAATATATTACTTTTTGAGAATGTGAAACTAATATTTATCTGAAATAGAACAAATCCAATATCTTGTATAGTCTTCTGATTCTCCTCTGAGAGCTCTAAACTATTGTCAGATAATAACTAATATAAGTAAACCTAAACAGACTGCATGATTAAAAAACGAAGGGGGTCTATTTATAAAGGCTTAAAATGGTCGGTTCTCTATTTACTTCTTGTTTGTTTTTCAATTTCCCAAGTTTACAAATTTCTGTTCTAGAATAAACTAGTAAATTGTCCATTTGGATACCCTGCGATTTAAATTGGAAAGTACAGTTCCTACTACTGCACTAGGTAAAGGTAGAGGGCATGATTTTAAAATTAAAAAAGTCAAAGGTTCTTGTTTGGTAACAAACATCCTGCATTTTGGACTGAAAACAGAATTTCCATGGATGGTGAAGAAATTAACCTTTTGTACCAGTCTATAGAGTGGATTGTCATAAACTAGGGCTTTGAAAGAATGGACTTTATAGGCATACTTAAAAAGGTATAACAAAGTTTTATTAGAATCTATAATAAAAATATTAGACAGACATTAGATAAAAATACATATAAATCAGTGCAAGAGTGGTTAAAACCTTCTCCCCAGTCCACCATCTATCTAGAGTCCGACGGGCTCAAGGGATACAATGGGGGCCTAGAGATTCTGAGTATAGCAAGGCGGTGGACCAGGGAGAATGTTTTAACCTCTCTTGCACTGATTTATATGTATTTTATCTAATGGTTGTCTAATATTTTTGTTATAGATTCTGATAAAACGTTGTTATATCTTTTTAACCACTTTCCGACCGTCTCACGCCGATATACGTCGCCAAAGTGGCACGGGTGAGCAAAACGATGTACTTGTACATCGCTGCGTCATCCACGGCTAGCGGGCGTGCGCATAGCACCGGCGCTGCACGAAGTGTGCCCGCGGGTCCCGCAGACTTGATGTCCGTAATCGTGTCACGGAGAGGCAGAAGGGAGATGCCTATGTAAACAAGGCATTTCCATGTTCTGCCTAGCAACATGACAGGGATCTACTGCTCCCAGTGCTCAGGAGTAGTGATCTCTGTCATGTTCTAGTGAGCCCATCCCCCCTACAGTTAGAACATGCTGAGGGAACACAGTTAACTACTTGATCGCTCCCTAGTGTCTAACCCCTTTCCTGCCAGTGACATTTACACAGTAATCAGTGCATTTTTATAGCCACAAGTCCGCCACAATGTCGCAGTCATTATAAAAATCGCAGATCACCGCCATTACTAATAAAAAAAAAAATAATAAAAATGCCATAAATCTATCCCCTAATTTGTAGACACGATAACTTTTGTGCAAACCAATCAATATACGCTTATTGTGATTTTTTTTTTTACCAAATATATGTAGAAGAATATATATTGGACTAAACTGTGGATATACCGTCTGGGTGCTACTTCACCCCCTGGGCTACTAATTTCAAACCCTTTTTAGAGGGTTTTGTCTCGGGAGGTAGGGAAAAATGAGACATGAGGGGTTTTAGCTGGTTATGGGAGTCTGCAATTTTAGAACTCTAGCATCTTTGCATGTAGCGGGGGGGGAGTAACCTACAACTCTGCCCTATGGTACTTAGGATCACTCTATATCCATACAGTACTCCATTTCAATACCTAATTTGTTCCCCTTTTCCTTCCCTTGCTCTGACTTTTCTTGCTTTTTTGGTTCTTTTCCTTTTATTATATGGTAACTCCCCATTTTTACTTTTTCTTCCTTTTTTATATAATTTATTTCATGTTATTTTACTGTCCCATTCTTTTTGTACTTATTTAATTTATTCATTGTTTGTATTTTTTCTGTGTCCTGTGTTTGTTTCAGTGTAGATTTCATGTCTGCTGCAGCATCTTTAGGATTCCTTTTAACATGTCTTTTCAGCCTCCTCCATTCGGGTGTCACCTGCCCTATATCCATTGCTTTAGCTCCTCCCACATGTACGTCGGCGGGAGTGTGACTCTGGATGAGGGCGCGCCGTGCCATGCTCCTGTAGGTGAGTGGTGTAATGCACGCCAGCTCAGCGCTGGTCGGCATGACAGCAGGGCTAATCCCCCCTATGGAGTATTTAAGATGTGCAGCCCCGGAGAGTTTTGTCACTCCTATACGCTCTTTGCTAGCAGGGGGTTATCTACCTCCTTCCAGGGGACGCTTTAGCCCATATCCTCTTTGGTGAGTAATGTAGGGACATGGCTTTTTTAATTGTTTTGTAATGAAGCAGATGGGTCTTGCATAGAGTCATTTTTTGCTGGCTAAAAAGTACTGATAGGAATGCTTTATTTTGATTAATGAATCCTTTTATACATATATTCTTTGAACTCTATAGCTAAAGCTTTACTTCCATATTATGCTGATTGCAGCAACCATGTTACATACACATATTGCAGGTCATTTGATATAAAAGCTGCATATCTCACCACAAGAGTGGCTAAAAAAATCCCCCCCCCCCCTCCACCTACTGCTGACTCAATATAATTTATAAGTAGCATTTTTTGTTCTTTTTTACAGCTTAATTGTTGTTTAACCTTGCTGGGTGTCCTTAATTAGAGCCTCGGTGATGGTGAGTGATTCTTTTGGCGCATGGGTTACCCCTGGTTGAATTTGGCTATTTTTAAATTTCTAAATTTATGTGGTGAATATGCAATTTTTCATTATCAACATGTAAGTCTGTCCTTGGACTTGGTTTCCATAATAGACAAATGCTATTTTGTTCTTGCCTTGTTATGCTGCATTGGTTTAAATCTTATCTATTTGCATTTATAGTATGAATGTCTGCATCTATTGATACATCCCTGAAGAAGGAAGTCATTTCTGAAACATTGGGTGTGAAGCCTGCATTCTATAGTGTGGTGTCTCAGGACCCTCATAACATCTTGTCATTATTTCACGCTTTCATGTAATTATATTAGTTATATATTTGTTGTTATATCACCACTATATGTTATATAATGGTTGTTATATCACCACTGGGGCCATTAAAATCCCATAAGGGGGAACCCTGTTCTTTGTATTTTGTACACAGGGATGTTGGCCCACCCTTAGTTCTCTCTATCTCAGACCTCTCTGTATTTCCCATTGGGATCCATACACTTTTGATCTCAGCAACTACTGCATGAACAACATTGACTAGAGTGTCCACAGGAATTGCTCTGCATGATGTTTCAATTTCTTTCCATAGTGCAGTCAGTGTAGGTGGTTTTCTTCGGTACACCACATCCACACAGATAGAAATCGAAGGACGTTAAGTCCAGGGAACGTGGAAGGAAATCAACAGCAACTATGCATCCTATCCAAAATCCTGGCAGAATATAATCAAGATAGGCTCTCACGTCTCATTGGTAGTGAGGTGGTGTGCCATTTTGCTGAAAGTAAAATTGGTCATCTTTATAAACCGCATGAATCGCCGGTAACATGATGACAACAATGGTGTGACTACTGACATATTTAGGAGAAACATAATACTACACATTGCTGCCATCATTAAATTTGGGTTTTAAAAATGGCCATAGATAACATAACAAGTGTATATGCATTTTTTAGGCCCCTTTGTATATACAGTATATATGTATATACACAAGCCTATAATGTAAGCTGTTGATGCTTTTTGTTCAATCTGGCCAATTTTGCAGGCTTTGTTCACAACTTTTGCAAAAGTTCTGCTGGCATACACTAGTAGATTTTTAAACAAGCAATTATATCAATAGCATTCTTATGATAATTCTTTGTAGTCGATGACTGAACAAATGCCATTCAAAAGTACTTTTTTCATTTGCTTTTAACTTTCAATTTTGGAAGGAATGGACATTTCTGAGCAAAATCAACATATACTTTTAGACAATTGTTAATTTGAAAAAAAATTTACATCCTACTGCTTCAAATTTTCTCATCACTGTGGTCGAAAACAAAGGTCGATTTCACAATAATAAGAATTGGAGGATCTAATGAATGCTCTTGAAACAAACAATGTTGAGAACAATTCTGCCAACCCAATACTTAGATTTGTACCTCTTGGGGACATCCCACCTTTTTATGTGTGTAGCGCTGGTAGATTTGCAATCTACCGCATGTTAGGTAAATTTAGTAATTTGTGCGTTAGGAAGGTTAAGTTTGCCTCTGTTCCAGCTTGGCTGACATTGTGTGTGTTTCCGTGCTGACCAGTGGGTGTCGCTGTTACCACTGGTTAGTGTTGGAAAGGCAACATGTTGAAGCGTATGGATGCTCTTCTGTCCCGGAGAAAACTCAGTGGAGGTGGTCCTCCGAGTTGCATTCTGGGCGAGGGTATTTATGGGACAGACGCCATGTTTTAGGGGTTCATTTTCAGCCACCTGCTGGCCCTCCTGGCCGACAGGTATGCGTTAAGGAGCTGCCTCGTGGCCCTCCGTTCCGGAGGCCCACGATACTGCGGCGCAGGGGTGGGTCCAGAGGCTTGTCTGGGGCCTACCACCGTGGCCGAGGAATGGTCCTGAGCTGTCGGTCCTGTGTGACGAAGCTGGACAACCGAGGAGATCCCAGGGGAGGACCCGTCTTGGTGGGATCACGCAGAGTGCTGGTCTATAGAGGGGCCTGGTGACTCAGTTGGAGGACGTATCCGAAAGTAAATATACAGCATAGTGTTACCGGGTTGGCTTAAAGGTTCAAGCACTGTGACTGACATTCACTACAGAAAATCCGATACATCCTGTGGCAGAGGATCGTCAGGGTTTTGTTCCCAAAAAAGTCTGTGGCAAAGACTTTGATTTGTGCTGCGTACTGGCTGCTTGTCACGGACAAATACTCACCGAGGCCGAGATGCCGAGAGCGGCTCGCCCTTACGACCACGCGCACCCAGACCCCCGAAATGGGTACAGAGGGCTGGAGGCACGCGGAGGCACGGGCTTCCGGTAGAGTGGTTGGTACCAAAGCCTGGAAGCGGGTGTCTTGGGATCCGCAGGATACAGGGCTGAGAACACAAGCAGAGGTTAGAGAACAACAGGTGGTAATCAGGGTATCACTAGATCCAGCAGAGCGGTGGTAGAGCAGGCCAGAGTCCGGTACACTGATTAGGCAGGTATAAGCAAGACAGTCCGGCAGAGTAGTGGTTAAACAGGCCAGGGATTTGGTACACAGGTCAGGCAGGTTATTGACAGGATAGTCCAGCAGAGTAATGGTTAAACAAGCCAGGGATTTGGTACACAGGTCAGGCAGGTTATTGACAGGATAGTCCAGCAGACTAATGGTTAAACAAGCCAAGGGGTTTGGTACACAGATCAGGCAATCAGTACAGGGCAATCCGGGAGAGTAGTGGTTAAACAGGCTAGCAGAGGTTCAGTACACAGATCAGGCAGTATCACAGGAAACACAGGCTCAGGGACAGGGAAAGCTGACGACAAACCAGCAACCCGACTGGGTGCTGGAGTCGTCAGATAAAGCCTCCCTGCCCGGCGAGCGCGTCAGTGTGACGCGCTACCGGGCACCCGCACGGGCTACGGCGCGCACACGGGGACCGCCGTGCACCCGCGCGCGCCGCACCATCAGGCCGCGGACGGGTGTGCGGCGAAGCGCTCGTCCCGTGCGCATGCGCACCGGAGCCCGGCGAGCGGAGGCGCTCCCTGGCTCCTGACACTGCTAGACCGGTGAGAGAGGCCTATCCAGATGAGCAAGGAGTGTGTCCCACGAGGGGAGCGCATTCCATATAGTATCTGAATTCTACCAGGACATTTGTCAAAAGAACCCTACAAGAGGATATTTGAGTTTCTTCTGCAAGTTTCCTTTCCACCTCTTTCCTGCTATTTCCTAAGTCGTTTGTTTAATAAAGCATTGAAAACGTACTCCAGTGTTGGTGCGTGTGTCGTCCAGAAGTAAACTCAACGTAACCCTAGACCCGGTGCCAGTGAAACAGAGGGAAGCAGAGTGAAGGTAACAGACCCGCTTAAACCAGCAGCTCCACCGTGAGTTATTGCTACATGTGTGCAAATTTTTTCTGTGGCTAAGTGTTTTAGCACTACTATTTCCAATTTTTTTCTGTGTCTAAGTGTTCTAGCACTACTATTTCCAATAGAAAAATATTTTGCTGTTGTTGGAACATAAATCACGGGTATGCCAATACTTAGCAATCTGAAAAATTGACAAATATAGAACATATGCCTTACTGTGATCAGCATCTACGTTATCAGTAAATTTATCATTGGCACTTAAAGCTTGATGAGGTCTAAATGGCAATTGGCAAGAGGTCATATGGCATACTCTATTTTTGCTTCTATTTATTTATGCCACAAATCACTATTGCAATTGAATTACAGCTTATACCATGTTATTTGCAAGCAAAGAAAAATGCTAAAGTATTTGGTATTATCTTTACTGATTTGAAAACTTAAAACACTGTATGTTCAGGAGAACCCTTCAATTGGGATGTTGTCACATACCATTAATAAAAAAATATAGTGACTTGAAACCACTTATTTATCAGACACCCAGAGGGCATAGGTAAATGCCATATTTAAAACTGAACTTGAGGTATGAGTAATGCATGCTTACATTGTGCCATGCTGAACCAGTGTAGGTATGCAATACAAATAATTCCCAATAGACCACTGGGGAATCTGGAAATCACTGTAGTAGTAAGTGCTACTATAGTGATAGACACAATCTTCAGGATCCTGCTCCGGTTCTATGTGAGCAGCTGCCCCACACTCACGGCAGAGGATTTCTCGCTTAGCACTGCTGTCAATGATGGATCATTTTGTATTTTTTTTTCAATGAATACAAGATGTTTTCTGATTAGACAATATGGAGACTGTGACATCACCACTTCACCTCACCCAATTAGAAAACGCCATGAATTCATTAAAAAAAATAAAAACAAGGCATTCTATGATTGGCAGCAGTGCAAAGCAAGTGACCCCCCTGTGGTCAATGTGCAGTGGTACCTGAGCGGGACCCAGAAGAACGTGGTTATCACTGTAGTAGTAATAACTATTACAGTGATTTCCAGCTTCCTCAGCAGTTCAGCATCTAAGTAATGCATACTTACATTGTGCCAAGCTGGACCAAGTATGCAGTAGACATAATTCCTAGAGTTCAGGTTCAATATTTAAAAAACAAACAAAAAAAACACTATATAGCGGCTTCTACGATGCCTGGATCCTGGGTGGGTACAGTGCGGATAGCAAACGACACCCAGGGGATCAAGCTATGTGCATATTCATGCATTATTCATATAGCTTACGCAACTATTTGAAAATTTGTGATAAAGAAAACTGCTTCACGAGATGGCTATTTTTGCTCATATAACAACACAAGTCATACATTTTACTCTGACACATTTCTAGTTCACATGAATTACATATTATATGGCTATGGAGAACGGAATGGCTATTTTATAGGATTGCAAGACACATCAAGCTTATCCAGTGAGGTGCAGATTTAGAGAACCCTTGAAACTAGTCTTTCTATATATTTTACCATTCTTCTATGTTATGTGCAGTGAAGGTATAGGATGATCAACATATTTATCAAAAAACAATATTTTCCTATTGAAGCTATATATTGTATAACAGCAAGGTTTAAAGCGGAGTTCCAACCAAAAGTGGAACTTCCGCTTTAAGGCATTCTCCCCGACTCCTGTTTGTGAAACTAAGCTTTTGGGGAGGAGGGGGAAAGCAGGTACCTGAATTTGACAGGTACCTGCTCCCACTCCTGTTCCGGTCGCCCAGGCGACCAGAAGCAGAAACTCTCCCTCCTGAAGTCATCTGGGACATATGACAGGTCCTAGAAGACTTCGGGGCCAGTCACAGACCACATCGCTGCTTGCGCATGCGCAGTGGGCACCCGGCTGTGAAGCCACAAGCTGTCACAGCCAGGTGCCCATAGTAGAGATAACGGCGCTGCCGAGGGAGGACACAGGGTGAACGCGGCTGTGGTGAGTACACAGCTGATCCATGGTACAGGTGAGTGGCTGTTTATTAAAAGTCAGCAGCTACACTTTTTGTAGCTGCTGACTTTTAGCCGTCAAACAAATGTCTGGAACTCCTTTTTAAGGATTTAAATTTAATATGTATATTAAAGGGGGAGCATCTTTTAGATTGTGGGACGTTTAAGGTGCCAGTGATGTTTACACAGACAATGATTAAAAAGAGACAATTACGGTATTTGTTTTTTCTGTAACAAAAAACATGTTAAAATCTATCATCATAAAATCAAATGGGAAATGCCCATTGTCAGCACATATGCAAGTAATCAGATTATACACTGTTGTGGAAAATTTTATTAATGTATATTGTCAGATGCCCCCAGTGTCAGTTTTGCTGCAATACTCTCATGTGAGGGTATTCGCCCATACAGACGCTGGTGGAAGACCATTGGATGCGGAAACCTTCCCTTGGACATGGCAGATCTGTTGCTCTTTTAGGGATGTTAGATTATGCATTCATCAAGAGCTTGGCCACCTCATGGCGACTGCATTAATGACTCCGAGCATACATGTCTGCGTACATGGGAACTATAGCATAACTATATGAAAATTATGGCTTACTGAGCCATGGTTTTGTATGGTTCGCATCACTGGTAATAGTGGGAGTGTGCACACGGTCGTGTTCAAAGCCATGTGCTTGCCACATGGTTTTGCACACCACCGTCTGCACACGTCACTACTGTATTCCTATTTTGACTGTATACATGTCTTTGATTGGTTCTGTATTTCACCCTATTGTAAGGGTTTCTGTGTTCTCACATCCTTTTACATCCTTATATGGTCATTCACATCCTGTGTTCATTTCCTGTGATGTCACTTGCAATGTAAGAAGTGATTGGCTGTTGGAACCATCACTTCCTGTTTGTGAAATAATAAAAGGGCATGCGAGCTGGAGAAATTCGGTCATGCTGAGCGGAGAATGTAAGAAGGAGCTGATGTCTGTTTACTTGGAATGCGTGGGTTTTTAGGTAAGATGCATTTATTTCATTAGACGAAATTGGTATTATATCATAAGATGGAAATGGGTGCTTATTAGCACAGGAGATATGGCTGTGTGCATAGCTTACAGCCAAATCTCCATGTCAACACTTATTAGTTTCAGGTGTCCAGCACATTGATTACAGAGGGAATTTCTATATATGCTTAAGAAGTAGTTTCTTCAATGCTTTTTGCAATGAGTTTCATCAAGATAACATACTACTGGACAACAAACCTGGATTTGCTCAAGACAGGTCACAGGACACCTATAGTCATCCAGTAATGGCAGCCACCTCCCCACAAATACAGAGATATGGAGCTGCCAAGACAATGCAACCAAAGGTAATGGAGTTCTGCTGTTTGGACTGTGTGTTACAATCTAAACATTGGTGCCCTCCTGTGCTCACACTCATAATTAATTTTATCAAGTGGAAGTACCTTATCTCTTTTTTTCTGTTGTCCATGGCTTGCACTCTCCTTCTAGATTTGTGTGTGTGTGTGTGTGTGTGTGTGGGGGGGGGGGGGGGTGGCCGTCATTACTGAGTGACTAACTATAGATGTCCTGTGACATGTCTTGAGCAAATGCAGCACTGCTGACAACTAGTATGGTTTCCTGACGAAGATCATCGTGAAATGCGTTGAAGAAACTACTTTTTAAACATCTACAAAAATTCCAGCTGTAATCAATGAATGTGTTGGGCACCGGAAACTAATAAGTGAATAATCTGATTACCTGCATGTGTGCTGACAATGGGTATTTCTCATTTGATTTTATGGTAATAGATTTTAACATGGTTATTTGTTAAAATAAAATAATTTTCTCTTTTTAATCATGGTCTATGTAAACGACATTGGTATCATAAAAGTCCTACAATCTAAAATAAGCTCCTCCCATTGTCTGGTTAACAGGGATGTAGTTCTCTTTCATAACATGTGCATTATAAAGATGTTTTCTAAGAGATGCATCCTCTTTTGGACACTCATTGTAATCTGATGCTGCAGGTCAAGCTCTGAAATAGCCCTATATGCTGTTTTTTGTCACTATATGCTCAGCTTCTCAATTTTGGAGATAATCCACTCCCGCTCACAGAGTTAAATCTTGTTCTCACACTATTACGCTATCCAATGAGAATACATTAACAGGAAAGATGGAGGGGCCTTAGCTTTGAGGACGCATCTCACAACTCATATTGGTCATACTGTTAGCAGTGGCGTCTCCAGCTTTCATATTTAGGGGGGGGGGCACATGAGGGGACATGGACAAAAGTAGGGGGGCAACTATAAAATGCAATTATATATATATATATATATATATATATATATATATATATATATATATATATCCTGGGGCCTTTTACTACGATCCCACAACGGCCCTTTCACATGTTCTGCAGTGAGCTCCCTTCCTACTGTATTGGGCCCCCCCCCCCCCAGGGTGGCAGAAAACAAGAGATATATGTCACCAGCATACCAAGAAAATATAAGGGTCCAAAGCAGTGGGTTACAAAGGTTGGGTTGCAAAGGTTGTCTTGCCACCGGGCCTTGGTGTTCTGCCACTGTGGGGTTCCCCAGCCTCCTCTTAATGTCCTGCTCCTGCTATTGACAGTGCTGGTCTGGCATCTCTTGGAATTTACAGGCTGGTTCTCCTGTCCTAAGGACGGGAGAAATCAGTCTGTTTTTTCAGTAACTGAGAGTCCTGGTGGAGTCCTTCCTGCAACTCGCTCTTCTCCCTGCCAATGAGGATGCAGGGGAAGGAACAGATCGGGCGGCCGTGCTTGTGTGAGAAATCGCATTATGCAGTGTCACCGAGTAGAGGGAGGGGGGAGGAGTCACCCGCAGAAGCTGACTAGGGATGCTCTCCCTCTTAGACATTGCCTTTTTTGTAAAAAAAAATGTTTTTTTTTTAATTGGGGGGGCACATGGTGGGGCACGGCATAATGTTGGGGGGGGGGATTCAGGGCCCCTTCTGGCCCCCCTAGCGACGCCATTGACTGTTAGTGCTGGTCTACTTGGGTTTGGACAATCACAGTTTTCGATAACTGTTAGATGCGTTTTATCTGTGTACTTCTAATATCCTGCACACTTTATATATAGTATACTGTATGCACTGCTGAATAATAAGTAGTGCAAAATTGTCAAAGCACGACACCTCCATTGTTGCCATCAATTGCATGTACTTAAATGATTATATTTCTTGCTAACAAAAAGCCTATAAAACATTTGCTTTATTATCAATTACAATCGAACAACAAAAATCAAAAAATCAGCACAGACATTGGAAGAAGGTGTCAGCTGTAATAGCTCAGTGAATTTTAGATGTTAATATTTGCAATAGAGACTATTTCCTCCAGTATTTTCTCAAAGGCAATTTATAACTAGAAATTGCTGCCAGATCAGTCAGTTTCTAATTAACGCATTTATCTTCACCTTTCAGAGGATGCAAGTTTTTGTATTGCATTCAGTTTTATTCTATAAACATTTGATAAGGTGAGCTGCAAAGAGATTTCAAACTAATAATATAATTTATTCTGGAGTTGGTGAACTATAAAGTTATCTAAGTCTTGTCAAGCTTTCACAATATGGCATCTCAAAATACACAGGAAATGTGTCTTTGCCCCATTGGAACTTAGCAGAATAAAAGAATATAATCGTGGAAGATATTAAAATATGCACCTTTCAGTTTCATTTTTTTTTTGCTAAAAATAAGAGAGGAAATAATAAAGGCAGAATTATTAGTTCAGTGAGGTTCTCACATCTCAGTAAGTCTGTTCTGCGCTTATACAGCTTAATTGACAAGCTCATTATCATTGTGGTTGTGATTAAATGCTCCATTGCCATTTCAAGGATTATAAGAATTCCCCGCTGAGCCTCACATTTCATGAAGAATGTGGAGAACTGCAGTCTTAGAGTGATGAACACACCTCATATATTTGTTTAAAGGGAACCTTTCATCACACCATGTAGAACAAACACAAATACTTTTGTGAATGAAGACACTTGTGTGCCGCAATGTCATCAACTGATGAGCAGTATATCAATTTCCAGCATGGACCCAATTCTCTCTATATAGGTCTGCCACAACCAGAGTTGTGACTTTATTCTGCCCACCCTGACTGCACATGTATTTGTTCCTAGTCAGTAATGCAATAACTATTACAGCCAGAGAAACCCTTTTACAGCTAGGCACATAGCAGCAATAGCAGTCTCTTTTTTTTCTCAGAACATGTTTACTTTAAGGGTTTTTAGAGCTCGCAGCAAGAAGTATTGGAGCAGGTAAAGATAGTATTTAACCTTTAGATGCAGAGATTTATTTCTTTAAAGAGCAAGGGAATGTGTTTTATATAATATGTTTCAGGTAGTAATGAAGGTAAGTGGTAGCAGAGATAGGATGGAAGCAGGGAAGGTATTATACAGTGCCTTGCAAAAGTATTCACCCCCCTTGGCTTTTTACATATTTTGTTACATTACAGCCTTTAGTTCAATGTTTTTTAAAACTGAATTATATGTGATGGATCAGAACACAATAGTCTAAGTTGGTGAAGTAAAATTTGAAAAATATATACATAAAACTATTTTTCAGAAATAAAAAATTGATAATTGGCATGTGCGTATGTATTCATCCCCTTTGTTATTAAGCCCATAAAAAGCTCTGGTGCAACCAATTACCTTCAGAAGTCACATAATTAGTGAAATGATGTCCACCTGTGTGCAATCTAAGTGTCACATGATTTGTCATGACATATACACACCTTTTTGAAAAACCCCAGAGGCTGCAACACCTAAGCAAGAGGCACCACTAACCAAACACTGCCATGAAGACCAAGGAACTCTCCAAACAAGTAAGGGACAATGTTGTTGAGAAGTACAAGTCAGGGTTAGGTTATAAAAAAATATCCAAATCTTTGATGATCCCTAGGAGCACCATCAAATCTATCATAACCAAATGGAAAGAACATGGCACAACAGCAAACCTGCCAAGAGACGGCCGCACACCAAAACTCATAGACCTGGCAAGGAAGGCATTAATCAGAGGGGCAGCACAGAGACCTAAGGTAACCCTGGAGGAGCTGCAGAGTTCCACAGCAGAGACTGGAGTATCTGTACATAGGACGACAATAAGCCGTACGCACCATAGAGTTGGGCTTTATGGCAGAGTGGCCAGAAGAAAGCCATTACTTTCAGCAAAAAACAAAATGGCACGTTTTGAGTTTGCGAAAAGGCATGTGGGAGACTCCCAAAATGTATGGAGGAAGGTGCTCTGGTCTGATGAGACTAAAATTGAAAGAAAATAGAAAACGCTATGTCTGCCGCAAACCCAACACATCACATCACCCAAAGAACACCATCCCCACAGTGAAACATGGTGGTGGCAGCTTCATGCTGTGAGGATGTTTTTCAGCAGGACGGAGAAACTGGTCAGAGTTGAGGGAAAGATGGATGGTGCTAAATACAGGGATATTCTTGAGCAAAATCTGTACCACTCTGTGTGTGATTTGCAGCTAGGACGGAGCTTCACCTTCACCTTCCAGCAGGACAATGACCCCAAACACACTGCTAAAGCAACACTTGAGTGGTTTAAGGGGAAACATGTAAATGTGTTGGAATGGCCTAGTCAAAGTCCAGACCTCAATCCAATAGAAAATCTGTGGTCAGATTTAAAGATTGCTGTTCACAAGAGCAAACCATCCAACTTGAAGGAGCTAGAGCAGTTTTGCAAGGAGGAATGGGCAAAAATCCCAGTGGTAAGATGTGGCGAGCTCATAGAGACTTATCCAAAGCAACTTGGAGCTGTGATAGCCGCAAAAGGTGGCTCTACAAAGTATTGACTTGGGGGGGGGGGGGGGTGAATAGTTATGCACATTGACTTTTTCTGTTATTTTGTCCTATTTGATGTTTGTTTCACAATAAAAAAAAACATCTTCAAAGTTGTGGGCATGTTCTGTAGATTAAATGATGCAAATCCACAAACAATCCATGTTAATTCCAGGTTGTGAGGCAACAGAACATGAAAAATGCCAAGGGGAGTGAATACTTTTGCAAGGCACTGTACATATAGAAGTATAGCGTGAGATAGTTTTCTGGTAAAGTAAAACCTGGGAAGTGGTGGAGGATCACCAGTGGACATTTGGTCCATATATCATTTATGTGATGCTTAAAGGTTAATTTGCCAGCAATGAAGATGAAGGACAGAAGAGGTAATATTATGGTATGTGACACGTGGGGTATCTTTGTGCATTCTGCAAATAACGTAATATGCCCAGCATATAAGAGACATTAATCAAGGATGTTGGATCTAGTGTGATAACCATATACTTTATAGGCAGAAGAGCTTCTCCAACCAGCAGAAGAAGCAGCTAATGTTGGTAGTAGCAAGGAATAATGTAGAATATCAAAATGCCAATTAAACAGAAGACTACAAAATATTTAGGGAACCGTGTTCACATAGCAGGCCCCCCCCCCCTAATATGCTTGTCTATGGTAGAGGCAATTGTTGATGTCAACCAATAGGTAAAAAAGAAAAGAAATAACATGAGACTATCATGGCTTCCTCATAACCTTCCACCTTATGTTCAGTTATTATACTCTCCTTAAAAGCTGCCCTTTGGGCAGCTGCCTCACCCCACACTTTAGTTTCAAAATACAGCCACAGTATCCCCCCACAAAAACCCATTTAGACAGCCACAGAGTCTACTGGTGCTTCCCCCTCACATAGCTCTCTTTGTATAGCTACATGCCTACCTCCCACAACCAAATTTTGCAGTTAAAAGACAACCACCAGAGCCTCAAATATAGTCACAGACACCCATATGCAACTATAGACCAACTCAAAACTTGGTGACAAAGTAAAGGCACAGGCTCATGGTGCAGCTTCAGGAGAGGGGTGCCAGATTAGCACTACTACATCAATATAGTTGTTACCAATAAGGAGTACTCACAGAATCATGCTGTCAGATGAGATACTGGGAATAGAGGTGGGAAGGGGAATGCATACAGCAATGAATACTTTAATGATGTAATATTTTAATGGCAAATGTATCCCTGACATTTGGATAACCAAGGAGAAGACCCACAGTATGTGCCCAGTGGCCCAGGCATATACATGAATGCCTGAGAATCAATAGATTCTTCTGCCACTGACAATGTATCTCCACCTCCATGTATCTGTTATCTGAAAATTAAAGATTTCCAGTAGAATGAAAAGAAGGGCTACTCATAAACCTAATAAAAAAGCTGTAGATGACAAAGTATTACTCTTCCTAATGTCATGAATAAAGTAATAGTCCTCAAATACTTGAGAAAACAAAAAACTACTGACCCCCTCCTTGAAGCAGAACACACTGGAGCTCCAGTACATAGTTGTCCAATTATGAAACTGAGATGAGTTGCCCATCTCAGATCATTAGCAGTTTATGTAAGGAAGATAATCAGCTGAGATCTTTTCCACTGATCATCTCAGCACACAACGCTTCTCTCATTCATTGTTACACAAATGGCCTGTTTTTGAAAGGGAGATCTAAGGACCTCACTGGCCATTAGTATGAAATACCTCCATCCCTGCTTCTCCAGCCCAGAGGTTGAGTTAGCAAAGAGGGAAAAGAGAATCAACTGAGTTGTGAGGAGCCAGCCAAGAGAGAACAGTGAAATTAACATAAGTACACACACCCAAAACCCATTTAAAAGGTTAGAAACTCTTGTAAATAATAGTTTATCAATAAAGTTTTAGGTAGGTGTGAGGAAATGCTGTAGAGAAAGAATGCTTTAAAAAATATATATTTGGATTATCTATTGCAAAGCGAGCGAACAGAATAAAAATCAAAATCAAATCCATATTTGTCAGTCAGGGATTTTGTAGGATTAGTGTGCGTTTTGGGTAACTGACCCACGACTCTGTTGTGCGACAATTATGGCAAAATCACACTGCATTTGAGGGTGCCTTTCAAACACACGGTGCATGTTTTGCCTTGAGTTTAGCACTATCTGGAATCATGGGCAGAATCGCAACAATTCTGCGGGCTATTCCTAATCACCAAGTGTGAATGGGGCCTTAATTTTACAGCCGAGTTATTTAAATGATTTATTAAGATAGATTTATTTTTAAAAGGTATGATTGGTGTATGGGCACTAGCTATCTCCTTAGTGTTGTGACACTTCAATTAATACATAATCCTCATAGAAAATTATTTTTTTAAATAAACCGTTCTGCAACAATCCATAAACAAAAATTGTCCATCTTTTCAGTCCAATATAAATCATCCACCACTGTGACCACTGGTAAATCGCCACCCCAATATATTGTTCTACTTCATGCAGACAACTGTGCCGTAGACTGGTGTGTTCTGTGATCCTCACCACACTTATGCCCTGTACACACGATCTGACATTGATCGGACATGCCGACAACAAAATCCATCGTTTTTTTCCGATGGATGTTGGCTCAAACTTGTCTTGCATACACACAGTCGCACAAAGTTGTCGGAAAATCCGATCATTCCGAACGCGGTGACGTAGAACACGTATGTCGGGACTATAAACGGGGCAATAGCTAATAGCTTTCATCTCTTAATTTATTCTGAGCATGCGTGGCACTTTGTCCGACGGATTTGTCTACACACGGTCGGAATTTAAAGGATCGGATTTTGTTATCGGAACATTTTATAGCCTGCTCTCAAACTTTGTGTGTCGGAAATTCCGATGGAAAAAGTCCGATGGAGCCCACACACTGTCGGAATTTCCGACAACAAGCTCTGATCGCACATATTCCATCGGAAAGTCCGACCGTGTGTACAGGGCATTAGACATACACTGCCACTTACCAGATATTAGGATCCAATGTTTTGTGGACCTCCTATCCTTCCCTCGGTATGTAGCTTAGAACTACTCCTGCTCTCTTCAAACCCCTGCTTCTCACCCGATAATGGCTAAGAAACAAAAGGCAGACATGCTCCTCATAGTACAACCAGGCTTACATTTATTAAAAGTTTAAAAGGTACAGTAAAATTATAATTTAAATTTCTTGGTCTCTAGACCAGCACCCAGTGATATCAGTGGTGTCTTTTAATAAATGTAACCCTGGTTGCGCTATGAGGAACATGTCTGCCTTTTGTTTCTAAGCCATTATCGGACGAGGAGCGGAGGTTTGAAGAGAGCAGGAGTAGTCTCTAAGCTGCATACGGAGGGAAGAAACATTGGGTCCTAATATTTGGTGAATGGCAGTGTATGTTAAAGTGTGGTGAGTATCATAGAACACACCAGTCTATGGCACGGTTGTCTGTATGAAGTAAAACACTATTTCGAGGTGGCGATTTACCAGTGGTCACACGGTGGATGGTTTATAATGGACTGAAAAGATGGACAATTTTTGTTTTTGGATTATTGCAGGACGTTATATTTATAATTTTTTTGTTTATCAAAGGATTATGCATTAAAGAGAAGTAAGCCCTCCTGCAAAAAAAAAAAAAAACTAAAAACACACCCTGCAAGATAAAGGCATAAGGCTAGCTCAATATGAATTACTTACCCGAGAATGAAGCCCCCACAGCCGTACTTGTCTTCCCCTCAGGACGCCGACATGTCGCCCGGGGCTTGCTTCTGGGTATCACGGCTCCGGCGCTGTGATTGGCCATGATGTCACTCCCGCGCGGGAGCCGCGGCGAACGGCACAGTACAACTGAAGCAACGGCACGTATGTGCCATTGCTTCAATTGGCTTAAGTACACATGTGCCGCATGACATCAGCACATGCAAATACAGGGCTGTCTCCTAAACCGTGCAGGTTTAGGAGATATCCAGTGCAGCTACAGGCAAGCCTAATTATAGGCTTGCCTGTAGTTTAAAGTGGTTGCAAAGGGTTTACAACCACTATAATTGAAGCGTAACAACAATAAGGAGACACCTAGCGTCCATACACTTTAAATTCCTTCGATTGTAATCAGTGTATCACACACCAATTTTTTGGTTTAGCAGCAGGGGTATCACTGATTAATTTATTAGGTGTAAGCATACTGTGGCCAGTGGCTTTTTGTTTTATGAATGGTGTATAGCTGCATGATAGATGCAGGTTCAACCATTTCACTATACACCATTGCCATGACAAAGCACATGTCTAATTACTGTTTAAATATTAATGATAATAAAAATATGGGTGGCACTGATAGGTACTGGTAGGTGACACTGATAGGCAGCACTGATAGGTGGCACTGATGTTCAGGCACTGAACAAGCTGAGAAAAGCTGTAAAATTTCTTTTTTTTTTCCTCATGCTGTTAGCGTGAGGAGAAAAAAAGCTGATTACAGGCTTCTGTTTACATCATGTGATCAGCTGTCATTGGCTGACAGCTGATCATGTGGTAAAGGGCCGGGATCAGCCCCTTACTCCGATCTGTGATTAGCTGAGTCTCATGGACTCGCTGATCACAGAGCTCATGCCCTGCAGGGGGCATGGAGGCAGCACATGCATTGGAGGTTGTACATGGATGCCCACCCGGCAATTTAGGCCTGCGCTGTAGCCGTCTTTCGGCTATATAGCAGGTGGGAAGAGGTTAATTTTTTTTTTTTGATAAATGTTTATTGGGTTTTTTACATAAGTACATGGTAAATGAGTTTTGACTTATATACAGTCTCGTAAAAACATAGAGAAAAATCAGTAGCACAGTAATTACCTGTATGACAATATTATAGCATCAGGATGATGTGACAGTACAAACCTTAGTGCCTTTAGGAGCGAAAGCAACGTTTAGAGTATATAAAAAAAGATAAAAATAGTAACCTTGAATATTAAACTGGCTGTATAAGTGATGGTGGGTGAAGTTTACAGGTGAGGGTATGGAAAACTCCTTATTTTATTTTTTATTAGGAAGTGTACTGTTAAGGTGCTTTGTGATTTACTTTCACTTTTACATTCATAAAGATATAATCTCGTGATTTCTCGCTAGATTACAGCCTGCATTCAGAGTTTTCCTGTGTTCTCAGCATTTGTAGATCTATGCTCTTCTCCCTAGGAGAAGGAATCTACAATTCTTCGTAAACCGGCACTCAGAGGAGAACTGTTTACTCTGAGAATGCTGGCAGTCTCAACAGCAGGGATTTGCCACTGCTTAATAAATGTACACCAAAGATCAACACACTCCTGAGAACCAAGTAGTGTTAATGCAAATGGCACTTTACATTCTTACTTGTTTTATAGACTTCAATTGAGCATTTTTAACCACATTCCACTCCAGAATCTGAAACAGAAGTGAGTTCCACAGAAAAAAAAGTAACACTGTGAAAGAACTTCACAATTTTACCCTACTTTTGAACTTAATAGACAACATAATGTTATTAAAATCTAAGCCAGTGGTCTCCAAATTGCTGCCCTGGGGCCGGATGCGGCCCTTTGCTTCCCTTTATCTGGCCCTTGAGGCACTATTCCTCCCACAAACACCAACAATGGGGCATAATTCCTTCCACTGACAACAAAAATAGGGCACTATTCCCCCCAATGACACCAACTATTTCCCCCCCTTATACCAAAGATTGTGCATTGTTTACGCCCACTGGACACAGTCCAGCCCCCCTAATGTCTGAAGGACAGTAAACTGGCCATTTCTTTAGAAGGTTTGGAGATCTATCAACTTGGGTACAATGAGCCTGCCAATACATGGTTTGAATTTCAGCCAGTCTCTGCTGAATCAGCCCAGGATTCGAACCATCTATGGCCAGCTTAAAACATGATTACAATCAACTTCAAGCAAACAAAGAGAATGTGTATCATGACAGCTAATCAAGAGAGTCTATATCTTCACAAGAGCATAACTGTAAATTAACTTTATTACCTGGATCCTTTGATGGATGTGGAGGAAATTACTCCTAATGCATACAACAGGATCTTGAAGGCCAAAAATGCCTTTGCTATCTTTCACAATATACGGAAATGTTTCTATACTTTTTTTAACAGAAAACATTTAGTAGAGTTTCAAAACAACCAAAAACATTTCACAGTAAAAGAAATTAGGTGTAAAAGAGTGATCCAGCAGAGCATCAAGATTCACATGGATGACATACAAATCAATGACACAGAATCACAGGTACAACGCAATACAAAAACATAGTGAACCCGATAAATAAATGAAAGCTACATATTGGCTGATAATGCAAGTGAAGGAACAACCCTCTCACAGAGAGATGTTTGCATTTTAACCCATACTGAACTACACATCTTTGGCCAGACTTTTAAATCAGTCCCAATGAGTGAAAAATGGGGAAAGCACACTGATCACACAATACAAGCTTTTATAAACTGTTGTTTGTGTAGAATTGTGCCTATTTATTGGCCATACACAATGAAAAATTTCACATGAAAACAAAGCTGAAAAACATTAACTTGGAGGTCATACAGTGGGAAAAGGGGCAGCTTAGTAATATTTTTAGAAAAACAAATGACTCAATGGGGAAAGTAAACCTTGACTGAAACTATTAAAGCGATCAATGCTGAGAAAGGCCGGAATGAAATGGAAGAGAATAGAGTCGGAGGAAGCAAAGATTGTGTCAAATAAGGCTCTATGTTCCTTGACAGACTGACAGGACTGTATCTCTTGCACATCATGTATTCTTGTTAATTATCTTCATGGTGTCTGCTAAAATAGTAATTTGTTTATCCTTTTATGGTAAAAATAAAATGAGAATGAAAAACATATAAAATGTGTTGGTGTATTCTGCTTTGTTAATTCCCTAAGGGTCTGGTATCGTCTTGGGGGGGAACCTCGCGCAGTTTATTTTTTTACATTTTGGTGGGGTTCCTCTTCAAGATTCTCAGCGCACAAGTCGCACTGCAAGTCAAATCTTTAGCTGACTTCTGGTGTGACTTCTATTCAAATCAATGGGCTCCCATAGGGAACCATTGATTTAGAATAGAGGCAGAGAAACGTGGCTGAAAGCTAGCACGGCTAAACACGCAATGCAAAACATGGATAAAATTGCGTTTTTAAAGCCGTTTTTTTTCCTGGCGTTGGTACTAGCTTTACAGCTCGTTTTTTAAAACGTCCATGTGTATGAGGCCTCAAAGTGTCCATTTGAATTTTTCAGGCAGTTATATAAATAGTTGTTTCAGTCATTGGTTAAATTTTAAACATTAATTAGACACAATAAAAAGGACAAAAAGTGTATCTTAATATGCAACCATGAATTAATGATATATGCTAAGAGTCAGTGTCAAAATTGATCTATTTGAGAGTAGCACACTGTGCATTAGGTATTGCACATGTTCTAATAGATGGCATAATTCAACAGAAAAGAATAGGCCTGATGTAACACAAAGAAAAAGTAATTACTAAAGATGTGACAAAAAGAAGAGATATCACAGGAAATTAAAATAAAGCATTTAAAGACAGAACAGAAACGCTGGAGTTTTTTTTTTCTGGATTCAGCTTCACAGCCTTTAACAAAAGATGATAATGGAAACGTTAGCAAGTTATAATTGTTTACGCTTTCTAACTTCACCTGGAAATTAAAAACGTATTGAATTCCCAAGACAAAACAGTTTTTTTTTCTTTTTAACTTTAATAGCTGCTGCCATTATAATTACTTCTCTCTATTACTTTGTTTTGGAATTCTATAGGCTTAAGAACATAAAGATTCATATGGATGCGTAAAGAATGTGCAAAAGAGGCAAAGCACCAAAAGTGATACTGTATGAACTATAGTAGTTCCATATATTATTATAATATCATAGCAGGAACACAATAATTAATGTTTTAAATATGAGTAGCAATTAAAAAATACAACAAACACTGGTCAAACCCATAAAACTATATGAAGATACTTGATAGTGAGAGTCCCCATTAAATACAACGCTAGCGATCAGTGAAAACAATGTACACTCACATAAACACAACTCCAAAATTGGTGAACCAACTCTGGTTTGAAACAAAAATCAATACTGAATAAGTTAATGCACAAAACAAATTACATTGCAGAATGGAGGGCTCTATCTCTGATTCACAAGAGGTCTGTTGGCTGGCTGGCTTTACTGCATAGTGGTGGGAGACAGATTTTTACTACAGTATGTCTGGTAGGCTGCTGTACTATCTATAGGAATAGTAAGATTTTGCTTACTTACCATTATACAGTAGGAGGAGGTTTTGCAAGAGTTTTAGGGACATAGTTATAAAGAGGTGACTGTGGTCAGGGCCAGGACAATTGTGGGTGGGTGGGAGGGGCACTTGTCCTGACTCTGCTGCCAGAGGCGTAGATAATGGCAAGTTGCAACCCTGTATTCCTCTCTTGATAGAGCTAGCTTCCCTCACCCACCAGAGTGTCCTTAACAAATGCCAGTGTCCCTGCTGCCACGGCCACACTGACAGGCTTCAGCAAGCAAAGCTATCAGTGCAAATATGCCAGCAGACAGCATTCATCCCACCCACCGCTGCGGCCCACTGCCTGTCGGTGATAGTGGTAGGTTGCCTCGCCAGTGTCCAAGCAACAAATAATGTGTTTGCCCCTCCTCCAGGTCCTGACATTCAGAGGAGGAGGGGAATGGAACTTCCTCCCCGAAATCCAGCCGGTCCCCAAAACTCAGCTTCCACCTGCCAGTCCTATGAAAGAAGAGAAGTAACGGGCCATGCTGTTCAGTAAGATCTTTGGAGACCATGATCTAATGGGAAGCTCTGGGGACCCTGATGTAATAGGGACTAGGGGACCCTAATACAAGTGGAAAACTCTAGGGACCCTGATGTGAGGAGAGGGGACTCTGGGTACCTTAATATAAGATGGGGAATCTGGGGACCATGATATGAGGGAGGAAACTTTGATGACCTTAATAAAAGGGGGAACTCTGATGTAATGGGGTGACTCTGGGGACCTTAATGTAAGGAGGGGGACCTTGACATAAGGGGGAAACTCTGATGTAAGGTGGGAACTCTGGAGACCCTGATGTAAAGATGGTACTCTGGGGACCCAGATTTAAAGAGGGGAGACTCTTGGGACCCTAACATAAGAAGACTGACACTGGTAACCCTGATGTAAAGAAGGGGAACTGTGGGGGCTCTGATGTAAGTGCAAGACTCTGGGGGCCCTGATGCGAGGGAACTTTGGGGACCCTAGTGAAAGAGGGGGTAACACTGGGGACTCTGATATAAGGGGAAACTCAAGGGGTCCTGATGTGAGGGGGGGTGAAATTTGGGGGTCCTAGTAAAAGGGGGTCTCGTGTGTAAGGGAGGAACTCAGGGGACCCTGATAAAAGCGGGGAATCTGGGGACCCTAATAAAAGGCGGGACTCTGATGTAAGAGGGAGGGACTCTAAGGACCCTGATTGTAAGCTGGGGGAGACTCTGGGGACCCTGATTTAAGAGGGGATTCTGGGGACCCCAATTGATTGGGATAACTCTGGAGACCAAAATGTAAGGGGAGCAAAAAGCACGAGTACCTTGATTTAAGGGGATGACACTGCGGACCCTGATGTAAGGGAGGATTTTGGCGACCTTAACGAAAGGGGGGGAATCTGATGTAAGGGAGGAACTCTGGGGACCCTGATGTAAGGGGTGGGAAATGTGGGGGCTCTGATTTGATGAAGGGGACTCTGGGAACCCTTATGTAAGGGAGATGACACTGGGGACCCTGATGTACGGAAGGAGGTGACACTGGGGACCCTAATGAAAAAAGGGAACTCTGGGCACCCTAAATTAAAGAGGGGGGATTCTGGGGACCCTGATATAAAGAGGGGGGGCTCTAGGCAATCTGATTTGACCAATGGGGGCTTGTTCTGAATCCTGCACTCTACACACTTTGTTGTACATTACATGACCTGACCAAGGTGTTCATTGTCCCAGCTCTTCTTTAGCCCCCGTTCACACTGGGCCACTTGTCATGTGATTTGAGTTCCAACTCACATGACAAGTTGCACCCTATTGTTGGCAATGGAACTGTTCAAATCGGTGCGACTCCGACTTTGCAGTGCCACACCAATTTGAAAAAATGTTCCTGCACACTTTTTTGCAATTTCAGGTGTGACTTGCATAGACATCTGCAAGTCGTGAAATGATACTTATTCAAGTGAAGTAGCATAATTTCAAAGTCACATTCAATGTGAACGGGGGCTTAAGGTAGGCTTAGACATAAAAAGTAATATCTTTCTGTGTGCAGAAGAGCATCGGAGAACAGGGATGCACTGGACCCCTGCTGTGAGCCCCATCCGCACTTAGTGTGAACCCAGCCTAACATACGTTTTAAGAATAAACATTACTAAAATACATTTTATAGTTCAGGTGTAGCCAACGTATCATTTGCTTGAATTGTGTATTCTGATATCTTAATAGCCAAATGCAAAATAAAAACATAAAGGTACTTGATAGTACTTGACACAAATCGTTTAAGAAGTTGTTCCACCCTGCCCCCTCACCTTTCACACCTTAATGTTGGGTGCTCAATATAATGTGAGGGAGTAGGACATTTCTTAACTTACATTTGCAAAAAAAGGATTTGCACAATGGACTGTCATTGTTCTCTAGAGACAAACTAAGCCTGCAATAGACATATAAGAATCCCAGCTATGGATTCCAGGGGGACTTTAGAAGTTGCATGGCAAAGACAGGTACCATTTTGGTCAACAAAAGAGAAACAAAGTGGATCAGTGGATCACTTGAAAAAAGGAATGTACTTAGAAGGCCACATTCAGTTTAAGTGGCTATTTTAATATATTTTAAATTTTGTTTAGTAGGGTTTTGGAATTGTTAGACCACCATTAGATTTTCACTTTGCAACATAATTGATGCCATGTGCTTTTCATAGAGAAATACAATTTAAATGAAATTTACTTTCTGGAAAAATGCACAAAATAAACCAAGAAGCTGTTCCTCAGCTGTTAGATTGTGCTTCTAACATATGGTAATTTGCAATTAATACCACAGCTTAATGAACACTAAAAACAGTGATGCTTAGTTGAAATTACTCTTTTAATCATCCATACTTTCCAAACAGATCAGAAGTATTTTTTGCCATTAAAACTATCTAACTTTAAGATATAATTGCATCTGTTGTTCTCAGCTGTTCTATAGCTTCAGTAATCCTCCAATACCTTTGAGTTTTGTTTTTAGTTGTTACTAATTAAAGGACAATCATGTAAGCAAGCCTTGGGTGAGGTTCCCCAGAAGTTTCTTATATTCGTAAGGAAGACTATTCTTAGCTCATCGACGTCCATGTGTTAGCTGAGGGCTAGGTCTTAAGCTGGGTACACACGGTCCAAATATCCTCCTGAATCAGATGACATTCGGACAATGTGTACAGCTGTCTGACCGGCTTTTGTTGAAGGGACATGCTGGAAAACCAGCATTCAATCAGCGCAACCAATAGCGAGGCGTCCCCCTGTCAGAACACAAAGGTACAGAGGGAAAGATCATGGCACTAACATTGCTTAGTTAGTACAACAATCTCTCAGGTGTTTTTTTTCTTTCAGCCCGCTGGGTTGACTGAAAAAAGAAAACAATTGAACGCATGTACTGTTGTGGAAAATTTTATGAAGATGTATTTTAACCACTTCAGCCCCAGAAGAATTTACCCCCTTCCTGACCAGAGCACTTTTTGCGATTCGGCACTGCGTCGCTTTAACTGACAATTGCGCGGTCGTGCGACGTTGCACCCAAACAAAATTGACGTCCTTTTTTTCCCACAAAAAGAGCTTTCTTTTGGTGGTATTTGATCACCTCTTTGGTTTTTATTTTTTGCGCTATAAACAAAAATAGAGCGACAATTTTGAAAAAAATCCATTATTTTTTACTTTTTGCTATAATGAATATCCCCCAAAAATATATAAAAAAAAAATTTTTTCCTCACTCTTCTACATATTTTTTGTAAAAAAAATCACAATAAGCGATTATTGATCGGTTTGCGCAAAAGTTATAGCGTTTAAAAATAGGGGATAGTTTTTTGGCATTTTTATAAAAAATTTTTTTTTTTAAATGGCGGCGATCAGCGATTTTTATTGTGACTGCAACATTATGGCGGACACATTGGACATTTTTGACACATTTTTGGGACCATTGTCATTTATACAGCAATCAGTGCTATAAAAATGCATTGATTCCTGTGTAAATGACACTGGCAGTGAAGGGGTTAACCACTAGTCACTAGGCAGAACGGGGAGATGCTGTTTACAACAGCATCTCCCCGTTCGTCCTCTCCGTGAGGCGATCGCGGGTATGCCCGCGGCGATCGAGTCCGCGGGACCCACGACCCGACTCACGGAGCCGCGTGCGCGCACCCGCTGGTCGCCTCTTAAAGGGCAACGTACAGGAACATGATTTTGCCTGTACGAGCCCTTCTGCTGACGTAAATGTATGTGAGGCGGTCAGCAAGCGGTTAATGTACTGTCATAAGAGTCTCCCAGTGTCCGTTCTCTCAAAGGCCGCTCTAAAGAGCTGACTGGGGCAGACTGATGCTGGTTGAGATCCGTTCGATAGTGAAAAGCTCTTTGGGGATGTAGAGAAATGTTTGTGGAGTGGGGACATGTTCGCCAGCTAAGGGCCCCTGTGCGATGAACAGAATGATTGTCTGGTGGGGGTGTGTTCACTCTGCAAAGCGATAATCTCTCATCCACAAAGACAGTAGAATAATCCAGGTATACATTGTTCTCTGGAACAATGTATAATAGGGATTTCTATCAACGGAAATACGGGAGTCTTTTGGGTTGTTATGGTTGGAGACAGAGTCAATGTTTGAAAGCCATGTGGCTTCTAAAAGCATACATGCACCCTGTCTCTGCTCATACACACCCATAAGACTCCTGTAGTCATTGTTCATTGGTTGTTGCATTTTCCTGTGTTGTTAAATCCTTATATGGTCATATCCTGTAATGTGACTTGCCATGTAAGAAGTGATTGGCTGTTGGAACCATCACTTCCTGTTTGTGAAACCTTTTGTGTAAATAAAAGCAGACTCATGGCGGAGGGAGGCAGAGATGCTGTGATGAGAACGTAAGAATGTATTGATGTCCGTTTACTGGGGAATGGGGAACCAGAGGTGAGACATGCGATCAAAAGGTACGGTATATCATTAAGACAGAAATGGGTGCTTATTAGCACAGGAGATATGGCTGTGTGCATAGCATACAGCCATCTTTCTATGTTAGTATCATGCTTTAGGCTGGTTTTTATAATCAATGTGTTGAAATAGTCTAGATGTTAGGGGAAGTCCTAGTTAGTCTGGTGTCTGAAGCAGATGTTCTTGCAAAAGTTGTGCTTCTGGGATCATAAAACAACTATGGTGCATCAAAATTTGGCCATCTTGCAGGTATCCTAAAAAGTAACTACATTCAGTATTATTAGTGTCCATTTTAAGCCCTCAGACTTGTATAATAAGAGTCATCTATGTTAGTATCCACTGGTGCATGATTTTAAACTATAGTAAAAATTAGTTCATAGGAAAAAAAAAAAAGTTTTATTTACATATTTCCTGATGGCAGTGGCCTCATTCAGCAGGAAAATGTGCCCTGCCACCCTGCAAAAATGGTTCAATAAGTGTGGGGAGCACAATAACAATTTTGAGGTGTTGACCTGGCCTCCAAATTCTCCAGATCTCAATCCAATTAAGTATCTGTGAGATGCACTGGAAAAACACTTCTGATCCATTGAGGTCCTGCCTCGCAACTTACAGGACTTAAAGGATCTGCTACTGATGGCTTGGTGCCAGATTCATCATACCTTCAGAAGTTTAGTGGTGCCCATGCCCCGATGGGTTAGGGCTATTTTGCTGGCAAAAGAGAAACCTACTCAATATTAGGTAGATGGCCATGAAGTTATGAATGATCAGTATTTATTTATATTTAACCAGAAGGTTCACCTAGCCTCAGAATCCCGTATAAAGTATGACTTACTACTACGCGGTTCAATACTGGAAAGACCTTGTCTCAAGAAGCCTCTTTATTCCTGGTAACTCCAGGCACTTCATAAGGGGCCGATGCTCCATCCAGGCCAGCAAAATACCAAAGCTATGAGCGGTTTACCAGCTTTAGATATCCTGGTGCTTATCTCTGACACAGTGTACTTCTTGGACAGGCCAGCTATCAATTTCCCACAAAGTTGACTTCCATCTTCTTTACCAAGGCATTGGCTACACTGTTGTCTTGTGATAAAGAATGGGAGACTAGTCCAGCATACCTGATTGCAGCAAACATTTACTTGGACAACAGATACATCTTCAATGACTTCTCATAACAGCAAAGTATACACAATTCTTTAACAGTGCACAGCACAACAATTCCCATAGCAGGGTTCAGGTCACATCACTACGTCCTACTCTTCAAAGGGCATTGTCATTAGTACCAGGAAGAGAGCTGCAGCACCCACATGTGGCTTGCAGTCTCTAGTCCTCATACTCAGTAAAAAGTAGCACATTCATACTACCCATAAGGGGAAAAGGAATTTACCACACCACTGCATGGTGGTGCATAACATACTCATCCTTTCCAGGAACCTGGGCCTTTTCATTTTCTAATGCACCTAGCTACCCAGTTCCTCCCTCTAAAGGTTATATATGCCCCTAGTAAGCCAGGATGATGGGCAGGGGAATACTGTAGCAACCCATGGGTGGGACTACAACATAAAGGAGACTTACATCCCATTACACACATACAGTACAGTATACAGTATCACACAAAAGTGAGTACACCCCTCACATTTTTGAAAATATTTTATTATATCTTTTCAAGTCAGTGGTTGTCTTGGAGGTGTGTTTGGTGTCGTTATCATGTTGGAATACTACCCTGTGGCCCAGTCTCCGAAGGGAGGGGATCATGCTCGGCTTCAGTATGTCACAGTACATGTTGGCATTCATGGTTCCCTGAATGAACTGTAGCTCCTCAGCACTCATGCAGCCCCAGACCATGACACTCCCACCACCATGCTTGACTATACGCAAGACACACTTGTCTTTATACTCCTCACCTGGTTGCACACGCTTGACACCATCTGAACCAAATATGTTTATCTTGGTCTCATCAGACCACAGAACATGGTTCCAGTAATCCATGTCCTTAGTCTGCTTGTCTTCAGCAAACTGTTTGCGGGCTTTCTTGTGCATCATCTTTAGAAGAGGCTTCCTTCTGGGACAACACCCATGCAGACCAATTTGATGCAGTATGTGGCGTATGATCTGAGCACTGACAGGCTGACCCCACCCACCCCTTCAACCTCTGCAGAAATGCTGGCAGCACTCATACATCTATTTCCCCAAAACAGCCTCTGGATATGACGCTGAGTACTTGCACTCAACTCCTTTGGTCGACCATGACGAGTCCTGTTCTGAGTGGAACCTATCCTGTTAAACCGCTGTATGGTCTTGGCCACCGTGCTGCAGCTCAGTTTCAGGGTCTTGGCAATCGTCTTATAGACTAGGCCATCTTTATGTAGAGCAACAATTCTTTTTTTTCAGATCCCTAGAAAGTTCTTTGCCATGAGGTGCCATGTTGAACTTCCAGTGACCAGTATGAGAGAGTGAGAGCGATAACACAAAATTTAACACACCTGCTTCCCATTCACACCTGAGATCTTGTAACACTAACGAGTCACATTAAACCGGGGAGGGAAAATGGCTAATTGGGCCCAATTTGGACATTTTCACTTAGGGATGTACTCACTTTTGTTGCCAGCGGTTTAGACATTAATGGCTATTGAGTTATTTTGAGGGGGCAGCAAATTTACACTGTTACGCAAGCTGTACACTCACTACTTTACATTGTAGCAAAGTGTCATTTCTTCAGTATTGTCACAAAAAGATATAATAAAATATTTACAAAAATGTGAGGGGTGTACTCACTTTTTTGAGATACTGTATGTGTATATATATATATATATATATATATATATATATATATATATATATATATATATATATATATATATATATACACGCACACACACACATATTCATTCAGACAATCCCACTCTATATAACAACTAGGGATATGAGCTTCATGTTCGAGTCGAACCCATGTTCGACTCGAACATCGTCTGTTCGCCCGTTCGCCGAATTGCGAACGATATGGGCTGTTCGCGCCAAATTCGTGTGGCGCGTCACGGCCCATAATTCACTGCGGCATCGCAGTGCATTGCTGGCTGATGATTGGCCAAGCATGCACTATGACCCACATGCTTGGCCAATCACAGCGCCGTCTGAACAGGGAGCCGTAATTGGCCAAAGCCAAGGAGGCTTTGGCCAATTATGGCTCAGGGGATTTAGTACACGCCCCACACTATATAAGGCCGCCTGCACGGCGGCCCTGTGTAGTGTGTGTTCCGGCGTTCATTGAGAGAGAGAGAGACAGAAAGTGACATTTGATTTGAGTTAGATAGATTAGGCAGAACAGTCAGTCAGTTAGCTGCACTTACAGTGTATTGTGTATATATATGCATCCCAGGTGTTGCATATATATATATATATACATTGTATTCAGTTTAGCTAGATCCTGTTATCTTCCTACTGACAGGCAGGCTTGTCTTGTTACAGTATTTACAGCTACCTGAAGAAAATGACTGGTGTTCTTTTGATCCTATTAGTACCACAGTCAGGCAGCTAGACTATTTACAGTTAGTGCAGTGCGTCCTGCTCACAGTGTTCAGCTAGATCCGTTCCTGTTATCTTCTTACTGACAGGCAGGCTTGTCTTGTTACAGTATATACAGCTACCTGAAGAAAATTGCTGGTGTTCTTTTGATCCTATTAGTACCACAGTCAGGCAGCTAGACTATTTACAGTTAGTGCAGTGCGTCCTGCTCACAGTGTTCAGCTAGATCGTTCCTGTTATCTTCTTACTGACAGGCAGGCTTGTCTTGTTACAGTATATACAGCTACCTGAAGAAAATTACTGGTGTTCTTTTGATCCTATTAGTACCACAGTTAGGCAGCTAGACTATTTACAGTTAGTGCAGTGCGTCCTGCTCACAGTGTTCAGCTAAACCTACAAGTTAGTGGGGTGAGTCCTGCTCACAGTGTTCAGCTAAACCTACAAGTTAGTGGGGTGCGTCCTGCTCACAGTGTTCAGCTAAACCTACAAGTTAGTGTGGTGCGTCCACCTAACAGTGTTCAGCTAAACCTACAAGTTAGTGGGGTGCGTCCTGCTCACAGTGTTCAGGTAAACCTACAAGTTAGTGGGGTGCGTCCACCTCACAGTGTTCAGCTAAACCTACAAGTTAGTGGGGTGCGTCCTGCTCACAGTGTTCAGCTAGATCCGTTCCTGTTATCTTCTTACTGACAGGCAGGCTTGTCTTGTTACAGTATTTACAGCTACCTGAAGAAAATTGCTGGTGTTCTTTTGATCCTATTAGTACCACAGTTAGGCAGCTAGACTATTTACAGTTAGTGCAGTGCGTCCTGCTCACAGTGTTCAGCTAAACCTACAAGTTAGTGGGGTGTTTCCGACTCACAGTGTTTAGCTAAAGCTACCTGTAGAAGGTTGGTGGTGTTCTCATACTACAGGCAGGCAGTTGATTTTGCTAGCTGCAGTATCAGTACATATATATATATATATATATATATATCCCAGCTTAGTGCAGCTACAGGCCATTAGTATGTCTGGAAGGCCAAGAAGGAGAGGCAGACAGTCACAAGCCAATAAGAGAGGGCAAGCAGGCTCTGTGTCTAGTGCTGGTCGTGGAGATGGTGCATCCTCATCAGCACGTGGCCGTGGGACACGATTGGGCTTTTTTCCGGCAGCTGGCTGTGTTGAGCCACAACATGCGGAAGACTTGGTCGAGTGGATGACCAAGCCGTCCTCATCCTCCTCATCCTCTCTCACCCATGCCCAGGGTACTTTGTCTGGCAAAGCAGCGGCCTCTTTCCTCGGCTCAATGTCATCAGTGACTCCTTCCCTAGCCCCACCATGTCCTCCTGAGGAGTCCCTCGAACTGTTTGACCACAGTGTTGGGTACATGCTCCAGGAGGATGCCCAGCGTTTGGAAGGCTCTGATGATGATACTGAGCTCGATGAAGGCAGTAACATGAGCACGGACAGAGGGGGTGCCCAAGAAGGACAGCAATCTGGCAGTCATGCTCCCCCTGCTGCAGCATACTGCCAGGTTTGCTCCAGTGATGAGGAGGGAGGGGATGATGAGGTCACTGACTCAACGTGGGTGCCTGATAGGAGAGAGGAGGAGGAGGAGGCGGCACATCACCAACGAGGCAGGATGCCCTCCAGGGGCCAGCCTAAGGGCAGCACAATGACTGCATCACACCCCAAAGCTCCACGTGTGCAGGGCGCTGCAGTCTCTGCGCAATATTCAAAAAGTTCTTTGGTGTGGGCCTTTTTTGAGATGAGTGCATCAGATCGCACCGCTGCTATTTGCAACATATGTCTCAAGCATATCTCGCGTGGCCAAAACATCTCCCGCTTGGGTACCACATGCTTGACCAGACATATGTTGACCTGCCATGCAGTTCGTTGGCAAGCGTATCTAAAAGACCCACACCAAAGAACAAAGAGGACCTCTCCTTGCTCCTCATCAGCTGAGATCTCCAACCCCACTATACCTTCAGTCCTCTCTGAGACCTGCACTGAGAGGAATGAAGGTGTAGAATTAGGTGTGTCACAGCCAAGTACTTGTGGGCAATCTGCTTTTGGTACACCGACGTCAGACTGTACCAGGCAAATTTCCCTGCCCCAGCTGCTGCACCGCCGAAAGAAGTTTGCTCCCAGCCATCCACATGCCCAGCGGTTGAATGCTAGCTTGGCAAAATTGCTAGCACTTTAACTGCTGCCTTTTCAGTTGGTAGATTCTGCCCCCTTCCGTGAGTTTGTGGAATGGGCGGTTCCTCAGTGGCAGGTACCCAAACGCCACTTTTTCTCACGGAAGGCGATTCCGGTTCTCTACCGGCATGTGGAAGGCAATGTCCATGCCTCGCTGGACAGGGCAGTCAGCGGTAAGGTGCATATTACCGCTGACTCATGGTCCAGCAGGCATGGACAGGGACGTTACCTAAGTTTCACGGCGCATTGGGTGACTCTGCTGGCAGCTGGGAAGGACGCAGGACAAGGTGCAGTAGTGTTGGAGGTTGTTCCGCCACCACGCCTCCAAAATGCTAATGATTGTGACACACCTCTCTCCTCCACCCCCTCCTCTTCTTCTTCCTCCATGGCCTCTTCCTGTGCTTTGTCCTCGGAACCAGCGGTGCTCCATAGCCGTTCAAGGGGCTACGCAAGTACGCAGGCCAAAAGATGCCATGCGGTGCTTGAGCTGGTGTGCTTGGGGGACAGGAGCTACACTGGGGCAGAGGTGCTGTCAGCTCTGCAGGGGCAGGTTCAGAGGTGGTTGACGCCACGCCAACTTAAAGCAGGAATGGTGGTTTGTGACAATGGCACCAACCTCCTCTCTGCCCTCCGACAGGGACAAATGACCCATGTGCCCTGTTTGGCTCACGTCCTTAACTTGGTGGTGCAGCGGTTCTTGGGCAGGTACCCGGGCTTACAGGATGTCCTGAGGCAGGCCAGGAAAGTCTGTGTGCATTTCCGCTGGTCATATAATGCCAGTGCTCGGCTGACGGACCTGGAAAAAAGGAGTTTAACCTGCCCAAGAACCGCCTAATCTGTGATATGCCCACCAGGTGAAACTCAACGTTGGCCATGCTGCAGCGGCTGCACACGCAGCAGAGGGCCATCAATGAGTACCTGTGTGACTATGGCACCAGGACAGGGTCAGGGGAGCTTGTTTTTTTTTACCCACGCCAGTGGGCCATGATCAGGGATGCATGCACTGTCCTGTCCCCATTTGAGGAGGCCACGAGGATGGTGAGCAGTGACAGTGCATGCATCAGTGACACTGTCCCCCTTGTCCACCTGTTGGAGCACACGCTGCGTGGAATAATGGACAGGGCACTTGAGGCAGAACAGAGGCAGGAAGAGGAGGACTTCCTTAGCTCTCAAGGCCCCCTTTATCCAGACAGTGTTCCTGCGTGCCCGCCGATCAAACAGGAAGAGGACGAGGAGGAGGAGGAGGAGGAGGAAGATTGTGTCAGTATGGAGGTGGAGCCTGGCACTCAGCATCAGCAGCAGTCTTTAAGGGATCAGTCCCAAGAAACCCATGGACTTGTACGTGGCTGGGAGGAGGTGGCTGCGGACCATGTCGTCCTTAGTGACCCAGAGGACTCCGGACCGAATGCCTCAGCAAACCTTCGCTGCATGGCCTCCCTGATCCTGCAAAGCCTGCGTAAGGATCCTCGTATTCGTGGTATCAAGGAGAAGGACCAATACTGGCTGGCAACCCTCCTTGATCCACATTACAAGGGTAAGGTTGCGGACCTTATCTTGCCATCGCAGAGGGAGCAGAGGATGAAACATCTTCGGGAGGCCTTGCAGAAAGGTCAGTGCAATGCGTTCCCAGAGACTGGGAGGTTACAAACTCCTGTTTCTGGACAACGTGTTGCTGAGGCTTCGGTCAGTCAAAGAAGGAGCGGTGGAGAAGGTGGCCGTCTGACCAATGCGTTCAGACAATTTTTTGGTCCGCAGCCCCAAGGTATGATCGGTTCCAGCAACCATCGCCAGCGTCTGTTTTACATGGTGCAGCAATACCTAGGGGCAAGATCAGACTTGGACACCTTTCCCACCGAAAATCCTTTGGGTTACTGGGTCTTGAGGATGGATCACTGGCCAGAGCTTGCACAGTATGCAATTGAGCTACTGGCCTGTCCTGCATCCAGCGTTCTTTCGGAACGCACATTCAGTGCTGCTGGAGGCGTGGTAACCAATCACAGGGTGCGTCTGTCCACCGACTCGGTCGATCGACTGACCTTCATAAAAATGAATCAGTCTTGGATCACCACCAGCTACCAAGCACCTGATGCTGATGTAACCAAATATTTTTTTTTTAAAATCTCATAACCCTTCCAAGACTGCCTATGCTGATGCTGAGTGACTATCCCTGAGTAATTATCCTCTTCCTCCTCAATGATCACGCTGATAGCTTGTAAGAACATTTTTGGTTCTGGGCGCCACCACCAGTGCCTAAGGCACAATTTTTCTGCCCCTGTTTAACAGGGGCGTGTAATTACAATTTTTGATGCAATACTTTGCAGCAAGGCTCGTTCCTGCGTTCCAACTAGAGTGTCTGTGAGGGGTTGCAGTGTTGTGGCACCAGCACCAGTGCCTAACGCCCAATTTTTCAGCCCTTGTTTAACAGGGGTGTGTAATTACAATTTTTGATGCAATACTTTGCAGCAGGGCTCGTTCCTGCGTTCCAACTAGAGTGTCTGTGAGGGGTTGCAGTGTTGTGGCACCAGCACCAGTGCCTAAGGCCTAATTTTTCAGCCCCTGTTCAACAGGGGCATGTAATTACAATTCTTGATCTAATATTTCACAGCAGGGCCCATTTCTGCACCCACCAAGAGCGAGTGAGGACTTACAGTGTTGTGGCACCAGCACCACCACCACCACCACCAAAGGCCCAATTTTTCTGCCCTTGTTCAACAGGGGCATGTAATTACAATTCTTGATCTAATATTTCACAGCAGGGCCCATTTCTGCACCCACCAAGAGCGAGTGAGGACTTACAGTGTTGTGGCACCAGCACCACCACCACCAAAGGCCCAGTTTTTCTGCCCCTGTTCAACAGGGGCATGTAATTACAATTCTTGATCTAATATTTCACAGCAGGGCCCTGTGAGGGCTTACAGTGTTGTGGCCACAACAACACCTAAGGCCCAAATTTCTGCTGAGTATATAGGGCAGGCCCCTACTTTCAAACATCTAACTTACAAACGACTCCTACTTGCAAACGGAAGGAGACAACAGGAAGTGAGATGAAATCTACCCCTAGGAAGGGAAATTCTCTCCTGTAAGTTATATGGGAAAAACATTTCTCCTTTCCACTGATGCTTTCCAATCCTTGTTCCACAAAAAACCCCATATTTTCAAAAAACATTTGTCGATGGGACAAAAAGTGAGGTGAAATCTTCTGAAGAGGAGGAAAGACAGCAAAACAAATGTCACAGGGGTGATAACCCTTCCCTATGTTTTCCAAAAAGCTTAAAAAAGATTTTTTGGCTGGAGCTAAACATGTTAAAAATGTACCCGTTCAAAATTACAAACAGATTCTACTTAACAACAAACCTACAGTCCCTGTCTTGTTTGCACCGCCTGTATACTGCTGTTCAGAGTATATAGGGCCTGGTGGCCCCACACCTTTCCTTATTTTAATTTGGGTGCAGGGTTCCCCTTAATATCCATACAAGACCCAAAAAACCTGGTAATGGACTGGGGGGTACCCATGCCGTTTGTCTCACTGATTTTCATCCATATTGCCAGGACCCGACATGACATTAAACCCGCAAGCAGTTTTAAATGAGATTTTTTCCTTTAAAAATGACACGGGAAACACGCGCCACTTTACAGGCATACTATATACACCGCCCAGGTACGATATTTAAAGGAATATTTCACTTATTTTTTTTTTACTATAAGCATCATTAAAATCACTGCTCCCGAAAAACGGCCGTTTTTAAAAACTTTTTTTGCATTGATACATGTCCCCTGGGGTAGGACCCGGGTCCCCAAACCCTTTTTAGGACAATACCATGCAAATTAGCCTTTAAAATGAGCACTTTTGATTTTGAACGTTCGAGTCCCATAGACGTCAATGGGGTTCTAACGTTCGTGCAAATTTTCGGTCCGTTCGCAGGTTCTGGTGCGAACCGAACCGGGGGGTGTTCGGCTCATCCCTAATAACAACTGCTGCCACCATTCATGACAAAAGAATCAGCTGAGCAGAGACATGCTGGAGTCATCTTCTGCATTAGGGGCTTAGGTGTATTGTGTAGCTTTTTAATCCATTTCACTGTGAGGTTCCTTCACCTAATACATGCATGTGCATGATCTTATCCTGTGAACATTGTGACACTAACTCTTGACACTACGTGTATCTTGGCCCTGTACAAATTTAAGAAATAATAATTTCTATATAACATAAATCCAACAAATATGTATTGCTCACAAAAAAAGGACTACTACCATCATGACAATCTAAAATATTATTTGTGGTAATTAAAAAAAAATACAAACTCACTCTTTTGTAGGATTAATCTGCAAATCCTCATAGAAGTGAACATTTTTTATGTTTAAATTATGTTTTATCACAACAGATTGAAGGTGAATCTATTAGGAGTATTTTTTAGTGCCAGTAAAGTGAACACGTTTGCGTAAACGTCAACTAGTATGCAGAAGAAGTTCCAATTTCTCTACATATGACTGGCTATTTGAGGTGAACACAGGCTCACTTTTTCAAGAGTTACACTGAACCTCATTATCTTTTGTCCCTGGCTTAATGGGAACAGTTTCTAACCAGGCTCTTTACAAATGCATTGAATTTTATTCACATATGCCAAAATGTTTATTGTAGCAAAAAACTAATTACTCTCTCAAAAGAACATTTTATGCTGTCTCTGTAAACTGTCTGTCTAGTTAGTTACAATGCATATTCAAGGTATTACCTTAATGGTCAGACGTCATACAGGGAAAATATTGATCTGATTAAAGTTGACAGTGTCTTCTCTTTCCATGCAATTACTGTTGTATTTCCCTTTTATAATGGTTCTCTGAACTCAGAGCTTAACTAAATGTTTAGCAAAAAATATGAAGTTTGTTTTGGTCTAGCTTAGTAATTTTAAAAGAACTAGGCAACCATATGAATGTGTTCAAGAGAAAAACAGTCCATGTTGCCAACAGCATCATACCAAATAAATATTTTCATGTTCCTAATGTAGGTTGAAACTGAAAGAGGGATCTGTTTTCTATAGGAACATAAAAAGTTCCTCTCTCAGACATTTTCTTGTATAAAATTCTAATGTGCTTTGGAACTATACAAGCCTATTTCAGACAAGCATGCCAATATAACAAAGACACCGATATAGCTGAAAGGCCACTCTAAGGGGAAAATACTTTTCAGTCAGGTTAAGAATAAGTAAGACCAAGGCTATTTCCCGCACTGGTCCATTTGGCAGAGATAGTTACCTCCTGAACGTCCTTAAAGTGGTTCTAAAGGCAAACAGTTTTTTACTTTATTGCATTCTCTGCATTAAGATAAATAACCTTTCAATGTCAGTTCCCCCCAGCTCTCCCCTTAAATACTTACCCGAGCCTGATCTTGATCCAGTGCTGGTCTCTCTCCTCACAGGACATAGAGGCAGGAGTGGAAAAGAGGCTTCCACCATGTCAGGAAAAAAGTGTGGTGGTCCCATCCTTGATTAGCAGACCAAGAAAAAATACCCCCTAGATGGGACTTTAAAAGACCACCAACTCTAGGTGTATGTACAAAAGTTTACTTACACAAATGTTACGAATTTAGACAAGTGAACAAATATAAAAAGACGTGTAGCGTCTAAAACTGCATACAACAAACATGGCAGAACACAAAAACAAATTTAAATACACAATGACACTGATACTCTCTGATGGGTAAATACCCTAATACCCAACGCGTTTCCATTTTTTTACATCTTCGTCAGGGGTACAGGATGGAGACTGGTCACATACATTAACTCAATTGGAGCGATTCCATATCAGGAGCTTGAAAAATCAGATGTCAGGAAAGGCACAGGGCACCATGCAGAGAGCATTGTTGGCTTGGAGAAAACAGTTCCCACATCGGTATTATAACAGATGTGTGACAGTGATTTAATATCGACTGTAAACAGTAAGTGCTAAAGAGGGCAATGAGGACAGAGGCAGACCGGAGCCTCAGAGAGAACTGCTGGGTTAGCAAATACTAGCCACTGGTCCCTGCCTCCTTAAGCCCTATGACAGCGTGATCAGTATGAACGGCGTCGCCCCTGTGTGACTGGGACAGTGATTTTTTGTGATTTTGGACACTTATAGATTTTAGGCTGTAATCCAAGAAGATATACCATTTTAATTGTGTATATATTTACTGTGTTTTATGTTTCTAATTTCCTTTGGATTATGAGATATTTATTGTGTCAGTGGCGGAACTACCAGGGTCACAACAGTCGCACTTGCGACCTGGCCCTGGCATTTCGCCACTGTTGGGGGGGCCCCAGCGGGGTTGCTAGTTGCACGGCTCTGAGCTGAGAGCTTCTCTCTCATACAGCTCAGAGCAGGTGTTCTATTGAATACTGCCTCTCGTCCTCCCTCCCCCTCCGTCCCCTCTTGCACGGGATGAGAGAGGAGACAGCTGCCAATTCTCCCCCCTCCGCTCTCCTGCTGTGTGTGCTCTGCGGTAAGTCAAGTGTAAAGCTAACGTGTTCACACTTCCCGCAGAGCACACACGGGAGGTAAGCCATGGGGGGAGGATGAGCAGACCGGCTGTCTCCTCTCTCATCCCATGCAAAAGAGGACGGAGGGTGGATGGGAGGCAGTATTCAATAGAGCACTGGCTCTGAGCTGTATGAGAGAGATGCTCTCAGCTCAGAGCCGTGCTGAGGAGAAAGGCGACACTAATGGGCACTGATAGGTGGAATTGATAACCACTGATAGGTGACACTAATGGGGACTGATAGGTGGGATTGATGAGCACTGATAGGTGGCACTAATGGGCACTGATAGGTGGGATTAATAAGCACTGATAGGTGGCACTAAAGGGCACTAATAGGTGGGACCGATGAGCACCGATAGGTGGGATTGATGAGCACTGATAGGTGACACTGAAGGACACTAACAGGTGGGATTGATGAGCACTGGTGGGCAATGATGGGTGGGATTGATGAGCACTGGTGGGAACTGAAAGGTGGGATTGATAAGCACGTATAGTGGGCACTGATGAGCACTGATAGGTTGCACTGATGGGCACTAATGATGAGCTCGATGTTCAAGCCGAACGTAAGTTCGACTTGAACATCGGGTGCTCGCCCGTTCACTGAACAGCGAACATTATAGGGTGTTCGCGGGAAATTCAAGCCCTGCAGAATGCCCCATAATGCACTGCGAGATTGCTGTATGATGATTGGCCAAAGAATGCACCTGACCTGCATGCTTTGGCCAATCACAGTATGCTCTGCTGGGAGAGCCATAATTGGCCAAAGGCAGGGTGCCTTTGGCCAATCATGGCTCAGAGGGACTAAGTCCACGGCCCACACTATATAAGGCTACTTACATAGCGGCCGTGTGTAGTGTTGGTGGCATGGACGAAGAGATAGCTTAAGCAGGCATGTTATTTAGTTAGTGGCAGTTTATTTGATATATATATATATATATATATATATATATACAGTCAGTCTAGTATATTTTTATATATATACTCTGTATTTAGCATAGACTATATATTCAGTGTATACACTATATTTAGTCAGTGCAGTCAGTGTATATATATGTATATATATATATATATATATATATATATATATATATATATATACTCTGCATTCCATGTAGCCTGTATATGTACAGTGCATTCGGTGGTATAAAGTTTCTAATACACTTCAGGCAGTGTACACAGTATATAATACAGTGCAGCCATTGTACAGTTTCTAATACAGTGCAGGTGGTGTACAAGGTTTCTAATACACTTCAGGTGGTGTATTAATATATAATATATTTATACTGTATATACTCTGAATTCAGTATAGCCTATATATATATATATATATATATATATATAGCCTATATATACAGTGCATTCGGTGGTGTACTGTTTCTAATACACTTCAGACTGTGTGCACAGTATATATAATACAGGGTGTACAGTTTCTAATACACTTCAGGTGGCGAACACAGTATATAACACAGTGCAGCCGTTGTACAGTTTCTAATACAGTAGAGGTGGTGTACACAGTATCCAATACAGTGTGTATGGTTTCTAATACACTTCTGGTGGTGTACACAGTATAAAATACAGTGCAGCCCTTGTACAGTTTCTAATACAGTACAGGCGGTGTACACAGTAACTAATACAGTGTGTACAGTTTCTAATACACTTCAGGCGGTGTACACAGTATATAATGCAGTGTAGTGCAGTGTTGCAAAAAAAAACATCATGTCCAGAACGCCACCAAGGAGAGCCAGATCTTCACAGGCCACTAAAAGAGGGCAAGCAGCCTCTGTGTCTACAGTCAACAGCGGTGGATGTGGACATGGTGCATCCTCTGCAGGTGGCCGTGGGGCACGTTTGTCCTTTTTTTCTGCTGCTGGCCGTGTTATTGAGCCACAACATGCAGAAGAGTTGGTGGAGAGGATAACAAAGCTGTCCTCATCCTCTTCATTCTCCGTAGCCCCACCATCATGCACAGAGGAGTCCCCAGAATTATTCAACCACAGTGTTGGTTACATGCTGCTGGAGGATGCGTAGCGATTTGAAGACTCCGATGTTGGTTCCCAGTTTGAGGAAGGGAGTAACATGAGAGCAATGTTCTCTTATATTGCTTAGATGGCATAGCACCCCCACGGGTCATCTGGAACCTCTATGTCAGTAATCTCAGTTATTAATTGCCTCTTTCCAATATATTTTAATCTCAGGGCATAGCCACCATATGTGGGCCATAGTCCTAATTTCTTTACACCCCTGCCAACAAAGCTGTGATGTTTCCCTTTGGCAATTATGTGCCTTGTCGGGGGTGATATACCATCTGGCAAGGCACTTGTAGTTTAACTTTATCATGTTGCTGTTTACTGACGTAGAGTGAACACGCTTCAACAGTTCTCGAATCTCTACCCCTTTCACCTGTGTTCCCAATTCTTTTTCCCATTTCTCTATGTTTGGCGGTATCTCCGGCCCTTTCAAATCACTCAGTATTTTATAGATCCTAGAGATCACCCTCTTCTTGTTTTTATCTACACGCATCTTCTCCAGTGGGAGTAGGTTCTCTACTGATCTTATAGGTTGGGGTAGAGTCTCAAGAAAATGTTTCAGTTGGGTATTCCGCCAAACATCTATCACCATCAGTTCTCTTTTGTTTATTAATTCCTGGTAAGTGCACATCTTATCTTGTACCATTATGTCTTTTAGTTGTGTGTCTTCCTGTATAATCCAATTTCCAATTAACATTTCCTCCATCCCAGGTGTGAAGTATTTTGTGCCTTTCAGTGGGATCAGGGGTGAATTGTATTCCCATTTCTCCCAATTATCCCATATTTTTAGTGCATTGTTAGTGATGTCATGCGTGTCTTTACTAAGTTCCCTATATTGTGCAGGAATCCAAATTAACTTCCCCAATGTGACTTTACTGATTGTGCTTTCCAATCTTACCCATCTCTTTTCCTTATTGCTTTTTGCCTATTCTATTATTCGTGCTAAATTTATAGCGTTGTAATAATTTCTTAAATCCGGTGCACCCCATCCTCCTTGCGCCTTCTCTTTTATCAACTGTGCCAAACTAATACGTGCTTTTTTCCCTCTCCAAATAAACCTTAGAAACAACGTTTGTAGTGTCTTAAAATATGCCTGTAAAAGTGGGATTGGGAGCATTTGCATCTTATATGTAATTTTAGGTAAAATTACCATTTTAAAAATATTAATCCCCCCCCCCCAGGAAAGCTGTCCTGTTGTGATTCTATTCAATTCTGCTTTAATATCGTTCAGTAATGGTATAAAATTTGCTTGGTACAATGTCTCCATATATGTTGTTATCTTGACCCGAAGGTAGTTTAATTCTTTTTTCCCCCACACAAATGGGAAGTCTTTTTGATATATGAGCTCCTCTGTTTTTAATGTATTGATGGTCAGAGTTTTTTATTTGGCTGGGTTAATCTTAAAGTTAGATATCTCTCCATACTCTTTTAAGGATTTTATTAAGTTTGGGAAGGTTATCCAGGGGCTAGTAATAAAAAATAGAATATCGTCTGCATAGGCCGCTAACTTGTGTTCCTCCTCCCCTATCTTTACACCCCAATATCTGGATTTTGTCTTATCCTATTTAAGAGGGCTTCTAATGCCATCACGAATAGTAGGGGAGATAGTGGGCACCCCTATCTAGTGCCTTTAAACTGTTCGAATGGTCCCGAGGCAGCCCCGTTTACCTTTACCCTCACTGTAGGTCGGGTGTACAATGCTTTTATCCAGCTCCTCATTTTCGCTTCTAAACCCAATGCCTCCAAAGTACTCTGGATAAAGCCCCAGTCTACCCTGTCAAATGCTTTTTCAGCATCAATAGACAGGAGTAGTCCTGGGGCTCTGCATTCTTTAATTTTCTGTACTGCCAGGAGTGTTGTAATTAGATTATCCCTCCCCTCCCCTCCCTTCCTGGGACAAATCCTACTTGATCTTCATGTATAATGTCATTCATTATTGTTTATAATCTCCCTGCAATTACCCTCGCAAATAGTTTAGTGTCGGAATTTAGGAGCGAAATAGGTCTATAACTGGAGCAAAGTGTGCTATCTTTCCCCTCTTTCAAAATAATAGTTATAGTGGCCTCCAGCGCCTCATGTCTCATCTCCCATTTATCCCCGATCCCATTCATATAAGCACACAGTTTAGGGATTAAAATATCTTTGAATTTTTTATAGTATAGGTTCTATTATGGGGGCTTCTAAGTAGCTAAGTTTATCTTCTGGAACTCTGTTTAAGCAGGTATCTTTTAGAAAAGCTTTTATTTTATCCTGTTTCTCTTCTACCTCTCCTATTGTATCATTCTTGTTGATTGAGTAGAGTCTCCCATAGTAGTCTTGAAAGGTCTTAGCAATTTCTGCCATTTTGTATACCAGTTCCCCTATACTTGTTTGTATCTTCTCTATATAATTAACAGTTTTTTTTTTTTAGGTACCTTCGCCAGATGTTTCCCTGGTTTATTACCCCATTGGTACCTTTCTTTCTTAATTAAATTATAGGCCGTTCGTGAAAGGGAGTAACATGAGACTAGAGAGAGGGGGTGCCACAGAAGGACAAGAAACTGGCAGTCATGTTCCCCCAGCTGCAGCATACTGCCAAGTTTGCTCCAGTGAGGAGAAGGGAGGGGATGACAAAGTAACTGACTGTATTTGGGTGCCTGAGAGAAGAGCGGAGGAAAGTGAGGAGGAGGAGGAGGAGAGGGAGGCACAATTCCAATGAGGCAAGATGTCCTGCAGGGGGCAGCTGAAGGGCATCCACCCTATTGCATCACACCACAGAGCTCTGCAGGTGCAGCAGATCGCACCTTCGCTGTTTGCAACCTATGTCTGAAGTGGATCAAGCGTGCCCATTACAGAAGCCGCTTGGGCACCACATGCTTGACCAGACATATGACGACCTGCCAACAGCACTTAAAAGACCCACATCATAGAAAAAGGCGGACTTCTCCTTGCTCCTCATCTGGGATCTCCAAATCTACTATACCTCCTGTCCTCTCAAAAACCTGCACTGAGCGGAATGAAGATATAGCAATAGGTGTCACAAGTACTTGCAGCAGTAAACCACCAATTGATTTCAGCAGGCAAATTTCCCTATCCCAGTTCCTGAACTGTAAAAAGAAATTAGTCCCAGCCATCCACATGCTCAGCGTCTAAATGCTAGCTTGGCCAAATTGCTAGCACTGCAACTGCTGCCTTTTCAGCTGGTAGACTCTGCCCCCTTTCGTGAATTTTGTGGAATGTGCTGTATCACAGTGGCAGGTTCCAAAAACTGCATTTCTTTTCTCATAAGGCCATTCTGGCTCTCTACCGGCATATGGAAGGCAATGATTTAGCCTCGTTGGACAGGGCAGTCAGCAGTAAGATTCATTTTACCGCTGACTCATGATCCAGCAGGCATGGGCAGGGACGTTACCTTTCATTCATGGTGCACTGGGTAACTCTGCTGGCAGCTGGGAAGGATGCAGGACAGGGTTCAGTGTTGGAGCTTGTTCCATCACCATGCCTCCAAAAAGCTGGTGGTGATTCTGCCACAACATCTGTATGCTCCCCTCCCTTCTCTTCTTCTTCCTCTATGGCCTCTTCTGCAGAATTGTCCTCTGAACCAGCAGTGCTCCCTAAGAGCTCAAAGGGCTACGCAAGCAGTCAGGCTAAAAGATGCCATTTGGTGCTTGAGTTGGTCTTCCTAGAGGACAGGAGCCACACTGGGGCAGAGATTCTGTCAGCTCTGCAGGGGCAGGCTCAGAGGTGTTTGACGCCATGCCAGCTTCCACCAAGAATGGTTGTATGCGACAATGGCACTAACCTTCTCTCCGCCCATTGACAGGGACACTTGACCCATGTAACAATATCTATGGAGACATTGTACCAAGCAAATTTTATACCATTACTGAACGATATTAAAGCAGAATTGAATAGAATCACAACAGGACAGCTTTCCTGGGGGGGGGGGGGGGGGGAATTAATGTTTTTAAAATGGTAATTTTACCTAAAAATTACATATAAGATGCAAATGCTCCCAATCCCACTTTCACAGGCATATTTTAAGACACTACAAACGTTGTTTCTAAGGTTTATTTGGAGAGGGAAAAAAGCATGTATTAGTTTGGCACACATACTGAATTTGGTGGTGCAGCGTTTCTTGACCAGATACCCAGGCTTACAAGATCTCCTGAGGCAGGCCAGAAAAGTCTGTGGTCATTTCCGTTGGTCATACAATGCCAGTGCTTGGCTGGCTGACATTCAAAGGGAATGCAACCTGCCCACCAACCGCCTCATTTGTGACATGCCCACTAGGTGGAATGCAACGTTGGCAATACTGCAGCGGCTGCACACACAGCAGAGGGCCATCAATGAGTACCTGTGCGAGTATGGCACCAGGACAGGGTCAGGGGAGCTTGGCTTCGTTTTGCCACCTCATTGGCTACTGATCAAGGATGCATGCACTGTTCTGTCACTATTTTAGGAGGCCACAAGGATGATGAGCAGCAACAATGCATGCATCAGTGACACTGTCCCTCTAGTCTTCCTGCTGGAGAACACGCTTCGTGGAATCATGGACAGTGCACTTGAGGCAGAACAGCGGGAGGAAGAGGAGGACTTCCTTTCCACTCAAGGCTCTCTTTATCCAGATAGCATTCCTGCAGGGCCACCAAACACACAGGAAGAAGAGGAGGAGGAGGATTGTGTCAGCATGGATGTAGAGGATAACACGCAGCAGTCTTCAAGGGATGGTTTTCAGTTCCCAGAAACCCAAGAAGTTGTACGTGGCTAGGAGGAGGTAGTTACAAATAATGTGATCCTTAGTGACCCAGAGGACTTAGAATCGAATGCCTTTGCAAACTTACACTGCATGGCCTCCCTGATTCTGCAAAGCCTGTGAAAGGACCCTAGGATTTGTGGTATCAAGGAGAGAGATCATTACTGGCTGGTAACCCTTCTTGATCTACGTTACAAGGATAAAGTTGCAGAACTCATTCTGCCTTCGCAGTGGGAGCAGAGGATGAAACATTTTCAGGAGGCCTTGAAGAAAAGTTTGTGTAACGCATTTCCAGACCCTGGGAATACCATTTCCTGGTGCTAGACAATATTTTTATGAGGCTTCATTCGGTCAGAGGAAGAGCGATGGAGAAGATGGGCAGCTGACTGATGCCTTTAAACTATTTTTCAGTCCTCAGCGCCAAGGTCTGAAACGTTCAAGCAACCATTGCCAACGTCTGCATTATATGGTGCAGGAATATTTAGGGACAAGAAAGACCTTTCCAACAGAGCATCCACTGGGTTACTGGGTCTTGAGGATGGACCAATGGCCAGAACTTGCTCAGTATGCAATCAAGCTACTGGCCTGTCCTGCATCCAGTGTGCTTTCTGAACACACATTCAGTGCTGCTGGAGGGTTTGTAATGAATCAAAGAGTGCGCCTGTTCACAGACTCCGTTGATAGGCTCACATTCAGCCAACATGCCCTCACTTATCCATCAGAATACATGTGCCTCCACTGTGGAGACACTCAAATTTTAGTGTTAGGACCACAGATATCAGGGTGCCGTGACGTAGCTCTGCATGCGGACTAAACCCCTGTTTTTAACGCATACTGTTAGATAGGTCAATTGGTTGTCTGCGAGCTGGTGGTAAGTAGGCTTGGATTTTTTCCTGGGCATTCCCCAGGTTTTGTTGGTATCTGTTTGTAGCCTTCCAATGCCACTTACTGCAATAGCCAGCTATAAATGAGGGTGGTGGCAAGTTTTTTGTGATCACGTTGGTGTGTGTATTGGTCCAGCAAGGCACCAACACCTTTGCAGCCATTGTGCTACCTGTTGGGTGTTTGGTGTGCTCCTGTACCTTTAAGAAGGGGTGGGCTCCCTTCAATCCACCTGCCCTCACTTATCCATCAGAATGCATGTGCCTCCACTGTGGGGACACTCAAATTTTAGTGTTAGGACCACAGATATTAGGGTGCCATGACGTGGCTCTGTGGCTTACGCATGCGTTTGCAAATGTGTGCGGACTAAACCCCTGTTTTTAACGCATACTGTTAGACAGGTCAATTGGTTGTGGTGATTAGTAAGCTTGGATTTTCTCCTGGGTATTCCCCAGGTCTTGTTGGTATCATATTTATAAAAATGAATCCGTCCTGGATCAGCAGCTATCAAGCACCTGAGGCTGATGTAACTTATTGAATTTGCTATGGATCTGGGATCCCTTGAAGACTGCCTATGCTGCCTATCCTATTCCTCCTGAATCTTGATGATGCTAGCTTCCAACAATATTTTTGGTTTAGGGCACCATCACCAGGGGCACCAGGGGCAACAGGGGCATGTAGTTACAATTTTTGATACAATATTTAACAGCAGGGCCCGTTTCTGTCCCCAACAAGAGTAACTGTGAGGGGTTACAGTGTTGTGGCACCACCACCAACCAAGGCCAAATTTTTCTGCCCCTGTTTAACAAGGGCATGTAATTACAATTTTTGATATAATATTTAACAGCAGGGCCCATTCCTGCGCCCAACAAGAGTAAATGTGACGGGTTACAGTGTTGTGGCACCACCACCCAAGGCCAAATTTTTCTGCCCCTGTTTAACAGGGGCATGTAATTACAATTTTTGATATAATATTTAACAGCAGGGCCCGTTCTTGCGCCCAACAAGTATATAGTGCAGTATATATACTGCAGTTCAGAGTATATAGTGCCTGGGAGACCCCCACGCCATTTTTTTTTAAGTTTGGCGTGGGGTTCCCCTTAATATCCATACCAGACCCGAATGGTAATGGACATATTTTGTATATTGCTGGGTTCTGGCAATACATTACAGCTGCAAGCAATTTTAAATTGCTTTTCTTTGCTTTAGAAATGTAATTTTGCTGCGGGACTGTTATGAACATGGGAAAGATGCACTACTTTACATTCAGACTACGGGACCCCCCCCCAATGATATTTAATGGAATATTTAATTTTTATTGTTTCACTTTAAGCATTATTAACTGCTCCCGAAAAAAAATGTTTTTTTGCATTGATACATGTCCTCTGGGGCAATACCCAGGGTCCCCATACACTTTTTATGGCAATTTGCATACAAGCCTTTAAAATGAGCACTTTTGATTCTTCATGTTCGTGTCCCATAGACTTTAACGGTGTTCGCACAAATGTTTTGCCTGTTCGCATGTTCTGCTGTGAACCGAACCAGGGGGTGTTCGGCTTATCCCTAATGGGCACTGATAGGTGGGATTGATGAGCACTAATAGGTGGCACCGATGGGCACTGATAGGTAGGATTGATGAGCACTGATAGGTGGCACTGATGGGCACTGATAGCATTGATGAGCAATGACAGGTGGCACTGATAGGTGGCATTGATGAGAACTGATAGGCAGCACTGGTAGGAGGCATTGATGAGCAAAGATAGGTGGCACTGATAGGCGGCATTAATGACCACTGATAGGTGACACTGATGGGCGGCATTGATGAGCACTGATAGGTGGCACTGATAGGCAGCATTGAGCACTGATAGGAGGTACTGATAGGTGGCATTGATGAACGCTGATAGGCGGCACTGATGGGCATTGAGCACTGATAGGCAGCACTGATAGGTGGCACTGGTAGACACCATTGAGGTGGCACCGATGAGCACTTATAGGTGGCATTGATGAGCACTGATGGGCACTGATAGGCAGCATTGATAAGTGATGATAGTTGTCACTGATAGGCGGAATTGATGGGTACTGATAGGTGGCATTGATGAGCACTGAGAGGCAGCATTGATGATCAGGGCACTAATTATCGGTGTAAACAATTTACTGACATTGTTGCCTCTCCTTTCCTAAAACAGCTTGGGAGGAAAGGGCTTTTTTGTTTTAGAAATGTAATTTTGCTGCGGGACTGTTATGAACATGGGAAAGATGCACTACTTTACAGGCAGACTAAAGGGACCCCCCAGGCACAATATTTAAAGGAATATTTCATTTTTATTGTTTCACATTAGGAATTAATAAAATCACTGCTCCGGAAAAAACATCAGTTTTTAAAACATTTTTTTGCATGGATACATGTCCCCTGGGGCAGGACCCGTGTCTCCACTGTGTCTGACTTTTTATGGCAATACCTTGCATATAAGCCTTTAAAATTAGCACAAATGTTTTGCCTGTTCGCATGTTCTGCTGCGAACCGAACCTGGGGGTGTTCGGCTCATCTCCAATGGGCACTGATAGGTGGGATTGATGAGCACTGATAGATGGGATTGATGAGCACTGATAGGTGGATCGATGGGCACTGATAGGCAGCACTTATGAGCACTGATAGGTGGCACTGATGGGCACTGATATGTGGGATTGATGAGCACTGATAGGTGGCACTGTTGGGCACTGATAGGCAGCACTGATGGGCACTGATAGGTGGGATTGATGAGCACTGATAGGTGGCACTGATAGGCACTGATAGGTGGGATTGACGAGCACTGATAGGTGGCACTGATGGTCACTGATAGGCAGCACTTATGAGCACAGATAGGTGGCACTGATGGGCACTAATAGGTGGGATTGATGAGCACTGATAGATGGCACTGATGGGCACTGATAGGCATCACTGATGGGCACTGATAGGATGCATCGATGAGCACTGATAGGTGGCACTGATGGGCATTGACCACTGATAGGCAGCATTGATGGCCACTGATAGGCTGCACTGATAAGGAGGCACTTATAGGTGGCATTGATGAACACTGATAGGCGGCACTGATAGACAGCACTGATAAGCTGCACTGGTAGGTGGCAATAATAGGTGGCACTGATAGGGGGCATTGATGAGCAATGGTAGGCGGCACTGATGGGCATTAAGCACTTATAGGCAGCATTGATGGCCACTGATGAGGAGGCACTGATAGGAGGCGTTGATGAGCACTGATAGGTGGCACTGATGGGCACTGATAGGCAGCACTGATAAGCTGCACTGGTAGGCGGCATTGATGGGCAATGATAGGTGGCACTGATAGGCGGCATTGATGAGCACTGATAGGTGACACTGTTGGGCAGCATTGAGCACTAATAGGAGGTACTGATAGGCGGCATTGATGAACACTGATAGGCGGCACTGATGGGCATTGAGCACTGATAGGTGGCACTGATAGACACCATTGAGGTGGCACCGATGGGCACTGATAGGGGGCATTGATGAGCACTGATGGGCACTGATAGGCAGCATTGATAAGCGATGATAGTTGGCACTGATAGGCGGAATTGATGGGAACTGATGGGTGGCATTGATGATCAGGGCACTAATTATCAGTGTAAACAATTTACTGACATTGTTGCCTCTCCTTTCCTCACACAGACACAGCGTGGGAGGAAAGGGCTGCCGATACCCAGCAAGTCTGTTTAGATGTGATCAGCTGATCACATGGTAAAGAGCCGCTATGATTGCGCTGGATGCACGTCCCAGGGGACACAAAAATAACAACACTGCATATTATATGCTGAAAACTGAAAAACAGGCACAGAAAATCAAACTAAATGTGTATACCAAAATGTAATTAATACAACAAATCTAGCCCTGATATATTACATTGTGATGGGACTGCCTATAGTGAATGTAGAAGTAGAAAGAAGGGAAGAAACAGGCACAAGTGTTAGAGGGACACAACAAACCTAGCAAATGCAGGATCAAGCTAAAATAAAATGAAGGCATAATAAGGAGGATGAAGCTGTATACTTAACTTTCTGGGGGGAGATGCAGTTATGGGGCAAGAGTAACTCTGTAACAGATAAGCAACCAATACTTTGTGTGCGCTTCATTCTTGAGGTGACATCTTAGGTTCAGTGCCATTCTGGAAGCCTCTCAAGGGACTCTCTGACCCCACCAGCAAAGCGCACACCTGCTTCCCCTGGTGTGTGAGTCGGGCCTGGCACAGCAGTGGCAGTGCTGCGGGTGCCAACCAGGCTCCGGGAGTGATCAGGGCCCCCAGTGACAGAAGACACATGTGGCAGCTTTCCCCTGTGTCCTGGCATCGCAGAGAGTGTGCCACGGACGAAAGGAGTCAGCTTTTGAGGCTTCCTATATCTTTCACAGAGCCCAGCGTGGGAGTGGGAGAGGGATCGCTGGGGGTTCCGGTGAGGCGGCAGCTGCTGACATCATCAGCAGACACCCGCCGGGCTCTGGGGCCAGCAACTGCACGCTGGAGCCTGCTGAGGGGAGAGAGCGACAGCGCGGCTAGGTGAACAGAGCCAGTCTGAAGGGGTGCTCAGCGGCTCTGAAGATGGTGAACTCCCACACGCTGCATGGGGATCTGTGGCTGGATGTCCTGAGGGATAGAGGTAGCCAGGTGAGCCTTTTGTTTCATGCCCTCTTTCTTGTTCTTATTCTCTCTCTGTTCAAGGGGGCTCCAAGGGGCTTAGTTGAAAGCTCAGCAGGGTTCGGGACAATGAGGGGGTGGCTGGAGTTTTGGAGGGCAGTGCTGGGTCCTCAGTCCCTTCTTTGGTGGGGCCCCTGGCGCGTATGGTGTCATACACATCCTGTTAGCAGGTCTTGGGGAGTTGCTGGCATGCTGTGAAGCTGGGGTGACGTCTGGGGCTTCTTCCTCTCTGGTAGCTGTGGGGTCCACAGCACAAGCTGCCACCTCCGGTGTCAGTGGTCAGGCGGTCAAGGTTCCATCTAAGGCCTCAGTTCGCCCTCTTGGTGCGGGACCATCAGATTCCTCCGGTCAATGGTTGGTGGCGTCTGTGGTAACAACAACCGGTAAGGCTTCGGCAAAGCAGCTAACAAAGGAGTGGCCGGGGTTGATGGGGTACATCTGGCAAATGCTGCAAAAAATGAAGGAGTGTATATGGAAGGGTGAGTATGTGGAAATGTCTTCTTTGTTGCCATTGGAGAAATTTAACTTTAAAGTTAGACTAGATGAAAGTAAGAAGGAAGAAGAAAACGGCGGTATCAGTTGATTCCCCGTACGTTCTCAATCCGGTTGCAGGTGTATGCAATTTTAGCTAGTGTTATTGGGGAAAAGGCCCCTGAGAATTGCTCCCCCTTTTTTTTGCGTTATCTGGACTCTATCGGCGAAGCCCAGCGAGTTTATGGTGGGGTTGCTTGGTTTCGCTATGACGAGCATTTTCGTCAGCGCAAGGCAGTCCGGCCCTCTTTATGGTGGACCACAAAAACATAATTCTCTGGATTAACTGATGTCATCTCCACAAAGTTTGGTTCCTACCTTTCAGGGTTGGGGCCGAGGATGTGACAGCCACTTCACAACTGGCCGCAAATCGCAGGGGGTTATGTTGGCAATTCAATGCCAGATTTTGCAAGTTTGGCACCGCGTGCTGTCTCCCTCATGACTGTTCAGGTTGTGGAGGGTCTCATGCACTGTCCAGATGCTTCAAACAAGGAAAAGGAGGTGACGCTGAAAAGAGGAAAGATGCCGGTAAAGGTAGAAAAGATGGCACCTTTCCTAAAGAGTTATTCTAACAGGCAAGCAGCTCATGTGTTGCAGCTGGTTTTCTCGTAGAGTTTTTCTGATGCTCTGCCAGATGCTGGTTGTTCATCCTATGGCAGATAGCTTGCAGTCATCTCATTTACATCCTGCGGTCGTTTTCCGGAAAACTTTTCTAAGTAGTTGCTTTGGGTCGCATTGCTGGCCCTTTTGATTCACCGCTAGTATTTCCCATTGGGTATTATCTCCAAAAAAGAACCAAATAAGTTACGCCTCATTCATCACTTGTCGCATTTTAAAGGGGGTTCAGTGAATGATGCCATTGATCCGAAGCTTTGCATGGTGTCCTATACTTCTTTTTATATGGCAGTGTCGTGGGTTCCTAGGTATGGTAAAGGTACGTTGTTGGCCAAGACTAATATTGAGGTAGCTTTTTGTTTGTTGCTGGTACATCCTAGTTGTTGTCATCTGCTGGGGATCAAATGGCAAGGGCAGATTTTTTTTGATAGATGTTTATCAATGAGCTGTGCCATTTCTTGCTTGTTGTTTGAAATGTTTAGTTTCTTTTTAAAATGGGTGGTTCAGGATGCTTCCAGGCTTAATTCAGTCATCCATGACATAGATGATTTCTTGTGCATAGGGCCTGCTGGAAGTACTATCTATGCCTCTTTTGGCCATGGTCCAACATGCTTTCCAGTTGTTTGGTGTGCCATTGGCCCCTGACAAGACAGAGGGCCCGGCCACTGAGTTGTGGTTTCTGGGTATTGTCATTGACACCGTGGCAATGGAATGTCATTTCCCTTTGGACAAACCTGAAGATCTCAAGAGGATGGTTTCTGCCACCAGGCAATGCAAAAAAAATTCAACTTTGTGCTTTGCAAACTCTCTTGGGCAAGTTGAATTTTGCTTGTTGCAGTATGCCCATGGGCCACGTTTTTGTAGCCTGGTGGCTGCGACAGCTGCTGCAGCAGGCATTAAGGCACCACATCCTTTTATTCAGCTGGGGCAGGATCAGCGTGAGGACTTGCGAGTGTGGGATTCATTTCTAGTTTCTTACAATGGTCTCTCTTTGGCTGGAGCAGGTGATTTCCAATTTTGAACTAGAACTGTTCGCTGACATGGCAGGCTCTGCTCGTTCTGGAACCTACTGTCAGGGTCGTTAAAGTGCTGAGAGTTGGTTGGCCAATGGAATGGAGGGAGGTTGCTTTAGTTGGTAATTTGGCTGTTCAGGAACTGTTTTCCCATTGTAGTATCCATGGAATTGTGCACCTTCCAGAAGTTGATAACTCAGTAGCTGATGCTTTGTCTCATTTCTATTGGGACAGATTCCGTCAGTTGGCACTGGAAGCGGAGCAGAGTGTAATTCTATGCCCCAAGCATCTGTGGAGCATCGCATTGCCGCTTCCAAGTTCTCAATTCATCATTTAGTATATAAGTCAGCTTGGTCCTCATACTGCAGAGTGCGGCAGGAATCTGGTTAATGAAGGAGGGGTGTGTTCTTGTGAGGATGATGATGTACAATACTTTATCGAGATCTGGACGATGAGACCTGGTGATATCTGAGAAGAGATGGTGTGCATCTGATTGCCATCGGCCTTGATTTATTAAATCTGGGATTGCAGGAGGGTAGGATTGGGTGGCAGATACAACCGGTTAATAGTGAGTATATAGGCCTTCAAAGACCTTAGACCAGGCATAAGCTGAGGTTGATTTATTTGTTATGCATTGACAGTATTATATGCATTAAACTTGTTTTCTTGTGAATGTTGTATTTAATGGTTTGGTTTGTAATAAAAGGCTGCTATGGCCATTTGACTCCAAATAAAATGTGTCGTCTAGTCATTTTGGAAGGGGGGATTTGTCAAGTGTTTAATGTTTTATAGATAATCGGAGCCTCTGCATTATGCCAGTCCTTCAGTCAAGGGGCAGAATGCATCAGTCAAATAGGGCAGTTTTCCACTAGTGTTGAGAATGTCTCCTGGCAGTTGGTTTTGGTCATCATTCTAGCAGAGATGTGTAAAATAGGGTAAACTGCCTGTTTAAATAACTCTGTTTAGTAACAGACCAAGTGAAATGAAGGTAATTATCCTACTTACCAGACCACATATTTCAAGGGACAGTGCTGTGCTTAACCCCTTTATCCCTTGCCCTGGAAGATCTTCAGAGCAGCAGCCAGGAGGGCTGGTAGTGCCTGCGAGCAGTGGAGCTGGGAGCAGTTTTACAATAGGAGAGGAGATACTCCTGCATGCAGTTTTGCAACCTTTTTGTGCTATTTCCCAAGGGGGACTAGGAGCTTAGCTTGACCTCATCCGTGAGCTAAATTAGTCCCTAATCACATGTAAAGCACAAGACATGTAATGACTAGTATGCCTCTCTATGGGTGGCAAGATCACCTCCAAATATATTTGATATTTAATCACCTTCCCCCACCTCCACTGCCTGCTTTTCACTCACTTCCTAATGAACAGGCATCACATGATTGGATGGTGCCACACCCACATGTGAGCTCGGTCCATCTGGTCATGCCAACTATACTTCTAATGGTTTGGGGCAGCGTGTAACACACCTTGGGCATCTCTTTTGGCCACTGCAGACTGCCATTAAAAATATATGATGTTGAGCCACCCTGTCAGTGAAGTGCTGTCCATAGTACAAAAGAAGCTCTGAAGCGCAATACAGATGCACAGGCATGGGCCTGCAGGTGCTTGTTTTCCTGTGAATAGATGTGGGCACATGCATGCGTGCACCCACTGCTGATACTGGTGCCAATTGGGCTACTTAGTTAACAGCTGTACTAGTCAGTGCTGTCTGATCTACAGCCTTCCTGTGCTCCTGTGCCAAGTTCTGTATTTACTCCTGTGTTTGACCCGGCATGTCTTGACCAAGTTTGATCTTCTCCTGCCCTGATCTTGTCTTGGACTCTGCTTTGCCTTCTTCTTATCTGCCTGCTTGTATGATGCTGACATTGCCTATACCTTATCCATTCTCCTGCCTGCTGTCCATGCCTCATCTGACTGTCTGTTACTGACCCGGCTTGTTTGACCATGCATCCTCCCTTGTCCTATATACTCAGCATTCCCTGACCAGCATGCTACTTATCTGGTCCCTGCTGATCATCTGCCAGCTAAGTGCCTGCCAACCTGCTTGTACAAGTGGTCAGTCATCTGGCAGCCAAGCAACTGCCAGTCTGCCATCTGCCAACCTAGAGTCTGCCACACCTGTTTTCATCTGCTGTCCTTGCCATCTGATCTATACCTGGTGAAGCACTAGCCACTTACCTGCACAGTCTGCTGGACACCTCACAGGCACTATTACCTCACTGTGCTTTTGTGACCACTGTCTCTCACCACCAGTGGTCCCTGAGCTTGAGCTGTATGAGAGGCCTTCCTCTTCACATCAGGCTCTACAACCAGGTACGTGACACACCCACTCCCTGCTGCCTCCAGGAAAGCGGAGTTGCCACGACCAGATATCTGTTCTCTGCAGTGATACAGGACAGGCACTTCTTGACCCAATAGAGCCCAAGCCTGGTACATTAAGGCTGGCAGTATGTCCTTGTTAGCAGCCATGGATGCTATAAAGGGGAGGGGGGTTTGTAAGCACATGTGTGGGTGTCACACTAGTAGAAGAAAATCTGTCTAAATTAAGTCCACTGAAAACCTAAAGAAAAAAGAATATCTTATTATTAGTATGGATTACCTGCTTAAGCTTTTTTAAATCTTCATCAAGCTCCAAATTGTCCAAAATAACTGCCACAAACAAGCTCAGCAAAATCTGTTGAAGAAAAAAATTGGAAATTTTTTTTTTTTAAATTTCTGCATATCGGAAACATATATTATTGGGGCATAGTGTTCTAGTATTAATCATATATATTCTGACTTCAGTAGTTTCAAGACTGACTTATACATTCCTGAGACATCTACGCCTAGTCTTAAGAGAAGTATGTTTTTTTTGTCTTCCATATTCATACTTACGTAGGTGGATGCAGCATCAGTCCAATGCTGCATCTGCCCCCCGGCGCTCTACACTGAAAACCAAGCGATCGATCATCGCTGATCACTCAGTTTAATATCGTATTAAACCAAAAAGCTAAAATGTATTACTTTGCATCCTACCGATTCTTAGATGTGGTGGCTACATTTTTTTTTTAATGCTTTTTTTAACCTGGTAATCTTTCCAGTAGATCTGTCATTTTTCATCTTCTCTTAAAAGACCAAGCTGTCTAGCAAACATGGCAGTTAGATGGTTAAGACAAACTCCTTACCACTGATAGGGGTGCTTACAATGGTCAGCTTTTATTCATGTAAGTAAAATCTTTATTCCAAAAGGAAACAAAACTGCTAGTGTAACTGCCTAAAAACTGTTAACTGGAGTTTGGCTTTAATTTTATAGTCAAGTCCATCTAAATCTGCTAGTGCGTCTAAGACCCCATACACACTATTAGATTTTCTGCAGATTTTTGACTTCAGATTTACCAGAACCATATAATATGAGGTCAAACCTTAGGAGTTTTAATTTGTATGCAATCAGGCATGCCCTTGCACTACATAGTTTTGGTCAATCTGAAGACAAAAATCTGCAAAAAATCTAATCGTGTGTATGGGGTCTAACACTACCCTCTCCCTAGACTGACAATGCGTCACTGTGTCATTGTGTGTAACTGGCTGTATCACCATGTAAAAATAAAGGAAAATACACCTATGAAAGAAAACTAATGCAGCCACCACAATTGAGAATCGGTATGCTGCAAGGAACCTTTTTTTTTTTGTTTTTTTTGTTTTTTTGTTTAACACCACTTTATCTTATGTACAATACACAGAAGATAAACACAAATACAATTGCATTGTCAATATAATTCTGGAGGCAGCACAGCAAACAGATATAACCAGTTCATTTCACTCCACACTGTGTTCCTTTATATTCCAATAACTAAGCAGTTCATTCCCTAATGTTTTCCCCACATGTGCATCTTATTGTTATTTCAAGCATGTACTTGCTTCATTCACAGTTTAAAAAAAAAATCTTATTCCTTTTTCAGTTTCTACCACGTTTTCATCTAAACTGTTTCTATCTGCTCATGGTATTACCTCTGTTCTTTATTTTCTTGGTTAAATAAAGGTTTTCAATGCACCATTTGAAGCTGCATTTTTCATAGTTGCCTCATAAACATCAGTGAGAGAAAGTCCACCTCTATTATGGCTGCAGGTGTGCTTTTACAATACACAATTTAACATGTGTTGGATAAAATTCAATAGAACATAAAACATTTTGGTATCTTCATCACAAATTAAATGCCATATTATACAGGCTCCCATGTATACAAATGATGGTGCTTGGAAACTACATTTGATAAAGACCAGCACATTTTTTTTTTGTTTGAAACCTCATTTCCTTTGGAACTGTCATTGAAACACATATAAATGCTGGTTTGACAGTGCCAGTGTGAAGAAGGCCTAACTTTTAAATAATATCAATAACTTAATTATAATAATACAATCAAGATAGTTCTGCCCTGTACATGCTCAAACATTACACTAGCAGATGTAAGCAGCAACTGAAAATATAATGCAGGACAGGAATTTAAAGTGGTATTATTTTTTTTTTAAAATAACAAACATGTTATACTTACCTGCAGCCCTGATCTTATTCTTCTCGGGTCACCGCCAGCACTCCTGCAGCTTGCTATGGGGGCACCAGAGCAGGCTCGCTGCAAGTCGCTGCTCTGTGTGTCTATTCACACACAGAACAGCGGCTTGGTCCCACTTCCTCTCTCTCCTCATTGGTTCACTGGCTGTGATTGACAGTAGCGGAAGATCCCCCGGAATGCAAGGCTTTTGTGCACATTGCTGGATCGTGATGGGGCTCAGGTTAGTATTGGGGGAGGCTGAGGCACACAGAAGGTTTTTTACCTTCATGAATATGCATGAAGGTAAAAAACCTTGAGCCTTTACAACCACTTCAAGAACATAAGTGTGAAGTTTCTCCTTTCTATGCAGTGGCAGCACATTAAAGAGAGATATTAAAGTGTTACTAAACCTACAACAATAAAATGAGTCCGTATAAAGCATGCTTGTTATACTCACTGTGGAACCTAAGGGGTTAATCCTCTGCATTGTGTAAAAAGGCTGTTTGATGGTGTATGAACAGATCCTCCCCTTAATGCAGTGCTCCCTAAACATGTCCGGATAAGACGGAGTTACTGGAGTCAGGCTGCACATGCTCAGTTTGGTGTGTATTGCTAGAGTTTTTTTTTCTTCATGGGGGGCATGTGATCAGCAAAGGGCCAATCAGCACTGTCCAGACAGAGGGTCAGGGGTCCTGCATCCTGATAAGACAGCAAGTGCATTATGAAAACTCCTCCTACAAGCTTTAATCACACACTGATAGAAGTCACAAGACTGCTATATACTGCTGATGAGAAAATGTATTTAGCAGTTAATATTTACTAAAGCTATTACATTTCCATGTTCTGTATACTGTGGGAGATCAGTTATAGTGAATGCAGGGTCCTGGGTTTAGTAACACTTTAATTACTAGGTTTATTTTAGGGAGACGCAAATTATGTCAACATAAACAATTGTTGCCTAAAAAAAAAGGAGATTTTGGAGTAGAGGAGGATAGATCAGCCCATTAAAAAACACAATGCAAGTGAACATGCAAAAAAGTGAGCACACACAGACGCACCTCTAGGTGTGAATGAAGACTGCTGGAAAATAATCCTCTTGGGCGTTAATTTGCTGCCCCTCAGACGCGAGTCTAGGCTTTATGAGGCCTTAGGCATAGCTTACACATGAGGCCCCACTGACGCCCATAATAGGAAAAATAATTCAAGTGATAAAAATTAACTGTATAAATTACATATATTAAGAGCCTTAAAGTGCTGGTGTCAGTGCACTCTCTCTCAGCACCTACACCGGGGCACTCTATCTTAGTGCAGTGTGTCTCGGAGCTGGTATCAGTGTCCTATCTCAGCACTGGTGTCAGTGTGCTTTCAGTACTGGTGTCAGTGCTGGTGTCAGTGTGCTCTCAGTGTGTTCTCAGTGCTGGTGTCAGTGTGCTCTATCTCCGTGTCCTCTATTCCAGTGCTGGTGTCATGGCACTCTTTCTTTCACACTGGGGCGGTTTGCAGGCGTTATTGCGCTAAAAATAGCGCCTGCAAACCGACCCAAAACAGCCGCTGCTGTTTGTTCAGTGTGAAAGCCCGAGGGCTTTCACACTGAACCGGTGCGCTGGCAGGAGAAGAAAAAAACTCCTGCCAGCCGCATCTTTGGAGCGGTGAAGGAGCGGTGTATTCACCGCTCCTAAACTGCTCCTGCCCATTGAATTCAATGGGACAGCGCAGCAATACCGCAGCTATAGCCGCGCTATACGAGTGGTTTTAACCCTTTTTCGGCCGCCAGCGGGGGGTTAAAACTGCACCGCTAGCGGCCGAATACCGCGGTAAAGCAGCGCTAAAAATAGCGCTGTTTTACCTCTGACGCCTCCTACCGCCCCAGTGTGAAAGGGGGCTGAGTGCACACTCTCTAAGGCTCGATTCACATCTATGCATGTTGCTTTTGAGCGTTTTTGTAGTTTTTTTTATGATGCTTGCCACGTTTTTGAGCAGCGTTTTTGTAGCGTTTTTACAGCGTTTTTGCGGCGTTTTGCGGTTTTTTTTTTTTTTACAGTTTTTTTTGACTGTATACAGTTTGAAAAAAAAAAAAAAAAAAAAAGGCAAAAACGCATCAAAAACGCTGTAAAAACTATGCACTTGCATTTTTGATGCTGGTCCATTGAATTCTATTACATGCAAAACGCTGCATTTTGCATGAAAAAAAGTCCCTGACCCTTTCCAAAAATGCAGAGGTACAAAAAGGCTTTGATTATTATTATTATTATTATTATTATACGAGATTTATATAGCGCCAACAGTTTACGCAGCGCTTTACAATGTATAAAGGGGACAACACAATTACAGTACAGTTCAATACAAAAGGTACAGGAGAGCCCTGCTCATAGAGCTTACATTCTAAAGGGAGCGGGTGGTGGTACAAAAGGTAATAGCTGCAAAGAATGATTTGATGGGGGTTTCATGTTCCATAGGAACCCATGTTAAAAAATTCCCATGCATTTCTGCAAAATGCAAAATGCATCAAAAAACGTGCTAGTGTGAATGGAGCCTTAGTGCTGGTGTCAGTGTCCTCTATCGCAGTGCTGGTGTCGGTGTCCTTTATCTCAGTGCTGGTGTCAGTGCACACTCCCTTATTGCTTGTGTCAGTGTCCTCTATCTCAGTGCTGATGTCAGTGCTCTCTCTCTCTCTCTATATCTGTGCTGTACTCACATAGAGCTCCTTGAACTCAGCCAAACAGAAGAGAAGGGGCAGCAGTAGGTCCCCCGGGACTCCCCGTAGGGGAAAAGTTCCTGGTGGGAGATAGCCGCAGAGAAGCCAGGAGGTGAGAAGGGGTCCCTGTCCCCAGGGGAAGATGGGGTCCCTGTCCCCAGCAGAAGATGGGGTCCCTGTCCCCAGGGGAAGAAGGGGTCCCTGTCCCCAGGGGAAGATGGTGTCCCTGTCCCCAGGGAAAGATGGGGTCCCTTTTCCCCAGGTGAGATGGGGTCCCTGTCCCAAGGCAAAGATGGGGTCCCTTTCTTAAGGGGAGATGGGGTCCCTGTCCCCAGGGGAGATGGGGTCCCTTTCCCCAGGTTAGATGGGGTCCCTGTCCCCAGGCGAAGATGGGGTCCCTTTCCCCAGGGGAATATGGGGTCCCCGTCCCCAGGTGAGAATGAGTGGGGTATGGGATGGTGTGTGGGGGATATCTCACTCACCATGACCAAGCTGCAGGACACTCATCCATGGTCACCTGGGCTCTCACCTGCAGCAGCACGGCATGGACTCTGAGGGAGGTCTATGTATGACAGGGGGAGGGGGGCTGACCTGGCAGACAAGCCTGCAGTGTCATCTGGCTCTCATAGGGCTCCTGCACTGCAGCTCCTGTGTGCTTATACTTTGCACGGGAGCTGGAGCTGACTCGGGGGGTGGGACTCTGGCTGGGGAGGACACTGGGCTAAGCGGCGCTCAAGGTTGCCAACTTTCAGTAAATTTGCAGATTGTAAAATCCATAACTGTTGCATCTGTCCATGAATGTCCATTACAGATATGCAGCCTGCATGTCCGCAAAGGACTTTCACAGACAGATGCAAAAAGTATGGATTTTACAAACTGTTCATACATTTATCGAAAATTGGCAACCCTGGTGGAGCTGCATGGGGCAGAATAAAGAGACCCAGAGGAGCTGACCGAGCACACAGACGGGGAATCTGAGATCAAAGAGCAGCCAGTGCGGTATAGCAGGGAGCTCTGCTACTTACCCCCAGAGGAGGCACTTCAATTAGGCGGCCGCGAGGCAAGGGGACCACCTGGAGATGCCTCTGCCGCCCCTGTCAAATCACTGCCTGGGTCCCATGGACCCACCAGGACCCATGGTAGGGCTGGCCCTGGTCATTGTCACAAACAAGTGCACCACATAATTGTCTGTCACCCTTAAAAGGTTAACCATAAAAATGAGAGTGAGTTTTGGATAACGGTCATTTATACCATTTGTAGGTATTTTTTACTTTAGTTCATTAACCTACCATAACTTATCATACTTCATCACGTTATCATTAGTTTATTGTAGGTATGTTATCAAATGTGATTTTTGAATGTTTGGTTTGATTGTATTGCGTTTGCACATTGCGTTTGCTTTTAAAGAAAAAATGCCTTTTTGCGAAAATTGTCCACAAAAAAGAACTGTTACTCCACTTGTGAAGCATAATGTATGACATAGATTACAGTATGCTAATATGTTGCACGAATATAAAAATGATAAATAAACACATAAAATACAGCATTAAATAAAAGCAAATTACATTTTCTCCACTATACCATATAAAATTGATATGTTGATGCTATTTTTACATTAAGACAAACAGTAGACTCATCATCATTTAGCATGCTATGCCTTTAGGCACCATCAGTCATTTTTTAGGGCAATAACAACAGTTGCTTGCCCACATTTATTAAATAGTTTGAAGATGCTTTGCTATTATTTCTGCAGCACTTGTTAGCATAATGCATTGTTTCTAATTAAAGTGTTACTTTTTCACTAAATGTGCTGCAATATAGTGGTCATTATTTTCTTTGAGGATCTTTAGCTCTTTAGGATCTTTACTTTTTCTCTATGAATGATTAGACAGGAGTAAAACATAATAAAATGTAAAACATTTTTTGGAGTATTGGTGTATATACATTATTGCTATTTGTAATTGTTCTTTTGCCCTGCCAGTTTGTTTAATTTTAAACTTTCTAATGTATTAGATATGCAGCATAATCTGTAAATCATACTTTGTAAAATTAGGGGCTCTCCTAGAAATGCTATTGCATAGTTGCCAACAGTATCAATTTTCCCAGGACAATCCCGATTTTGGGACCCTCGTCCAGATCGGAGGCCATCCCGATTCAGGATTTTGCCTTTTTTGTCCAGGAAAATCAGAAATGTTTGCTTTTGCAGCAGCTGGCTCCAACAAAATGGCCGCCGGCGCCGCCGCTAGATCGTTACCCTTGTGTTCAGTGGAGAGGGGAGGGGGCTCGATCCGTGCAGCCAATGAATTGGCTTCTCTCTTCACAATTCTGAAGCCGGGGTTAGCTGCATGGATTGGCCCCTCCCCTCTACACTGAACACACGGCGCCTCTCGTGAAGTTTGCTCTGCTCTTGTCCCAAAGCCCAGGGCAGGTCAGCAGCGATGTAACAGTAATGTACAGCCTGCAGGAGGGTACACTTTAGTATGGTAGATGCACACAGTGTCAAAGAAAGATTAGTTGGCTGGTACACTGGGAATATATTTTTAAATGCTTTACTTAAAGAAAAAACTTTTAGCCTTTAAAAAAGCAAAATCTTGCTTGACATTTGGCTGAAGAATGATCCAAACATCTTGGCATATGTGCAGCTGCATACCCCGGTAGTAGGGTAGTAACTATTAGTAACTATTAGGGTAGTAACTAGTAGGGTAGTAACTATGTACAGGGGGGGTTACTATGTACGTGGGGTTACTAAGTACAGGGGGGGTTACTATGTACAGGTGGGGGCACCTGATGCAAGGACAGACTCTGCTGGGGGCACCTGATGCAAGGCTGGACTCTGCTGGGGGCACCTGATGCAAGGACGGACTCTGCTGGGGACACCTGATGCAAGGACGGACTCTGCTAGGGACACCTGATGCAAGGACGGACTCTGTTGGTGGCAGGTGATGTGGCAGGTGACACGCTCAGGGGTCCCACTGATTCTACATTATAGTGAGTTAAATGATTTCATTTGATATTACAATGTAATAATAGAAATAATGCGCTTCAATCATCTGGACACCATAACAACCATGGTGTCGGAATGATTGAAGCGCTAACACCAGGTGTTTGGAGTATCTTTATCTGCTGATTGTTAAACTCTGGAATACACATATTTCTATTGTGGTATAGGATCTGGGGCTGCTGTCCCTCCATCCCTTTCCCTCCCCCCTTCCCCCTTTCCCTCTCCATCCTTCATTCATCTCAGACTCTAACCACACCCCCTTGAGCCATGCCCATTTAAGCCATGCCCACTATTCCGCGTAAACCACACCCATTTTTCTTAGCGCGCCATATTTTTTTTTTTAGCCTAGGCTTATGACATCATGCACAGTTCTCTCTCTCACTCTTGTGAGAGTTTGCCAGGAAGGGAGGGGGAATGAGTCATAAGAGAGCCAATGAAAGCTGCGGGGCTGCAGAGCTGGAGGTGTGCCTCTGTGTGTCTGTGTAAATCCAGGAAGTAAAAAGGCAGCAGCTTCAGCTGCCCACAGTTAAAATGGATGTAGTCAGAATTAGTGGAGGAAGATTTTTTCAGCATATTTGGCAAGTACAGAATATCAGTATATATAAACTAATATGCAAAGTGGTTGGAGGGAAGCATCAGAATGGCAAAGATGTTTTTATTACAAATTATGTGAGAAGACTGCAGTTCCTCTTTAAAGTGGAGTTCCACCCACTTTTACAACTCTTCAGCATCCCTCACTAAACTGTGCACTGTATACGAATTTGATTTTTTTTTTTCTCAGCACCTACTGTATATCTGCTGTATTCATTTTTTACTTCCTCCTCCCTGGCCGTGGCCCATCGCATCATTTCCTGTTTGCAATGCCCTCTGGGAAGGGGCTGCAACTTCCTCTGACACTGCCGTTGCTATGGAAACCTGACCTGAAACCTATTACAATGCTTGTGCTGCACTGAGCATGTGCAAGATCTGCAAGGATGAGATCCAGGAAGAAATACAGTCTGGCTTCAGATGCCCACACTTTAGAAGGCCACAGCCTGCTGTAAGTTTATATAATAACAAACTACTGCTATAAACTAACAAAACAGACCTTAGTTTACAGACTAACTTTACTAGAATACATTAAGCTTGTGTATTATAGGGGTATTTTTATTTAAAAAGTTTAATTTCGGCCGGAACACCACTTCAATACATAGAATTCATTAAGGCAAAAAAGTAAGACTTTAGAACCACTTTAAAAGATAGGGGTTATTCAAGAGAGTACTAGCCCGGGGGGGGGGGGGGGCTAGCTTTTGTCCCCAGGGCAGTGTAGAAGATGTTATATTAGTGGTCCTTGGTAGAGATGCTTCACCATTTAGACAATGATTAAAGCCAGACACGTAGTTAGGGACATCTTCTGGGTATTAAAGAACTATCAGCAAAATAAAATGGAGCAGCGGGATGTCTTCCAGCCTTCATTTATTTTGGGTTTCTGAAATATCATGTGTATAAATGCAGAGTTTCCCAAAGGAAGCTGATGCTGAGCAATGTAAAATAGTTTGTCACAATGAGCCATGCCCTTGAGGGACATCTACCTTCCATCATTCCCACCAGCCATAGCAGCATCATGGAACATACTACATGTTACACTTTTCTGTAGCCCACAGAAATCTGTCCCAACCATGAAAGGGTTAGCTGGATGCTTTTGCCTTTAAGCCAAAGATTTCTAGCCCTCCCCTGATTTCAGTGGGTTAAAAAGTATTATAAAAGTAATTTTTAACCTTTAACAAATATGGTCTTACTGTTGTAAATAGCAGCTACTGATATCTGGTATTAAAGACAGCATTTCCAGAGCTTAGAGTTCCAGACATCTATGCAAAACCAGTGGCCGCTGTTCCCACTCCTTCCCTGGGCCACGGTCATGTAACTTCCCCTTTGTACTTTAATTATAACAGTGGCGGCACCATTAGGCCATTGTCCGCTGTAGTAGGAAGATTACCGGTCTTTCCTGCAAACTGTAGCTGTCAAATTTAATTGACAGACCAGGAGACCCCTGGTCTGTCCCACCCACATTGATATCATACCTTGACTGACAGGCCAGTGTACTCTAAATTGATTGCCAGACTATGTAAATAAGGCTACTAGGCTCACAGATATGATTACTGACATCACCTCTGATTGTGCAGTATTGAAAGCTGAAAGTGTCATCAATAATCGGCCACGCCCAATGCCACAGTTCCCATTGCTTGATGGGAATTGCAGTGTGTTCAAGCAGTGCTGTACAGTGAGAGGAAATTATGTTAACACTTTATTGGCATCACCTCCTGCACATAGCTGCTGTTCTTCTTTAAAAGCAGGGATGTCATTGGCTTTACAAAGATAATTAGCAACTATCCTGGTGGTCAGCTTTGTCTGCATACTTCCAAAATGTACTAAAGCCTTTGCAAATGAGACAGAGAGGGGATTCCTATATTTTATTCCATCTACCTTTACTGTATATTGGTTTCACTAACACTAAAAGTGCATTGTAATCTTTCCTATTTTACTAAAGCAATCCTAACTTATTTAAACAGGTACTTGTCTCATGTGCTGTAAACCATTCCTCATACTTGCTTCGAATACACTCAGATCCCTAGCAGGCAGTATGGTTCTTTTACATAGGGTTCATTATTTTTAAGGCTTAGCTTTTGAGTTAAAACAAGATAGTTTTAAGTTTGGGGATTTATTGTGTTAGGGTAATGCTAAAGTGGCCTGAACTAAAAAAGTAAAGATTTGCTAGGCTATAGGAGTATTTATAAACGTTAACTGTGCCTAAGAAATACTCTGAAACATGTATTTTTTATAGTAGTACATTTTCTTGTGTGTGAGGGTGCCTATGGTGCCTAGGCTATTGCCTAAAGGTCCCTACAGCCTCTGATCTATATATTTGTAGTGTGAGACCATTGCTGCCTCTAACCTCTATACTCAGCATATTTAAAGTGAGATTTGGGAATATTGCGACTCTGCTACTCACTATCCTCATTGCTGGATGCTCTGACATGAAAAAGCAAAGCCCTGCCTACAGTCAAATGCACACCTCCACAGTGCAAAATAAGTCTATGTAAGGATATGCTGTCCTCTACTTTCTGTATTTGTAAATAGCTTTTCCTTATTAATTACCTGCTAACTGGCTCAGAAACTCCAACTGGAGGACTGTGATGTTATAATAATGGGAGTTTCCAGAGATATACTTACCCAGACCAGAATCTGAGTCTATTAGGCAAGTATTCCTATGTTTAACTGTGGCTGCCCATATGTTGTGAAATCAGCAAAGCCTCACAACCTGAGAGAGGCTTTGACAGATAGACAGTCACATCATTAGGCTCCCATTCACTCTGCTATGTCGAGTCTGTACTTGTCAGAGCCGCTCTCAGGTGGCAAGACTTTGCTTGGATTAAGGCACTCCTCCAATCCATTGGAGCCTGGGGCTACAGATGTAGCGAAGCTGGCAGTTTCTTTGATATGTACTTGACATCATCACTTTTGTGATTGCCCATTTTTTATAATATTTTTGCTTTGAATAAAGGTATCTAATGCTGCACTTAGCTATGCCCTGTCTCCATGTGTGTATCTGATAGGCATTCACCAATATGAAACAAAACTCAGTCCTGGTCATTACAGAATTATACTTTTAATTTTTTGTGCATAGGTTTAATCTTCTGGCATGCCAGAAGCATGTACAGCCCTGATAGAATATGCCTTGCAATTATCATTGAAAAGCCATACCTTATTTTGGCATAACACACTCTTTCTATGTTCTGTCCCTTGCAGTGGCTTAGAAACAGTGGAATAATATGCAGAACATGGGTTATAGCTAAAACAGATTAACTTATTGCTTTATTTATTGCATTATTTGTTAATTGAGAGGATACATTGAAAATATTGGACCTCATAGGGGACTGTTTTCATGCATAGTAACAATGAACATTTTGTTCTTCTCTTAACATTTTTAACCTAGAAAAACATTCCTGTACTCAGAACTGTGTGGCTTTTACAGCAATTTTCCCACCACCTGAACAACTTAAAAACATTGCAATGAGGCAGTAGTTAAGAAAATAACATCCTAAAAATGATGAAGACATAACCAGTTTGGCAGTTAAGCTTTAAACCACCCACCATTTTTTGACAGCTGAGTGGGAGTAATTATATAGCAAATTGTTGTTAAACGAGTAACCTAGCTCTAATGCGAAGCATAAACTGAGAGAGATCTTCTGAAATCTCATAATGATAATGTTCTGTTTTAAAAACCAGCATCACATAGCAATATATCCGTTTCCCACAGGGAGAAGTTTGACATAAAATTGGGCCTACCTTACAAATACTGAATAGTGTTTGACAGATTTGTGTTTTTTCATAGTATAAAAAAACTGTACATGCACAAGGAAACACATATTTTGTCACATTTGTAATTCATTCTTTTAAACAACTTCTTAGTGAATTACCTGCATATTTATGGGTTCTGATTAAATTTAAAGGCTTGTTAACAAAATTATTGGCATGCACATGGCCATCTCTTTTTTTGGAACTGCAGAAACTAGTCAGACACAATTCGCCAGGAGGTGTCTGCAGCTAGGGTATTCCTACAAACAATGGAGAGTCTACACAACTACTGATGGCACAATGCGATGTTTCCCATTGTGTATACAGTACTTGTGTAATGTGCAGGGCTTACCAAGTATATGATTTACAATTTTTAGAAAATATTTTAGCAAGTAAAGCTGCGAGAAATACCAATGCGGATAAGCTGCACCACTGGTTGAAAAATTGGCATAACATTCAGGATGCCCCACACTTTACCTAATTTGCTTGCAGTTGCTTACTGGGCACTTAAAGTGGATGTAAACCCAATGTCATCCTTTCTAAACTACTGCCATAGGGGTTATCTATAAGGATATACATGCCTCCTGCATGTATCTTTACCTGTCAAATGTTTCCTCTCTGTCTGTTATTAGATCCGAAAAGCTGCATATTCTGTGGGTGGGTCTGTTGTCTGGAGCTCGGTGGGTGGAGTCGTGATGTCAGTAGACTCCCCGCCCACCTCTACACTCACCTTGTCAATATGCATTTTCTCCTGTGTATTTCTTACACTGAACTTCTGCTATGATCTCTAACATCCAGTGAAATGACAGGAAAGTAACCACATGACTTCAGCATGCCAAATCATGCTGAGGTGTGGAACAGCCAATCCTGGCAGAGCTGCTGAAGAAAGGAGTGGGAGGGAATTAAAAAAAAATGCATGTCTTAGGCTAGTTCATGAGATATGTAAATCACCTGTCACTCACAGCAAGGGGGAGGTTTTGACAACTTTTTCTCTGTTTGTCAAGATTTATCTCACTGAACAATAAAAGAGAATTGCTCAGAGCTGGATTAACTCTTTGTGGCAAGACTGGGCTCAAATAATAGGAAATCTTATACTCTACATTGTGACATAAAAAAAACAATTTTTGGGGGGTTTACATCCACTTTAAACCTTTTTCCTGCCCAGGCCAATTTTCAGCTTTCAGCCCTGTCACACTTTGAATGACAATTGTGCAGTCATGCAACACTGTACCCATATGACATTTTTAGCATTTTTCTCACACAAATAGAGCTTTATTTTGGTGGTATTTAATCACCAATTGTTTTTTTTTTTTTTTTTTGCTAAACAAACAAAAAAAAAGACTGAAAATTTTGAAAAAACAAACAAAAAAAGGTTTTTCTTGTTTTGTTATAAAACTTTGCAAACAGGTCATTTTTCTCCATTATTGGTGGGCTCTGATAGGCTGCACTGATGGGCACTAATGGGCACTGATGAGGCGGCACTGGTAGGTGGCACTGATGAGGCAGCCCTGGTGGGCACTGATAAGAAGGCATTGATGAGGCTGCACTGATGGGTGGCACTGATGGGCACTGATAGGCGGCACGGAGAGGTGGCACTGATAGGTGGCACTGATAGGCAGCACTGATAAGTTACACTGATGATGCGGCAGTGATGGGTACTGATTGGCAGCACTGATGGGCACTGATAGATGTCACTGGTGGGCACTGATTAGCAGCCCTGGAGGGCACTTATTAGCAGCACTGGAGGGCACTAGGGGGACCGATGTCCCTCTAACAGAAGCCGATTAATGGACTTCTTCTGTTTTTCACGCTGACAGCATGAAGAAAAAAAAAACAGATAACTAACTTCTGTTTATTTCAGCGATCAACTGTCTTTGGCTGACAGCTGATCATGTGGTAAAGGGCCCGCTGTGATTGGTCCTTTATATCGATCAGTGATCACCTGAGTCCCAAGGACTCGGCGATCACAGAGCACACCGGCTGCAGTGTGAGAACGGGGGGACATACATGGACGCCCTCCCGGCAGTTTAAGCCTAAGTTGTAGCGGTCTTTTTGCTATAGCATGGGCACCAAGTAGTTAATAGGAACATGATACGTAGAGATGAGCTGAACACCCTCCTGTTCGGTTCACAGCAGAACATGTGAACAGGCAAAAAATCGGCGAGAAAAAAGGGCACACCGTTAAAGTCTATAGAACACGAACATGAATAATCAAAAGTGTTAATTTTAAAGGCTTTTATGCAAGTTATTGTCATAAAAAGTGTCTGGGGACCTGGGTCCTGCCCCAGGGGACATGTATCAATGCAAAAAAAAGTTTTAAAAACTGAAGTTTTTGCGGGAGCAGTGATTTTAATAATACTTAAAGTGAAACAATAAAAGTGAAATATTCCTTTAAATTTCGTAACTGGGAGTGACTATAGTATGCCTGTAAAGTGGCGCATTTTTCCTGTGTTTAGAACAGTCCCTGCACAAAATGACATTTCTAAAGGAAAAAAAGTAATTTAAAACTACTCGCAGCTATAATGAATTGTCGGGTCCCGGCAATACAGATAAAAGTCATAGAAAAAAACGGCATGGGTTCCCCCCCCAGTCCATTACCAGGCCCTTTGGGTCTGGTATGAATATTAAGGGGAACCCCGAACCAAAATTTAAAAAAAATTGCGTGGGGGTCCCCCCAAATTCCATACCAGGCTCTTCAGGTCTGGTATGGATATTAAGGGGAACCCTGCACCAAATAAAAAAAAATAATGCCATAGGGGTCCCCCTCAAAATCCATACCAGACCCTTCAGGTCAAACAAATATGCAAGCAAATTGGGTAAAATTAAACTGTCGCTGAGATTAGCACATGCTGTAATGGGCAGTGACAAACCCCCTCCTGATTCAGAGAGTGTCTGACCTCTGCAAAGAGATCACTGCTTCCATACAGAGAGCAAGGGTCCTTTTCTACAACATGCTGGCAGGTGACAGGTTTTTCTACTCAGGCTGTAATTACTTTCTAAAACAATGAACTGTGAAACTTAGCACACCTTTGTTTCCAAAGTATCTGGAATATATTCAGCCCATTTAAACTGTACCTTTAGTTGAGCATTACATTTATCTATAAAACTAGTGAATTTCTCTTACTGCAGAGCAGGAAGCTTCATTTCATTTAGCTTGGAAAGTAGAGAAAAGCATTTATGGCTCAGAGACTACAAACCATATCTTTATGAACAATACAGTCTCCCTTTAAAAGTCTTTTGCCTCAACAGTCATTCCTCAAAATATGGAAGAGGACATTAAAATGTCAAGCCTATCTTGATTTTTTTTTCCCTTTTCGTAAATCCCCAATTAATCTATTTATAGCATTTTGGCTTTATTAGTGAAGCAGTGAAACAAACCCCTGGTGTTCACTTTAAGCCAGAATTTAGGAAATAGCTGCACTGATTTCTAATCAAGTATTCATACCCGAGAGGCTTTAAGTTTTGTCTTCAGTTTAATTACAACAGTGATGAGCAAGCAGTGAGAATGAAGAGAGACTATCTGCATACATGAATACATGACCCTTTAAACAACGGAGTGCTAAGGTTATCTGCAATAACATTGTGCCATTGATAAGGCTAAAGTTGTATATGCTAATAAAACATCCTTTTTCAACTGTCCAAATATGAAGACACTTGACATTTATGTTTGTAATATAGGTCTATCTAAATGTGTTATTTTTTACAAAAAGCCAAAAAGATGTACTTACCAATGTAGCAAAAAGATGGTAAAGGATAAAATAAATGGCAACCACAGGAGCCCACATGTGTCCTACAGCAATAAGAGTTTGATCCATTACATCCACCCATCCCTCTTGAGTCAAAATCTGGAACATTGACATGAATGCCTGTAGGGAATAATGAGTAACATGATAACATTCTGCACTGACACAAATGCTGTGGAGCAATTAAACAAATGCATTTTCAAATGAATTAGTTCCTCCAAGTGCAAGGATGTCAAAACTCAACACACAGACCTTTGATATGACCCTGGTCCCTGACACATGCATCCAAGAGTAGATGGGAAGCATCATTGTGCTCTCTGGCAGGCCAAGAAGTCAGTCCCCAGTAACTAAATAATAAATTATTATTATTAGAGACAGGAAAGTGTATGGCTAATACGAGAATGAGATACAACACAAAAAGGCGCCGCTCTAATCAATGAGATGCTATCCATTAAAGGTCGGCTGTTCTATCCCAGGTGCTCAGGCTCAGATGTCCTCCCGCACTTACATATAGCATAGCTCAAACAAACAAACGGAGAGCCGGCTGCTCTGGAATACCTTCTGGAGTTTATTGAAATATGGTTCAGTAAAAGCAAACGGCTAACATGTTTCGGCAACTTTAGCCTTGATCACAGCAGCGATCTTCTGGTGTCTGTTCCTATACAGAGTTTATTACCCTTATTATTATTCTGTAAAGAAAAATGTGTAGATCTCCACTTTTATTGGCCTTGGCAAGTGATTTGTTGTGTGTGTGATAGGATGGGATACAGAAAATATGTTTACTGCATCACCTGGATTGCTAAACACTGGTCAGGAAGCAAAGCTTTAGCCACACCACTTAACCACAACATCCATACAGAGCATTATACACAATAACATGTAATGGCGCTAGTTTTCACCATCACAAGTTATGTCACTGTCACAGACATATATAATATAATTTACAAAAGTACAGAAGTGAAAGTGCTATATAGAATATAGTATTGTCACCAGCGTAATACAGCAAATCACTTTTTAGGACAGGCTCAAAAAAAAATCTTTTTCAAGACTACTTTGTTATAAGTACATTTTCGGCTAAAATAGTTTTCATAACGTAATAGTTTTTGATCTAACATGTGACACCAAAAGCACTTTCAAAAGTGACGGAAAGCAGCTCTGTGAGATTACAGAGCATGCTTCCCAGTGCATGATCAAACAAAATACTTCTTTTAGTTAAAATGGTAAACCCCCATCAGCTTATGCTAAAGCGAATCTGAAAGGCAACCATCAAACTGACAGAACCAACAGCTGCAAAAATAAAATCTTAAGATTTATGTTAATATGGATTTCTGAATTAATTAGCAGTACCCTATAGAACAGATTGTTAACTTTCCTTAACCCTTAATGCATATCATAACTGATATGGTTACTTGTGAAACATTAAGGACTATGCAACACACAGCACAGCATATTGAATACAGCAGTCGGGAGTATGTAATGTAAAATTCAGCATGCAGAGTACAGCAGCCAGGAGTTAGTAACATATAGCCAAGTATACAAAATGCATGGGTCAAGAGTATGTAACATACAGCCCAATTTACAGAGGGCAATGGTCAAAAGTATGTAACATACAACATGCCAGACTGCAGTGTTCAGGAGTTTATAACAATAAACTCAGTGTACAGGCTGCAGTAGTCAGAAGTATGTAATGCACAGCCCAGCATAAAGAGGTCAATAAAATGTAATATAAGTCCAGCCTGCATATAGCAGTAGTGAGGAGTATGCAGTATATAGAATGGCATACACAATACAGAAGCTGAGAGAAACTTCACCTCTGGCTTTCTGTATGGGAGAGGCTGCAAGGAAGCCAGACTCATATTCATAGATAACAGGACTACCAATAAAACGACATAGGGTGGAATTTAAAATGACTGAATAATAAAACCAAAATGTTGAAAGGGTGGGCTGTGTTCCTTTGATGCATGCCTAAAACTGGCCATGGAAGATTCCATTTTTTATGTTCAACCAGAGGGATGAACAGAAAAATATGAGCCAATTCCCCCCATCCACACATTTGGTGTGGATGGGGAAATCTTTCCTGCTGAGGGTTTGTATTCTGACAGTGTGGAAACTTTCCCGCCATCAAACTACAATAATCAGTGTTGCCACACATGGACATACATGGACAGAAATTCGTCTGCTCTCTGCTGGACTGAGTGAATTTCCATCCATGTATGGCCAGCAATAATTTACTTTTGGAAATAAACAAAACAATGTAAATTCACGAATCAAGCCTTCTACAAAAAGTAGACAGTTTTTATAATAATATATTAACCTTAGAACATTCATAATCAACAGCATATGACTTAGGATATAGGATGTACTATATGGATTGCATTGATGGAAAAGGTGTTTTAAATGCTTAAGCATCACAATGTATATGCAAGAGGCATTATAAATTAATGTGTTCCTTTAAGGTCTGTGGTGATTATGCTATAAAACAACAGGACCATGATAAACCGTTTCATAAAATTGAACTTTTTTTTAGTATGATTGCTGAAAGAGATTGTCATAGAGTAACAGCATAAAATGACTGTTTCAATCACCAAATTGAATAGTTTTCCTAAGTGGTGGGTGAGAATGACAAGGGCAAGAAGATCATTTTATATTACATACACATCACACTCAAGAAGCTGTGCAGTTGACTGGAGAGATGAACTAATAGCCAAAATGATGGTTAAAATCACTCAGATGAATGGTACAACTATGGCACATTGCATGAAAATGGAAAATGAAGGATTCGCTGTTACCTCTACAATCCTGTATTAACTAAACAATAACATTTCAGGCACGTTTGAACAAAGGACTGGATATTGGACCCTTGCAGTACAAATGTCAGGTATGTCATTCTAATGGAAATATCATTAAAACCGTTTTGGGGAATGTAAAGAGGAAGACATGGCTTAGCATTTCATGTGTTCCTGTTTAGAATCACTCATATTATAGTTCAAATTGACCTATATTAATTTCCAGAACTAATTTAAGATTAGGTGGGAAGTAACCCGATGGACAAAGCACCTCAAAACTGAATTTTGCTAGATGTTTGTATGGTGACCTGTTCCTACATTGGAAGAATACCAACCATTTATCTAGAACAGGCATCTCCAAACTATGGCCCTTCAGCTGTTGCGGAACTACATGCCCCTTGAGGCATTGCAAAACTCTGACATTCATAGGCATAGGATTGTACTTCCTGAACAACTGGAGGGCCATAGTTTGGAGACCCCTGATCTAGAACATTAAACTACATGTACTATGCAGAATAGGGGTTTCACCACAGATTGGATGAAATGGGATTCCTGTCACAGTAGTAACTCATCACTTTTTAAACTATATCTAAACCCTAAAACAAAAAAATTGATATATTGCAGCTTACCATTTCTTAGATGTGGTGGTTGAATTTGTTTTCTTTTTTTTTTTTTAGGCTTTTTTTTCTATTATCGTCTGGTGATCCTGCCAGTGATCCAGTTTCTGTCCTAGAATAGACACGCTCACTCACTGTACTGTATGTATGGAGAAGCATTGTCACCTTAGGACAGGAAGTTCGTTATAACTACAGAACGTCGCTGCCTCTATTTATCTTCATAACATAATTAGAAATGTTTTTTTAAAGGGAAAAAAACATGGAAAAATGTGTATGTATTGGATTGATATACTGAAGATATATAAAATACAACTAGCCTATATAAACATTTCAAAATTGATCCAGTATTAACAAAACGCAAAGACTCAATATTTACTGCACACACTATACCCACTCCTTTCTTAATTCTGGTGTATCCAGGTTTGGCCAAACGACCAGGGTGTACACTGAAAATAATTCATATACAGTGGGGACAGAAAGTTTTCAGACCCCCTTACATTTTTCACTCTTTGTTATATTGCAGCCATTTGCTAAAATCATTTAAGTTCATTTTTTTCCTCATTAATGTACACACAGCACCCCATATTGACAGAAAAACACAGAATTGTTGACATTTTTGCAGATTTATTAAAAAAGAAAAACTGAAATATCACATGGTCCTAAGTATTCAGACCCTTTGCTGTGACACTCATATATTTAACTCAGGTGCTGTCCATTTCTTCTGATCATCATTGAGATGGTTCTACACCTTCATTTGAGTCTAGCTGTGTTTGATTATACTGATTGGACTTGATTAGGAAAGCCACACACCTGTCTATATAAGACCTTACAGCTCACAGTGCATGTCAGAGCAAATGAGAATCATGAGGTCAAAGGAACTGCCTGAAGAGCTCAGAGACAGAATTGTGGCAAGGCACAGATCTGGCCAAGGTTACAAAAACATTTCTGCTGCACTTAAGGTTCCTAAGAGCACAGTGGCCTCCATAATCCTTAAATGGAAGAAGTTTGGGATGACTAGAACCCTTCCTAGAGCTGGCCTTCCGGCCAAACTGAGCTATCAGGGGAGAGGAGCCTTGGTGAGAGAGGTAAAGAAGAACCAAAAGATCACTGTGGCTGAGCTCCAGAGATGCAGTTGGGAGATGGGAGAAAGTTGTAGAAAGTCAACCATCACTGCAGCCCTCCACCAGTCGGGGCTTTATGGCAGAGTGGCCCAACGGAAGCCTCTCCTCAGTGCAAGACACATGAAAGCCTGCATGGAGTTTGCTAAAAAACACCTGAAGGACTCCAAGATGGTGAGAAATAAGATTTTTGGTCTGATGAGACCAAGATAGAACTTTTTAGCCTTAATTCTAAGCGGTATGTGTGGAGAAAACCAGGCACTGCTCATCACCTGTCCAATACAGTCCCAACAGTGAATCATGGTGGTGGCAGCATCATGCTGTGGGGGTGTTTTGCAGCTGAAGGGACAGGACGAGTGGTTGCAATCGAGGGAAAGATGAATGCGGCCAAGTACAGGGATATCCTTGATGAAAACCTTCTCCAGAGTGCTTAAGACCTCATACTGGGCCGAAGGTTTACCTTCCAACAAGACAATGACCCTAAGCACACAGCTAAAATAACGAGGGAGTGGCTTCACAACAATTCCGTGACTGTTCTTGAATGGCCCAGTCAGAGCTCTGACTTAAACCCAATTGAGCATCTCTGGAGAGACCTAAAAGTGGCTGTCCACCAATGTTTACCATCCAACCTGACAGAACTGGAGAGGATCTGCAAGGAGGAATGGCAGAGGATCCCCAAATCCAGGTGTGAAAAACTTGTTGCATCTTTCCCCAAAAGACTCATGGCTGTATTAGATCAAAAGGGGGCTTCTACTAAATACTGAGCAAAGGGTCTGAATACTTAGGACCATGTGATATTTCAGTATTTCTTTTTTAATAAATCTGCAAAAATGTCAACAATTCTGTGTTTTTCTGTCAATATGGGGTGCTGTGTGTACATTAATGAGGAAAAAAATGAACTTAAATGATTTTAGCAAATTGCTGCAATATAGCAAAGAGTGAAAAATTTAAGGGGGTCTGAATACTTTCTGTCCCCACTGTAACTGAAGATAGATGAAAACTGCAACAATAGGAGTTGGGCAGAACCTCTCTGAAGAGCAGCTGCCTCTTTACCCATTCCTTCTTCCTATGGGACATTTTGGGAAGTGATCAACATTGCTGAGTGCACTTTTGCTGGATGCATTTCTCTGTGTCTAGCAGTACTTTTACAGTCACAATACATCCTTGTCCTGTTCTTAAACAATACTAAAATGTTGTCATCATTAATCACAGTCATAGACATGGCACTTGTCAATGTTTACTTTTAGCTGTCAGTAATTCAAAAGTGAATACATCTGGGATGCAAACTCTTTTTCCATTATGTACAAATATTTTAGGATGATAACAGCCTCTGTATTGCTAAATCTAAACCACAGGATCAAATTAAACTCCTCAAAAGTCTGTCAATACCAGGTAGGAACATCAGTATACCTATTGGGACAACATGTTCAGGTTGACACCTTCTTCTAATTTCAAAAAATTAGGAGCTCTTCCAATTAAAAGTAAACTACAATGATTATGGTTAAAATATCAGTTTTTTTTTCTGTTTGTCTTATATGATAATAAACTGTTGTTTTTAGATATCCTTTTTTTTTGGTATAACAAACATTGGATACACAACAGAGATTTCCCAAAGCACAATGGGTTAGCTAAAGAAAATGCACAGCAGGTTCTGCCTGCTATGAGGTGCCATTTGTCTGATTAACATTTGTTTTTGAGCCATCTAATAGAAATAGGCCATCAAGGGCATCAAAACCTAGACACAAAAATTAGCTTATTGCAGTTACCAGTTGGATATTGTGACTTCTTTTTTAAGCTAAGTACATTTTCTACATGAACATGAAAGTAAAAATATCTGTTTAGCTTTCTAGAAATCCAACACCCTTAAAGTCATGTGCACCGAATCTCAAACAATGTTAGCAGTTCTCACCAATCACTATTCTCTGAGCTATAGAAATCTTCCCCCTATGTTATGTAAATGAGGAGAGTGAGGACATGGAGTAAGTGATGCCACCCTTGTGTGTTACTGGCCACATTACCAGCTGAAAATAAAGGAGAAAAAAAAAGCAAATATGAAACTAGTGCAGCCTACACACTTAAAGACTGGTAAGCTGCATTATATTACATTTTTGATCTCGAGTTTCGATACACTTTAACCGGTCCTGGACCAGCAGCCGCAGTTATACTGTGGCAGGTAGGTGCGGCTGTGTGAAGCGTCGTAGCTATACGCACGTGGCTGGCTGGGGGGGCACACGCGCCCCCCGCCGGTCAAGACCATCGGATTAGATCAGGAACCGATCAATTCCCAGGCCTAGGCCAATGATATCTGGCCTGGACCTGGTGATCGGTCCTGGCGAATGAGATCCTTCCTCTGTCGTGTAAGTGTAAACACTGACAGAGGAAGTGATGTCATCACTCCTCGTGTCGGTCTTTTCCATTCCAGACTGAGGAGAGAAGACACCACAGAGTGAGTTGCACAACACTACACTGACACCAGGTTGTGTAGGCCCACAATTTACCCCCCAATCACCCCCCGATCACCCCCCCAGTTAACCCCTTCACCACCCGTCACTGTGTCATCCAGTACAGCAATCAGATTTTTTTTTTATCGCTGTACTGGTGTTATTAGTGACACAAATCAGCATTAGGGCAATTAGTATTAGCCCCAGATAGGTCTTGGGACCCCCCCAACCCCCCCAATAAAGGTTTAACCTATTGATTACACCGTCACCTGTGATCACTGTATAAGTGTCATGCAATTTAGCTAGATTTTTTTTATAGCATCCGGGCACCTGCCGTATTTTACCCAATAAAGGTTTAACCCCTAATCACCTGGAGGGTGATCAAAGTTAGGTTTTAGCGCCAGATAGGGTCTGCGTCGCCCCAGGCAGCGTCAAATCAGCGTCAGACCTCCCCTAACACCGACCCCAATAAAGGTTTAACCCCTTGATCACCCCGTCACCTGTGATCACTGTATAAGTGTCACGGGTGATGCAGTTTAGCTAGATTTTATTTTATATCGTCAGAACACCCACCATATTTTACCCAATAAAGGTTTAACCCCCTGATCACCCGGTGGGTGATCAAAGTTAGGTTTCAGTGTCAGATAGGATCTGCATCGGCCCAGGCAGCATTAGATTAGTGCCAGTAGCGCTAACACACTCGCACGCACCATACACCTCCCTTTAGTAGTATAGTGTCTGAAAGGATCGATATCTGATCTGATCAGATCTATACTAGCGTCCCCAGCAGTTTAGGGTTCCCAAAAACACAGTGTTAGCGGGATCAGCCCAGATACCTGCTAGCACCTGCGTTAAGCCCCTCCGCCCAGCCCAGCCCAGCCCACCCAAGTGCAGTATCAAGCTATCACTGTCACTTACAAAACACTAAACACATAACTGCAGCATTTGCAGAGTCAGGCCTGATCCCTGCGAATGCTAACAGTTTTTTTGGTAGCGTTTGAATCAGTCGCTAACAGTCAGAAGCTTTTATACCTGTGAGTCTCATTACTGTACCAGTAAATTTAGAGACCAAAATGTCAAATCGAAGGTACAGTAGTGAAGAGGCCTACACGTTTCTGAGCATGACAGATAGTGAAGAGGAAGTCACTCATCTGTCAGATTCAGGCTCAGAACACTAATCGGTAGACAGCAGCGGCACCCTGACAGATAGCTCTGACGACGGAGTTGTGGTCCCTGCCTAGGCGTACCAGACCCTGTTCTTCTGCTGTCGCTGAGGTGCAAGAATAGCAGGTCCCTTGTATGGAGCAGAGAGCCAGTACTAGCGCCGCTCATCCTTCTGGTGAACTGGCAAGCACCAGTGGCCTAGTATATCCTGGTCGTACATCCAGCACTGCAGTAACACTTAGTGACGTGGCGAGTCCCATAAGTGCAGTTCAAGCTGGCGAGATGGCAAGCACGAGTAGTGTCCTGCTGCCACCAAGAAGGAGACAAACACAGGCCCGTCGAACCCATAGTGCCCTTCCTCCTGCATTCGCCAATCCTAATTGGGAGCCCACCACTTCTGCAGCACCCGTACTTCCCCCATTCACTGGCCAACCTGGAATTCAGGTGGAGACAGTTGATTTTACGTCACTTGATTTTTATTCGCTGTTTTTCACCGAAGATCTCTATAGATCTGTTGTGGACCAAAGCAATTTGTATGCTGGTCAATTTATTGCCACTAATCCCCCTTGCCAGAGATTGAAAACCAATTACGGTTTCTGAATTTAAGACCTTTCTGGGCCTATCCCTCCTCATGGGCATAACTAAAAAGAGTGAGCTGTGGTCATATTGGTCCACTGACCCAATTCATCATATGCCCTTGTTCTCTGCCTCCATGACCAGGACACGATACGAGCATATCTTGCGGTTCATGCACTTCAGTGACAATGAACTCTGTCGTCCTCGGGGTGACCCTGGATTTGATCAGCTCTACAAAATTCGGCCCCTCGTAAATCACTTGAACCAACGTTTTGCAGCCTTGTTTATTCCTGATCAAGTTGTCTGCGTTGATGAGTCCCTGATTAAAGAGGAAGTAAAGCCTAAAAAAAAAAAAAAATATACACCCTGCAAGGCATAGCATACTAGCTCATTATGAATAACTTACCTCAGATCGAAGCCCCCGAAGTGACCCTTGTTCGCCTCCTCCGGAGATATTTCTTGCACCTACAGGTAAGACTTAATCTAGGCTTACCTGTAGGTTAAAGTGGTCCCAGAGGGTTTACAACCACTTTAAGTTCTTTGGTCGCTTGTCTATCAAACAGTATCCTCCCAGCAAGTGTGCCAGATCAAGATGTATAAGCTCTGTGACAGGGCCACAGACTATACATATAGTTTTATGGTTTACAAGGGAAAAGATAGTCACGTAGAGCCGGAGAACTGCCCAGACTACATAGGGAGCGCTGGTAAGATAGTGTGGGACTTGGTGTCACCTTTATTCGGAAAGGAGTACCACTTGTATTTGGACAATTATGACATGAGCGTGCCACTTTTTAGTCACCTTTTTGATTATGGAATTGGGGCATGTGGCACCGTGTGATCTAATCGCCGGGGCTTCTCCCAACGGCTTGCAGAATCCCGACTCAGATGGGGGGAGAGAGCCTGCTTGATGTGTAATAATTTGTTAGCAGTGAAGTGGAGGGATTCACGGAATGTTTTCGTTCTGATCTTGGTACACGCAGACATGGCAGTCCAAATTCCAACGGCGACTGGTGTTGTGGAGAAATCCCTCTGTGTCCATGAATACAACCTTAACATGGGAGGGGTGGACCTCAACAACTAGTTGTTGGCGCCGTACCTAATTGCCCATAAGGCCAGGCGCTGGTACAAAAAAGTGTCAGTTTATTTATTTTAATTGGTTTTGCTGAACGCTTTTGCTATACAAAGCTTCAAGACGGACTGGATCCTTCCTTAAATTCCAGGAAGAAATCATCAGAGCCCTCCTGTTTCCAGGCGGTGCTCTTGCCCTCCCTGGTACCCCTACCCAAAGAACATCCCAAAGATGATGTTGTGTCTGCAGTAAACGCGGATTTAGGCTTGACACCTGTTTTTATTGTCCTTCCTGTCCTGACCAACCTGGTCTCTGCTTTGGTTAATGTTTCAAACGCTACCACACACTAATTGAGTATTAGTGTAGGGTACAGCACCACACAGTTCTAGGCACACTAACACAGGGTCTCAGGGTCTCGAAAGATGTGATGGCCATCACATTTTGAGCTATACTGTAATTATAGAGCTTGAAGTGCAGCTGAGGCGCACGCTGTGGACCGCTGCCTGGACACTGCTAATTTTGACCATAGCTGTAGCGTTTTCTCCCCTGGCGGGAAGTATTGCTATTATTAGTTTTACAAATAAAAGTTTTTAAACTACTGCACTATGGGAGCCCTGTCTCTTTCCTTAAGAGGATGTGACTACTGAAAGCCGGTGAATCATCTCCTGGATACGGTTGTGCTGAACACAGGATCGGTGGGGACATCCCATCCGGGATAGGAGCTCATCCACCTTTAATACTACATGCTTTCTACCCTTGTAGGGGTGCCAGGAGTTTGTGAGTGGGGACCCAAGGGGGATCACAGAAGTCACTGGATGCTTTTGGAGCACAAGAGTCACCTGGATGCTTATCAACATTTATTTTTTGAATTATTTTCTGCTATGAACACTATGCCATTTTTTGGAGTCTCACTTTTATTCATTCTTTTGATCACTTTCTGAATCATTTTTTGTCCAATATATTTTATTTTTATATTTATGGTGTCCGTTTATGAAGCAATGAAATCTATTCACTGCTTCATTCTCCGGCATTCACAGTGAAGATCTTTCTCCTCTGTGTGCCAGTTTATGAAGCTTTGTAGATCGCTTCACCTTTGGAGGAGTGAAGTGATCTACAAACACTTCCAACAGTGGAGAACTGCCCCTGATATTGGAATCTCGTGAGACTTTACGAGATTACAGCACCAGAAATTCACTGAAACACAGAGATGTCAGTTTATTAAGCAGTGATAAATTATCACCGCTCAATACACGGACAGACGGCGTGGATTAATGTTAATAAAATAATGAGTCCCCCTACATTATTTATATATGTATACACACACACACACATTATATATACATGTTTATACACACTCATTATATATATATATATATATATATATATATATATATATATATATATATATATATATATATATATATTATGGGTGGAGCCCTATGTCCGATATGGACATAGATAACATTTGTAGTTAACATAACTTACCATCGGAAATAGACCTGGAAGTGTGGACTTACCATATGAAATGGATCTGAAAGTGTGCCTTGGTCTAATGGCCGGTATGCAAAAATAAGGGGGCATACCCTGGTTTTAAGAAATGATTATTCTGCAGAGAGAAATGAAATGAAATGAATGAATGAAATGAATGCCTTGAAATGGGGATGGGAGGGTGGGTATCGCGCACAGGAAACCGACAAGCACCACAGGTGAGCGGGCTGCTTAAATAGCCCCCCGGGCTCCTCCCATAAATTCAGGCCACCATACTGGCCTTCCTACTTATGGGTGGAGCCCTATGTCCGATATGGACATAGATAACATTTGTAGTTAACATAACTTACCATCGGAAATAGACCTGGAAGTGTGGACTTGTCTAATGGCCGGTATGCCAAAATAAGGGGGCAAAAACATTCAGGTAGGGGTATAATTTTTATTGGTTTTCAGGTATTCATTGAGCCAATTTGGAGAATGCCTGTGCCATCTCTACTTGAGGATTGGGTATATACCGGGCGAAGCAGGCTGATTTCCATCTGCCTAGTCTTTTGATGATGTGGTCTGGAACCCCATGGCGGGATGCTGCGGAGGCTGCTCCGATGCGGAAGGAGTGTCCGGAGTACTGACTGGGGTTAAGGTGAAGACTGCGGAGAAGTATCCTTATGTGTTTTACAAACTGCCAGGCGTTTAAGGGTTTAACTGGGAATGGTAGAAGAGGGCTGGTGTCCGATTGTTCAGGCAGGAGTGAGAGGAGACGGTTAAGTACGGTGACTGGACACCAGCTGTTATTGGTTCTGTAGAGGTGAATGTCCACTCCAGAGCCTGTTTGCTGGGTTTTAGAAACCTCGAGGTGAAGGATGAAATGGTCTTGGTGGTGAAGCAAGTGCCGTCTGCATAATACTTGGTCTGTGGGGTTGTTATAGGTGAATTCGCCAGGTCGCAAGAACCCGTAGTAAGCCAAATATATGGCTGCTTGTAGGACCGTGCTGGGCAGCAGACCGAATGGCGAAGTAGCCAGAATAGTCGACATATCCCTGAAGATGGGCCCCGTAATGGGTAAGCGCTTAGTGCTAATCACTGGTTGTTGTTTCTGGATGCCCCTTAGGATGGCTCGTATAGCGTGTGATGAGAAAAGTGAAGATTTTGTGGGGTCTTCAAGCGTCAAGAAATGTTGAATGCCGGCTAGGTATAGCCGAATGGTATTGTAGGATAAGGCCAGCTGCGAGTGACAGTGTGCAGTGAAGGCCAGTACCTGTTTGACATCTGTTGGTCCTTTACGGCAGGATGTGAGGAATTTATTGAACGCCTTCCAAGCTGTCTGGTAGGCTTTGAGTGTGTTGTGAGAGAGTGAATGATTGATGAGTTGCGTTGCTCTGTGTAAATGTTGAACTAGTCCAGGGTCAGTTGTGACCAGACAGGGATAGGGGCCGACATTGGTTCGGCATCGGGAACCTGTTCAAAAAAGGAGGTGTAATTAAAACGTGACAGTGCGTCAGCAGCTAAGTTGTATCTGCCGGGAATAAATGCACAGTGTATATTAAACTGACGCTGTAAAGACAGTTGTACCAATCTGCGCAGGAAGGACATGACTGCTAGGGACTTGGACCTGCCTCTGTTGATGATGTCTGCTGTGGCCTGGTTGTCGGTGGTGAAGACTACGGTTTGTCCTGTCCAGTGGTGGCCCCAGAGCTGTGCAGCTGCCACTATGGGATAAAGTTCAAAGAGGGCAGATGTTTGAGTAAAACCGGGTATCAACAGTATCTGTTGAGGCCAGGGTCCTGAAAACCAATGGTGGCCAAAAATTGCCGCGAAACCTGTGGAGGCTGCAGCGTCTGTCACTACCTTGGGTGAATGGACCGAAACCATAGGTATAAATAGGGATATGCCGTTCCAGGCGGACAAGAATTCCTCCCACATAGATAGGTCCGCTATAGCTGCGGAGTCTAGATTTAAGATCTGATCGGGGTCTTGAGTTTCTGACAGGAATCTAAGCAGGCGTGATACGAAGGTGCGGCCTTGTGGAATAATTCGCATGGCGAAATTAAGCATTCCTAGGAGAGATTGCAACTGCTTTTTGGTACAGCCCTTGGTGTGTGTGAATTCGTGAAGGACCGCCCTAATGTGTGTTAGTTTGTCGAGGGGGAGACTGGCTTGCATAGCGCAGGTATCCAAGCTGACCCCGAGAAAGGTGATGATGTGTGCTGGGCCGTCGACTTTGTGCTCGGCGATGGGAACATTGAGGTTCCCAAATATCACTCTGAGTTTGTCGAGGTCTCCTGGTGGCTTGCTGGGAGGTTCTATTAGTAGGAAGTCATCCAGGTAATGGATGACTTCTTGGCATTGACCCTTGTGTAACAGTATCCAAACAAGGGACTGAGCGAACGTGTTGAAGAGCCACGGACTACTCTTCGAACCGAAGGTCAGTTTTGTGGCAAAATAATATGCCTCCTTCCACTTGATGCCATGCCAGCACCAAAGGAATGGGTGGATGGGCAGGAGCTTGAAGGCATCCGAGATGTCGGCTTTGGAGAGCCAGGCACCTGTACCTGCTTTGATGATTGCTTGTATTGCCATGTCGACGGAGGAATATTTTAGGGAAAACTCTTCGGAGGAGATCAGGGAATTGAGACTGGGGATGTGGGAAGAATGAGGCGCAGACAGGTCGTACACCAAACGCAATTTATTTGTGAACTTGCCCTTGACAAGCCCAATAGGGCTGACTCTCCATGTGCTGAAAGGGGGGCAAGTGAAAGGGCCTATAACGTACTCTCGATCTACCTCTGCTTGTAAGAGCTGATCTATGGCTTGTTCGTCAATGGCTGCTGAACGAAGATTGGCACATTCGTGAGTACTGTGGGGTAGTGAAATGAGGCCGGTGTGAAAGCCTGCTGTGAAGCCTTGGATAAGGTAGGTGGCCAGGGAAGGGGTGGGATGTGAGGTGAGGTACAGTCCTAACCATAAGAGGTTGATCCGGCTTAGTCATGCCCTCTTGTGTTGTTTGACTTCACACAAATTCCTTGGGTGTGCTCTTTGGCATAAGGTGCAGATGTGGAGTAGGCGGCACTGGCTGAAGTTGCAGGACCCGTAGTTGTAGTTATTACAGATGGCTGCCCCTCCCACGGTTCGGACTGGGCGTCCGAATTTGTCCACCTGAGGCGTTGGTTCAGGGGGCGACTGACCCTGAATTGTACCCGAGGTAGAGGGAAACTCGAAGGGCCGTCTGATCGCCGCATTGGCGCACCAGGTGGCAGTGTGGGTGGAGGACTGACAAATCGCACACAGAGGTTAGCGTAAGCCGGCAAAGTGGCGGCAGAAGAGCTCTGTGTCCATGAGACTCCAATTTGTCGTAGTCTGGAACTGTGTGAGTCTGGCGGCGGCCTTAGCGGAAAAGGAACGGTGATAATCATAAAATGCAAATCCTCCATACTTGTAGCCCAAGTCTACCACCGTATGGAGATACAAGTCCAGCTCTTCCCGTCTGCTGGGGGTGGCTGAGCATAGGACGTCTCTGAGCATGCCAAAGGCCAGGGTAAATTCTGGGACCGATAACTTGTGGTTCAATCTGGGGTCTTTGGCTTTAAGGACCACCGATATGTCACCCCAGGAGTAGGCCTTATTTTCTGCCAGGTCGTGTACGGAAATAAGGAGAGAGGCCAGGTTGATGTCCCTGCCGTCCAAAATGTCCTTCCTGATACTGGTTGGGACCAAATGGGAGGGGTAGACAATGGGGCTCCAGCCTGAGGTACCTGCAGGAAGGGGTGTCAAGGTTTGAGTCGCGATTGGATCGGGGACAGCCGTGGCCGGTCGAGCCTCCAGGAGTGCCACCCTGGTTTGGACGTCTGTAACTGAGGTAGACAAGGATGACACCATCGTGTGTAATTGTGAGATAGCTGATGATATTGACTGGAGGGATGCCTGTTGGGCACTGGGTCCTGCTGCTGGTGGGGGAAAGAGGAGTTTGAAGAGCTCGCCTTTCCTCGCTGTGGCGGGGAAGGGGATACCTCTGCGTCTGAGCTCTGCCGTCAGTTTGGGGATAGTCCACCCCCTGAGGGACTGCACGCTGCCGCTCTCTGAGACCGGGGAAGGTGACAGAGGGGCCGTGAAGTCTTCGCTGCCGGCCTGAGACATAGTTGATCTGGTGAGAATCTCCTGTCTTGAGCTCTTATTTTTCGGTTGACTGTAACCTATTGGGGGTGACATGAATTTCAAGTTTTTTCTTTGATCCCCTGAGTCATACTTACCCGACTTATCCTCCCATTCTTCTTTTTTTTTTATTTTTTTTATTTATTACCTGGGGGGATATCGTCCAACCTGGTGCAGGGTGGACCTACTAAACTTTGACTGACCTAGAGAAAATGAAAGGTGATAATTCGTGAAGGGATTGCTAACTAACTAGAAGCAACGATTTGTATGGTGCTTGCAATCTTGTGACAATGAAATGATTCGAAATGTTTGCCTTGATTATGAAATGAATGAACTGCATGACAGAGGTCCGGCCTGGTCGTGTCGTGACTGATCCGACCGTGAACCGGGCTCTGGAGCATGTACTGAAATGAGGCAACTGAAGAAACATTGGTGCACAGCGGGACGAATCGGTGCTTGTTTGATGCATCTGGATTCGAATCGGAGCGCAGTATGAAATGAATGAGAGAAATGTTTACCTTGACCGAGGCTCGAATTGGTTGTGCCGTATTTTGCGACTGGCAACGAACCGAGCTCTGGTGTAGGTATGGATACGGCCGAAACAAGTGAGGCATTCCATGACGAATCGGTGCATCTCAGATGCGACTGGTTTCGAAACGGTGATGCGCTGTGGGAGTGAAATGGTAGTAATTGCATGACAGAGACACGGATCAGTCGCCCGATATCTGCGACTAGCTGTGATCCGGACTCTGGAGCATGTTTGAGAAATGAGGCCGAGCCCTGGGGCACGCCGTAACGAATCGGTGCATGGAAGATGCGTCTGGATTCGAAGCGGAGCGCGGTAAGTGCAGGTGTAACATATCGTTTGCCATGACGGAGGCGCGAATCGGTAGTGCTGTTGTAGCGACTGACTACGAATCGGACTCCGGAGCATGTACTGAAATGTGGCCAACCCTGGGGCACGCCGAGACGAATCGGTGCATTTCCATGCGACTGAATTCATGTCGGAACGTGATACGTGGTAATGAAATGATAACCATGACAGAGGTACGAATGACTGAAAATAACGTAACTCTGGAGCATGTACTGAAATGAGGCCGTAACTACTGGGGCACACCGGAGCGAATCGGTGCATCTTTTAGGTGCGACTGGATTCGAATCGGAGCGCGGTAGGTGACTGAAATGAGAAATGATTGAAATGATTTGAAATGTTAGAAATGAGTTTAGAAATGTTTTAGAAATGAGACATGATTGGCATCGAACTGACTTGATCCGATAGATTTGAGAATTGCGACTCGCTGTGGCTGTCTACAGACGTATATTAAATTACCGACATGCTAGAAATGAAGCGACGTCTGCGTCGTGGTGGTTTTCTCGAGTAAGGCGAAATGGTAACATAACGATAGTACGAGTGATATACATGCGGTTACGTTTGTAAAATGCGAGTGATACGTAAATTTGAAATCACGGTTTAGTGACATGATATGAAACGTAAAACAAAGTCCGACGGGACCCTACCTGCGACAGCCAAGCCAGACGCGTGGTACGAACTACGAACGGTAAACACGGACTTCGAAAGTTTTGAGCACGGAAATACGAATACGGGAACTTGCGAGGCAAGAACTTGCGGACGCTGGTATTCGAATAGTCGGCCTAGTGACGTATTTCGCGCACAGGAAACCGACAAGCACCACAGGTGAGCGGGCTGCTTAAATAGTCCCCCGGGCTCCTCCCATAAATTCAGGCCACCATACTGGCCTTCCTACATATATATATATATATATATATATATATATATATATATATACATATACACATTATTTATATATGTATACACATAAATATGACAGGGGGACATGGTTACATTGTTGGGGGGTCTGAACGAGGTATAAGGAAGTTAAAAATCTTCCTCTTTTCTCCTCAGATACCCCGAGATTCCCTCTTCACTCCCCGATTCACCACCTCTGAGCTGGTGCATTGGGGAGTGTGAATTCTGACTCAGATCGCCGCTTCATAAACTGGTCGTTACTGTGTCATTCAATGAGGATTCTCCATGTGTAGAGATAATCGGCGGGAGAACAAGTTCAAACACTTCTCCCCCCGATTATCACTGTTTCATAAACTGTTTATGGACTGTGATCAGCGGCGATCCTTGGGATCACCGCTGATCACTGCTTCATAAACGGACACCTATATATTTTTTGTACACTTCGCTATTTTTGCGCTTCACCTTCACAATTGAGGAATCCCATATCTGAATTGGACGTTTATCATTATTATTATATATATTTTTTGTGGTATTTATATATATATTTCTTTGGACGTCACTTTCTATTGGTAGTTGGGAATTCCTGTGGGGGAGACCCCTGTTTTCTGCTGATGGTGCATTCCTTTAGACTGCATCCATTGAAGTGTTTGACTGATTTATTTGTATCTATTATTAGATGTTGTATTAATACATACTACATATTAGTGTTACATGGTACAACACACACTGTTTGCATTTAGTTTTTTTTAGGTGGTGTAGCACATTCACACTTGGGTGTAGTATACATATTTTTGTTATTATTTGCTGCGATATTGTATACACATATATAGTGATACACGGTACAACACATATTCTTTAGTTAGGTGGTTGAAGCACATCTACACCTGGGTGCATTATACATATTCATGTTCATGTAGGGATTCTGTTCCCATTATTATAGGAAGCGCCACTCTCCCCTTACCATTCATTTTGATGTTATACTGTAATGTTTGTTTTATTGTTAACCATCATCCGCTTAGCAGGTACGCCATTCAGCTGCAGCGCAGGTTTATTTATCTTGACAGCAACAGCGTTTGCTCCCACGATACATAAAGAAGTTACTCCAGTGCTGTCGGAGGTGATTTCACCACCACAGTTAAAAAAAAAATGGTGCATGTATGCCCATCAAAGTGTCTTTCCAAAATGGGGTCATTTGGAGGGGCTTTGTGCTATCTTGGCATTTTATGGCCTTCAAAACTGTGATAGGTAGTGAGGCGTGAAATCAAAAATTTACACCCTTATAAATCCTGAAGGCAGTGATTGGTTTTTGGGGTCTTCTGGGTCCTGTACGCGGGTAGGCTCCCAAAAAGTCTCACACATGAGGTACCCCATACTCAGGAGAAGTAGTAGAATGTTTTTTGGGGTGTAATTCCACATATAACCATTCCATGTGTGAGCAATATATCATTTAGTGACAACTTTGAGTAATTTTTTTTTGTCATTTTTCAATCACTTGTGACAAAAAAAAAAAAAAATTCAATGGGCTCAACATGCCTCTCAGCAATTTCCTTGGTGTGTCTACTTTCCAAAACGGGGTCATTTGGGGGGGGGTGTACTGCCTTGCCATTTTCGCACCTCAAGAAATTAGATAGGCAGTCATAAACTAAAAGCTAAATTCCAGAAAATGTACCCTAGTTTGTAGATGCTATAACTTTTGCGCAAACCAATACATATACGTTTATTGACATTTTTTTTACCAAAGACATGTGGCTGAATACATTTTGGCCTAAATGTATGACTAAATTTTAGTTTATCAATTTTTTTTATAACAAAAAGTAGAAAATGTCATTTATTTTCCAAATTTTCGGTCTTTTTGCGTTTATATTGCAAAAAATTAAAATCGCAGAGGCAATCAAATACCATCAAAAGAAAGCTCTATTTGTGGGAAAATTTCATTTGCATGACCGCACAATTACCAGTTAAAGCAGCGCAGTGCCAAATTGTAAAAAGTTCTCCGGTCATTGAGCTGCCAAATGCTCCGGGGCTGAAGTGGTTAAGCATTGGAGTGGGAGAGAGCGTCGAGTCCACATCGGAAGAAGAACAGAGGGAGAAGACAGCTGAGAAGACCCGGAAAAAGAGCGAGAAGACAGTGGAAAAGACCCGCTAGAGGCAGAAGACAGCTGACAGAGGGAGAAGAACCAGTGAGGGCTAGAAGACATCAGTGGAGAGTGGAGACGACCCGGAGAGGGGAGAAGAAATCGGAAGCGACGCCAGAGCTGCCTTAATAAATTACTTTAAAAACCTGTGTACTGTGTTTTATTTTTGACACTTTTTTTTTTTAGATGAATGGGTAGGGGTACGATACTCATTCACATAGCGTGGGGGGCCGGGATCTAGGGGCCCCCTTTTTAACGAGGGCTTCCAGATTCTGATAAGTTCCCCGCCCGCAGACCCCAACAAGCAATGGCCAGGGTTGTCGGGAAGAGGCCCTTGTCCTCATCAACGTAGGGACAAGGTGCTTTGGGGTGGGGGCCCTGTAAAGCAACCACCCCCCTATGTTGAGGGCATGCGGCCTTGTTCGGTTCAGGAGGGGGGGGGCGCTCGTCCCCACCCCCTTTCCTGACCTGCCGGGCTGTGTGCTCGGATAAGCGTCTACTATGGATTTTGAGGGGACCCCATGCAGTTTTTTTGGCGTGCCTCCTCCCCCAACTGCTTGTGAGTTGTTTCTTTTTACCATTTTTTACAATAAATGTTTTAAAGTTAATGCACAAGGCTGGTGCGACTTTGTTTTCTTTTTCTTTTGGTCTCTATTAGGATCCCCCATCCTTGAGGGCAGCAAAGCCTGTGTTGACACACCATTTATATGGTGATCCACCTGTGCGCAGGAGACGTTATTTCTTTTCTGCAGAGAAAGGGACTTTAGTTCCTTTTTTCTGTTTCAAAAAAGGCACATTAGAGGTCTGTTTAGACCCGTTGATGTCTCTCCAAAGTGCCCCCCCCCCCCCAAAAAAAAAGTATAAAAAAAAAGTTGTAAAAAAAAAAAATAAATAAATAAATAGTAAGGGTAGATTTAGACATGTGTCTAAATTTCCCTCGCCTCAGAAGCCCAATCCATATTTGGATCGAGCTTCAAAGGCTACTGACGGGGGGTGGGGAAGCAATATGTTGCCTCCTCACCACCAGCTTTAACCCCATTTTACCAACAAATGCACCACAACCGCATGCATTGCACAAGGTTGCGGGGAGTTTGTGCCGCTTCCCCTTCACATGAAGGTGTAGTGTTCGGCAGAAGACATCGCTACAAGTTGGGTCAAGTATGCTGCGTGTGCAAAGCATCACAGCATAAGCACCGTCCACTGCCTATTACAGCTTAAAGCAGAGCTCCACCCAAAAGGGGGTGCAGGACCATTCACAAAGCGCAGTGCGACTCGCTCATGTGCAGAAGGAAACCGTCAGTGAAGCCGGAAGGCTTCACTGCCTGTTTCCCTTAGTGAATATCCCAGCACCTGCACCCGAAGCCGATTAAAGAATAGGCTCGGGTGATGAAATCACTGGATCCCTGGACAGGTAAGTGTCCTTGTATGAGAAGTCAGCAGCTACAGTATTTGTAGCTGCTGACTTTTAATTTTTTGGGCGGAGACTGCAGCTTCTCTTTAGAGGTGGGGGCGTTTGGCAGGCAGCAAAAACGCAGCTCAACCGCACATTTTTGCCACCCCCAACTGCAAGTCTGAACAAGATCAAAGGCCTTGTTCACATGGGGCATACTACAGAGAGGCCATGCTGAGCTGCACAGGAATGCAAGGGTCTTCCGTGCATTCCTGTGCAGGCAGTACCATTCATATCTATTGGGACGCAGTTGCTGCATTGAGACAGCTCTTGCTCCCAACTTGACATCCATGTGGGTGCATGTTACTGAACTCACATGGCTGCGTTTGGGTTCATGCGCCAACACCCGCACTGAAAATCTGTCTTTGCAACCTCTGCATCCCAATTGACATTGGGCTGCCTGCACAGGCATGCACAGAACACCTGTGCATCCGTGTGCAGGTAAACACAGCCCTCCATGGGCATACGATGTAGCACACCCAGTTGGGTGAGGCCTTAGTAGGAATTTATCAGAAATTTTGTAAGTTTTTTTCAGTGAAAATAGCGATCTGATAAACATTTGCACAAGAATTGTGGGGCTAAAAAAAGCACCTTCTTTTTATTCTACAGGTCATGTGCCTTCAGAAAATATATGGTTTGGGGGGTCTTTTTCAAAATCTGAGAGTTGTAAGTGAAAAACGAAAACCTCCCATTTTAGAGACATTCTTGGCAAAAAAGGCACAATTTAAAATTGACAAATATTTGTTATTTATTGACTCAATATAGGTTAAGCTTTCATATTTAGTAGGAATCTAGCAGAAATGTTGTAAAATTTGCTGTGTTGTTGTCTGCTAATAATGATTTTAGTATTGTTTTGATAAACATTTGCGCAAATATTGCGGAGCCTTAAAAATCAGTAGCACCTTAGTTTTATTCTACAGGTCATGTGATTTCAGAAAATATATGGTGGTGGGGGGGGGGGGGTCTTTTACAAATTCTTAAAGCTGTAAGGGAAAAATGAAAACCTTCAGATTTTTTGAGAAATTTGGATATTTACATTTTTGCATACGTTTGATTTTCACCATTTTGCAAAAAGGCGCAATGTAAAAATGTATTAATTATTAACTCCATACAGGTTAAGCTTTTATATTTAGTAGGAATTTTGTAAAAAATTGCTAACATATTGTTTTGATAAACATTTGCGCAAATATTGCAGGGCCCTAAAAATCAGTAGCACCTTATTTTTATTCTACAGGTCATGTGCTTTCAGAAAATATATGGTTTGGGGGGGTCTTCATCATCAATTCTTCTGGGTTTTCTTAAATTTTTAAATCACACATGCTCAAGTTCAGTAAGCAAAAACTGAATACATTTCATATTTGCAATGGATATTTTCCTCAGTACCTGTCAGTGAAACCACTAGACAGAATGCATACCTAAAACATATGGAGATGTTTATAAAAATCACATTTCATAGCAACTCATTCCAGCACCTGGCATCTGCTCCTTTCCTGATCTGTCAAGTGTGATCTCCTGCCTGACATGAGCACTATAGTTCTGGAAGAGGGAGGCAGCAGAGCGGGTTCACCGCTATAACCTCACTGAGCCAGAGCTCCTCTATAGCCGCACAAAATACCCATGCCCTGCTTCTTCTGCAGAGGATCAGTGCCCCCCCTCTCCCCCCACAGAGTACCAATGTTCCTTCTCTTTCCCTATTGAGCACCAATCCCTCCACCCCCTTCCACCCACTGTGGCATTTTTGCTGCAGTTGACCACTGACACCAAGCATTTTCTCCATTCAGGAGAAACAGAGGATTAACCTCTTCCCTACTTTATCCAAAACTAATAAAAAAAAAGTGTGGCTATACATTCATTTTAGAGCCTATGTAAACTCTAATGATAAACTTCTCTTATTTGGTCTATTCTTTTTTTTTGGTGTCATTTAAAAAATGTAATGTTATATCTATTCTATAAGTGCAAAAAAACGCCTGTTGATACTACCAGAAATTTTGTGAGCTGAAAAGTTGTTATGCTCTCTGCCACAGATAACTCCTATCTGTCAGCATTGTCCCTAGCTCTCTCCGAGAACGACAGAACATCCCCTCTGTCAAACAGAGATGAGGAGAGGTGTTCCGTAGTCCTAATACACTTCCTTTTCTAGGGTGACAATACTGTTTCATCATAGATATAGTGCAGCTAGGGAGAGTTGTCACCCTGGGTAAGGAAATGCTTCTGGCAGGATTAGCAGATGAAAATAAAGGAAAGGAAGGCTGAAAAAAAAGAAAATACATGCAGCCACCACATCTAGAGACAGACAAGCTGCAATGTTTTACATTTTTATTCCTGGGTTTAGATACATTCTTATGCCCCGTACACATGATCAGACTTTCCGACAACAAAATCTTGTATTTTTGTTCGAAGGATGTTGGCTCCAACTTGTCTTGCATACACACGGTCACACAAATGTTGGCCAACAATTACGAATTTAGTGACGTACAAGATGTACATGGTATCTCCATTACGAACGTTAGTTATATCTCCGGCTCGTACTTGATTCTGAGCATGTGCGGACTTTTGTCCGACGGACTTGTGTATATACAATCGGAAAGTCCGACAACAAACATTTGTTGGCGAAAAATTTGAGAACCTGCTAGCCAACATTTGTTGGCGGAAAGTCTGACAACAAATGTTGGATGGAGCTTACACATGGTCAGACTTTCCGCCAACAAGCTCACATCCAACATTTGTTATCGGAAAATCCGATCGTGTGTACGGGGCATAAGCCATCTTTCCTTTTACATGGACATATTTTTATTACAATATATTTTTTATGTTACATTGAAAAATATATATATTTTTTGCAATGGACAAGTAGCGTGCTTCATTCTTTGATTTAGATAGCGTTAGTCTTTTCTCTTTGCATTACGGTGGACCTCAGCAAGAAAACATCTACAGTTATTAGGAGTGCATTATGTAACCAAATTATAGTAGTTTTTTTCTAATTCTTAAGACAGGCAATTGAGCATTTTGAAAGGGTACATCGACTGCAAAAGCAGCTGTGAAGCTCTGAAAAACAGCATCAGGGATAGCCTATGTATAATATACTGTAATTTGTAAGCCAAATCAATTTGCACCGTAAACAACTCTCAGGCATTACTCAAATGGAAATCACTTTGTTTTAATCAAAACTCCTCCATACTCTCCCAACATGCAAATACTCCAAGATCCAGAACCATCCACGTTAAAATCAGCTCTGATAAAAATGGAATGCATTTAATCTTTTGGAAGCAGTAAAGAAAATGTGTGTGTGTGTGTTTGCTGGTTCTTTCAGATAAAATCAAGCCATCAGAGATACAGGAATAGAAAAAAGATAACTACAATTTGTCACCATGGCAACAATGAACTGGTGCTTATTCTCTGATGTCAAGTAAAAGAATAACTGGGAGAAAACATACAATTTGAAAGCATTAGTGAAAGTGGGAGGTCTAATTTTGCCAAAGACCTATGCTGTGAAATGGCTAAGCAGTTTAAAGCGCCTCTTATAAAGGGACGAGCAGGCTGACTGTGATGGAAGTCTGTTTTATTTAAATTGTATTTCCTGTAATTTGTACTGCACATTTGTTTATAAAATTCAAGTTATTTTAACATGTTTTGCTGTAAATTTACTTTAAAGCAAATTGTGAAAGTTTTTTTTTTTTTTTTTTTTAAGAATGTTTGGAGAGTGATTTAAGTAGTTTAAAACTGCAACAGAGTGCTTACACATAAGCAGCAATTTTAACATTTGTATTTGTTTTGTTTACAGATTTTAGGATGTAATGGAATTTTCTGTTACAGAGAATTGCCCATGCTGTGTAGACCCAAAGCAGTAGATATTCATTTGTTTAACATCAAATGAGATTATGACAATAGAGAACATGGTAAGGCTGAGTGGTATCACATAAACCTAATGATGTTGCATAAAAAAAATATATATTTTTATCTAACTATATGAAAATGTGATACAAAGTATTATGTAGAAAGTATATGTATTTCTAAATGTGATATTACTAATGAAAAGTATTTTTTTCCTTGACTGTCGATTTATTAAGATGTAAACTTCACCATATCATGTGGTGTAGTTGCGCATCTTGCCATTTACATTTGACATTTTCTACAAATGAGTGAAAAACACACAATGAATTTAATTTCAGAATAAAACTAGTGAAAAAAACATTCCTTATAGTTCCCAAGTTTTCAATTCAATGAAATATTCACTAGAGGGCAGCACAGAGCCATTGTATGTGATGACTGCTCCCAGTGTTATCAATACATTGTTTTTGTGAACCACTATATGTTCACTGTAATACATGAAGATATTTTTGTACTTTGATGTATTGATTAACAGTCTAATGATATACAACAGCGCAGGCTGAGGTTAAATAAACAGATAAACAAATAATGTTGTAAGAAAAAAAAAACAGAATATTAATATATTATTTATATGTAGACACTGATATATATATATATATATATATATATATATATATATATATATATATATATATATATATATATATATATATATATATATATATATATATATATATATATATATATATATATTCATTCTTTTTTAATATACAATTTTTATAAAATATGCTGTCATTGGTGTATGTACATGTTTACATATGTATATAAAAAGTATATAAATGTATATACATTTTACAAGATAATTCCTATAATAATATTAATGCCTTTAGTAATCATGCAGTTATAGAAGAATGCAAATAGAAGCTGCGTGTGGCAGGTGTGAACATATAATGCTTCATACAGACTTCCAGTAATAAAATATTCTAGTTTTTGCATAGGGGAATGTACAGATTTGAGAGTTTTTTTAAAAACATTTTTATGAGAAACTAAAAAGTTTAGATTAGAGTTGTCCTTTAAAGGAGTATTTTAAGTGGGGTTGTGAGTTGAGCCTGTTATGGTCATCAATATAAAACAATAAAGACAAGGGTCTATGTGATGGCATCCAGGATATCATCTCAGAGGTTTACTGAAGATTGATTACAAGCATTAGCAGTGGTCATAGAATGGCTTGATGTGTTTCACAATGTGGTACCTAATCGTAAGACCCTTATTATTATTATGATCATATCGATTCCCTCCATAACCTTTTGGTGTGATCAACCATTTTAAAAGTTTGATAGTATGCAAAACACCAAAGTTTTAAATGTATGATCATAAGAAGAAAAATGTTTTTTCTCCATTTTTCTCAACTATAATTAATATGCAAAACACAAAAGTATATGCCTATACTTACCTGCTCTGTGCAGTGGTTTTGCACAGAGCAGCCTGGATCCTCCTCTTCTCGGGTCCCTCTTCGACACTCTTGGCCCCTCCCTCCTGTTGAGTGCCCCTTCAGCAAGCAGCTTGCTATGGAGGCACCTGAGCTGAGCCACAGCTGCCTGTGTCCAATCAGACATGGAGTCGTTGCCCGGCCCTGCCCCATTCTCTCCTCATTAGCTGACTGACTTTGATTGACAGCAGCGGGAGCCAATGGCACTGCACTGCTATCTCAGCCAATGAGGAGGGGAGTCCCGGGCAGCCGAGCCAATCCTACAACATCGCTGGATCTAGATGGGGCTCAGGTAAGTATTAGAGGGGCAGAGGGGGGCTGATGCACACAGAAGGCATTTTATCTTAGTGCATAGAATGCATTAAGATAAAAAAATCTTCTGTCTTTACAAACAATTTAGGTTTAAGTACTGCAAGATATCCGCAAAAGCCAATTTTGCTCTTGGTACCTGAATTAGACCCCAAGTGTACCAAATCCAATATAGAATATATAGTTAATTCTCTTTTTTAAGCTCCAGCCCATGTATCATATTAGTTTGCAGGTGATTCTACTATTACTGAACTGTCTGTTAACACTTAGTTCTTGTCAGACAAGTGTAAGCTCACATTCACAAGGTAAAAGTATGAGAAAAGAACCATGTATGTTTCAAAGGAAATATAATTGAATACATGCAGCCTGACCTATTTGCATCTTTAAACTGAAATCCTGGATGCTTAGAATAAACATCAAATAGTCTGTGCTGTATCTACAGCTAAATAGCTGATGGCAGAGAGTTGTGATGCTCTGATAAATTATGTACTTATTGTCATAGATACACGTGTACACATGTCAGCCATGACATTTCCATATTATTTTTAATGTGTACATTAATGAGTATATACAGTATCTCACAAAACTGAGTGCACCCTCCCATTTTTGTAAATATTTTATTATACCTTTTCATGTGACAACACTGAAGAAATTAAACTTTGCTACAATGTAAAGTAGTGAGTGTACAGCTTGTATAATGGTGTAAATTTGCTGTCCCCCTAAGTGAAAATCTCCAAATTAGGCCCAATTAGCCATTTTCTCCCGGTGTCATGTGACTTGTGACTGGTTAGTGTTACAAGGTCTCAGGTGTGAATGGGGAGCAGGTGTGTTAAATTTGGTGTTATCGCTCTCACTCTCTCATACTGGTCACTGGAAGTTCAACATGGCACCTAATGGCAAAGAACGCTGAGGATCTGAAAAAAAAGAATTGTTGCTCTACATAAAGATGGCCTGGGCTATAAGAAGATTGCAAAGACCCTGAAGCTGAGCTGCAGCACAGTGGCCAAGTCCATACAACGGTTTAACAGGACAGGTTCCACTCAGAACAGACCTCGCCATGGTCGACCAAAAAAAGTTGAGTGCACAAGCTCAGCACCATATCCAGAGTTTGTCTATAGGAAATAGGTGTATGAGTGCTGCCAGCATTGCTGCAGAGGTTGAGGGGGTGGGTGGGGTCAGCCTGTCAGTGCTCAAACCATACGCCACACACTGCATCAAATTGGTCTGCATGGATGTCGTCCCAGAAGGAAGCCTCTTCTAAAGATGATGAACAAGAAAGCCCTCAAACAGTTTGCTGAAGACAAGCAGACTAAGGACATGGATTACTGTAACCATGTCCTGTGGTCTGATGAGACCAAGATAAACTTATTTGGTTCAGATGGTGTCGAGTGTGTGTGTGGCAGCAACCAGGTGAGGAGTACAAAGACAAGTGTTTCTTGCCTACAGTCAAGCATGGTGGTGGGAGTGTCATGGTCTAGGGCTGCATGAGTACTGCCGACACTGGGGAGCTACAGTTCATTGAGGGAACCATGCATGCCAACATGTACTGTGACATTAAGAGAATAAGTGTGGTCTCTAATAGGTTACTAGACAGAAATAGATAAACTTGTACCATCATCCAGGATTCTAGAAATAAGGAACCCCCAACCAGGCTACCATAGAGGACATAGTCCTAATTGCCCATATGTCCTCTATGGTAGCCTGGTTGGTACCAGGCTCCTAATTCCTTATTTCATGTACTGTGACATATTGAAGCAGAGCATGATCCCTTCCCTTCGGAGACTGGGCCACAGGGCAGTATTCCAACATGATAACAACCCCAAACACACCTCCAAGGCGACCACTGCCTTGCTAAAGAAGCTGAGGGTAAAGGTGATGGACTGGTCAAACATGTCTCCAGACCTAAACCCTATTGAGCATCTGTGGGGTATCCTCAAATGGAAGGTGGAGGAGCGCAAGATCTCTAACATCCCCCAACTTCGTGATGTCGTCATAGAGGAGTGGAAGAGGACTCAAGTGGCAACCTGTGAAGCTCTGGTGAACTCCATTCCCAAGAGGGTTAAGGCAGTGCTGGAAAATAATGGTGGTCACACAAAATATGGACACTTTGGGCCCAATTTGGACATTTTTAGGGATGTGCTCACTTTTGTTGCCAGCAGTGTAGACATTAATGGCTGTGTGTTGAGTTATTTTGAGGGGACAGCAAATTTACACTGTTATACAAGCTGTACACACTACTATACATTGTAGCAAAGTGCCATTTCTTCAGTGTTGTCATATGAAAATATATAATAAAATATACAAAAATGTGAAGGGTGTACTCACTTTTGTGAGATACTGTGTGTTATATATATATATATATATATATATATATATATATATATATATATATGTGTGTGTGTGTGTGTGTGTGTTTGTGTGAGATATATATATAAAAATTATGGTCGTGGTCCTATGACCGAGAGAGATGTGGATCACTTAAACACGTGACAAGACTTACAAGTATGCCAAGAAAAGGGGGCATACCCAAGATAATAATGGGTAGTTTATGAAGAAGGATGTGCTGAAAAGTGCCCTGAAAAAGGGAAGGACAGGAGGGTATCGCGCACTGGAACCGACAAAGAGCATGGGCTAGCGGGCTGCTTAAATACCCTCCAGTCTCCTCTCATAAATTCAGGCTACCATACTGCCCTTCTTTTTTATGGTCGTGGCCCTATGACCGAGAGAGATGTGGATCACATAAACATGCGACAAGACTTACAACATAAATAGACCTGAAGTGTGCTTTGGTGGTCTGGTCAGTATGCCAAGAAAAGGGGGCAAAAGACAGATAGGGAAATAAATCTTTATTGATTTCTTGTGGTTATTGAGCCAACTTGGTGAAGGCTTGTGCCATTTCTTCCTGAGGATTTGGGATGTATGTGGCAAAACACGCGGACTTCCATCAGCCTAGTTTCTTGATTACATGGTCTGGTACTCCATGCTGGGATGCAGCTGAAGCTGCTCCAATCCGGAAGGAATGTCCGGAGAACTGACTGGGGTTGAAGCCCAAGTTGCTTAGGAGGATCCTGACATGCTTGATAAACTGGCTGCCACTCAGGGGGCCGGTTAGAAATGGTAGCAATGGGCTACCATCAGATGAGGCTAGACAGTAGTCGGTCGAGGACCGTCACTGGGCACCAGGCATTGTTAGTCTGAAAAAGGTTGATGTCAACCCCTGGGCCGGTTTGTTGCGTTTTGCAGACTGTGAGATGAAGGGTGTAATGGTTCGGAAAGTGAGTCAGGTGGCGTAGGAGCAGTGGCTGACTGCCGGAGCTGCTGACGGTAATTCACTAGGTCGTAGGAAACCGTAGAAGGCCAGGTAGATGGCTGCTTGGATGACTAAGCTGGGCAAAGTTCCAAAGGAAGAATGAGTAAGGATTTCAGACATATCCCTGAAGATGGTACTCGTGATAGGTAGGCGTTTGCCACTGGCTACAGGTTGGTGCTTCTGTATGCCCCATAGGAGTGACTTGACTGCCGAGAATACTGATGGTTACTGGGGTCCTGTAGTGATAGAAAATGCTGGAAGCCAGCTGGGTCTAGCCTGATGGTGTTGTGAGCAAGAGCTATCTGCATATGGCAATATGATATGAAGGCTAGGATGTATCTAGCGTCTCCTGAGCAAGAGGTCAAAAACTTGTGGTAAGTGTTCCAAGCAGTGTGATAGGCCTTCAGTGTGTTGCGTGCCAAGGATTGGTTAATGAGCTGGGTTGTGTTGGCGAAGTGCGATTTTAATCCATCGTCAGCAACAACCAGGGTGGGACAGGAGTAGTCGTTGGGTCGCTCCAGGCTCCTGCTGGAAAAACAAAGTAAGGTTGAAATGGAACAGCGCGTCAGCTGCGATATTGCATTTGCCTGGAATATGTCTACAGAATGAATTAAAGTGGTGACAAAGTGACAGCTGCACAAGCCTGCGCAGAAAGGACATGATAGGGAGTGACTTGGATTTACCTTTGTTAATGATGTCGGCCATGGCCTGTTTGTTCGTGGTGAAAAGCACCGTCTGTTTTGTCCAAGTGTGGCCCCAGACCTTGGAAGCTGCTACAACTCGAAGAGAGATGAAGACTGGGTGCAACCAGGGATTATGAGAACTTCTGGGGTCCAAGGTTTGGCCAACCAGTGGCGGCCAAATGGCCGTTAAGCCCGTGGACGCTGTGACATTGGTAACCTGTGGTGACTCGGCTGTGGTCCCACATAGCCAAGTCTGCTACTGCTGCTTGATCTAGTTTGAGAATTCGGTCTGGGTCTTGCAATGGTGTGAGAAAAACTAAAAGCCGTGATATCAAGCACCACCCTTGAGGAATAATCCTCACTGCGAAGTTCAGCATTTCTAGTAAGGACTGCAACTGCCTCCTGGTGCACCCTTGCGACTGGGTGAAGTCGTGGATAGTTGCCTTGATACGGACTAGTTTGTTAGGAGGCAGACTAGCTTGCATAGCTTGCGTGCCCAGAGTGACACTTAAAAAGATAATGGAATGTGCCGGTCCTTCTACCTTGTGCTCAGCTATGGGCACGTTGAGGTTGTTGAAAACTATTCTTAACTTGTCTAGATCTGCCGGGGCTGTGCCTGGTTGCTCGATAAGCAGGAAGTCATCAAGGTAGTGGTGACTGTGTGACAGCGGGCCTGGTGAGACAGAATCCATGTGAGGGCCTGAGCGAAGATGTTGAACAGCCACAGGCTGCTCTTGGACCCGAATGTCAACTTGGTGGTGAAGTAGTAGGACTCCCTCCACTTAATACCGTGCTACCGCCAGAGGGATGGTTCGATAGGGAGGAGCTTGAATGCATAAGATATGTCTGCTTTGGATAGCCAGGCGCAGGGACCTATCCCAATTATGGCTTGGATGGCCAGGTCAACTGAGGTGTACTTGAGGGAAAACTCCTCGGAGGGAATCAGGGAATTCAGGCTAGGGATGTGAGAAGAATGAGGTGCAGACAAGTTGTACACTAAGCAGAGTTTATTACTGAACTGGCCCTTGACAAGCCCAATAGGGCTGACTCTCCAGAATGGGAAAGGTGACTGTGGGAAGGGGCCGATAATAAAGCCTTTATCCACTTCTGACTGGAGTAAGGAGTCCGTTGCTTGTGTGTCGCTGGCTGCTGACTGGTGGTTTCTGCATTTGTGTGTAGTGAGTGGTAAAGCGATGAGACCGATGTGGAACCCTTCTGTGAAGCCATGCACCAGGAATATCGCCTGGGAGGGAGTGGGGTGTGTAGACCCAACCAGCTGACATCTATGCGGCCTAGTCAGGACTTTCCCTCCTGTTTGACTTGACAGGTGGTGCTTGGGTGAGCTTTATGGCATGCTGTGCAAATATGGAGCAGCCTGCACTGGAATGGACCATATTCCATATAAGAAAATAGGGGGGTGCAAGGGTTATGAAGAGATGTAGTATTGGACAGAAAGCAAGTGGGACACAGCGACTGCTTTTTTTTATAAAGATCCGTGAACTACACACCCGAGTGATGCCCTAGTAGCGAGGTCCTGGCACGGTTCGAGACTGGGTCGACCGGAAACCTGCGATGAGGGTGAGTAAGAGTAACATGTATGTTCCTTTAGTTGAGAAGCAAAGTGACCTACCCTTGCCATGCGATTGGCCCTGGTGGGATGCGAACTGTATGTATATATGTGTGTGTGTATATATATATATATATATATATATATTTTTTTTTTTTATATATATATATATTTTATTTATTTTTTTACTCGGGTGAGAAACGACCAACCTTGTGTAGGATGAATAACGTGAACTCGACTGACCTGAGGAAAAAGACAGAGAGGATGATGAGTAGCCGGTACGCCACTGTAGGTAAATTTATAACTGGATGTTGCTACGTGTATATGAGGCTGATTGAGTGACCCGTGGTGTGTTTGTAAGTTGGTTTGTGCCCCAAATGTTTTAACGCTACTGGAGATGAGATGGCGTTGCGTGGTTGCGAAGGCCACTATGAGTGTTTAGGCTGCTGAGATGATATTGCGTGGTTGCAAGGGTCTCAGTCTGGTCTGCTGAAACGATATGCATGGTCACAAGGGCTTCAGTCTGGTTTGCTGAGACGATATTGCGTGGTCGCAAGGGTCTCGATGTGTGTGATGTTAGTTTTTTGAGACGATATTGCGTGGTTGCAAAAGTCTCAGTCTGGTCTGCTGAGACGATATTGCATGGTCGCAAGGGTTTCTGTGAGTGTCCAGCTGCTAAGACGATATTGCGTGATTGCAAGGGTCTCAATGAGTATGTGGTCTGTTTTGAGACGATATTGCGTGGTTGTAAGGGTCTCTGCGAGTGTCAGGCTGCTGAGACGGTATTGCGTTTGCAAAGGTCTTAAATGCCAAGCTGCTCCAGATTCTGTCTGCTCTAGTTTTGATAAACTCCCCTAAGGGCTCATTCAGACAGGCACTGAGAAAGGTCCTGTATAGGGATGAGCCGAACACCCCCCAGTTCGGTTCACAGCAGAACATGCGAACAGGCAAAAAATTAGTTCGAACACCATTAAAGTCTATAGGACATGAATGTGAAAAATCAAAAATGCTCATTTTAAAGGCTTATATATTGCCATAAAAAGTGTTTGGGGATCCGGGTCCTGCCCCAGGGACATGTATCAATGCAAAAAAAAGTTTTTAAAATGGACGTTTTTCTGGAGCACTGATTTTAATAATGCTTAAAGTGAAACAATAAAAATGAAATATTCCTTTAAATATCATGCCTGGGAGGTGTCCTTAGAATGCCTGTAAAAAAGCACATCTTTCCCATGTTTATAACAGTGCCACAGCAAAATTACATTTCTAAAGGAAAAAATGTCATTGAAAACTGCTTGCGGCTGTAATGTATTGTATCCTGGCAATATAGATAAAAATACCAAAAAAAAAATGGCGTGGATGCCCCCCCATACTGCCCTTCAGGTCTGGTATGGATATCAAGGGGAACCCCGCACCCAAATTTAAAAAAAAATGGCGTGGGGGTCCCCCAGGCCCCCGGGCACTATATACTCTGAACAGCAGTATATATACTATATGGCCTGCCCTATATACTCTGCAGAAAATTGGGCCTTAGGTGTTGGTGGTACTGAAAGCCCTCACAGTTACTCTTGTTGGGCGCAAGAACGGGCCCTGCTGTGAAATATTATCTCAAGAATTGCAAACAGGGGCATAAAAATTGGGCCTTGGGTGGTGGTGGTGCCACAACACTGTAACCCCTCACAGATACTCTTGTTGGGCGCAGGAACGGGCCCTGCTGTGACACATGATTGCCAGTTTCTTGTCCTTCTGTGGCCCCCCCTCTCTATAGGCTCACGTTACTCCCTTCCTCAACCTAGGAACCAACATCAGAGCCTTCAAATCGCTGCGCATCCTCCAGCAGCATATAACCAACACTGTGGTCGAATAATTCTGGGGACTCCTCTGTGCATGATGGTGGGGCTATGGAAGGAGTGACTGTAGACAAGGAGCCGGTGGAATAGGTAGCTTTGGCAGCTGCGTTAGAAGCCAAACTACTGGGTGACAAAGAATGAGGAGGATGAGGACGGCTTTGTTATCCATGCCACCAACTCTTCTGCATATTGTGACTCAATAACACGGCCAGCAGCAGCAAAAAAGACAAGCGTGCCCCATGGCCACCTGTAGAGGATGCACCATGTCCACGACCACCACTGTTGACTGTAGACACAGAGGCTGCTTGCCCTCTTTTAGTGACCTATGAGCGTCTGCCTCTCCTTGGTGGCCTTCTGGACATGATGTATTTTTTGTTTTGCAACACCACACTACACTGTATTAGATACTGTGTACACTGCCTGAAGTGTATTAGAAAGTGTACAATGGCTGCACTGTATTAGATACTGTGTACACTGCCTGAAGTGTATTAGAAACTGTACACACTGTATTAGATACTGTGTACCCCGCCTGAAGTGTATTAGAAACAGTACACCACAGAATGCACTGTAGATATAGGCTACACTGAATGCAGAGTATACAGTCCCTGACAAAAGTCTTGTCGCTTGTGTACAAATTGATCTGAAGTGCCACTAAAATATATTTCTAATCAAGATTTTGTTACAAGAAATGGGTCATTTTAATCCCAACAACGTTTTTAATAATGTTTTAGTGCAAAACGAAACTGACAAAAAGTATTCTAATATTCACAGCTTGGTAATGGGCTATTAAGTCAATTTTTGCCAAGACGTAAGTGTTGTTGCCTTGTTATATGAGCTTCACCTGTGACTAATAATGGATCAATTAGGTCTCAGGTGTGTATAAAAATAACACCAGTACACTAGACCAGTGTTTCTCAACTCCAGTCCTCAAGGCGCACCAACAGGTCATGTTTTCAGGATTTCCCTCAGATGAAATGGCTGTGGTAATTGCTAAGGCAGTGATACTGATTAAATCACCTGTGCAAAATAATGGTAAGCCTGAAAACATGACCTGTTGGGGCGCCTTGAGGACTGAAGTTGAGAAACACTGCACTAGACCTTCTCAACTGCAACTAGACCTCTGCAAACAAGCCTAAGATTCACCCGGAGACTAAAGTGTTGATTATCAAGAGGCTGAATACCAGATCCACTGCTGATGTGGCAGACACCTTCAATGTATCTCAGCGTCAAGTTCAGAGAATAAAAAAAAGATTTGAAGAGACTGGAGACGTTTTGGACAAGGCCGGGTCAGGCCGACCCCGCAAGACAACTGCTTGAGAGGACCGTTTGTTGGCTCGAAAATCCAAGGCCAGCCCATTTTCCACTGCAGCAGAGCTCCACGAGACCTGGTCACCTGAAGTCCCTGTGTCAACCAGAACAGTTTGTCGTATTCTGTCTTGAAATGGCCTCCATGGTCGAATCAGTGCCCATAAGCCAGCACTAAACAAAAGACAATTGAAAAACCGTGTGGCATTGGCCAAGGGCCGCAGCCTTCTAAAAGGATGGACTCTGGAAAAGTGTCAGAAGGTGGATTTTTCAGATGAATCTTCTGTTGAATTACACCACAGTCGCCGCAAATATTGCAGGAGACCTACTGGAACCCACATGGAGCCGAGATTTACCCAGAAAACAGTGAAGTTTGGTGGAGGCAAAATCATGGTCTGGGGTTACATTCAGTTTGGGGGTGTGCAACGGATCTGCAGGGTGGAAGCCAACATCAATAGTCTAAAATACCAAGAAATCTTTGCTACCTCTTATATTCCCAACCATAAAAAGGCCAAATTTTGCAGCAGGATGGTGCTCCATCACTTACTTCCATTTCCACATCAAAGTTCCTTAAGGCAAAGAAGATCAAGATGCTCCAGGATTGGCCAGCCCAGTCACCAGACATGAACATCATTGAGCATATGTGGTGTAGGATGAAAGATGAAGCATGGAAGACGAAACCAAAGAATATTGATGAACTCTGGGAAGCATGCAAGACTGTTTTCTTTGCTATTCCTGATGACTTCATCAATAAATTGTATGAATCCTTGCCAAACCGCATGGATGCTGTCTGTCAGGATCTTGGTAGGAGGGCGAGTTGCTGAGAGGGCGAGTTGCTGAGAGGGCTCCCCTTGCGGCCGAGTGCAGCACAACCCTGAAGATGACACAGGGATGCGGTGCTCACAGAAGCACGGGTTGCCTGGAAGTAGAAGCCGGTGTGGGAAGCTTGATAGAACAAAGTCACTGGAGGCAACGTGCTTAAGGTCCAAGGAAGGGGACCAATGGAAGTCCAATAGGAAATCAGAAGCCAGGCCAGGGGGTCAAACACAGAAAGGCAGTCCAAGAGCCGAATCAACAAGTCCAGATACAGGAGAAAGAGCAATGCGGAGTCCGTTAGCCAAGCCGGGGTCAGATGCAGGAAGCAGGCAGGAAGAGTCAAAAGCAAGCCGGTGGGTAAAGCCAGGAGGTCTAGAGGACTGGATAACAAGCCGGGTCGGTACACAGGAGGTCAGGAAAACAGGAATCACAATCACAGGAACACAGGAAGAGCTGATGATAATGCAGCGATGTGGCACTGTCAGTGGAATGTTTAAATAAACAAGGCGCCAGTGTCACATCGTGCGCGCACCGTTACATTTGTGCGTTCGTACAATTGCGACATTGTTACCCACACACATTCGTCCGAACGTGGCGCCAGGCGTCCACCTAGTAGAAACATTGCACATCCCTGTGCGTTGATGCGCGTTAGCGCGACCTTGCCTGTGCTGGTTTGCTAACCTTGCAGGCCTATGCATAGGGATGCGCCTATTTCCCTAAAAGTGCCCCCCCCCCAAGGGGCAGCCTCCAGGATGCCTAAACGTGCCCATTTTTCGGGGTACCTACTGCGAAACCTCTGTATTAGTCTAGGAGCGTGCACATAACTTGCAGGCTCCCAAGAGTTCTCTTCTGCAGAATACCCCTTCCACTTGATTAGAAACTGAATTGTCCAACCTCTCCGACGACAGTCAAGGATAGATTCAACTTCAAATTCAGCTTCATCTCCAACCCGGACCGGAGGTGGGGGCACTTCTTCTCTCCCTGGAAAAGCACTAGAAACAGCATGTTTAAGAAGTGAAACATGAAAAACCGGATGGATTTTGAAAGACTCGGGTAAGATAAGTTCAAAGGCTACAGGGTTAATTTCGCGTTTGATCTCAAAAGGACCCAGGAACTTGGGTCCCAGGTTCCGAGATGGGCATGGTAACTTGAGATTTATAGATAAGAGCCACACCTTATCCCCTATCTTAAAGGTAGGGTTCGCTCTTCTCTTTCTATCGTATTGCTTCTTATATTCTTCTTGGGCCTTTTTCGTGGTATCCTGGAGTATCTGGTAATTTGTATGAATGAAATCCACACTGTCCTGAACCACTCGGACTGAAGATTCCGGAATGACGTTGGGTAAAAATGAAGGATGAAAGCCGTAATTCGCCCAGAAGGGTGATTGGTTGGTAGAAGTGTGTATTGAGTTTTTATATGCAAATTCTGCACAAAGTAATAGTTGAATCCAGTCGTCTTGAGAAAAAGAACAGAAGCACCGCAGATATTGTTCCAGCGACTGGTTGGTCCTTTCGGTCTGACCGTTACTCTGTGAGTGGTAGGCTGTGGACAAACATATCTCAATTGAAAGTAGTTTGCAGAGGTCTTTCCAAAATCTAGAGGTAAATTGTACCCCTCTATCTGATACGATGTTATCTGGTAATCCGTGTAATCGAACAATTTCCTTAATAAAGATTTTTGCTGTATCCAAGGCAGAGGGAGTACCTTTCATAGGCAAAAAATGCGCCATTTTGAACAGGCGATCTACTACCACCAAGATGGTAGTAAATTCCTCTGAGGGGGGGATCCACAATAAAGTCCATGGAAATGTTCTTCCATGGTTGTTCTGGGACTGGCAATGGTTTTAACAAGCCCCAAGACCTGGCGTTGGATCCTTTGTTCCGTTGGCAGATTATGCAAGAGTTGACGTAGATTTTACAATCAAGTTTCAAGGTGGGCCACCATAGGGACCGCTGAACTAGCTCACTTGTTTTTCAGACCCCGAAATGACCAGCTAGCTGATGGTCATGAAAGGTCTTCAATACTTGTAGTCTGGCTTGCTGAGGAATGAAAATCTTGTCTTGGTGCCATGTGAGTCCCTCTTGGCTTCTCAGGGAGGAGACTTCTGCTTCTGTACACTGACTAGAGGCCTGCTCAATAGAGGATCTTAGGTCAGGTTGGATTAGTAGAAAGTTTTGGGGAGACAAAATTGTACTGGGTGCAATATCTTCAGGAGTGTCCGGAAACATCCGGGATAAGGCATCCGCCTTTCCATTCTACGACCCTGGGCGATAGGCTATGTGGAAATTAAACCGAGAGAAAAATAGAGCCCATCGAGCCTGTTGGGGTCTTAAGCGTTTGGCCGTGCAGAGGTACTCTAAGTTTTTGTGGTCTGTAAAAATCAGGATGGGATGAGTGGCACTTTCCAGGAGATACCTCCATTCCTCGAGGGCCGTCTTAATTGCCAAAAGTTCCCTATCCCCCACATCGTAATTCCTCTCTGGAGGGCTCATTTTTCGTGAGGAAAAGGCCACGGGATGCAGCAATGCTTTGGGACCCTGACGCTGAGATAGAATCGCCCCTGTGGCGACTTCTGAGGTGTCAACTTACAGGTCATAGGTTAGAGCAGGGTCAGGGTGTTGCAGAATTGGGGCAGAAGTGAAGAAGGTCTTAAGCTGATCGAAGGCGGACTGTGCCGCTGCGGACCACTGAAACTTGGTATGTTGGCGGGTGGTCTGAGTAATGGGTGCTACAATGGTGGAAAAATTCTTTATAAATCTTCTGTAGAAGTTTGCGAAGCCGATGAATCTCTGTACACCCTTCCTGTCAGAAGGGGCCAGCCAGTCAAGGAAAGACTTTACTTTTCGAGGATCCATGTCAATTCCACCTGTGGTGATGATAAGTCCCAAGAATTAAATTGAAGTTTTTTCGAAATCGCATTTTTCAGATTTAACGAATAACCCATGGGTTCTGAGGATGCACAGTACCTTCTTAACGTGTATTCTATGGAGTTCCAGAGTGGCTGAAAAAATAAGAATGTTGTCAAGGTAGACAACAACAAAATGATCTAAATGCTCCCAGAAGATATCATTTATGAAATGCTGAAAAGTTGCCAGGGCATTGCACAACCCAAACGGCATGACTAGGTACTCAAAATGTCCAAATCTTGTTCTGAAAGCCGTTTTCTACTCGTCCCTCTCTCGGATCCGGACGAGATTATAGGCACCACGGAGGTCAAGTTTGGTGAAGATGTGTGCTGTGCGGAACCTTTGAAAAAGCTCAGGGATGAGCGGGAGTAGGTAGCGGTTCGTAAGGGTAATCTTGTTTAATTCCCTGTAGTCCACACATGGTCTCAGTGTCTTATCCTTCTTCTCAATGAAGAAAATGCCGGTACCGGCAGGGGAAGAAGAAGGACGGATAAATCCTTTTTCAAGATTCTCGTCAATATATTGTCTCAGGGTCTCAAGCTCAGTCTCGGAAAGGGGGAATATACGACCAAAGGGAATAGTAGCTCCTGGCAGTAACTCGATGGGGCAGTCGTAAGGACGGTGTAGCGGTAAGGTGTCTGCTTTCTTTTTATCACAGACGTAAAGAAATTCCAGGTAAGCTGCTGGTACATTAGGATCCGGACTCGGTGTGGATTGTATAGTCAGGCAACTGGAAATGTCCTTGGATTCGGGGGCCAAACAATGTTGTTGGCAATAGGGATATGTAAGGAGTACCTCCTTCCTGGACCAATCAATCTGAGGATTGTGTGCTTGTAGCCATGGGCTTCCTAGGATGACCGGGAACATAGGGGAACTTAAGACATTGAATCTGAGAAACTCCTGATGACCAGAATTGGTAATGGTAAGGATAGGTACGGTTTCCTGGGTGACATAACCCGAGCTTGGCAAGGAGCCTTCAGCCAGATGGACTGTTATAGGGCGTACACACGGTCGGACTTTGTTCGGACATTCCGACAACAAAATCCTAGGATTTTTTCCGACGGATGTTGGCTCAAACTTATTTTGTCTATACACGGTCGCACAAAGTTGTCGGAAAATCCGATCGTTCTAAACGCGGTGACGTAAAACACGTACATCGGAACTATAAACGGGGCAGTGGCCAATAGCTTTCATCTCTTTATTTATTCTGAGCATGCGTGGCACTTTGTCCGTTTGATTTGTGTACACACGATCGGAATTTCCGACAACGGATTTTGTTGTCGGAAAATTTTATCTCCTGCTCTCCAACTTTGTGTGTCGGAAAATCTAATGGAAAATGTCCGATGGAGCCCACACACGGTCGGAATTTCCGACAACACGCTCCGAACGGACATTTTACATCGGAAAATCCGACCGTGTGTACGGGGCATTAGTCTCTGTTCATTATGGTTCAGCGGAATAGCAAGATCTTTAGCCAAGGCCAAGTCCAAGAAACAACTGCACGCCCCGGAATCCAGTATTGCTTGGAGGTGAACTTCCTTGCCTGCCACTAGCAATGTAACAGGAAGTGAGATATGAGCAGAGGAAGACCTGGATACTTGAAGGTGAGTACGGAGGGTCGGTTTTCTTGGTCTTATGGGGCAGTAATCTATGAAATGTCCTGATTCCCTGCAGTAGAAACAAAGTTTCACCTGCCGGCGATAAAGTCTCACCCCAGAAGTTAATGCTGGACGGAACATGCCGACTTGTATGGGGGCCGATGCAGACTGGACTCCGGGCAGGGTCCGAGTAGAGCAAGAGGCCTGATCACGTTCACCCTGACGTTCCCGTAAACGTCTGTCAAGCTGAACAGTTAACTGGATGAGATCTTCTAGTGTGGCCGGAACCTGTAACCTGGCTAGCTCATCCTTGAGGGCCCCTGATAACCCCCTTCGATATTGGTATTTTAATGCTGCCTCATTCCAACCAGAGTCTGTGGACCATGTGCGGAACTCTACTCTATAGTCCTCCACAGGGCGCTGACCCTGACGAAGGGAATGTAGAGTTGCTTCGGCAGTGGCTACCCGTAGGGGATCATCATATAACCCGGCCATGACTTCAAAGAACTGGTCCACCTTGTTGATGAGGGGGCTGCTTTGTTCCAACAGGCCATGGGCCCAGGTCTGCGGCTCACCACGTAGTAAGGAGATAGTGAACCCCACCTTGACTGTTTCACTGAAAAAAGTCTGTGGTTGCAAGGCAAAGTATAAGTAACAGGAATTCTTAAAGGACCTAAATTTCCTTCGATCGCCACGGAAACATTCTGGCGCTGGGACACGTGGTTCTGGAGGGACCATAAACCCAGCAGTTGCCGCTGAAAGCGGGCTTTGAACTGAGGGAGAGGGTGACTCGGGTAGGTGCTGCAGACGTTCCTCCAACCGGAAGTATTCCTCCTGAAGCTGCTGGATGACTAGGGTAAGGGCCGTGATTTGCTGGAGAATGGCCTTCATTGGGGAGTCACCTCTGTCGGCCTCTGACATGGCTGGATTGTACTGTCAGGATCTTGGTAGGAGGCCGAGTTGCTGAGAGGGCTCCCCTTGCGGCCGAGTGCAGCACAACCCTGAAGATGACACAGGGATGCGGTGCTCACAGAAGCACGGGTTGCCTGGAAGTAGAAGCCGGTGTGGGAAGCTTGGTAGAACAAAGTCACTGGAGGCAACGTGCTTAAGGTCCAAGGAACGGGACCAATGGAAGTCCAATAGGAAATCCGAAGCTAGGCCAGGGGGTCAAACACAGTAAGTCAGTCCAAGAGCCGAATCAACAAGTCCAGATACAGGAGACAGAGGAATGCGGAGTCCGTTAGCCAAGCCGGGGTCAGATGCAGGAAGCAGGCAGGAAGAGTCAAAAGCAAGCCGGTGGGTAAAGCCAGGAGGTCTAGAGGAGTGGATAACAAGCCGAGTCGGTACACAGGAGGTCAGGAAAACAGGAATCACAATCACAGGAACACAGGAAGAGCTGATGATAATCCAGTGATGTGGCACTGTCAGTGGAACGTTTAAATAAACAAGGCGCCAGTGTCACGTCGTGCGCGCACTGTTACGTTCGTGCATTCGTACAATTGCGACGTTGTTACGCACGCGCATTCGTCCGAACGTGGCGCCAGGCGTCCTCCTAGTAGAAACATTGCACATCCGTGTGCGTTGATGCGCGTTAGCGCGACCTTGCCTGTGCTGGTTTGCTAACCTTGTGGGACTATGCGTAGGGATGCGCCTATTTCCCTGACACTGTCCTTCAAGCTCATGGAAGTCATACAAGATATTAAATTTGGATCTCAGCACCACTACTTAATTTGCTGACATATTTTTGGATTTTCAGTAAAGTTGTTCAATTTCTGTATAGGCAACAAAACTTTTGTCTTGCCAAAACTTGACCTGTCTGTCTTGATTAAATGATAAATCTTTTTTCAGTGAAACTAATTTATTTCAGTGCATTAAACATCAATTGGGAGGGCTTTAGCTTTTCATATGAGCTATTTCTAACACCAATTGATTAATTAAAAATCAGGTTAATAGCAGGAGTTTCTACAAAATAGAGAAGCGACAAGACTTTTGTCAGGGACTGTATATATACACATATATATATATATATATATATATATATATATATATATATATGTATTTATTTATTTTAATACACTGCCTGATGTCTATTAGAAACGATACACATACACACTGTATTAGATACTGTGTACACTGCCTGCACTGTATTAGCAAATGTACAACAGCTGCATTGTATTATATACTGTGTACACCACCAGAAGTGTATTAGAAACTGTACACTGTATTAGATACTGTGTACACCGCCTGCACTGTACATACACTACACTGGATGCAGAGTATATATCTATGTATATATATACGAGACTGTATATATATTAATATACCGCCTGAAGTGTATTAGAGACAGTACAACGCAGAACATACTGTAGATATGGGCTACACTGAGGGCAGAGTGTATATATATATATATATATATATATATATATATATATATATATATATATATTAATACACTGCCTGCACTGAATGAATATTGAGTAAACACTAAAAATGTTGTCTATGCTAAATGCAGAGTATATATATATATATACACGCACACTAGACTATATATACTGTATATCAAATACAGTCTCTCACTGATAAAATAAACCTACCATTAAAATTATAGACTGATCATTTCTTTGTCAGTGGGCAAACGTACAAAATCAGCAGGGGTTCAAATACTTTTTTCCCCTCACTGTCCACAAGACCAAATCATAAAGGATAACATGGTACACAATATTTCTTCCACTCCATTGACTAAATTATGGCCGTTAAATAAGGGTTTGGGATTTTGTCCCAAAGAATTTATGAACGATTTTGTATTGAAGCCTTTTTTTCTTGCAACCAAATGTGGACAGTTCATCTGACACTATACTATCTATAAAAAAATTGGGTTTGAGAAATAAAAGCCAGATTGCAGCACCTACTTCGGCAGCAGCAGTATAATTATATACAAAGAAAACTGAGCAAGAAATCAAGGCTTTCTTACAAGATTGATTGATCGAGTGCAATTTGCCTAATGGGGACGCTAGTTAGATTGACCTGTGTCAATCTAGACATTGGTAGGATTTTACCCTCACTTCCTGTTTGGCTATGTGACAGGAAGTGAAGCCAATTTTCAGAAAAGGGACACAAAACCCAACCTAAAAAAAGACAAGCAAGGGTTCTAACACTCAATTGGTTTCCCTAAAATGCCCACAATTAGATTAGGATTGTCTTAAGCTAGATTTTATCTCAGTGCTCTAAATCAGCGGTTCTCAACCCTGTCCTTAAATACCCCCAACAAGCCATGTTTGCAGGTTTTCCTTCATCTTGCACAGGTGCTTTAAATCAGAGTCAATGGCTTGGTATTTTGGACAGCTATTTTAGCTAAGATAAATTCCCAAAACGTGTCCTGTCGGGGGTACTTGAGGACTGAGGCTGAGAACCACTGTGCTAAAATGGAAAATTGAATACTTACCTCTCTGTAATTTTCCTTTCCTGGTGCCTATCCATGGCACCATGGCAGCATATGCACAATCCATACATATGCTACCATGAAGGCACCAGGAAAGGAGCTTTTAGACAAATCATACCTTTTCTTGTTTTGCCATGCCAATCAGCCTAGTTAAGCTGCAGCTGGGAAATCTGTTGCATTAAAATATTTTTTTTTGGGGTGGGGGGGTGTAAAATGCATTACCCAAGGCATGCATTTGCAAAACAAATTATTAACAAAACATAAAAACATAAAGTTTTGCTACAAACTTTATTGGTCAACAAAACAGGACTTGGAAAAGAGCAAGGAAAGCAAAAAACACATGTATTTGAAACAGAATATGGTTTAAGGTCTAACCATTTTGCAGAAGAAATGAACAGGAGTTAAAAGAACTGCACCCACAAATGGGCAGTCTCTTAAGGATTTAAACATTTTATTAGTCACAACATTTTGAGGAAGATTTTGCAAAATAATGCAGCACAGACAATTAAGTCAAAGTGAAACTAACAACCTACAAACAACAAACATTGACAAAAATGTTTGTCAAAAATATCTCTCCCACAAAAAAAACAGGCTTCCACTGGGAACGAAAGATGTCTCCGTTCCCAGAAGCCTGTTTAGGGGAAACAAGTCAGGTGGAGCTAGAGGCTGTGACGCCATCACGTTTTTTCCCCATGCAGTCAGTCGGTTTGCTCCCGCACTGCATGTCTGCTAATTTTTAGCTGTATTTGATCTGGTTCCCGTTTGCTGTGCACTTGGAAGTTGTTGATTTGCGGTTCCTGGTGTGTTGTATATCGTTGCTGTGACTATTTGCAGTGGAAATTTTGAAGTGACTGTGAAAAGTTTTTTAATAAATTTATAATACACATCTGCACTATGGAGTCCCTTCCGCTATGTTCCCACTGAGGTCCGCTTTTTTTCTATGGATGAACCAAAGATTTAAAATCTTGTGGAGCTGTGAAAATCCGATATACCAAACAGAGGGTGCCTGTGTGTGCAGATCGGGCGAAGTGGATGAGGACGAAGTGGATGAGGAAACCTCCCGCGATCGACATCCAGGTGGTAATCAAAGAAGCCGGCAGGCTAATGCAACATGCCTATTTGATCTCATTAACCTGGGATCCATCTGATCCAGGAAGCGGCTTTTTCTACTATACCTCTGAGAGGGAAGATCATCATCGTGTGTTTTCCAGTAGAAGATCTGTGTCAACATCAGCCTAATATATTTCTATAAGGACTGATTAATATTTAATTTTTCCTATATATGGGATATTCAGGGAGGAGAAGCTCTCACTGATAAACTGTTCTTTTTCAGCACTAACTTGATATGTAGAGTGGTTGCTACATTGTTGCTGATTGAAATTCTTTTTGCAACATTGTGGCTAGTGGCACTATATTTACGTTCACAATATTTATTTGAAGCATGGTGATTCATGTTTGATTCTTGTAAATTATCTAGATGTTTTTTAGTAATCTTTTCACATGATTTTTAGTAATCTCTTCACATGAGTTTGTTTCACATGGAAAATATTTTTTTGAGGCATGGTGATTCATGTTTGATTCTTATAAATTATCTGGATGATTTTTAGTAATCTTTTCACATGATTTTTAGTAATCTCTTCACATGAGTTTGTTTCACATGAAAATACTTTTCAGTATAATATTTTTTTATTGTTACACTAATAGGAGTCAGAACTATTAGGATCACATATACTGCATAGCATACACTGGTTTAAGATGCGTGCTTGTTACACTATATGCTAATTGTTTTTGGGTCTTTTGTATTTCTTGACTAACACGAGCAGCTGCACTAATTTTAAATTTCATTTCATTTTTGTATGGTTAGCGCAAAAAACCTTACTTTTTATACGTTGCTTAACATTTACCAAGATTTTGGCCGCGCAGTGAACAAACTTATGTGAATGAGCAGAAGAGCAGCTTGCGCATGCGCACTGCTTACATTGATCTCACGCAGTTCTAAACGTACTTGCAGGCACAGCAGGCTTTCTCTGAAAAAGTTACTTTCTCATTCTATTTTGGGTATATTTGTTACTTGGGCAGTTGTTACTAAACTTCCTCACACCACCCCATAATATTGGCACCTCCATCTTCTGATAATTTTGAATTGGAGATGCCGTGCGCCATGTCCATAGTGGCGCACAGATTCTCCCGTGCGCCAAGATCGCTATAGTAAATGGGGGATTCGAGCTCTGCTACCGGCCCACTGTTTCGTAAATATGGAAATGTGCAGTGCGCCTCTACTGATGGCGCACGGCTTTCGTAAATCACCCCCATTATGTTAAGATGGGACATACTGTATCGCAAGTGAAATATATGGTCATTGATGCAGTTCCCCTAAATAAACAGGGGGGGGGGGTGATCGTGAATTAAATTTGAAAAAAATTGGAAGTAAAATGGATAAATAGATAGGGTACTTTACAACCTAGAGGTTTAAATTGGATTTTGACTTGCATTTATTTCTATAGATCACTAAAATTAGGTTTATTGTATATGGATTATGAATTGAATGCATTATTTTTGATTATTATATTTTTATATATATTTTTTACATTTTTTCTGGACATTTGTTATTTGGATTTGTATGTTTTAATACTAGGATAAATGGAACTTTTTTCTATGTGATTGGAGCATGATTACATCTCGCTGAGCCATCTCTCTGGAATCTAGGATGAAAATAATTCTGATAATTTGTATTAATAATTAGTTAATTGATGCCTAATGGATTTCTGCTGTGAAATGTAATAATGTCAGTAATATCTTGTTCCTATCTGAAGAAGGGCATAAGCTTTGTAACCCGAAACTCTTATTTGGAACGACATGAAAAGTATGTAGTTTATTAAGTGTCGAATTAATAAACTTTAAGTGCAGCAAACCCTGGACTTTTTCTTAATATATGGCCTTTGGGAAGGCTTGATTGCTGGCACTAGGACGTATGTGCTGTCTACCACATCTGTAAAGTTATAAAGTTATATATATATATATATATATATATATATATATATATATATATACATATACACAGTGTATGTGTATACACATATTTTTTTATTTTTTATGAAACAATACAACCTATACCAATATATAAAAGCTAACACAGTAATAACAACTAATAATAAACAACTCTATTACAAAAACAGGCAACACCTTTTGCACTTATATTTGTTCTTTTTTTTTTCTTTTACTGCAGGGACTTAAGAATAAACAAGAAAGCCTCTGACAGATCCAGGCTAAACTTGTCTACATTTATTTTAAACAGTTTGCTAACAGCTTGATCAAAGCTGACAATGTTCCTGTAAACCTGGACTTTCACAAATCATTACATCAGTTTGCTTAGTACAAATGTGCAATTTGCTGGGGGGTGACACCTTATTTTGATTATATAACAACAATGCCCTTTAGAGGAAGAGCTGCCTGTTTCATCAACAAAATATTACATGCAGAGATCAAGGGCAATGCTTCCAACATCATATATGATTTGTGGCAAAACAGCTCAATCAAACTGAAAATAACAGTTGATGAATGGTAGGCGATGTTATCCTGACATACAAAACACATCCCAAGTGTTTATATCAAGCATAATTTTTCTACTGAACAAGTCAGTATGGATAATTTGGCCATGTACTGTATATGTCACAGACAAAAAAGCCATCTGTCTAAGCTAGAGGGTTCAGCTAATAGACCATTCTTTAATAATTGTATGAAAATAAGTAAAGGAGAGCAATTCCTAAACTTACTATTTCGGCAAGCAGTACATTGGCATTGTCAGAACCTGAGCTGTCCATGATTTTACTTCCCACAGCATAAGATTTCAGCGATGCTAGGAAGTGCCTTCTTCTTCTCAACAACAGTAAACTCAAAGGTGAGTCTTAATTAGGGATGAGCTTTATGTTCGGGTCGAACATGAGTTCGACTCGAACATTGGCTGTTCGCCCGTTTGCCGAATAGCGAACAATTTAGGGTGTTCACGGCAAATTTGAAAGCCGCAGAACACCCTTTAAAAGTCTGTGGGAGAAATCAAAAGTGATCATTTTAAAGGCTTATATGCAAGTTATTGTCATAAAAAGTGTTTGGGGACCTGGGTCCTGCCCCAGGGGACATGTATCAATGCAAAAAAAGTTTTAAAAACTACCGTGTTTTCGGGAGCAGTGATTTTAATAATGCCTAAAGTGAAACAATAAAAGTGAAATATTCCTTTAACTTTCGTACCTGGGGGTGTCTATAGTATGCCTGTAAAGTGGTGCATGTTTCCCATGTTTAGAACAGTCCGAGAGCGTACTCGCGGCTATAATGAATTGTCGGTCCTGGCGTGGTAGGGCCTGGTAATGGACTGTGGGGAAATCCCATGTCATTGTTATCAATGAACTTTTATGTGTATTGACGGGACCAACAATTCATTATAGCCGCGAGTTCTTTTAAATAATTTTTTTTTCCTTTAGAAATGTCATTTTGCTCTCGAACTGTTCTAAACACGGGAAACATGTGCCATTTTACAGGCATACTATAGACACCCCCCAGGTACGAAATTTAAAGGAATATTTCACTTTTATTGTTTCACTTTAAGCATTATTAGAATCACTGCTCCCGAAAAAACGTCCGTTTTTAAAACTTTTTTTGGCATTGATACATGACCTCTGGGGCAGGACCCGGGTCCCCAAACACTTTTTATGACAATAACTTGCATATCAGCCTTTAAAACGAGCACTTTTGATTATTCATGTTCGTGTCCCATAGACTTTAACGGTGTTTGTGTGTTAGAACAAATTTTTTGCCTGTTCGCATGTTCTGCTGCGAACCGAACTGGGGGATGTTCGGCTCATCCCTAGTCTTAATACAAAAATTAGTAATGTTTTATGCTATATACTTACCATATTATTTCTTCACTCACCTTTATTTAAAAGATGTATGGGAATTTTTTTTGCAGATTCATACTTACCTAGAAGGATGCAGCATCAGTCCGATGATGCATCTGTCCCCCGCTGGCACTAACACTGAGAACCAAGCAATCAAACACCACCGATCGCTCGGTTGCCACAGCTTCCTGAGCAGAGAGTTGATGCCTGTCAGATTTGGTTCTCTGCTCTGCCACCTCCTCGCTCACTGGAGTGCTGGGCTGTGGAGGGGGCAGGAGCGGTCGGCTCAGCCTCTCAGTGGCTCGCTGAGAGGCTGAGCCGGGTGCTGGTCCAGGTGTATGGGCTGATCCCGACTTCATTGTCATGATCTTGCCTGAGCCTGGACCATCTCTGCGACGTCAGCCGACAGCGGGCTTTAGCCACAGAAGTACAGCCAAATGAGCTTTTACTGTACTTCTTTAATTTTTATTACATGACTAGAGGACACATTAAGGAGATACAACTTAAGTCTTTTTTTTTTAATCCTTGCATTCCTTTTCCCATAGTCACCAAAGATCATGAGAAATTATGGTTAAATTAAAGGACAAAACTGAAGGGGTGGGGTATGGAGCAACTACACAAGACCTGTCCAATGGCAGAGTGTGCCTAGTACACACTTCTTTGTATTTTGATTATTTATTACAGGAACTTATTTAGCACCATCAATTTACAGAGTGCTTTACACATACAGTCGTGTATATTGTACATTCACATATGTCCCTGTCCTCAACAAGCTTACAATCTAAAGTCCCTAACTCACATTCATACATACACATACTTGAGCCAATTTAGACAGGAGCCAATTAACTCGCCAGCATGTTGTTGGAGTGCGGAGGGAAACCCATCCAGGCACAGGAACATACACACTCCAGGTAGGTAGTGCTATGGTTAGGATTTGAACCAATGACCCTAGTGCTGATAGGTGGAAGTGCTAACCACTTATCCACTGTGCTCCTTTTTTGAAGTAATTGAAAGTTAATAAAATATAGTAACTGGTATAAATGAAATTGTCAGATGACAAAAAAATAATGTCACCTATTCTGGCTGTCAATAAAAACAGTATTCACAACTCACAATTACAATAAAAAAGTCTTCATGTTTATAGAGGATCCTGATTTGCATATGAATTCTTGTCTTTCATATATATTCCCGTCTACCCTTCTCTTTTATCATTCTTCTATTCACTTTTCCCAGCCTCCATTTTTTCCCCTTGTAACAATCAAGTCAAATTACTTTTTTTGTATATCTTAATCCTGTTACAATACTTTTGTTGACTTACTTCTGTATGTACGTACAGTACTATGCTCTGCTGAATTGTTTAAATTAAATATATGAAGCCAAATAAAAATAACCACAATCCTTAGCCTTCTATCTCTTATTACTAGCCTTATGAAATATATGATAATTTGTTTTTACAAAATTAGGGGTTTGTGTAAGTAAAAAGGTGTTCTGCTACATACCCGAGGAAATGTGGTGAAGCGGTCCAGTTCTTCCACAAAGCAGAACATCTGCAGACTGATTGCTGACATGACAATTAAAAGGCTAGCAGTAAAAACCACCAAACTTCCAAGCTTTTTACCAGGACCAAATATTTTATATACAAAGTCTTCCAGTGCAGGCGATATCTTGATCAGTCGAACTACTCTCAGAACCTGCAAGAAGATACAATAATATGTTATGCTTTATACTTGCTAATTTGTTGAAAACAAATATTTCTTGCATGTCTGTTATCTATGGATAAAGGAATTTTATAATTTGTCAATATACTGAAAACTTCTCTAGATTAATAAAATAGTCTGCCCTGCTGGTCTTTTTTCAGAACAAAGCAATGCCTTAAAAACCTTCCACTTTTAATAGGTTTCTGGGAACAGAGCTCAGCTGCACTGTAAAAGAACTTGAGCAGCTTTAAATGTGCAAAAAGCCTTAAATCTTAACTCTTATGCCCCATACACACGGTCGGATTTTCCGACGGAAAATGTGTGATAGGACCTCGTTGTCGGAAATTCCGACCGTGTGTAGGCTCCATCACACATTTTCCATCGGATTTTCCGACACACAAAGTTTGAGAGCAGGATATAAAATTTTCCGACAACAAAATCCGTTGTCGGAAATTCTGATCGTGTGTACACAAATCCGATGGACAAAGTGCCATGCATGCTCAGAATAAATAAAGAGATGAAAGCTATTGGCCACTGCTCCATTTATAGTCCCGACGTACGTGTTTTACGTCACCGCGTTTAGAACGATCGGATTTTCCGACAACTTTGTGTGACCGTGTGTATGCAAGACAAGTTTGAGCCAACATCCGTCGGAAAAAATCCTAGGATTTTGTTGTTGGAATGTCCGAACAAAGTCCAACCGTGTGTACGGATCATAAGGCACAGAGAACAGCTTATCTGCAGTGGTTGTACAGTACGATCCATGCCAATCCCAGACAAGCCTTTGGTGGATGTTTTTACTATTATCATGATGAAAGTCCCTTTAATAACATACAAAGTAATTTATGTTAGTCCACAGCAACAAGCTGATGGAAGGCAAGTTATGATTGGCTGTCAAAATTTATTGCATATTACCAAACTTTGAAACTTTAAAATATATCCCTAGATACCCCTATCAATATTACTGCATTATTTGGATTGTTTTATTGCTGTGCAGTATTTAAGATGAGTGCTGTCATTTAACCCTTCTATTGCCATAACCTTCAGACCGTAAACACACTGATTATAGGCTGTAGCTTCAGTATATCTACTCTTACTAAGATTTAGGGAAGATGCCTACTTACAACTTCTTGCTTCACCTCTAAACCCTGTTGACAACTAATCTTAAAGCCATATTAATGGCTATTTTTTTTTAACTGATGTAGCACCCTGATGTTTAGGCAGGGTTACTAGTAAATTTATTTGCCAAGTGATAGTTGCCTTAGCCAATTGATAGGAGGTCATTTGATTTCACCCTAATTCTGGAATTGCTGCTCTTCTCTCTCCTGTCACTAGATGGCCAGGTATCTGGTGGCATTAGATAAGACAAGAGCATTGCAATGACAGATTGGAAATGAATGGGGTGTCTCAGCCAATAGGCAGGCATTTTCTTGGGTCCCTTGGCCTGCTGGGAGAGCCTGTTTATTTGGATGGAGTCAGGTGATCGGGGTTCTGTGCCACCTGGATGGCTGTTTGTGTGAACGTGTGTCATGTTGCCCCGGGCTGCTAGGCTACAGACCTGGGGCCTATGCCAGGGATATCTGGCTGCTAGGCTGTCTGAGAGCCTATTCAGAAGCAAGAGAGCAGCGGCTGAAGAACCTGTCATGGTCAGAGGTAGAGGGGAAGCTGTCGCCACTAAGGGACCATCCACTTTATTACCAGGGACCACTGTGAGTTGCTGAAGCAAGTATCAGAGCAGTATTCTCAACAACCGGGGACGGTGAATAATTGGGAAACTTCAGCAGATGTCAAGCCAGGGACCAAGCAGGCCAGTGGGGTGACGCTTGAAGAGTATCTGTGAGTGCCAAGCTAGGGACCAAGCAGAGATGATGCTTGAGGAAGATACTGAGTAAGAAGATCGGAAGAGTTCAGGGGGAGCCAGTGGCAGTGGATCAGCAAGTCTAAGTGATAGACTGGGAGCTCAGTTGAGTGAAGATCTACAATAGGAGATTGTAGAAGAAGTGTAGAAGAAGTGAAGGAGTTCATTACAACTTTTGTTAGAAACTGTTTCAAGATTGTTGCCATAGGAGACAGCGGTCCTACTCATGCAGATGTGTTGTCTGGCTGGATGCCTTTCCCTGCATAGCTGTCTGCCTATAGAAGTCTCGGAGTCTGCCAATTAACATTGCATCTACTTAAGAGTGTCCTGGCCCCAACCCTCTCTCACACAGTTCTGTTTAAGGAACAATAAATCTGTTTGCATTCAAGAAGTTCTGGCGCCCATCAATCTACTTTGCATTACGCCCAGCATGCCTTGTAACCCACTCTACAGAGAAGGATGTCGGCTGTCCCTAACCCTGGAAGTCACCATTAGGCCTAAAGAGCCTTGCTACACTTAACATAAAAAAAATGTTATACTTACCATTACACAGAGCAGTCCCGTATATCCTCTTCTGGAGTCCCCCACCAGCGCTATCTGCTCCTTTTTCTTACCAGTGCCGCCTCAGCAAGCAGTGTGCTAAGGGGGCTTCTGTGTGGGTGCACTCCCTAGCCAGGCTGTGTGCGCCCATTAAACACACACATCACAGCTTAGCCATGCCCCATGCTCCCTCCTCACAGGAATTGATGGACACCAGCAGGAGCCTATGGGTCTCAATGCTCTCAGAGTCTCCTGTGAGACCAAGAAGAGGGAGCAGCAGGGCTGCAGGGGTTAAAAAAATAACCTGAAATGCCAGGGAACAAAAATAATTGGTGTTTGATCATATAGAAAAGGAATAAAGCTGTTGTAAAGTCTCTTTTTTTTCTTAAAATGGTATTGCACAGAGTGGTCCCGAACCTCCTTTTCCGGGGTCCCTCTGCCAGCGCTCTAGGCTCCTCCTTTTCTCTGTCTGCCCCATTGCAAGCTTCTTTTTATGGGGCAGACATGTAGGCCCTAGCTGGGCTGTGTGTGCCCACAGACACACACAGATTAACTCAGCCCCACCCCACGCCAATGGCTACCTTTGCTCCCAGTGAAAGAAGGAAGAGAGGAGGAAAGAACCAGATTGATACAGGACTCAGAGAATACATTAAGGCAAAAAAATACCTTTTGCCTTTACAAGCACTTTAAACCCCATTAAATACTCCTTGGTGAGGATATTCACTTGTTTGGATTAAAGATGTTGACTCTTAAAATACCCTCAATAGAATGTGTGTTTCATGCAACTCTTTCTTCATTTTCCAAAGGTGTCTTAATCTTGATTTGTAAAACATTGCACTTGGAAGTTATGAAAATGAAGACATGTCCTTGTGTCTGCTATGTTATTTTGATATTTCAATATCTAGGAAAAAACTTCGCTTTCAGTAATATATGGATATATATATATTTTAGCAGGACTCTTTAATACAGTGTTGGACTCCCACCTGGACATATTTGGATGTGCACGAGTTTATTCCCCAGCCTTACATGATTTGACTCAGTGATTTAATATTGTAGATTTATGGCATTGAAAATATCCTATGCACAGAGAGTTTCCTCGCCAATTTAACTCTTATAATATATTGCCCAGACTGGAAGTGATTTTCAGAGTTGTTTCCCAAATTTCTTCATGTAGCTTACTTGTCACAAAAGAAAATATCAGATCACTCCCTGTGGGAAGGGGGATGGGGGAACTTGAATATGTTTTCTCTGATACAGAATTCAACTTTTAGTATGGTCTTATCTTATGTAAATTCCACTGAGGTCTGAAATATAAAAGTGCCAACTGAATTCCACCTGCATTGTAGTAATTTGTAAAGTATGATTCATTGACGAAGACTAAAGAGAACAATCCAGCATTTAATATTTCTTATGAAATGGACCTAGAAAGCCATCTTTTTGACTTACCTGAAAGTAAGTGAATTGTGAGTGGTAAAGCACGGGATAAATGTGAAGAGTTGTCCCAACCACTAGCAGTAGTTCAAATTTATGAAGGGAGGAGCTAATGTAGCCTGTGAAGCCTAAACACCATATTTTTAATAGAGCTTCCAAGTCAAATAGTACAGTAAACGCTACCTGTGAAGAGACGAAAATACAAAGATGACTGCATAGTATTATCACAAGTTTTAATTTTAAATTAGAGTTCTACTCTGGGGGCTTTGAGTGTAACATTTTTAGTTATTCTTGCTTTCTTGTAAAACTACTCCAAAAATTAGGCAATAACGGGGCTACAAACCATGGAAAAATGTATTTGAACCAGGGCTTGTAAGCTGGTTCCCTTTGAAAAGAGTTTTGTTTGGAAAAAAAAAATCTAAGGCATAACAGTAAATTGGCAAACAAATCATGCAGATATATTTTCAGCAAAGGCCAGACAAATCAAGGTCAACATTTAGCATCAAAGGATAACGATAACTGTACACTGAATTTACCAGCATATCTTAGTGCAACTTCCCCAATCTACTCCCAATAAAAAGAGCAAGTCCCCTTTAATGATAAAATATATCTCTCAAAATATAGGCTTGTGTATTGGTTTAAAGCCAGCCATAGATGGCCATAGATTTTTTTCATTCAGTGAGTGTTCTGAGTGAAAATAAAAGAGTGGATTCCTCCATCCACACAAGCAAGGACATTGTAGCCTGACAGCAGGGCTCTCTGTTGTCAGAATATACTGATTAATGGCTGTAGCCAATTTGCTACAGTCGCTGATCGAGAAAAGTTCCCCAATATTCCTGTTTGACAAAAAATTGATCGACGAGTGGGGGCGGCCACACATGGATCAAAATTCATCTGGTCCCTGCTAAACTAACTTAATTTTAATCCATCTATGGCCAGCCTAAGTTGAGTCAAAACTTTTTAAAAATCAGCACAGGGGCATTACTTAAAATGAAGAGAATTGTCCCCTGTATTACTGGCTAAGGTTTAAGTTGAAATCTTAAGTTCTCTGTCCCCCCTCCCCTACCCTTTCAGCCTTAATCTCCCAATGCTGTGAGTGTTAATACAAGTGGGACTGTGCCAAGTAGGGATGAGCTTTCTGTTTGGGGCAAACATGAGTTTGACTCGAACATTGGCTGTTTGCCTGTTCGTCGAAAACTGAACATTATGGGACATTCGCTCCAAATTCGAATGGCGCCTAATGGCCCATAATGCACCGTGGGAGCGCAGTGCATTGCTGTATGATAATTGGCCAGAGCATGCACCATGACCTGCATGCTTTGGCTAATCACAGCGCCCTCAGTTAGGAGAGCCATAATTGGCCAAAGGCAGGGTGCCTTTCGCCAACCATGGCTCAGGGTCCACGCCCCACACTATATAAGGCCGCCTGTACGTCGGCATCCTGTAGTGTTTTGTTGCCGTGGACGGAGAGAGAGTCTCATTTAGATTGAGCAGGCAGGCAGGAAGATTATTCAGTAAGCTGAGAAATGCCCTGAAAAGGGGATGGGAGGGTGGGTACCGCGCACAGAAAACCGACAAAGACCACAGGTGAGCGGGCTGGTTAAATAACCCCCCGGGCTCCTCCCATAAATTCAGGCCACCATACTGGCCTTCCTACTTATGGTCAAAGCCCTATGGCCGATACGGATATTAACAAATAGACTTATTATAAGACTTACAACATGAAATGGACCTGAAGTGTGCCCTGGTCTACTGGTCGGTATACCAAAATAAGGGGGCAAAAACATTCAGGCAGTGGTGTAGTTTAATTAGTTTTAGCTTTATTTATTGAGCAAGTTTGGTGAATGCTTGTGCCATTTCCACCTGAGGATAGGGGATGTACCGGGCGAGATGGGCAGAGTTCCACCTGCTAAGTTTCTTGATGACGTGATCTGGGACCCATGCCGAGATGCTGCCGAGGCTGCCCCAATACTAAAGAATGACCAGGAGTACTGACTGGGGTCAAGGTGTAGGCTGCGTAGAAGAACCCCCAGGTGAACTGGCAGGCACTCAAGGGTTTGCCCGAAAAGGTAATAGGGGACTAGAGTTTGAGTGTTCCGGTAGGAGTGACAGTAGGCGGTCGAGTATGGTTACTGGACACCTGACATTGTTTATTTTATAGAGATGTCTATCCTGGAGCCCGATTGCTGGGTTTTAGACACTGCAAGGTGGAGGATGAAATGGTGTTGGTGGCGAGTCAACTGCACAGAACTTGGCCAGCGGGATTGCTGTGGGTAAGCTCGCTGGGCCGCCAGAACCCGTAGTATTGGGTTGTATGAGCAGACTGGGGAGAAGGCCAAATGGCGAACTAGTAAAGATAGTAGATATGTCCTGGAAGATGGCAGCCTAGAACGAACGTACAGTGGACATTAAACTGGTGCTGCCAAGATAATTGCACCAGCCTGCGCAGGAAGGACATTACAGAGCGATGCGGACCTGGCTTCACCAACAAGACTGGTCTTGGACCGGTTGTCAGCGGCGAAAGCCACGGCCTGTCCTGTCCATATATGACCCTAGAGTTGAGCGGCTGTCATGACCGGGTATAGCTTGAAGAGGGAGAAAGACCGGGTAAACCCGGGGTTTAGGAGTATCTCTTGAGGCCATGTTCCTGTAAACCAATGGTGGCCAAAAATTGCAGCGAAGCCTGTGGAGGCTGCGTCATCTGTCACTAACTGGGGTGATAGGGGCGACATAGATGGTATAAACATTGAAATACAGATCCACGTAGTACGGAACCTTCCAACATTAATAGGTCCACTACCGCAGCGGCGTCTAAATTAAGGATCTGAAAGGGGTCCTGTGTCTGGGAGAAGAAGACCAGGCAGCATGACACAGAAGATCGACCCTGGGGAATGACCAGTATTGAAAAATTGAGCATTCCCAAGAGAGACTGAAGCGGCTTCTTAGTACACTTCCGTGTATGGGTGAACTCTTGGGGAACTGGCCTGATGTGGGTCAGCTTGTCAAGGAGGAGGCTGGCCTCCGTGGAGTTGTATAGTTCGAAAGAGGTTATTGTAGACCTCATTCCTGGATTGTTGAGTTTTGGAGACTGCAAGCTGAAGGACGTAATGGTTTTATCAGCGAGTCAAATGGTGTCTACATAGTACCTGGCTGCCAGTGCCACTAAAAGTGAATTTTTTTAGGCTGTAGAAAACCGTAGAGGGCGAGGTAGATGGCTGCTTGGATGACTAGACTGGGGAACGTGTGAGGATTTTTGAAATGTCCCTAATTATGGCCGTTGTGATGGGCAAGCGTTTGCCGTTTAGCTATGGGCTAATGCTTCTGGATGCCACTTAAAGGGATTTTACTGTATGGGCCGTAAACACAGATGGCACTCTGGGATCCTGTAAGTACAGGAAATTCTGGATGCTGGCTAGGCATAGCCTGATAGTTTTATGAGAAGGAGTGGGCTGCATGTGGCAATACGATACCTGGTGTGGGATGGAACCTGAACTCAACTGACCTAAGCGAGAAATGATACAGAAAATGGTGAGTGGCTCATATGAAGATGCCACTGGAGACAATTGGCTGATTAAGTGCCACTGCAGAATAATGTGTGGCTGATTGCGTGTCACTGGGAATGTGTTTGCAATAAGTCATGCTAAGATGCTAACCCTGCAATGATTGCAAGAGTTGTGCTTAAATACGTGCTTGCAATGATTGCAAAGGAGTTTATGTCAATGGAGATGTATTTGCAGTGACTGTGAGAAGTCCGTATTACTGCATGTGCTTGCAAGGACTGCAAGGACTTATGCTTGGATGCGTGTTTGCAACGATTGTAAGAAGTAATGCTTAGATGTGTGTGTTTGAAACAATTGCAAGAATTTGTGACTGAATGCGTGCTTGCAACGCTTGCAAGAAGTTACGCTAAGATGCTTATCTTGTAATGATTGTAAGAGTTGTGCTTAAATGTGTGCTTGCAATGATTGCAATAAGTTATGTTTGGATGTGTGCTTGCAACGAATACAAGTAGTTTATGCTTGGATGCGAGCTTGCAACGATTGCGGGAAGTTGTGCTTGGATGCGTGCTAGCAACTATTGCAAGTTGTGATTGAATGCGTGCTTGCAATGATTACAAGAAGTTGTGCTTGAACGTGTATGAAATTTAATCCGATATGAATCAGTTGTAAAGTGTATGGAATTAATCCGATACGAATTGGTTGTATGAAATTAATCTGATACGAACCGATTGTAGAGTGTATGAAAATTAATCCAATATAAAAGCAGACTATGGAGAGTATGAATATGGATCCAATATGAATCGCGACTAACTTTGAATCGAACTGTAGCGTGTATGAAATTAAACCGATACAAATCATTCGTAAGTTGCATACGATGAATCCTGATAAAAATCGGTTTGTAAAGTGTATGAAATGAAACCAACATGAATCGGATTGTGCGACTATAAGGGGGAATAGTAGTGAGGCGAAGGTTTTAACATGTAAATCGGGACCATGACTGAACTTCGAGGGAAGATGGGTGTGGCCTCTTTTTTATTTATTTATTTATTTATTTATTTATTTATGTTTAACTTGACTGACATGGAGGAAAATGACAGATGACAACCGTTGAAGGGTTTGACTACCTGACTTTTAAAAGTGACTTGTAACATGTTTAAGCGACAGGTGCATGAAATTAAATAAAATAAGTGGAATGTTTATGCCATGATAGAGGCATGAATCCTTGTGCTACGACTGTGCCAATGAGGCCAAGCCAACTGGGGATTACCGGGATGAATCGATGCCTGACGGATGCCCTGGACTCGAATCGGGGCGCGGCATGTGACAATTAAATGAATGAAATGTTTGCCTTAGAGTGAAATGAATGAAAATGTTTCGCCATGACAGAGGCACGAATCAGTCATGCGGCAGCTGCGACTGACAGCGAACCGGACTCTGGAGCATGTACTGAAATGAGGCAAGAAGAAAAACACTAGTGCACACCGGAACAAATCGGTGCATCACGGATGCGACTGGATTGGAATAGGAGTGCGGTACGTAACAGTGAAATGAATGAATGTTTACCCTAACAGAGGCACGAATCGGTCGTGCCACGACTGCGACTGACATCGAACTAAGCTCTGGTGCAGGTGCTGGATGAGGCCGAACATTTTTTCTTTTTTGACTGCAACAAACGACGAGTTGGACTGTGGAGCACAGAATGAAATGAGGCCAAGACAACTGGGGCGCACCGGGACGAATCGGTGCATCTCGGATGCTACTGGATTCGAATCGGGGCGCGGCACGTGACAGTGAAGTGAGTGAAATGATGAAATGAATGAAAGGATTTGTCATGGTAGAGGCATGGGCCATGACAGAGGCACGAATCGGTGAGCCGCAAACTGCGACTGACAACGACCAGACTCTGGAGCATGTACTGAAATGAGGCCAAACAAAACTGGGGCACACCGGGACGAATCGGTGCATCTCGGATGCGACTAGATTCGAATCGGAGTGCGGTACATGAGGTGAAATGAGTGAAATGAGTGAAATGATTGAAATGAGTGAAATGATAAGCCATGACAGAGGCACGAATCTGTGTGCCGTAATTGCAACTGATAACGAACCGGACTGTGGAGCATGGTATAAAACATGGGACAAGAACAACTGAGCCATGGCTGGACAAACAGGTGCGAAGCGGACGCTACTGGATTCGAATCAGAGTGAGGTACGTAAAAATGAATAAAAATGTTTTAGAAATGATAGAGGCACGAATCGGTGGCTGAGTACTACGGCTACGTGCAGGGTTTCTTAAGGAATGACTCGTAAGTTCCGTATTGGGGTTTGAACGACACACGGTATCTAGCAAATGGTGATACATGAAATGAAGAAATGTCAATGAAACCCTACCTGCAACAGCCGAGCCAGACACGTCTGTATGAAAAACTACGAATGGGAACTGAAACTGCGAACGGGAACCGAAAGCCGCTGAAAATTTCGAACGCCAACGAGTTGGAAGAGTCGGCCTAGTGACGTAACTTACCGCACACAGGAAACCGACAAAGACCACAGGCGAGCGGGCTGGTTAAATACCCCCCGGGCTCCTCCCATAAATTCAGGCCACCATACTGGCCTTCCTACATATATATATATATATATATATATATATATATATATATATATATATATATATATATATACATATATATATATATATATATCCACTGCATACAGTTTAGCTATATTTCACTGCAGGCCATTCCTGGTGTACTGTTTCTAATATACTTCAGGCAGGCAGGTGATTCAGTTAGCTGCAGTGTATTTAATATATATATATATATACAGATAGTCTTGTATGTATATATATATATATATATATATATATATATATATATACATATATATATATATATATATATATATATATATATATATACATATATCCACTGCATACAGTTTAGCTATATCTCACTGCAGGCCATTCCTGGTGTACTGTTTCTAATATACTTAGAATATACTTAGAGTATACTAATATACGCTAATATTCAGTATACAGTACTGTGCACCCATAGTGCAGTTGCTACTACTTTTCTGGTGGTGTACACAATACAGTACACCCATAGTTGTTATTAGACTTCTGTTGGTGTACACAGTACCGTGCAGCCCTAGTGCAGTTGCTACTACTTTCCTGGTGGTGTACACAATACATACAGTGCACCCATAGTCAACTTGTTATTAAACTTCTGTTGGTGTACACAGTACTGTGCACCCCCAGTGAAGTTGCTACTACTTTCCTGGTGGTGTACACAATACATACAGTGCACCCATAGTTGTTATTAAACTTTTGTTGGTGTACACAGTACCATGCACCCTTAGTGCAGTTGCTACTACTTTCCTGGTGGTGTACACAATACATACAGTGCACCCATAGTTGTTGTTAAACTTCTGTTGGTGTACACAGTACCGTGCACTACTTAGTAGTTGCTATTACTTTCCTGGTGGTGTACACAATACATACACCAACACCTAAGGCCCAATTTTCTGCCGAGTGTATAGGGCAGGCCGTATAGTATATACAGGCGGTCCCCTATTTTCAAACGACTCCTACTTACAAACGGAGGGAGACAACAGGAAGTGAGAGGAAATCTACCCCTAGGAAGGGAAATTCTCTCCTGTAAGAGTTAATATGGGAAAAGGTGTCTCCACTGATGCTTTAACACCAATCCTTGTTTCTACTACAACCCACAATTTTCAAAATCCAATTGTCATTGGGACAGAGATTGAGGTGAAATCTTCTGAACAGGGGCACAGACAGCAAAACAAATGTTACAGGGGTGATGATAACCCTTCCCTATGTTATCTAAAAAGCTTAAAAATAGATTTTTTGGCTGGAGCTACACTTAGAAAATGTACCTGTTCCAAATTACAAACAGATTCAACTTAAGAACAAACCTACAGTCCCTATCTTGTTTGTAACCTGGAGACCGCCTGTATATTGCTGCTGTTAAGAGTATATAGGGCCTGAAGGCCCCACGCCTTTTTTTTTTTTTTGGGTGCGGAGTTCACCTTAATATCCATACCAGACCCAAAGGGCCTGGTTATGGGCTGGGGGGGGGGGGGGGGGGCAACATTACATTACAGCTGCAAGCAGTTTTAAATGACTTTTATTCCTTTAGAAATGTCATTTTGTACAGGGACTATTCCAAACTTGGGAAAAATGCGCCACTTTACAGGCTTAATATAGACACCCCCCAGGCATGATATTTAAAGGAATATTTTACTTTTATTGCTTCAATTTAAGCATTATTAAAATCACTGCTCCTGAAAAAACTGCCATTTTTAAAACTTTTTTGTTGCATTGATTCATGTCCCCTCGGGCAGGACCCAGGTCCCTAAACACTGTTTATGACAAAAACTTGCATATTAGCCTTTAAAATTAGCACTTTTGATTTTTCACGTTCGAGTCCCATAGATTTTAACAGTGTTCGCACAAATTTTTGGTCTGTTCGCATGTTCTGCTGCACACCAAACTGGGGGGTGTTTGGCTCATCCCTCGTGCCAAGGGTGCCGACCATGCCTGCCTTTTTTGCCCACCTCCACTCAATACATTCTATGAATGGAGTAGGCCAAACATCCATTCATCAACCAATCCTCCATTCATAGTGGGTTGAGGGGGGGGATCAGAGGACTGAAGATTTCAACTAAAACTTCTGCTGATTTTTTAAACACATTTTGATTATGTTTAAGCTTTAAAGTGGTTGTAAATCCCATTCATGACATTTGACCTAAGCACATCTATCTGTAGTGTTATCTCTCTCCAAAGCTCTGAGTGCCATTTCTCTCTGGTGCTCCGTTCCTCTGTTATCAGCATGAGTTACTTCTGAGAAGTTCTCCGACACATAAGATAACAGTAACTGAAAATTTGTGTTGGGGAGGGAGCTTAGAGATAGATAAACAGAGAGCTTGTCTATTCAGACTACAGCTCTGCTTGTTCCTTTACCTGTGCCTGTGTGGAAGGGGGGTGTCCCTTTGCTCCAATTCGCTCTTACACGGTGTGAGCCCAGGCTCCTCACTCACCCCTAACACGATCTACACTTATTTTTCAAAGAATGTAGAAAGGGGAAGACAGCAGATATACAAGCAAAACTTATGTAGTAGGATTTGTTTCTTCTTTGTGTATCACCTGAGGCTATTCACTTCACTGGGTATAAGTGAGGGTTTACAAACACTTTAAGAAAGCTAAACATTTAGTGTTAGAATAGTCCCTCTAAGTAATTTTTATTCTGACCCTCAATACTCTAAATTGGCTGCCAGTGTAAAGTAAATCAGCTTGGCCTGGGAACCTATAATGTTGCATGTAGAGCAGTATACTGTCCTGCCGTTGAAACTTCTGTTAATCGAAAGACACAAGGAGTTAAAGCAGTTCTGGTTATATTCAAAACCAAATCAAAACCCCCCTTAAAAGAAAGTATGGACACAGGCACCCACATGATTAATTTGCTGCAAGGGTATCTGGGATAAGTAGTTCAGGAAACTGCAGTGACATGACAAGCAAAAGTTGTTTGCCTACTTGTAAAACCATAGATGAGCTTTTTTTAATTATTGGAATCAAAACGTGTGGATGCAGTTCCTTTCTGCAAAGCACAGTATGAGGATGGGCTCATGTGAAAGGAGAGGAAGGGAGCACCTCAATGCATTTCTCTATTTCGACTTTTCTGGGTGGATAAACACCCACCCCCCCCCCCCCCTTCACACATGAAGAGTCAAAATGTTGAGCTGTGTTGCTTTCAATATTCTAATATTGTAAAAAATCATATGATTAAATAAAAATGAGCATTTTTCAGGGCGAAAAATGGGCAAATTTAATGTCAGATTATGAGACCGACTTTGCCCAATAGACCTAGCTCCATTTTTTGGTGTACATACATATAGCCAAGATTAATTTCACAAACTGTATACATATAGTGTATATAATAAAGAATATGGAATATTGAATAAGCACATAGCTCCCATAAGATAAACCTTCAATATGTTTTGTTATTATACCTGATACAGGACTATATATAATATTTTCAGATGCATAGTTTGTATTAAAGTTTTTGGGGTATCTATGTGGCTGGCATTCTGTAATGTAATGTTTTGCTCCACTGTATCAATATCGCTATTCATGATGAAATGTGTTTTGTATTGCATAACCAGAGCTCATATTTTAATTCATGCATGCTATTGGAATTTCATATGGCAATAAAAAGAATTTTACAAACAGTTACCTCTTCTTTTTTTGACCAATTTAACCCCGTTTTGCTGCTAAAAAAAACCCTTGGGGGAACTTTTCCATATTGCAATTTTTTCGGGGTGTGCACCCTTTTCATTTCTAAATGTGTGATTTCTCTATTTCAATGCATTTCTTTGCTGTTATTCCTGCTTGTAACCCTGTTGGAATCCTCTATGAACAACACAGCTCTCTTATTTCACACACACTGTATAATGTTAGCTGTTACTGTGGATGTAAACTTGTGTTAATTATTTGCTTTGCTTTTAAGCACCACAGTAACCTATAGTGTGTCAAGAGGTGTTAGAACACTTGACACTCTTGAGCAATTTGTCTTTGCTTACTGTGCACTTGTCTCTTTTATAAGTAGTTCCCCCTACTTCAATGAGATATACAGATGTTGCTGATACCCTGTAGATCTATAACTGCCTCTTGCTTCAGATAACACACTGACTGTCAAAAAAGCAATTTTAAAGATTGTGCAGCCAAGATGTTTTTTTTCATCTTAAGAGATATTTATAACACCATTCCTACCATAACAAAAGTAGAATTATATGGCTAATGTCAATATGCTAATATTAATATACATAAAATGAAAAACACAATTTGAAAAATGTAAAGACATTTTCCCCGAAGGAACATATTTGCATGAAGCCTTCAATTGTAGCATGTCTTTCTGTAGTACAGGTCACGCGGTGCTTTTTTGGTCCCTCAAAATTGCTTCAACTATTTTTGACACTGATGTGTTGGCACGGAGGTTTTAAATATATTGGGAATAGGCACATACATTTGCATACTTATATTGGCCACCTAAACATATGTCACTCACACCAGTTCATACGATATTTTGCTGTGGCAACAATCATACTCCAAACCCTATATTCTCAACTGAGTATGTAATACACTCTTAGTGGAAATAACAGTTAAAACAATAGTAAACTGGCAAAAAAAACTGGGCCCCCTGCAGGTTTATGCTATCCTGTGCTAGTATGCACACATACTAGCACATTATGACAAGCTTACCTTTCAAACAAAGCCCTATAGCAGTGCTCTGTCACCACTACTGGGGCTTCCATCTTCATCTGATCTTCCTTTTGGGTTTGTGGGCTTCGGCTGTTTGAATGGCTGGGCCGTGATGATGTCACTCCTGCACATGCTCACATGAGTCACAATTGCAGCACGACACCCTGCATTCCAGGGCACACTCTGTATGCCCTGAATGAAGAGCATTACTGCACATGCCCAGATGACGTCGTCAGCTATTGCTGATGTGAATATCTCCAAAAAGGTGCACGTTTAGGAAATATTCATTGCACCCATATGTTAGCACCATTGCAAGTTCACACACAGAGTTAACTACCTCTTTAATTTTTCCAGGTGCATGAATTACAAGAGTACTAATACAGCTACAATCCCATCTAACCTTCCAACCTTAAATTGAGCCTAACCCTAACAATCCTTGCTCTAGTACTTAAATTGAATGCATATATGTGTAGCCAGGTGCTTGGCTAAGAGTGTAGAGTGATGCCCTGTACCCACATGGACTTTCTGGCAGACTAGGTCCGACGGTCTTCCCGACAGAATTTCGACGGAGTTACGGCGGACTTCCGAATGAACGGACTTGCCCACACATGGACTAAAGTCCATTCATTTTTAACGTGATGAGGTACGACGGGACTAGAAAAGGAAGTCAATCTAGCTGCTTTTATCGGCGAGATTGACACCTTGCGAGCCCCGTCGCAGAGCAAACCAGGCCCTTAGGTCTGGTATGGATTTTAAGGGGAACACCCTATGCTGCAAAAACGGTGTGGGGGTCCCCCCAAGGTCCATACCAGGCCCTTATCCAAGCACGCAGCCCAGCCGGTCAGGAAAGGGGGTGGGGACGAACGAGCGCCCCCCCTCCTGAACCGTACTAGGCTGCATGCCCTCAACATGGGGCGTGGGTGCTTTGAGGGAGGGGGCGCCCTGTGGCCCCCCACCCCAAAGCACCTTGTCCCCATGTTAATGAGGACAAGGGCCTCTTCCCGACAACCCTGGCCGTTGGTTGTTGGGGTCTGTGGGCAGGGGGCTTATCGGAATCTGGGAGCCCCTTTAATAAGGGAGCCCCCAGATCCCGGCCCCCCGCCCTATGTGAAAAAGTATGGGGTACATTGTACCGCTACCCATTCACCTGGGGGGAAAAAGTGTCAATAAAAAATCACACTACACAGGTTTTTAAAGTAATTTATTAGGCAGCTCTTGGGGTCTTCTTCCGACTTCAGGGGTTTTCCCGAAGGTGCTTTGGGGTGGGGGGCCGCAGGGCACCCCCCTCCCCCAAAGCACCCACCCCCCCATGTTGAGGGCATGCGGCCTGGTATGGTTCAGGAGGGGGGGCTCGTCCCCACCCCCTTTCCTGACCGGCTGGGCTGCGTGCTCGAATAAGGGTCTGGTATGGATTTTGGGGGGACCCCCACGCCGTTTTTTCAGCGTAGGGGGTTCCCCTTAAAATCCATACCAGATCTAAAGGACATTGTAGCCTCGTGCTTGCCGCAATAGGAAAATGTGTCTTTCCTATTGCAGCGAGTGCGAAATGTACAGTACCCTGTCGCCGAGAACCAGCGCGATCCTATCTAAACATTCTCGCGGGCAGGTGCTGTAGCTGCCCTTGCGTCGTATTTGGTCCGTCGGACCAGCATACAGACGAACAGGCTTCCCGATAGGAACTGGGTCCGGCGGAGTTCCGGTGGAAAGATTTGAAACATGTTTCAAATCTGAAGCCGAAAGGTCCGTCGGAAGTCCGATGAAGCCCACACACAGTCGGATTGTCCAGTCGAAAAGTCCGCTCGCGTGTACGCTGCATGAGAGAAACACTGGCTGCAGCTGCTCTCTGTAGCTGCTGCCCTGCAGTGCAGAACTGGTTAACAGCTATATTAGCAAGAAGAGGGAGCTGTTAAGCATGAACAATTCAATAGTCGAGCAGCACTGCACTGTGGGAATTGTAGTCTACAGGAGAGAGACTATACTGTAATTAAGAGCTATTGAACTGTATTTCTCAGAGATTGCCAGGAGGAGGGAAAGAGCTGCATTTTCTCGGGCTGTACAGGACACAGCTGGTGCCATGCAGGTCTCCAGCAGTTCTGCCAGTGTATCTGTGCCAGTACATATCATGGTAATTCATTGAAAACTACAAGCCAACAGCCGCAAAGGCTGCTGGACCTTGTAGTTTTCCTTTCACAGGACACTGCAAATGAAAGCAAGGCCGGGCGGGTGGAACCCCACTTGGCTACTTTTTTAAAGTTGTGACAGCTAGCGGGGGGGGGGGGGGCAATAATTGCTGTCAAATCGGGGAATCAGGGAAGTGAGAGTCCATTCATAACATGTTACATGTTACACCCTGAATATGAGTGTAACATTGTACGAAAGGTGAACTTATCCTTTAAAACTAAAGACTGGCCCCTTTATAGCTGCTACATAGATATCTTCACCGACAGTGCCTTGAAAAACCTCTGAGGGCTTCACAGAACAGCTGTATTTATACTGGGATTAAATTACACACAGATGGACTCTATTTACTAATTAGATGACTTCTGAAGGCAATTGGTTTCACTAGATTTTACTTAGGGGCATCAGAGTAAAGGGGGCTGAATACAAACGCACTCTACACTTTTCAGATATTTATTTGTAGAAAATTTTGAAAACCATTGATCACTTTCCTTCCACTTCACAATTTTGTGCCACTTTGTGTTGGTCTATCACATAAAATCCCCCAAAAAATACATTTACTTTTTCGGTTGTAACATGACAAAATGTGGAAAATTTCAAGTGGTATGAATACCCCTTTTGTATTGACTCTTATGCCCCGTACACACGGTCGGATTTTCCGATGGAAAATGTCCGATCGGAGCGTGTTGTCGGAAATTCCGACCGTGTGTGGGCTCCATCGTACATTTTCCATCGGATTTTCCGACACACAAAGTTTGAGAGCAGGAGATAAAATTTTCCGACAACAAAATCCGTTGTCGGAAATTCCGATCGTGTGTACACAAATCCGACGGACAAAGTGCCACGCATGCTCAGAATAAATAAAGAGATGAAAGCTATTGGCCACTGCCCCGTTTATAGTCCCGACGTACGTGTTTTACGTCACCGCGTTCAGAATGATCGGATTTTCCGACAAATTTGTGTGACCATGTGTATGCAAGGCAAGTTTGAGCCAACATCCGTCGGAAAGAATCCTAGGATTTTGTTGTCGGAATGTCCGAACAAAGTCCGACCGTGTGTATGGGGCATTACTCTTATCTTTGTGTAATAATAAAATTGTTTGATGATCTGAGTCATTTAAGTGGGACAAATATGCAAAAAACAAAATCATAAAGGGAAAGAATGCTTTTTGGGATGACAAAAAAGCAAACATATATATATATATATATATATATATATATATATATATATATATATATATATATATATATATGTGTGTCTTTGCGTCTATTTCCTGGTGCTTATTCACAGCCAAATAAAGATATCTATACTCATTATCTTGTAAGTGCTTGCAGTAATTTTCATTCAACTAGATCTGTCAGAGGGGCTGAAAGTGTTCTTGGAGTTGAGGTGCAGAACAGAGAACCAAAATTGCTGTGGGGGAAGCGCTACATAGGAAAAAATGAGGGAAGCTGTCATTTCCGTCTTTAAATGTTCATGCTTCAGGGCTGTTATCCTAACCATTCCTTTATTAGTCAGCAGGATTTATTTACTAAAGGAGTACAGCAGGTTTACTTTACAAGGAGGAATATTTCACTTTGAAAGGAAATTTGGTGTTGTGTGGATGATTTAGCAGGTGACATTTCGTGTATATTTACATTTAATTAGGGTAACATTGGCAGCATCCCATAAATGTATAGGTAAACTTGTGAAAGAGGGGGGTGGCATCAGGACTTTAAATATGTCAATGAGAACACAGTCATAATATATATATATATATATATATATATATATATATATATATATATATATATATATATATATATATATATATATAATTTTTTTTTTTTAAATACATAAAGTTTTATTGTTTCACATAAAATGACAACATTTTGCCCAAAAGAACCTTCAAACAGTTCAGAGCTTCAGCAGTATTAAAAATACATGCATTCATGGCTGGTATATGCGTTTTCACTGGATCACCCGCTTCTTTAAGATGATACATGTATCATGAATGCGTTATGTATAAGACTTGTACTAGGATCAAGAAAAAAAGGTTTTTGATCATAGTAAGAGCCTTATACATACCGCATTCATGATACATGTATGGTCCTGAAGAAACGGGGGATCCCGCGAAATGCGTATACCACCCACTAATGCATGTATTTATAATACCGCTGAAGCTCAGAACTGTTTGAAGGTTCTTTTGTACAAAAGTCTTTTAAAGAAAATGTTGTCTTTTTATGTGAAACATTAAAACTTTTTGTATTAAAAAAAAAAATTTATAGACTGATTGTGTTCTCGTTGGCATATTTAAAGTCCCAACGCCGCCCCTCTTTTTCACAAATTTACCTAATTGGATAATTGACAGTTTGACCTTATTTACTAAACTGAGAAAATTTGCCTGAAAAGTGAAAGATTACTTTTCAGAGTAAACATGTCCTACTCATTTAGTAAATCCACCCCTGCAACTTCTTAACCTAGGAGCAGCACGTGCATATTTAGTGTCCTGACCCCTGATATGCAGGCACTTCTTCCAGGTCAGTGACACACCAAGTAGCAAAGAAAAGATAAGGATTTGAGTAATTTTGATGTGATATAAAAAGCCAGGCAGATCTTCTATGTTTCATCATTGAGACCACCTATTTACAATGTACATAGGTAGGTCAATGAAGAAGAGACAAATAAACAGGCGTATCATCCCCACTCACCTCATTGAATATGCGCTGATGATGTCACCAGCTACAACTAAAGTGCATTTCTCCTAAACAGTGCATGTTTCAGAGAGATTTACTGTACCTACAGGTAAGCCTTATTATAGGCGTATCTGTACGTATAAATAAATAAGCGGACTTTACTACCACTTTAAATATCAAAATGCTTGGTAGGGAATGTCAGTCTGGAGGAGTGGGCGCTCCTAGGTAGGCATGTACATTACCCTGGGTAAGGGCCACATGTGATGCTGGGTCTCCATGACCAAAATGAATGAATGAAAGGGGAGGGCTAGAAGATTCTGGACAAGCTCCAAGAAATTAGGTAGGCTGTATCTGATATTATGCAGCTTTTAATGCACACTATGAGAAGCTCAGTGTGCAGTGAAATCAGAGTAAGCAATTTCAGTATTGTAGAGGAGACTGTACAACTGTGCAAGACTGAAGGTTAGACTGAAATTCAGATGCACAATTATGTTATGTAACCATCAAAATATAATTTGGTATCTTGAGCAGATTTGGGTTTCTTCTGTGTAGAAAATCATTGAAGCCTAAATGAGCAAATGAATGCATGAAACGCTTATGTGGTGACAAATCTTCAAATGAAATCAGGAAATACAATGGTATACTTCTAATTATGTTTAATATAACCATGTTCTTAACACAATGTGCCATTTAAGGTTTGAAAAATGTTATATAAGAGTTCCTGTCGGTTGCATTCTTGATGATAATAAGCAGCTTAGCAACCATCATGGATTGCCTACAGAGGTTCCACTCAAGCATCAGCTCATTACCACTGACATTTTCTTTCAGGAAACTAGCTTCCGGATTATTGGCTGACAGCCTTTATTCATTGTCAGACAAAGGATGTGAACACGTTGGGAATATTTTTTTTAAGATCTTCAGGGAATAATTTATAGTATGTTGAACGGTGACAACCTAAATACTTGAAATGGCAATATGTATACCTACCTCTGCAAGATAGAACTCATCGTATTGTCTTTTAAAGTTCTCTCCTTTATAGTAGTTGCTGGCAGCTACAATTACATCTACTGCAACCATGCTTAGTATGAACATGTGGAAAATGGATGATCTCATCATCTTCTGTTAATGGACAAGAAACAAAACACAAGACACAAAGGTTGTTTAGAGATGCAGTTCAAGATCAACATTTTATGTTTTCACAGTTAAGCTATTCGTTGGAAATTCCTCAATTTCATTGGGGTTTAAAACATGAATAGATATTTCTTTCTAAATATGTAACCATCTGTAGTCATTTTACAAATGCTACATGACACTCACAAACTTCAATCAGTGTGGCTTTTAACTGTACATTAGGCATTCTTGTTTAAGAGAGAACGACAGGTTTAATGGAAAAGAGAATTAAATAAATCCTTTATGTGAGGAAGTGAATTTGTCATTTCCTCAGAGTAAAGCATTTTTAATTCCTCAAAGGCAAAGCATTATCTATCACACTTGACATTGAGCAATGTACTAAGTACAACACAAGAAGGTCAATACTTGCTTATACAAAATCCTTAGCCACATTCTTACAGAGGTATCCACCATTAAACTAATGGAAGTATAGGCATTAGTGGCCATGTGTATGCTTCATTAGATATTATTACCTTCAAGTTCCCACTGCCAAACTCAGGGGATCTAAGCCAGTACTAAGTTCTGTTATGCCACTAATATTTTATATAATTTAGTTTATATAATTTATATAATTGTAAAACCATTTTAAGAAACTAATGAATTATCAAGTTGCTTTGCAGCTTTGTGTATCTCTTAAATCATATATGTTTTTTATGCATATAGTCAGCTCAGCTTTCTTTTCTTCAGCTACCCTGGGAAATCTATTATTTTTCATGGGTTTCTGAAGGCATAATGAATCCTTATGAAACAACAAAAGCTGAAAACTTTTGAGGACTCAAAAACAAAATTATTGCCAAGTGCTGGTAACCTCGGAACTGCTTGTCAGTGTTAAAAAAAAATAAGAAAAACACAGAAAAAAAAAATAAAGTGGAAAACTTTTTTGTGGGATCATATTTACAGATATTTAAAAAGTCACATGACCTTTGCTTACATTGGGCTCCACTTAACACAACAAAAGTGTCTCCAAACTGCTGCATATAGGGTGCAAAGCACCTAAATAGGAACATGTCCTATTGGTATTTTTGCTATACTTAGTAAAGCAGTCAAGCTGGTGGGTAAATCTTAAAGCGGTAGTAAACTGATGAAAAAAAAAAAAACCTGCAAGACAATAGCATACTAGCACATTATAAAATACTTGCCTTAGAACGAAGCCCTGCAGCGGTGCCCGTTCACTCCTGAGGGAGCTGACATGTTGCCTCGGCATTTCCTTTGGGATCGCTGGCTCCGGCGCTGTGGGTGGCCAAGGCCACGTTGACGTTATGCGCGCGGGAGCCCTTCTCTCCCCGACGTCAGCGGCGGCATACAGGTTCAGTATCTCCTAAACCATGCAAGTTTAGGAGATATTCTTTTTACCTACAGGTAAGCCTTATTATAGGCTTACCTGTAGGCAAAAATCACCAAGCAGGGTATACAACCCCTTTCAGTGAGTTTTTTCCTTACTTTCCAATTCTGATCCATGTTCCTACAGAATTTGATTTCAAAACAGGTTGCTCTCTCCATATCTGGAGAGACACAAACATGGAAGCCCCCTTTATGATGATATCAGCCTATATGCCATTCAGTATCAGATGCTTCTGAAGGGGAATGTAAAAAAGGGCCCCTCTCACAACACCAGCTGTACCCTAGAACGTGATGTAAGTCATTTATACATATGTAGTACCTCCTATACAATTATTGAAACTAAAAACAATGGCTGACACGTTAGAAAAATCTTTATTTGTAATAAAGACAACCACCACCATTAACTCATTTAAAAGAAACAAGTATAAAAGAAGTATCTTATGTTTTTGTCCACCTCCCACCAAATCTTATCTTTTGTGGAGAATACATCAAATATTAAAAGCTGAAGAGCAAAGGATCATGTAATTTACTTTCAACTCCAGCTTGACAGATATATTCAAAGGACTCTTCTACCAAGTCACTATGGGCAAAGCTGGCAACTTACCTGAGACCACCTATATCTCCTGTGCTGCTCTATAGTGGATTACTGGAATGACAACACCCAATACTGGTCAAGTATACACCTGGTGTGTGAGTGAGTATCTCTTGGCAAGGTAGAAAGCATCATTAAAAAATAAAAATGTGAACAGTATTAGCGTGTCCAGTGCTGCATTTTCAAATGACAGGAGCAGTATTTAACCTGACATTCTCGCTTTTCATCTTTCACATTAAAAGATAAAGTGGTGATAAAGTGTATGTTATTCTATAAAAATTTTTCGATTACTATGTGTGTGTTTGTCTTTGTATGTCTGTCTCACACACACTGTCAGCTGCTTAGGTGTAGTAGAGCTGTAGAGCTTCCCCTGTGAGTGACATAATGGGCTGCCCATAGCTCAGGAAAAAATACATTGTAATAAGAGTTCAGCACAATAAAAGTTTAGGGATGGGCAAAAAAGATTCTTTGCATTTATTTTATTTAACTAATTGATAGCATGGCCAAGACACAGTATAGTCTGAACTCGTTTACCATATGTCTATGTAGCTGTTGTATAAATATAGATGTGACAAACTACATATTATGAACACCTGAAATGTTGCTCTTTATTGAATCAAGAAGCATCGACTTTGTTCGGCTCTCCACTATGGTATCCCGGAATCTATGACTTTCTGTTTACCCAGATGTCAACAGCACCATTTTAAAAAAATCAAAAGCATTCGAAAACACAGATCTTGCCATTTTGAATGCTTTTAAAGGAAGAGGAGGAACTTGGAACTTATAGATCTCTTCATAAAGAGTACCTATCACATGCCTATTGCTGTCATAAGGATGTTTACATTAAAGCAACAGTATTAAAAAAAAAAAAAAAAACCTAAATAATAATAATAATTTGAAAAAAATGAAGGTGCCCCAGGCTGACGCGTGTTGGTCCTGCATGCACACAAACAGCGACAACGTCCCACCCATGTGAGGTATCATCGCAAACATCAGATCATTGTCAGTAATTCTTGTACTAGACTCCCTCTGTAAATCTAAAGTTGTAACCTGTAAAGGCTTTTAAAGAATCGCCTATGGATAGTAAAATTTACATAATTTGTCACCGTTGCACGGATATTCGCAATTTTAAAGCGTGACATTTTTTGTGCTTATTTACTCAGCAAAACATTTTCTTTTATATTTTACAAAAAAAAAAAATGGGTTATGAAAATACAGTGTGACATAAAAAAATTGTAAAACCCACCAATTTACTTTCATGGACATGGTTTAAAAAAATATATAATATTTGGTGGGGTTGAAGTAATTTTCTGGCAAAAAAGTATTGATTTTGATAAACAAAAAGTGACAAAAAAGGGCTGGTCTGGAATTGGGTAGCCAGTAATAACAAACTTGTAATATCGTTTATGTGCTACCCTTCTTTTACAACAGATATAAGCCTTAATTGAAAAAGCTTTAACACAAAGATAGGTCTCTTCACTTTAGCCAAGTGACTATAATTTGTAAAGCTCCTTTGATTAGCTGAAACTAACTGTCATTTTTTTAAAGGTGTGTTTGCTTTGTCGGTTGAACCTACAATGTATCTATAAAAAAAATGTACCTTGAAAGGTCCAAAATGTACAACCTTATAAAAATACTGGTGCTATCAAGAATATTGCATGAATTTGTATATTTTATCTTATTTTTTACACATCTATTAGAATGTGATCTCATGTGGCACAACCTGCATGCTTTTCCATAGCTTACCAAGAGCATCTAGTGCTCATTTTTAAGGTGATATACTGTAATTAGTAATATAATTATGAAAAAAATTCATACCTAGAGTTCAGCTATTACGTTTATTTAGTAATATAGTTAAATTAGCAGCTTTGCAAAACTTACAGACAAGTTTACTGTTCAATTCTACTTGAAAAACAGTTTAAAAAATAAATTAAAAAAATGACGTGGAAAATCACAAGTACATTAAATTATGATAACTCCCGTGTAACTGATTTTTCTGCTTTGTGGGACAAAAAAACGGAGTTGTGTGCTACGGTATGTGTGATGTCTTTGCATGCAAAGTTACCTAATTTCTTGACATGGAATTCCTTGGTAGGTTGGCCAGTTATATATTTTGCAATGCACTCTAATTTTTCTGTAGGAATACTTTAGCAAGCGAGAAAGAGCTAATGGTGGATTAAGAGTGATTAAATCTAGAACATATTGTGAGCTGAAGATCTGCTGTTTTTTTTTCTGTAACAGAAATTTATTGAATATGTACAAACCAGTGATAAAGCAGAATTGTTCTGTAAACACTTAAAAGGTAATGTCTGCAGCCCCATAGACATTTCTATTGACATTGGAATCTGTCAAAGTTGCAGGGATTTTTATGCAAGGAAACTTTCAGAGTGGTTATCCTGGTAAAATATTTCAAGCTGTTTTCACAGCCATTAACAATATTTTTCCACTTGATGATAAACCTTGCTTTGTATACTCAGGGCTACTAGTGTTTTACAAACCTAAACACAGAGATTACTTTTTCTGAGCTTGAAATTTGGTAAGGCCACGGGGCTTGATAAAGGCTAAATAGTACAGTAAAACCTTGGATTGCAAGTAACTTGGTCTGCCAGGGTTTTGCAAGAAGAGCAACATTTTTTGTATACATTTTTACTTGATAAACGAGTGATGTCTTGATATACGAGTAGCGCCACGTCACAACTGAGTATAAAAGAGAAGAGAGGTGCCTCTAAGTGTAGCAATTTGGTTACATTTAATGAAGGTACAACATTTAGCAACTCACATGGTTGATGATTAAAACTGGCACATCTAAGTATACAAGCATCTGGGGTGAAGCTGTCCTCATAGACCATCCTCCGCACTGCCATCGCCATCGTCATCATCCCTACCACGCTCGGCTCCACGAGCACCTCAAGCCACACTTTCAGATCGCTCTACTGAAGGGTAGTCTTCCCGGTCACGATTGCAGACTGACAGCAGTGAGAGCTGGCGGTGCGGAGAATGGTCTATGTGGACAGCTTTACCCTGAATGCCTGTTTAGATGTGCCTGTTTTAATCATCAACCATGTAAGTTGCTAAATGTTGTACCATCATTAAATATAACCATATTGCTACAGTTAGGCTCTGTTCACATCCAGGTTTCCCGGATCGTGGGCGGAATCACCGTGAATTTGCCCGTGATCCTGAATCATGGCAAATTATGGGACACCCTTGCAATCCCCGTAACTTTCAATGGCACCCAATTGTGGCGCAATTTTGGCACGATTGTCGCCCGACTAATTGCGCTAAAATGGTGCAAACAGAATCACTTTACACCTGTTGCCCAAAAGAAGTTCTGGAACTCCTTTTGGGTGGAAGGCATACTGTGATTCTGTGTGCGCAATTTTACCGCAATTCGTCGGGTGACAATCGTGGAAAGATCACGCCGCAATCAGGGTGCCATTGGAAGTGATGGGGATTGCAAGGGCATCCCACGATTTGCCATGATTTGGAATTGCGGGCAGAATCGCAGCGATTCTGCCCATGATCCGGGACACCTAGATGTGAACAGAGCCTAAGTGTAGCAATATGGTTACATTAAATGAAGGTACAACATTTAACAACTTACACAGTTGATGTTTAAAACAGGCACATCTAAGTATGCAGGCATCCGGGGTAAAGCTGTCCACATAGACCGTCCTCCGCACCACCAGCTCTCACTGCTGTCAGTCTCCAATCGTGCATCAAGGATGCCTAGATGTGAATGGAGCCTTAGAGGCACCTCTCTTCTCTTTTATACTCTGTAGCTCCTGATGGATTTTGCTTCTAATCCACTTGTGGAGGCTGCCATTTGTGGATGGACATTTTATGGTTACATAACCTGTCACATCGCTATAATCTTTTTATATGGACTAAAAACTGAAGGACTTATGAATAAATGATTGTGGAATGAATCATTTGAGTTTCCATTATTTGTTATGGGGAAATTTGATATACGAGTACTTTGGATTACAAGCATGTTTCCGAAACAAATTATGCTTGCAGTCTAAGGTTTTACTGTATATATTTAGACACAATTTGCAAAAGCTAACATTTGTTACCAAAAATGGGAGGATGAACGCAAAACAAATGACTAAAGTACTTAGTTATAGTGTATACAATAACCATTAAAGAACAAATTTAGAACCATAACTGATTTGTCTCCAGGTTCAATATGTTATTCATTTATACTTCAGGATCAGGTGTTCCCTTTTCAGTGGAACACTAGCAGGTTTATAGAGTTGGCAAGCAAATACGAATTACAAATAAGGCAGTATTTATCATAATTTAATGCCTACTTAGCAAGCTTGGGATCTGGAAGTTAAAACTACATTTTCAAAGATGCCATTTGTCACTGTATACCTGCATATTACCTTGTAGATTGTTTGAATGCTAATTAGAATTTTCCAAAGACTGCACATAATACATTAACAGGTGTTGTTTTGATTTTTAATTGATATTAACGATCCTATCTTTAAGGTCCTAAGCACTATTAAATCAGTACATTAGTATAAACTATAGGCTAAATTTACTAATTTACTAAAACATTTATTGGCCACATAGTCACCAGTATTATCTTATGTCACCAATCCTGAAATCATTCTCATTTGCACTTAACATGTCTTAAATTTAACAAACTCAATCATGACAAGCAAGGAAAATGATATAAGAAAAAACTGCAAGCTAATTGAATTAGATGATATTTCTTAATTGTAAATTGATTTGATGAAATCCTAGAAAACGAGATAAAACGGAAACATTTCTATCAAATACTTACCGTAATTTTTCTTCCCTGATGGACTCCATGGCAACCTACGTGTGGGTTAACCTTGCCTCCTCTCCAATGCTACAGGACCCCATTCCCATAAGTTTGAGCTTACAGCCAGAGACTGCATTCCATAACTAGCCAATTCTTGACTGATGGGTGGTAAGCCATCAGGAAAGGAAAATTACAGTAAGTATTTGATAGAAAATTTTCAGTTTTCCTGACAGATTCCATGACAGCCTACATGAGGCAAATAACTAGCCAAACCACACGGGCAGGTATGCTGATCAAAACAAAACTTTAATTTGCCCTGTCAACCGACAGGATTCTTAGACCAAAGTTTACAGATGATAAGGATGCAGGTTCTATGCAATAATGTGACATGAATGTGTTAATGGAGGCCCACGAGGCCGCTTTGCAGATGACATCTGAAGCCACGCGTCGGGCTGCCACCCAGGAAATCGCTATGCCTCTAGTTGAATGTGTCGTCACCGCCTCTGGAGGACCCAAGCCCTTGGCCTTATAAGCCTGCTGGATGGTTTGGATAATCCAGGCCGCAATCGTTATAGTTGAAGCCCGTTTCCCCTTGTTACTTCTGGATTCTTAGGAGAAACATATGATCCAAGCGTCTAAAGGAGGAAGAAGTTTCAGTATTTCTCCTACATCTAGTGGGTGAACTTCCGCAGTCCCTGGGGCCCTGAATGTAGGTAGGACAATTTCTTGATTCTCATGGAATACTGACGTGACTTTCTGATTTGAGCCGAGCATAGGGATGAGGACCACCCGTTCCAGAAAGAAAGTCAGGAATGGTTCTTTATGACCTAAGGACCCGATCTCAGAGACCCTCTTAGCCGATGTGATGGCCATGAGGAAAGCGACTTTTGTGGAAAGGTCTCTGATAGAAACCGGATCGGTTCCCATGGTACTAAGTCCAGCCAGTGAGTCGAGAACAAGGGGGAGATCCCACTTGGGGAATCTTGGCCTCCTTTGGAACCTGAGTCTTGAAGGAAGAACTGTTGGATTGGAGGGTAAACAGCCCATGATGTTCCAGAGAAGGCTGACAAGGCTGAGACTTGGACTCTGAGGGAGCTGATGGATAGAGCCAGGTCTAGACCAGATTGTAAGAATTCCAGGATGTCCTGGATTCTCGTATCCCTGTATGAGCTTCCCGTAGAGGATGAAAATTCCAAAAACTTGGCCCATATTCTCCCATAGACCTTATTTGTGCTTGCCCTTCTTAAACTCATGAGAGTGGAAATTACACCTGACACATAGCCAAGGGTTTCCAGCCTCTCCCTCTCAAGAACCAGATAATCAGTCACAATAGCGCCGGACAAGGGTGCAGGACTACCCTCTGAGATAGAAGGTCCGGCCTGAGGGGAAGAGGTACCAGGTCCCGAAAGCTGAGCTGGGTCAGGAGGGGAAACCATGGCCTGTTTGGCCAGTTTGGCCTGCTTCTGCTCAGAGTCTCTGCAGAAATCTGAGAATGACCGGGAATAGGGGAAAGGCTTATGCCCTGCTGAAGCTCCACCGATCTGTCAAAGCATCCACTCCAAAGGTCTGGCTGCAACGGCCCTGGGTGTTTTATTTTTTGATCTTAAAGTTGCAGGGGCATGCGAATAGGTCCACTTCGGGATCGACTCCCAAGGACAGGATCCACCTGAAGTCCACCTGGACATTCTGGGCTCCGGGAACAAAAACTGCTGAGATATTGGACACGATAGGCTCGACTTCTTGGAGCAAGGTGGAGCTCCGAGTCCCCCCTTGTCTCTTCACATAGGAGACTGCTGTGGTGTTGTCCATTCTCAATAAAACAGATTCCCCTTTCAGGAGATGACTGAAAGCCTGAAGGGCACACTGTTGTTATGTGAATCAGTTGGTTGCTGTCTCCTGAGTAGGGATGAGCCGAACACCCCCCCGGTTCGGTTCGCACCAGAACCTGCGAACGGACCGAAAGTTCGCACGAACGTTAGAACCCCATTGACGTCTATGGGACTCGAACGTTCGAAATCAAAAGTGCTCATTTTAAAGGCTAATTTGCATGGTATTGTCCTAAAAAGGGTTTGGGGACCCGGGTCCTACCCCAGGGGACATGTATCAATGCAAAAAAAACTTTTAAAAACGGCCGTTTTTTCGGGAGCAGTGATTTTAATGATGCTTAAAGTAAAAAAAAAAAGTGAAATATTCCTTTAAATATTGTACCTGGGGGGTGTCTATAGTATGCCTGTAAAGTGACGCGTGTTTCCCGTGTTTAGAACAGTCCCTGCACCAAATGTCATTTTCAAAGGAAAAAATCTCATTTAAAACTGCTTGCGGGTTTAATGTCATGTCGGGTCATGGCAATATGGATGAAAATCAGTGAGACAAACGGCATGGGTACCCCCCAGTCCATTACCAGGCCCTTTGGGTCTTGTATGGATATTAAGAGGAACCCCACACCCAAATTAAAATAAGGAAAGGCCCTATATACTCTGAACAGCAGTATACAGGCGGTGCAAACAAGACAGGGACTGTAGGTTTGTTGTTAAGTAGAATCTCTTTGTAATTTTGAACGGGTATATTTTTAACGTGTTTAGCTCCAGCCAAAAAATCTTTTTTAAGCTTTTTGGAGAACATAGGGAAGGGTTATCACCCCTGTGACATTTGTTTTGCTGTCTTTCCTCCTCTTCAGAAGATTTCACCTCACTTTTTGTCCCAATGAAAAATGTTTTTTGAAAATTTGGGTTTTTTTATGGAACAAGGATTGGAAAGCATCAGTGGAAAGGAGAAATTGTTTTCCCATATTAACTCTTACAGGAGAGAATTTCCCTTCCTAGGGGTAGATTTCATCTCACTTCCTGTTGTCTCCTTCCGTTTGCAAGTAGGAGTCATTTGTAAGTTAGATGTTTGAAAGTAGGGTCCTGCCCTATATACTCAGCAGAAATTTGGGCCTTAGGTGTTGCTGTGGCCACAACACTGTAAGCCCTCACAGGGCCCTGCTGTGAAATATTAGATCAAGAATTGTAATTACATGCCCCTGTTGAACAGGAGCTGAAAAATTAGGCCTTACGCACTGGTGCTGGTGCCACAACACTGCAACCCCTCACAGACACTCTAGTTGGAACACAGGAACGAGCCCTGCTGCAAAGTATTGCATCAAAAATTGTAATTACACGCCCCTGTTAGACAGGGGCAGAAAAATTGGGCCTTAGGCACTGGTGCTGGTGCCACAACACTGCAACCCCTCACAGACACTCTAGTTGGAACGCAGGAACGAGCCCTGCTGCAAAGTATTGCATCAAAAATTGTAATTACACGCCCCTGTTAGACAGGGGCAGAAAAATTGGGCCTTAGGCACTGGTGCTGGTGCCACAACACTGCAACCCCTCACAGACACTCTAGTTGGAATGCAGAAACGAGCCCTGCTGCAAAGTATTACATCAAAAATTGTAATTACACGCCCCTGTTAAACAGGGGCTGAAAAATTGTGCCTTAGGCACTGGTGGTGGCGCCCAGAACCAAAAATGTTCTTACAAGCTATCAGCGTGATGATTGAGGAGGAAGAGGATAATTACTCAGGGATAGTCACTCAGCATCAGCATAGGCAGTCTTTGAAGGGATCTGAGATTTAAAAAAAAAATTATTCGGTTACATCAGCATCAGGTGCTTGGTAGCTGGTGGTGATCCAAGACTGATTCATTTTTATGAAGGTCAGTCGATCGACCGAGTCGGTGGACAGACGCACCCTGTGATCGGTTACCACGCCTCCAGCAGCACTGAATGTGCGTTCCGAAAGAACGCTGGATGCAGGACAGGCCAGTAGCTCAATTGCATACTGTGCAAGCTCTGGCCAGTGATCCATCCTCAAGACCCAGTAACCCAGAGGATTTTCGGTGGGAAAGGTGTCCAAGTCTGATCTTGCCCCTAGGTATTCCTGCACCATGTAAAACAGACGCTGGCGATGGTTGCTGGAACCGATCATACCTTGGGGCTGCGGACCAAAAAATTGTCTGAACGCATCGGTCAGACGGCCACCTTCTCCACCGCTCCTTCTTTGACTGACCGAAGCCTCAGCAACACGTTGTCCAGAAACAGGAGTTTGTAACCTCCCAGTCTCTGGGAACGTGTTGCACAGACCTTTCTGCAAGGCCTCCCAAAGATGTTTCATCCTCTGCTCCCTCTGCGATGGCAAGATAAGGTCCGCAACCTTACCCTTGTAACGTGGATCAAGGAGGGTTGCCAGCCAGTATTGGTCCTTCTCCTTGATACCACGAATACGAGGATCCTTACGCAGGCTTTGCAGGATCAGGGAGGCCATGCAGCGTAGGTTTGCTGAGGCATTCGGTCCGGAGTCCTCTGGGTCACTAAGGACGACAACGTCCGCAGCCACCTCCTCCCAGCCACGTACAAGTCCATGTGTTTCTTGGGACTGATCCCTTAAAGACTGCTGCTGATGCTGAGTGCCAGGCTCCACCTCCATACTGACACAATCTTCCTCCTCCTCCTCCTCCTCCTCGTCCTCTTCCTGTGTGATCAGCGGGCACGCAGGAACACTGTCTGGATAAAGGGGGCCTTGAGAGCTAAGGAAGTCCTCCTCTTCCTGCCTCTGTTCTGCCTCAAGTGCCCTGTCCATTATTCCACGCAGCATGTGCTCCAACAGGTGGACAAGGGGGACAGTGTCACTGATGCATGAACTGTCACTGCTCACCATCCTCGTGGCCTCCTCAAATGGTGACAGGACAGTGCATGCATCCCTGATCATGGCCCACTGGCGTGGGGAAAAAAAAACAAGCTCCCCTGACCCTGTCCTGGTGCCATAGTTGCACAGGTACTCATTGATGGCCCTCTGCTGCGTGTGCAGCCGCTGCAGCATGGCCAACGTTGAGTTCCACCTGGTGGGCATGTCACAGATTAGGCGGTTCTTGGGCAGGTTAAACTCCTTTTGGAGGTCCGTCAGCCGAGCACTGGCATTATATGACCGGCGGAAATGCACACAGACTTTCCTGGCCTGCCTCAGGACATCCTGTAAGCCCGGGTACCTGCCCAAGAACCGCTGCACCACCAAGTTAAGGACGTGAGCCAAACAGGGCACATGGGTCATTTGTCCCTGTCGGAGGGCAGAGAGGAGGTTGGTGCCATTGTCGCAAACCACCATTCCTGCCTTAAGTTGGCGTGGCGTCAACCACCTCTGAACCTGCCCCTGCAGAGCTGACAGAACCTCTACCCAGTGTGGCTCCTGTCCCCCAAGCACACCAGCTCAAGCACCGCATGGCATCTTTTGGCCTGTGTACTTGCGTAGCCCCTTGAACGACTACGGAGCACCGCTGGTTACGAGGAAGAGGCCATGGAGGAAGAAGAAGAGGAGGGGGTGGAGGAGAGAGGTGTGTCACAATCATTAGCATTTTGGAGGCGTGGTGGCGGAACAACCTCCAACACTACTGCACCTTGTCCTGCATCCTTCCCAGCTGCCAGCAGAGTCACCCAATGCGCCGTGAAACTTAGGTAACGTCCCTGTCCATGCCTGCTGGACCATGAGTCAGCGGTAATATGCACCTTACCGCTGACCGCCCTGTCCAGCGAGGCATGGACATTGCCTTCCACATGCCGGTAGAGAGCCGGAATCGCCTTCCGTGAGAAAAAGTGGCGTTTGGGTACCTGCCACTGAGGAACCGCACATTCCACAAACTCAAGGAAGGGGGCAGAGTCTACCAACTGAAAAGGCAGCAGTTGAAGTGCTAGCAATTTTGCCAAGCTAGCATTCAACCGCTGGGCATGTGGATGGCTGGGAGCAAACTTTTTTCGGCGGTGCAGCAGCTGGGGCAGGGAAATTTGCCTGGTACAATCTGACGTCGGTGTACCAAAAGCAGATTGCCCACAAGTACTTGGCTGTGACACACCTAATTCTACACCTTCATTGTTCTCACTGCAGGTCTCAGAGAGGACTGGAGGTCTAGTGGGGTTGGAAATCTCAGCTGATGAGGAGCAAGGAGAGATCCTCTTTGTTCTTTGGTGTGGGTCTTTTAGATACGCTTGCCAACGAACTGCATGGCAGGTCAACATATGTCTGGTCAAGCATGTGGTACCCAAGCGGGAGTTTTGGCCACGTGAGATACGCTTGAGACATATGATGCAAATAGCAGCGGTGCGATCTGATGCACTCGTCTGAAAAAAGGCCCACACCAAAGAACTTTTTGAATAACGCGCAGAGACTGCAGCGTCCTGCACATGTGAAGCTTTGGGGTGTGATGCAGTCAATGTGCTGCCCTTAGGCTGGCCCCTGGAGGGCATCCTGCCTCGTTGGTGATGTGCCGCCTCCTCCTCCTCCTCCTCCTCTCTCCTCCTCTCTCCTATCAGGCACCCACGTTGAGTCAGTGACCTCATCATCCCCTCCCTCCTCATCACTGGAGCAAACCTGGCAGTATGCTGCAGCAGGGGGAGCATGACTGCCAGATTGCTGTCCTTCTTGGGCACCCCCTCTGTCCGTGCTCATGTTACTGCCTTCATCAAGCTCAGTATCATCATCAGAGCCTTCCAAACGCTGGGCATCCTCCTGGAGCATGTACCCAACACTATGGTCAAACAGTTCGAGGGACTCCTCAGGAGGACATGGTGGAGCTAGGGAAGGAGTCACTGATGACATTGAGCCGAGGGAAGAGGCCGCTGCTTTGCCAGACAAAGCACCCTGGGCATGGGTGAGAGAGGATGAGGAGGATGAGGACGGCTTGGTCATCCACTCGACCAAGTCTTCCGCATGTTGCGGCTCAACATGGCCAGCTGCCGAAAAAAAGGCCAAACGTGTCCCATGGCCACGTGCTGATGAGGATTCACCGTCTCCATGACCAGCACTAGACACAGAGCCTGCTTGCCCTCTCTTATTGGCTTGTGACTGTCTGCCTCTCCTTCTTGGCCTTCCAGACATACTAATGGCCTGTAGCTGCACTAAGCTGGGATATATATATCTATATATATATATATATATATGTACTGATACTGCAGCTAGCAAAATCAACTGCTTGCCTGTAGTATGAGAACACCACCAACCTTCTACAGGTAGCTTTAGCTGAACACTGTGAGGTGGACGCACCCCACTAACTTGTAGGTTTAGCTGAACACTGTGAGCAGGACGCACTGCACTAACTGTAAATAGTCTAGCTGCCTGACCGTGGTACTAATAGGATCAAAAGAACACCAGTAATTTTCTTCAGGTAGCTTTATATTCTGTAACCAGACAAGCCTGCCTGTCAGTAGGAAGATAACAGGAACGGATCTAGCTGAACACTGTGAGCAGGATGCACTGTACTAAATGTAAATAGTCTAGCTGCCTGACTGTGGTACTAATAGGATCAAAAGAACACCAGTAATTTTCTTCAGGTAGCTTTATATACTGTAACCAGACAATCCTGCTTGTCAGTAGGAAGATAACAGGAACGGATCTAGCTGAACACTGTGAGCAGGACGCACTGTACTAAATGTAAATAGTCTAGCTGCCTGACCGTGGTACTAATAGGATCAAAAGAACACCAGTAATTTTCTTCAGGTAGCTTTATATACTGTAACCAGACAAGCCTGCCTGTCAGTAGGAAGATAACAGGAACGGATCTAGATGAACACTGTGAGCAGGACGCACTGTACTAAATGTAAATAGTCTAGCTGCCTGACCGTGGTACTAATAGGATCAAATAGAACACCAGTAATTTTCTTCAGGTAGCTTTATATACTGTAACCAAACAAGCCTGCCTGTCAGTAGGAAGATAACAGGAATGGATCTAGCTGAACACTGTGAGCAGGACGCACTGTACTAAATGTAAATAGTCTAGCTGCCTGACCGTGGTACTAATAGGATCAAATAGAACACCAGTAATTTTCTTCAGGTAGCTTTATATACTGTAACCAGACAAGCCTGTCTGTCAGTAGGAAGATAACAGGAACGGATCTAGCTGAACACTGTGAGCAGGATGCACTGTACTAAATGTAAATAGTCTAGCTGCCTGACCGTGGTACTAATAGAATCAAATAGAACACCAGTAATTTTCTTCAGGTAGCTTTATATACTGTAACCAGACAAGCCTGCCTGTCAGTAGGAAGATAACAGGAACGGATCTAGCTGAACACTGTGAGCAGGACGCACTGTACTAAATGTAAATAGTCTAGCTGCCTGACCGTGGTACTAATAGGATCAAATAGAACACCAGTAATTCTCTTCAGGTAGCTTTATATACTGTAACCAGACAAGCCTGCCTGTCAGTAGGAAGATAACAGGAACGGATCTAGCTGAACACTGTGAGCAGGACGCACTGCACTAAATGTAAATAGTCTAGAAGATAACAGGAACGGATCTAGCTGAACACTGTGAGCAGGACGCACTGCACTAAATGTAAATAGTCTAGAAGATAACAGGAACGGATCTAGCTGAACACTGTGAGCAGGACGCACTGCACTAAATGTAAATAGTCTAGAATTTAACAGGAACGGATCTAGCTGAACACTGTGAGCAGGACGCACTGCACTAAATATAAATAGTCTAGAAGATAACAGGAACGGATCTAGCTGAACACTGTGAGCAGGACGCACTGCACTAAATGTAAATAGTCTAGAAGATAACAGGAACGGATCTAGCTAAACTGAATACAGTGTATATATATATATGCAACACCTGGGATGCATATATATACACAATACACTGTAAGTGCAGCTAACTGACTGACTGTTCTGCCTCATCTATCTAACTCAAATCAAATGACACTGTCTGTCTCTCTCTCTCTCTCTCTATCTATGAACGCCGGAACACACACTACACAGGGCCGCCGTGCAGGCGGCCTTATATAGTGTGGGGCGTGTACTAAATCCCCTGAGCCATAATTGGCCAAAGCCTCCTTGGCTTTGGCCAATTACGGCTCTCTGTTCAGGCGGCGCTGTGATTGGCCAAGCATGCGGGTCATAGTGCATGCTTGGCCAATCATCAGCAAGCAATGCACTGCGATGCCGCAGTTAATTATGGGCCGTGACGCGCCACACGAATTTGGCGCGAACGGCCCATATCGTTCGTATTTCGGCGAACGGGCGAACAGCCGATGTTCGAGTCGAACATGGGTTCGACTCGAACATGAAGCTCATCCCTACTCCTGAGTCCCATTGCTGGAGAAACCCTGTCTGAAAAGGGCGAAGCCTCTACAGAGACCATTTGACCATGGGGGTCGTTGGGACCATAGTGCCGATGATTTTTAGGCACTGTGAGGCCCTCAGACATGATGAAGTTAGAGCCCATGGCGCTCTTTCTCGTATGACCAGGATCTTCTCCAGCGGCAGAGAAATGGTACTTTCCACAGTGTCGAACTGAGCCCCTAGGTATACCAGGCACTGTACTGGTTCCAGATGGCTTTTCTATAGGTTTAGCAGCCAACCAAACTCGAGCAGTGTGGAGCTCTGTGGATCAGCAGCTGCTCCTTGTCTTGAGATAGCAACAAAAGGTCATCAAGATAGTGGTACAGCCTTATTCCTTTTGTTCTGATGAGGGCCACCATGGCCAGAAGAACTTTTAAGAAGACCCGAGGTGAGGTTGTCAGCCCGAAAGGGAGGCAGGTGAACTGTAGATGTTCTTGCCCGACTGCAAATCGGAGGTATTTGCAAAATTCTTCCAGTACAGGCACGTGAAAATAGGCATCTTTTAAGTGTATTGAAACTATCCAGTCGCCTGGGTGCATGGCTTGCTGGATGGTAGACAGAGTTTCCATTTTGAATCTTTCATGCTTTATAAACTTGTTTAGGTAGGTTAACTCAATCTCGGGGCACCATGAGCCATTTTTATTTAATACTAGGAAGAGGTGGGAGTACACCCCTTGGAATTGTTTGCACCACGGCTCCCTGTGTCCTCAGCAAATCCACATAGGACAGTAACACCTGCTTTTTTTCTCTACTGACCGCAGTAACAGGGTCGGAATAAACCTGAGGGGAGGAGTACTGGTGAAGGACCTGAGGAGACCATCCGGATGGTCCAGTAGTCCGGGATTGAGGCCATCCAGACATGCCAGAAGAGGAGCAAACGTGCCCCCACCCGACCCGCCTGGGCGGGCCCAATCTTAAAATGACTTAGCCAGATCAGGTCAGCTAGATGCCTGGCCTTTGGCTGTTTTTTCAAGGATGTCTGACCCCTTCTCCAATTCCTCCTGAAATCCCAGCTGGGCCTGTAGGAGCGTGCTTCTCTTGAATGCTCAGTACTGCGTCTTCTCTGCTGGGGCCTCTTCTGGACAAACAGACACCAATCCTGGGGCAAGAAGCCTGACTTTCCACCCGTGGCCCAGGCTATAGCGATATCCAGCCTGTTGCCAAACAACGAGGGCACTTGAAAGGGGATCCTACACCAGGCTTGTTTAGAAGCTGGATCAGCAAGCCAGGCCCCTGAGCACGAAATCTACATTTTCTGTTCAGGCCTCCATTGCCTTGGACATGGCCACGAGGGCCAAGGCAGGTTTGCAGGCTTTACTGGCTAGCCCGCATATTCTCTTGAGTCCTGATTTATTCTCCTCTCAAGCCTTCTAGAGGAAGAGTGACGTGCTTAGCCAGGTGCATCAGTGCTGCGTCTACCAGGGGAGAGCTTTCCAAATGCTTTACTTCCTCTGCCTTGAAGCTGTATAGTCTTGAGGTTTTATTTGACAGAGAGGTCTTCTTGTCTACTTTACTTCATTCCTCCTCAATGATATCTTTCAACTCTGAAGGGAGTGGAAAATTGGGACGCTCTTTCCCTAAGTGCTTAAAGAACTTTCTTTGCTTAGTTGGGGGAGTGGAATGGTCCCCCCCCCGTTTGAGGGCCTCCTTGACCGCTTTAATCAGAGGTGAGACTAGGGCAAGTCGAAGCCTCCAAGAAACTCGTATCCCTCCACTTCGCTATCTGAAGATCCGGGAGATGCATCATAAGGCTGGGATAGGCCTGGATCCTCTCGGGCCTCATCAGCCAGGGAGCCTGATATAGTGGTGGACTGGCTCCGCGTGCGGGTCGTACCCCACTCCTTCAGGTACTGCTGCACCACACGCTTCACTAGAGACTCCATTTGTTGCTTTTCAGTCTAGTTTTCACTGACCGCCCGGGCATAGCATGGGTCACATAAAGGTTTGCCCTCTGGGACTCGTGTTCCACATCCCCAGCAGGCTCTGTGGTCAGAGTGGCTGTCATGGCGGTGGGTGCAGTGTCTGGAGGAGGAATGGGAACATCTCTTCTGTTGATGGGTCCTAGATGGGGAGTCACATCTGGACCTGGATGAAGAACGCTGAAGTTGTGGCCTGGCAAGGTCTTTGTTGTCCCGTATCATGAACTGACAATCAGACCTGTAAGGGCTAAATAAAAGAAAAGGGTAGGGAAAAAGGGGCATGACATTAGGACGCATGTCCATCCATCAGCGGCACTGGCCCTCTTCCTCTCATCCACACATACCTAGAGCGTGAGGGCTGGCCGCACGGAGGCAGTGACCTGTCCATGGCACCCTGGAGGACGATTAGGCGAAGATCCTGCAGCTTGTAGGAACACCACACCGTCCTGGAACAAAAGATGTAGGAAAGTGGCAACACAAAAGAAATACACTTCCCCTTAAGAGTCGCCCCCCTGCACCATAATCCTGAGCTGGTGCTTACCTGATGCTGGGTGCCCAGCACCTGGGGAAACTGCTGCACACTGCCCGCAGGTAATCCCACAAAGACAGGGGCTGACAGGGTTTTTAAATTCCCCGCCCTGGTGATGTCACCGCCGTGCCCTGTTCACTCCTGCGGCCTGGCAACCCCCCCATCAGGCGCCAGCACGACCGCTGGGTCCCCCGCTGAGCTGCACATGCACGAACCAAGCCACGGTTTCACCCGTGGTGTCACGCATGTCACGCAGCTCGCCGTTGCCACAACCTGTATGAGAGAGACATCATCCTGGAATGCAGAAGTGCTCCAGGCGCCATGAGAGTAAGTAGAGCCAGGGAGAGCATACAAGTGAATTTGACAAAACGACATAGAAAAAACATAAACTGCTGCCATGGAGGGGTTTCTACTGCTCCAGACCTTGCCAGCCGACACCATGCTAGACGTCTCCTCTGGGCATACGCAGACTGTCCCCCACCACTGGAACACACATGCCTGAAGCCACTCACCCGCCCATGGCTGGGCCCTGGGCTTTTCGCACCTGACTCCGGCCCACTCGGGGCTTATCCATCCGGTCTTGGATATTATGTAAAAAAAACTTGTGCATTACCGTAGGTCCAATGACGAGGACAAAAAAGGAACGCAGTCTCTGGCTGTGAGCTCAAACTTATGGGAATGGAATCCTATAGCATTGGAGAGGAGGCGGGGTTAACCCACACTTAGGCTGCCATGGAGTCTGTCAGGAAGCACACATTTCTATCTTTTTTAAAATATTTTCATTGAGAATTGTGTTGGCAGTGTAATGCCGCGTACACATGATCTGAATTTCCGACGGGAAATGTTCGATGTGAGCTTGTTGTCGGAAAGTCCGACTCTGTGTTTGCTCCATCGGACATTTACTGTCGGAATTTCCGCCAACAAATGTTTGAGAGCAGGTTCTCAAATTTTCCGACAACAAACTTTGTTTTCGGAAATTCCGAGCATGTGTACACAAGTCTGACGCACAACATTCCATGCATGCTCAGAATCAAGTACGAAACAGAAGCGCTCGGTCTTGTAAAACTAGTGTTCGTAATGGAGATAGCACATTCGTCACACTGCAAATTTTTAAATCTTTCAATGCAGCACATTCTTCTTTATAATGCTAGAATAACGAAATTGCTTTGCTGCTGATATTCACACACAGTTCTGACAAACGGATTTCTTATTATTTCTCGTGATATCCTGAATAATCTTTGTTTTTGTTTTGTTTTTTCTCAAGATCTCCAGAATAATCTTTATTTTTTTTTATAGTGATCTACTTTTTTTTTTCTCTCAAGATCTCCAGAATTTTTTTTTTATAGTGATCTCCATAATATTTTTTGTCGTTTTGTGTGTCAAGTTACCACAACACCATTATTATCTTGTATTTTTTAACCTCAAAGAGGTTAGTTGGTGTTGGTGGCTCTTGTTAATTTGACATTGTAGTTTTGAAATGTACCTGCCTACTCACAAACAAAATGTCCTTTTTGAAGTAAAACACATAGCCAAGTATTTATCAAAACAAAAATTTTAAATTTATTAGGGGTCCTATCAAAATAAAGAGGGAGGCAATGCTGGAGAAACATTTGGAATTGGTAAAGCCTTTGTGCCCCAGGGCAGACATCAATTATTTGACAGGCCAAATTGGTAGCCTGAGAAGTCCATTTAATAGGGTGCACAATATGGTCCAGGACTAAGAGAGATCGGGAGCAGCAGCAGATGACATATATGTCCATAGGCTGTTGTCTTATAACAGCCTGCGTTTTTTGTCAGACCAGACTGAACCCAGGCCATCACTCAAGACTTCCTTGCACGCTTCCTTCCAGGCTGTGGCTGTGGTGTTGGAGGTGTTGCTGAAGGTGGTGGAGGAGTATGGTCCAACTCACAGACGTGGCTTTTATTGGTGAGTTGGCCCTTCATCCCCTTATTTAGGGCCTGAAATATTATCTCCTCACAGATGAGGCAATGGCTCGCCTCCATTCCTCCATTACTTGCATCTTACTGGCCGTCATACACGTGAAGGCCTCCTAGACACTAGGGGTGGTTGTGAGGACTGCAGTAGCCTGCCGAATCAAAGAAGTTGCTGACTCTTCCAGGCTCTTCGTCTTCTTGGTCCTTTTTGTTAGAAGGTGGAGGGGAGGAACCTGGGATTCGGTCAGGCTACTGGGCGTGGCCACCTCCTGGCTGCTGCTTTCCACGGCCACCACCTGGCAGCCACTTTCCACAGCCACCTCCTGGCTGCCACTTTCCACGGCCTCCTCCTGGCTGAGACTTTTCTGTGTATGAAAATGGGACATAGTTTTATTTTTTTTGGTCATCAATCACACACAATTTTGAGCTCATGATGTTGCAAATTGAATTTTACCAAATAGAAAAGACTATCCTTCTGACCCCAGCATTTTTTATTCTTGTCCCAATCATTTTTGGCTACTACTGTCTATTGATATGTAAACCACTTTGTTAAATCAGAAATTAGTGATCAATAATGACATCTAGTTAACATCAATAATTTTTTGACAAGAAATACTGTATGTTGAACAAGGCAAGACCTGGCTCAAGCTGGGCTCCTCCACATCATCTTCCTGGGTGGAAGGCCCAGGTTGTACGTCGGAAACCTCATCTGATGTGGAAGGAAGAGTGGAAGGAAGTGTGGAAGGAAGGGTTGAGAGCGATGGCCTAGGTTCACTCTGGTCTGACAAAAAACGCAGTCTGTTGTAGCACCACAGCCTGGGGACATAAACGTCATCTGCTGCTGCTTCTGATCTCATGGAATCCTGGACCTTTTTGCGCTCCCTATTATATGTGCTCCTCAGGCCACCAATTTTGGCATTCAAATAGTTGATGTCTGCTGTGGGAATCACAGGCTTCACTAATTCCAACAGTTGATCCAGCGCTGCCTTCCTCTTTAGTTTGTTATTATAATATTGGTGTTTTACTTGCCACAGACAGGTCAGCTCTCTGTACTTATCAATGAAGTTTGGGAGGAAGTCATGGTCATTAAATTGATCCATTTTCTCTGCAAGACACAACAAAAGACAAACCCTAATGTCAGGCTAAACTCTCCTAATCTTGTCCCAATATAGGCCTCAATCTATAAGCCGTATAGGCCACTAACCACTGAAGCACCAAGATAAAATTGTACCTTTGTTTGCACAAACAGGGCTTACACTACTCCATCCTCCGCTCACAGATTGTACCTACGAAGTACTCGTGTCATGCTTTCTATACACTGCGCATGCGTGAAACTCCGCTCCTGACCTTCTTTCTAGTGTATTCCCCTCCCCTTCTCTTTCTGCGCACTGGGAGAGCACATGGCGGAGAGACAACAGGTGCGTGAGAATAGCAGCAATGACGACGAAAGCCGAGAGCCAGAAACGTCCCGATCCAGGAGGAGATTTAAGGCCTCAAATGTGTCCTTTGTAGAGATGGTGAAGATGGTGGACATCTTGAAGAGGGCCAACTATGATGGGAAGTTCAGACCGTACAGAAACCCAAATGTGAAAAAGACCAAGATCATGATTAAAGTTGTGAGAAGTCTGCAGAGGAATTTTGGGGTATGACGATCCAAAGAGCAATTGAGAAAACGCTGGTCAGACCTTAAATTGAGGGAGCAGGATCAGTACAGAAGGATCAAGAGAGTGCTGCAAAAAAGTAAGTATTTGTCATGTGTTCCTATTATTATTATTACTTTCGTGCTGCTCCATGTGCTTTTCTTTACTGTTGTACAGTTTAAAATGGCAAGTTTCATGTTCGTGGGCACAGTAATCGTTCGTAGTAAACATCTTTCGTTCGCCCACAATGTTTTTGGCAGATGCAGGTTAACTACATTTGTTCATGCCTATTTGTATTAAAATAAGATAAGTACATTGTTGTCTAGATGGGTTTGTAACTAGAATGAAATGCAAACTTGATTCAGTGTAAGGAGGGGACACTTAGCAGCTGTTTACACATCTGGACGTAGGAGCACTAGTGTGGGACACCAGAACAACCTTTTTAGGGTGTCCCATGCAGTGAATACTAGGGGTCTCTCTATGTGTGATACTTTACCAAAAAAGGTAAGCATTCCAGTTTTAAGAAAGGGAAAAAATCATGTCTTCAGCTTGGAACGCTGCCAAAACAGACAATTGTACGACACTTCCAAGCAATGTTTCATATTCCTATTTCTTGCCTCAAATACCTTTTTTATTATTCACATATGGGAGAAAAAATTTGGGACATCTGAGGACACCAGGAACTCCACTACCTCAGAAGAAGGGGAAATCCCCACACACCATGAAGAAGATGTGGAGGGAGGAGAGGTTCACGAAGTGGGCGAAATAGTGACCACAACAGGTCAGTGTCTGAGACCACAGCTTCGGGTAATAGATGTATGCCTGCATATTTATAATACATGGTGTGTTTTTTTTTTATTCTTAGGTGATGTGGATGTTGTGGAAGAAGAAACTCATGTGCAAGTGCACAGATCCTCATTGGGGAGATAATGGTGTGCAATCGGGATTTAGAGAAGGTCAAGGAAAACATCAATGATGTACAACAAAAAATGAAGAACATCATTGATGTTTTAGGCAGAATCTAAAACACCCAAAATTTGAACAGTTTGTCTTTGTATTTTTTATTTTTACTAAAGTTTTAAACTAATTTGAAAGCCAAATTTCGAAGATGCACAGTGTGTCAACATGTGATATCTCCCATCACGGGATATCAATGTATGTGTTTTGTGGGTGCAACCCCTTCCTCGCAACTAAAGTAATGATAATGAAAAAGGAGATTAGTCTGGTCTCACCTAACAATAAGAGTGTCAGACCACACCTAGAACTAGCAATCTGCTAGGGGACACTCACAAGCCTATTGTCTGTGTGCTGATTATAAAAAAACTCAGCAGACATACCAGTTTCTCTGAATCAAATTGTAATATGGTAACAAAAGACTAAAGGTCAAAAGAGATTCTTCAAAGAGGAACACTCAGGTTTAAAAAAAGGTACAAAACGGTATAATTTATTAAATGCTATAAATACCGGACAAGGGATACATGAAAGAATACATTTTCCTCCACCAATATTAAAAATAAAATATGCCTCAACAGACACACCATCAAAAACACTCTTCATTCACTCCAGTTTGCCCCATGAAATGGCAAAAAGGCCTAAATACTATTTCCGGGCTGAAAAATAGAAAATGTCCTGAGCAGTCTTAGTGTATCAAAAGTAGATGTAATAAAAATGTAGCAAGTTTCCCACGTAGCAGCCGTTTAGATAATAAAGAATAACATATAATTCTTGTATATATAGCGTGATAAGATGACAGTATAGCGTATACCACTGTGAGGAAAAAATTTTCTTGAAAGTCTACAATTGTATCATAGCATGTATGTAGCAGGTGGATGATCACATCGATTCTATAGAGGGGATTCTCAATGAAAGTGAAGGATCTGCTTATCTCACCTGATCGTGGTCATCCGCTCCATGGATGAGCAGTGCATCAAAGGTGGGATCACTGGATGATCCAGGGTCAATGGATGTCCTTTGAAAAAGAAAATATAGCTGGCGTTTCTCTGTGTCCAAAGGTCTGGTCGTTGTTAATGCAGCTTGTGATGCTTCGCTGAGCAATGGCTCCACACTGTTCAATGAACGCTACTAACGGGACCAGCTGAGCCTTGCAGCCGTGCAGCACTTGGAGCGGAACAACAGTGGGCAGGCTCTAAGCGGAAGTTAGATCAGTCTTGACCTAGAAGGATATCCTGTATAGTGGAATCTCCACAGCAGATATGTCTAGCTCAGACACAGACTATGGATGGACTTGCAAAGAGAAGCACAAAGTCTGAGTGATGTGATCACCGAGAAACATCCGTGGAATAGTGGTGAGGAAATGGCTGGAAGATGGGAGATGGTCAGGAAATCATTTCCAGATGGTTGCTGTGTATGTGGGGGCATCCAGCTGACGCCTTTCAATCGTTAAACGATTTTCTTCAGAGCTAGATGTGTTGTGGGTCCTACCAGGCTAAATACCAAGTTATTTGGTTTAATTGGCTACTTGGAGGGCCTAACAGACTGCCCACATATGAAAATTTAACCCTAAGGGCTCAAAGCTGTGTGAAAAACAAAAAATATATCCCAAACACCCAAGAAATTTACACACATATACTGAACCACACATTGCACCCTTCCAAGGCAGATGGAAGGAAAAACATATCATATAAGCTTTTAAAGAAAAAAGCTCTCATGAAAGTCTTGAAACAGTTTTTCTCACAGTGGTATACGCTATACTGTCATCTTATCACGCTATATATACAAGAATTATATGTTATTCTTTATTATCTAAACGGCCGCTACGTGGGAAACTTGCTACATTTTTATTACATCTACTTTTGATACATTAAAGCGGGGGTTCACCCACACCGCCAAAAAAAAAAAATATTAAAAGCCAGCAGCTACAAATACTGCAGCTGCTGACTTTTAATGCATGGCCACTTACCTGTCCCAGGGTCCAGGGATGTCGGCAGGGGACGCCGAGAACCCGCTCGGTTCTCGGCAGCTGCCGCCGCCATCCTAGGTGAGGGAATCAGGAAGTGAAGCGTTGCGGCTTCACTTCCTGGTTTCCTACTGCGCATGCGCGAGTCGCGCTGCGCGTCCCTAGTGGTCCCCGCTCTCTCCTGGGAGCTGTGTGTTCCCAGCAGACAGCGCGGTCGGGACGGGAAGAGGCATAGACTCCCATGGGAGTCTATGCCGGAAGTGGGTGCAAATACCTGTCTTAGACAGGTATCTGCACCCCCCTCCCCCCTGAAAGGTGCCAAATGTGACACCGGAGGGGGGGAGGGTTCCGAAAAGCGGAAGTTCCATTTTTGTGTGGAACTCCGCTTTAAGACTGCTCAGGACATTTTCTATTTTTCAGCCCGGGAATAGTATTTAGGCCTTTTTGCCGTTTCAAGGGGCAAACTAGAGTGAATGAGGAGTGTTTTTGATGGTGTGTCTGTTGAAGCATATTTTATTTTTAATATTGGTGGAGGAAAATGTATTCTTTCATGTATCACTTGTCCGGTATTTATAGCATTTAATAAATTATACCGTTTTGTACCTTTTTTTAAACCTGAGTGTTCGTCTTTGAAGATTCCTTTGCAACTAAAGTAGATGAAAGGAAGGGGTTGCACCCCCGAAACATGTCCATTGATCCCTCATGATGTGAGCTAGCACATGTTGACATTAGGCATGGGATCAGGAGGGAAATCCACATTTTCACTCCCAATTTGTGTGCATCTTCAAAATTTGACTTTTACAGGGGTGAGATCACCCCATCTGATGAAGGCAAAATCAACACAGTTTTGATATATTAATGTCACATGTTGCCTTAAATTTATCAAAGTTGAACTTTGTAAGTTCCTGAGTTGTGGATGTGGATGTTTTATGGTTTTATACATGCCTGTTTAACCAAAAAAAGGCTATATACTGTCACACAAACATGTTATACACCAAAGATGTTGGTTTGTTAAAAAAACTTTTTTAACGCTCATGTGAATGTGCATAGAGTAAAATGTTTTATATGCAACAATGTGTGGCTTCTTATTTCAATACTCAATACCAGTTTTTGGAGTAAGTTGGTGTAGTTACAGTGACAATGGGGTATTTACTAAAGGCAAATCCACTTTGCACTACAAGTGAACTTTCAGTGCACTTTCAAGTGCACTTGCAGTGCACTTGTAGTGCAAAGTGGATTTTCCTTTAGTAAATAACCCCCACAGTGCTCTAAAATTTGCCCCAATCAGGCCATTTTAGGGACTCAAAGCAATTAATTCATGGAGCTGAAAAGGATGACTTTTTGTATCATTAATGCATTACATACATTAACAACAAAAACATTGTGTGTGTGTGTAGCAGACCCACAACATAATAGTAAGCTGAAGAAGAGATTGTCCCATCATGTATCAAATAAATTACGTTTGCACTATTAAAGAAAATGGCCTAAAATAAAAGGACAATGGATAGCTGAGGAGACAGCTAAAAGAAACACAAGCAGTAAATCAAATGAAATATGAGTTCAGTTTATAATTTTTTTTTTAATTTAAAACATGTTTTAGACATTGTCTGGCATATCAATGGCCCCCCCTACCCGCAGAGTACTCTACATACTTTTGTCAAACTTCACGGGCGCTTTGGGGGTGCAAGCCAGGAAGGCCACCTTAAAGAGCCATCAGGGTTGAAGGATCAGAATCCCAACTGAGGCCACATAGTTTGATGCATTTTTTCTTAAGAAATTATGGAGTATGCAGCATGCAAGGACAATATGATTTATTTTATATTCTGCCATGTTGATCGGCAGAATCAGCTGGCCATTATTCCAAAGACATTCTCCACCACTCTTCTGGCTCTGGCCAGCCGGTAATTAAAAATCCTCTGGTGCGGGGTGAGGTTCCTCATAGAGAACGGCTTCATCAGCAACAAAGACAAATGGGAGTCCTGTCACGTTGTCTTCCGGAGGTGGCAAGCCCAAGCTGCCATTCTGGAGACGTCATAAGAACTCCGTCTGGGCGATGACCCCACCATCTAACATTCGGCCATATTTCCCCACGTCCACATGCAGGAACTCGTATGTCGCTGACACCACCACCAATGGCACAATACTATTAAACCCCTTATAATTGTAATAGTATGACCCAGAGTTGGGGGGGACTATGTGGACATGCTTCCCATTTATTGCCCCTCTGCAGCTGGGAAACTCCCACTGCTGGGCAAACTGGAAGGCCACAGTCTGCCACTCCTGTGGGTTTGAAGGAAACTGTGGAGTCAAACAAGAAAAAAGAAAATTAGTACTTTTGCACATAATATTGCAAGTAGATTAGACACAAACATTCTTGGCCAACATAAGTATAACATTTATTTTAAGAAGTATTTAAAGACAAAAGTATACTAAGGTCCACTTATCAGATTCCTCACCCCCTCTGATGGCCCATTGGAAAAATTTAAGGGTGGGGGGGTGGGAAAATATTTTGGACAGGTAACCCTCTCCACTTCATTGAGAGATGAATGCATAAATAATGTGTATTACTTTGGCCAGCCCCCCCCCCCCCCATTACTTACACTATTGGCAGCCCACTGGACAGGCAAGAAGTGTCATAATACAAAAATAGGAATACGCACTGTACAAATTGAAGCACATTTATACATTCTGCAATTACCTATCAAGATAATAGGAGAACTAAACTTTAAACAGTACCATTTGAAAGTATTCAGGCAGGCACTTGTACTACATGCTTTGCTGAATTCATCCATAAATATGAACACAAAAGAGGTAGGTATTGTGTGTATGGGTTTGGTAAAGTCAGCAGATAGAGGATTAGTATCGGTTGACTTAGCGGTTGGGGGGGAAGGAGGGTTCCAAATGAGTCCCCCCCCCCAAAAAAAAAGCCTCTTGCACTCTGCCTTTATTTAAGGACAACAATAACATTTGTACATGTTTTAGGGGGTGTTTAGGGTAAGCACTACAATGGAGCTGACAAAATACATTGTTAAGTGACTAGGCTAGGTGTGTATGGGCCCAGGATAGCATGCTGGGGAGGTTAGTGAAGGCAAATATGCATGAAGGACAAAATAGGAACTTTAAAAGCTTCCAGCATGCATGAGGACAAAGAGGACATTCACAGCATATTACAATAATGGTAATTATTAAATGATGAAATAAACACAATACATTAGCAAACATTAAATACATAGAATGTGATGTTAAAGGAGAAAACTTACTTTAATATAGTCCTTCTGCAGGACCTGTATGATGGCAGAACAGATCTCTGGAATAATGATTCCCAGAGCCTGGGGGAGATTCCAGTCGTAAACTTAATATCCTGGAAACTTCTCCCCGTCGCCAAGTACCGCAAGGTGGCGATGAGCCTCTGCTCGGGACTGATGGCTTTCTGCATGCAGGTGTCCTGCTTGGTAATATAAGGGGACAGCAAAACCAACAGATGGTGAAAAACGGGGTCCATCATCTGGAGATAATTTCTGAAATTATCAGGATTATTCTCCCAGATCTCCCGCAGCAAAGGCATGTGAGAGAATTGGTCACGCTGGAGCAACCAATTCTTCGTCCATGAACTCCTCCTCATCCTGTTCATGGACTGGACTTGGGTAAAAGCAAGAACTCCAACACCAAGCCCTTGCACAGCACAAACTCTACGATGAGTACGTACCCACAACATGGCTTGAAAATGAACCACTGGTCAGAACGAACTGACAGAACGCACTGAAAATCAGAAAGGACCTGAGAAGAACGATCTGAAAATCAGAAACAAGCAGACATGAACGCACTGAAACCTCATGCCAAGCATGACAGAAGCAGATGGCTACACCCAATTGACAAAGAGTGATTATGTTCGAGAACAGGTGAAAAAGACTCAACATTCTGAGCTTAATGGACATCCTGAGTGGTGTAAGACCAAACATTTTGTTTTACTAAACTTAGGATTTGATTTATAAGGAATTAGCACTGCCATTCACCCACTGAAAGTGCAAGTACATACAGTATCTCACAAAAGTGAGTACACCATGTAAATTAAAATACATACTATCAGATTTTATTCTTCCATTTATATAATTCTAAACATAACTTAGAAATAAATGTACAGTATCTCACAAAAGTGAGTATACCCCTCACATTTTTGTAAATATTTTATTATATCTTTTCATGTGACAACACTGAAGAAATGACACTTTGCTACAATGTAAAGCAATGAGTGTACAGATTGTATAACAGTGTAAATTTGCTGTCCACTCAAAATAACTCAACACACAGCCAAAAATGTCTAAACCACTGGCAACAAAAGTGAGTACACCCCTGAGTAAAAATGTCCAAATTGGGCCCAAAGTGTCAATATTTTGTGTGGCCACCATTTTCCAGCACTGCCTTAACCCTCTTGGGCATGGAGTTCACCAGAGCTTCACAGGTTGCCACTGGAGTCCTCTTCCACTCCTCCATGATGACATCATGGAGCTGGTGGATGTTAGAGACCTTGCACTCCCCCACCTTCTGTTTTAGGATGCCCCATAGATGCTCAATAGGGTTTAGGTCTGGAGACATGCTTAGCCAGTCCATCACCTTTACCTTCAGTTTCTACAGCAAGGCAGTAATCATCTTGGAGGTGTGTTTGGGGTTGTTATCATGTTGGAATACTGCTCTGCGATCCAGTCTCTGAAGGGAGAGGATCGTGCTCTCCTTCAGTATGTCACAGTACATGTTGGCATTCATGGTTCCCTCAATGAACTGAAGCTCCCCAGTACCGGCAGCACTCATGCAGCCCCAGACCATGACACTCCCACCACCATGTTTGACTATAGGCAAGACACACTTGTCTTTGTACTCCTCACCTGGTTGCCACCACACACGCTTGACACCATTTGAACCAAATACGTTTATCTTGGCCTCATCAGACCACAGGACATGGTTCCAGTAATCCATGTCCTTAGTCTACTTGTCTTCAGCAAACTGTTTGCACACTTTCTTGTGCATCATCTTTAGAAGAGGCTTCCTTCTGGGACAACAGCCATTCAGACCAATTTGATGCCATGTGCAGCGTTTGGTCTGAACACTGGCAGGCTGACCCCCCACCCCTTCAACCTCTGCAGCAATGCTGGCAGCACTCATATGTCCCAAAGAAAACCTCTGGATATGATGCTGAGCACATGCATGCAACTTCTTTGGTCGAACATAGTGAGACATGTTCTGAGTGGAAACTCTCCTGCTGTATTGTCTTATCCACCATGCTGCAGCTTAATTTCAGGGTCTTGGCAATCTTCTTTTAGCTGAAGCCATCTTTATGTAGAGCAACAATTCTTTTTTTCAGATCCTCAGAGAGTTCTTTGCCATGAGGTGGCATGTTGAACTTCCAGTGACCAGTATGAGATAGTGAGAGCGATAACACCAAATTTAACACACCTGCTCCCATTTCACACATTAGACCTTGTAACACTAACAAGTCACATGACACCGGGGAGGGAAAATTACATTGTAACAAAGTATCATTTCTTCAGTGTTGTCACATGAAAAGATATAATCAAATATTTACAAAAATGTGAGGGGTGTACCCACTTTTGTGAGATACTGTATATTCTGTGTGAGTGGGGCAGAAACAGATGTAAATAGGCAATATCCTGTGAAGCCTGAATGTAAATAATTGATTTTAAATGTAAAATACTGCATTTGTCCTCTAGATGGCGCTAAGTATTATAATAACTTTCTGTAGAACTTTGCTCTGTCTATTGGCTAAATGCAGTATTTTTTTTTTAATCAACCACAGGATATAGCTTATTTACAATCCTTTTTTTTTGGTCACATTCACCGGGCAAATCTCTATGTGTTTTTTTTTTAATTAACTCCTTAGTATTAACAACTAAATCAAACAAAATCGTACAAAATTATCTGGCAAAATACCTCGGGAAATGACATGAAATGCAGAAGATATTATTTTAATTGGTTGGCATTAACTTTCATATGCTAGACTATGCTGTCACCCTCTACATTAACTCATATAATATTTACTATATGTAACCTTTCAGCTGTCATTTTTTTTGTAACAAATGGACCAAAATAATTAACTTTGAAGTATAAATGTTGTCTGTCCTCTGTTTCAGTTTTTAGTCAAGATAATCAGTTATTTTTTTAACACTTTATATCTACTATCTTATATTTTTTAAGATGTTTTATATAGCACAGGTGTCTATTCTTACATTTTAAAACACAGATGTTCTGGTTTTAGATTTTCCTTTTTCTCCTCCCACTTTATTATTCTACTCATAATGCTTGTATTGAATATGTAATGAAGAGATTAAAAGATATTGTCATAAATCCAACTTAGGGTATTTATATTATGACTACATGGGCATTCAATACCACTTTAATCGTTGCTGTAATCGTAGCTTGTGAGAATAAAAAGTGGCTGTGGGTATAAAGAGAATGGCAGGAGTTTTAGACAAGCTCCCTGCATAAAAAATAGTCCCTAAGCTACACAATAAGTCAGACAGGCACGAGTCACTTTCATTATTTATTAAGGTAACTTACATCCACTTCTAAAAATGTCATAATTCTCATATGAGCAGAAAGAAAAGTCTGACTGTGCTGGCCTCCTATATCACACACTCCATGTTACTGTGATATTCGTGTCTGGCTATTCAGAACAGCATTTATTGCAGCAGGAGTCACTGTTACCGGCAGAAAAATAATTTTCTCAGTACATATAATTTTTATTGAGCATTTACCAGTTTCCTGGCAATAGACCTCATACTCTTATATAACCATCGTCCTATTAATGCACCCTTTCTGTTTTTATTAACTTGTGATCAAACTCACTTTTAGAACTTAACAGTGCAGGGAGCCATTTGAAAGCCATTACAAAGCTACATGCATTGAGATAAATTTTGCTTAATAGGAAATAAACTATTTTACCTTTCCTCTTCACATCACATTAGGAGGAGAATGGAGGAGAATTGTATTGTGAATCATAAGACTGTGTACTCAAGAACAAGCTCATAGAACAACAAGTTTTGACTTGCCTGTATTAGAGGTTAGCGTTCCAAGAAGTGAACACTGTTTATATATTTAAATCTAAAAGTAACTTTATTTTATTTTGGCATAATATCCTGTATTTAAATATGGGGCAAATTATAGCACACAATGAAGTTCCATTTAAATGAAATCAGGGCAAGTACTCCTTAAGAACTTGCACTTATCTCTGTTCCCTTCCCTCTGCTCCTTACTCTCCCTAGAGTCATCTGGCCAACAGGAGTGACATTGCAATGTTATGAAGATTCAAACAAGGAAGACGCCGCTCCAGGTGAGCAGTCACTACAGTTTCAATGAAGAAGAAGCACTGATGTCAGTGTGAAATGCACGCGTCACCTCCTGGGTTCAGACACTCTGTCTTTGTTGGCTGTTTATTGCTATTTTTTGGAAAAAAATCGTTGGAATGTTCTTGTGGTGTGCAACCGTTCTTTTCTTCCTATTGGAATGTTATGCCTCTGATAACTGCCTCTTTAACCTTTTTCAACAATGTAAATTGAATTTGTTAAGCTTTTTTTTTATAATTATTCTGTAATTGTGTTGTTATATTGCATACTACCTATGACAAACAAACGTTAATGTCTGTCATCCATGCTATGAATGGTGAAGCCTATAGGCTGTATATAATATCTATTTCTGTCAAAAATAGCACATCATTATTTAAAAAAAAAAATTAGACTTGCATTCAAAAGGCACAATTTTACTCTTTATGCTAAAATCACATTCATGTAAAGGTTTCAAGTTATATGTGAAATAAAGGGAAAGTATGCAACTGAATTTATTTTTCTACTCTTTATTTATTAAAAGTACTTGTATAATACTCACAATGCATGCAATGCTTTACATATACCGTATTTATCGGCGTATAACATGTGCTGGCGTATAACACGCACCCCAAGTTTAGGAGGGAATTTTAAGGAAAAAAACTTAAGGAAAAAAACTTACATTTAAATGCCCATCAATGCAGCCTTATCAGTGTCCATCTGCAGCCTTGTCAGTGCCCATCTGCATGCTTGTCCAGTGTCATTTACAGCCTTGTCAGTGTCATTTGCAGCCTTATCAGTGTCCACCTGCAGCCTTGCAGCCTTGTCAGTGTCCATCTGCAGCCTTGCAGCCTTGTCAGTGTCCACCTGCAGCCTTGCAGCCTTGTCAGTGTCCATCTACAGCCTTGCAGCCTTGTCAGTGTCCACCTGCAGCCTTGCAGCCTTGTCAGTGTCCATCTGCAGCCATGCCCAGGCTGCAGTTAAACTGCAGTGACATATCAGTGTCACTGCATTTTGAAATTGGCGCCTTCTTGGCTCTTCTCGGCTCCTCTCATAGTCCCGCCCAGACTGGGCGTGACTGTGAGCGGGGCCGAGCGCCGCCCATATACATACATAGCCGAGTGTACTCAGCTAGGTTCGGCTAGCTCCACTCACAGTCACGCCCAGTCCCTGTGTTATGTCAATCATAGGGCGGGACTGGGCGAGACTGTGAGAGGAGCTAGCCGAGCCGAGCCTAACCGAGTACACTCGGCTATGTATGTATATCGGCGGCCAGCTCGCTCCGTTCACAAACAGCGGGGGGGATCAGCGGGGATCGGCGTAAAACACGCACCCGCGATTTTCCCCTGATTTTAAGGAGAAAAATGTGCATGTTATACGCCGATAAATACGGTATATTTTACATTCACATCATTCCCTGCCCTCAAGGAAGCCCACATAGGCACAGAGAGAACATATGAACTCAAGGCAGGTTGTGCCGTGGTTGGGATTCCAATTTGCCGCATTAAGTTGGCATTATTTCTAAAAACTTCACTTTGTCATTAGTCTGCACAGTCCACTAATGCAATTTTTTTTTGCTGGGTTGAATCTGCCTTCTGTTTAATTTTTTCAATCATGGTTACAAACCCATGATGACTCAAATGGATAGTGATTTAGTCATACTTCAGAGTAAAGCTAGCCCAAGAGATAAGGGGATCCTGTACAGGCGAACAAAGATGACAAATCTTTGAATTTTTTTTTCACTTAGCTATAATGTGGTGATGGGTATACACAACTCTTGTTCCTCATCTATGATCTATTATTCTGTTCCAGGGATGAACATTCACCATGTATGAGTTTTTAGAGCATTTATACTATACACCAAATGAACGTGTCCTCTGAATTGCATATAAAAACAAGGGAAACAGTTTGGCTTCTAAAAAACAAAGAAAAAGTCAAACATTATATAATAATTATTATCCCAGGTTACCTGCAGACATGCTGGAGCCCTTCCCTGGGGTTTATTCACGTCAACTGCAACCAGTTGCCATCCACCAGCTGCATCTTCATGGAACATCTTGCAAGAAAAACATAGTCTGGCATAAATGCATATGTATGGTCTATACATTGAAAATAATAATTTTATATACTTTGAATAGATGATGCGCTTTACAAAAGTAGATTTTAAAGCAGCGTTTTTCTAAGCCCAAAATTGCTTTGTATCAAAATCCCACATTCTGTACCTTACCTAGTTATTTGTACTTGCATAGTTAGTATCCCAACCATTGTCTATCTAAATAATGTAGAAATAATATTAGGAAAATCACAGGGTAAAAGTAATATCTGCATTTGTAAGTAATGTGTGTTTGGCTTGAATAAAGGTTTAACTCTGAACAGGGCTAGATTTCCCTGGAGCTTGTAGGCACAAAATCTTTAATGCTCTAAGAAACACCCCTCCAGTAGGATCGACACTTTTACACCAAGCATCTTGGTTTACTAGCTCTAACCTGGCCTTAAAATATTGAGACAATGTGTAAATAAGAAAATAAGTAATGCCTAAAGGTACAAGCCTACTCCGTCTAGAGGTAATCTCAACCCTGGCTTATGTAATTTTTCTGTCTGGCCCTGAGTATGTTAGATATTAGATATACAGTATATTGGATGGATTATGATCTGCAAAATATTAAGCACTAATTAGCTCATCACTACCACATGGTAATGTTACATGATAACAAGGCCACAATTTCACACATTAAAGCTAACTAACTTTCATGAGCAGGACCATCTGATTCCTCCTGTATTGAATTGTATTGCAACTGTACTGTCTGCCCTCATGTTGTAAAACACTGCGCTATATAAATCCTGTATAACAACTCCCCGACCGCTCCATAGCAGATATACTGCTACAGGGTAGCCATTCTGTGCAGAATCATGTAAACATACATGATTCTGCACTTCCGCCTAGAGGACACACGTGCCACTAGCGGGCCGCTTCTGCTGTGATTACTCACAGCAGAAGCCAATCTGTGGGTGCCAGGCCATTGATGTCCACCATCACCCAGAGATCATTGGGTAGAGACACAAGACAGAGCTCTACCTATGTAAACAAGGCAGAGATCTCTTCTGACAGGGGGAAAGTGATGGATTTTGTGTCCCTGTGCCAGTGACAGTACATATTTTTAGCATGGATCACTGTAATAGTGTGACTGTTTCCCACAAAGTGTCAAAAGTGTCAGTTAGTGTCTGACTGTCCACTGCAATATCGCAGTCCTACTATAAGTCGCTGATTGCCGCCATTACTAGTGTAAAAATAAATAAAAAATTCCAGTATATACAGTATAACATAGTTTGCAGATGCTATAACTTTTGCACAAACCAATCAATATACGCTTATTGAGATTTTTTTTTTTTTTACCAAAAATATGTAGCAGAATACATATCAGCCTAAATTTATGAAGAAATTTGAATTTTTTTTCTAAATTATATTGGATATGTTTTATAGCAGAAAGTAAAAAATTTTTTCGTCATACTCACCTGTAAAATCCTTTTCTTTGAGTACATCATGGGAAACGGAGATCCCTCCCCTCTTTTTTGAGGATTCAGTGCTTGCTATAAAACTGAAGTACTTCCTGTATGGGAGAGGTTATATAGGGGATCACTTCCTGTCTAAAGACCTTTAGTCTACCAGTGTCCATTCCCCTGGAGATGGAGTATAACCCAGCAGGTAATGAATATTAACCTGACTCTGTGTCTACACTGGTAGACTAAAGGTCTTTAGACAGGGAGTGATCCCCTATATAACCCCTCCCATACAGGAAGTACTTCAATTTTGTAGCAAGCACTGAATCCTCAAAAAAGAGGGGAGGGATCTCCGTTTCCTATGATGTACTCAAAGAAAAGGATTTTACAGTTAGGTATGATGAAAAAATCCTAATTTTTTTTATATATCATGGGACACAGAGTCAGGCTAATATTCATTACCTGCTGGGTCGTCCCAGAGCAATAGCCTTGAGGGGAGGCAGACACCCTGCCAAACAATAGCCATAAGAACTTATACGGCAGCCCGCAGTACACTGCGGCCGAAAGCTGAATCCTCAGCTGCTCGAACATCCAATTGATAACATTTTGTGAAAGTATGCACTGAAGACCAGGTAACAGTCTTACAAATCTGAGCCACAGATACCTGATGGTGAAAATCCCAGGAGGTTCCTACACCCCTGGTAGAATGAGCTTTCACCTTAAAGGGAGGAGCTTTACGTTTCAGACCATAGGCCTGAATGGTCAATTGACGGACCCAATTGGCAATGGAAGCCTTGGAAGCTGCCTGCCCCTTTTTGGGTCCTTTTGGCAAAACAAAAAAGGAGTCTGATCCTTGGACCTCCACAGATGTAGACAAATAAACCTTGACTGCCCAGACAACGTCCAATGAGTGCAGTCATCCCTCTTCCGCTGAGCGAGGCTGAGAAAAAAAAGAAGGCAAAATAATGCCCTGATTTAAATGAAAGTCTGACACCACTTTTGGCAAAAAAGATGGAACAGGTCATAACATGACCCTGTCGTGGTGAAGGCTCAAGTATGGTTCCCTGCACGAAAGAGCCGCTAACTCCGACACCCTTCTAGCCGAGGTGATGGCCATCAGGAAGGCTAGCTTGCGTGACAGCAAGTCTAATTGAATTTCCTTGATAGGTTAAAATGGTTGTTTCTGTAACACAGACAGCACCAAGTTCAAGTCCCAAGGACACAAAGGTGACCTAATGGGGGGAAGCAAACGTGTCACCCCCTGCATAGAGGTTCGGACTAACAAATGGGATGCTAAAGGCCTTTGGAAGAATACTGACAAGGCCGAAATCTGACCTCTGATTGTACTCAAAGCCCATCTGATTTCCACAGCCGAATGTAGAAAAGAGATAATTCTCCCAAATGTATTTCCGAGGATGCCATTTTCTGGCTTCACACCAAGCAATATAAGTCTTCCAGACCTTATGATAAATTTACCTAGTGACAGCTTTTCTAGCATTTACTAGGGTAGTTGCCACGGTCATTCAGCACCCTGGCTTCAATAATTTAGAGACTGTAAATTGGGGTGGAATTATAGGACCTTGAGACAGAGGATCGGGGCGATGTGGAAGCGTCCATGGCCCATCTATTGCCAGTCGCACAATCTCCGGGAACCAGGGCCTTCTGGGCCAGACTGGTGCCACCAGAATGACTGGAACCCCCTCTATCCTAATCCTGCGCAACAAATGTGGAAGCAGAGAGATTGGAAGGACAGCACAAATCAGGGAGTATTGTCTCCATGGAACTACAGGCCACTGCAGTGTTATTGTTGGACTGAACCTTGATAGGGCAGTCCTGAAGTTCCACCGTCCAGGACCGTAGGGCCAGACGTACTGCCCGTAATGCCTGGACTTTGATGGGCAGGATCTGTTCTGTCCCTGACCATTTCCCCTGAGCTGTGAACCCTTCTAGGGTTGCTCCCCAGCCTGAGAGACTGGCATCTGTAGTTAGTACTTTCCAAGTTACCGGGAGAAAGGATTTTCTCTTTCGCAGGTTCTGATCCTGCAACCACCAGTTTAGGCTTAAGCTTGCCCGAGGAGATAAGCACATTGGATAATCCAGGGCTTGTCCTCTTCTGTTCCAAGCCAACAAGATGTCTTGTTGTAAAGGCCTGGAATGGAACTGGGCATAGGGCACTGCCTCGAAGGAGGATACCATCCTACCTCGAGGATCCATACAGAGGTGAATGGAGGGTTGTCTGGTGCCCCTTACCTGATGCACCTGAACCTTCAAGGCACAGATCCTTACAGGTGGCAAGAATACTCTTGCTAGAAACGTATCTAGGATCAGACCTAAATACTTTAGACTTTGAGCTAGTTTCAAGGCTGACTTTTCGGTATTTATGATCCAGCCTAAGCTTTCCAAATACCGTACTGTGCATATCATGCTCTGTTCTAGAGCCTGTAATGATTGACCTCTGAGTAGGAGGTCGTCCAGATACCCAAGCACCAGGATTCCTTGGGACCTTAAAAGACCCAGTACTGGTGCTAGGGCCTTTGTAAACACCTCGGGAGCTGTAGCAAGCCCGAAGGGTAGAGTCACAAACTGAAAATGACATTCCTCTACTGCAAACGTAGGAACCTCTGATGAGGCTGATAGATAGGTATGTGTAAGTACGCTTACTTTATATCGATGGAGGCTAAAAAGTCTCCCCTCTGGAGTGAGGTTACTACTGAGCGGACAGACTCTTAGGTCCAAAATGGGCCTTGTGTCCCTGTTTGGTTTCTGAACCGTAAACATGTTTGAGTAAAACCATGTGTCCCTTTCGGATACAGGGACCTCGACAATCACTCCTTGATGCACTAGATGATGTAGTGCCTGAAGCAATAAGTTTCTTTTTGGAGAATCTTAAAAACCTCTGAGGGGGAACTCCCCACAACTCCAGCTTGTAACCACGAGATATAATTGAGGGGACCCACTCGTCCTGAATTTTTGTTCTCCAAATGTCTGCAAAGTGCAGCAGCCTTCCCCCCACTTGATGGATTGGGGGCGTCCCCTCAAAAGGAGGGATTGGTGCTGGGTTTAGAAGCATTTTGGACCCAGGGCTTCTTCTAGCCCTGGCCCTGTGGCTTGCCCCTGGCCCTAGCACTCTGTTGGCGGAGGAACCGTCTTGACGCTGAGACATTTGAGGAAGCAATCCCTGAGGTTTTAAACGAGGGACATCTGGTGCTTTTCTTCACAGGAAGTAGAGAACTCTTCCCTCTGGAAATCTCCAAAATCACCAAATAAACGTTCGCCATGAAAAGGGAAACCTGCTAATGACTTTTTACAAGGAAGCTTGGCTGACCAGTTCTTAAGCCACAAAAGTCTGTGCATACAGTCAGGTCCATAAATATTTGGACATCGACACAATTCTAATCTTTTTGGCTCTATACGCCACCACAAATGATTTGAAATGAAACGAACAAGATGTGCTTTAACTTCAGACATTCAGCTTTAATTTGAGGGTCTTTACATCCAAATCAGGTGAACGGTGTAGGAATTACAACAGTTTGTATATGTGCCTCCCACATAATCATGCCAGCAAACCTGTGCTCTAACCTGGCTAGGGCCAAGGACAGTTCATCCTTGGCGATAAAGGGTGAAGCAGCAGCGTTGACTGTAGGCACAATACCAAATAGGCTCAGCGGCTCAGATTGCCTGGAAGCCCCTGGTCCTTCAGGGGATACAACACTAGGGATACGATTAGGTTCATCAGGAACTACTGAAGACATAGGTATGCCATTCCCTGTAGTGTTAGTCCCGCTCCTCTTTTTTGAAGACATTTACCAGCCACAAAAAGAGAGTACTTGGGTGTAGTATTAAAACACCTCAGAAGTGAGACCCTTTAATAGGGCTCACCAAGCCCCTATGTAACAATCCTGCTAAGCACCTTAAGCCTGCCAAGCCACACTTGGTGACTCATGTGACCCGGGTAAGGAGAAATGAACTGCTGTTCAGAACCTGTTCTGTGTCCCACAGCTGCCTTCTGGAAGCACCGCATGCTTGGCCTACACAGCTTAAATAAGCTGGGTGTGTGCCAGAATGTTCTGTGCATGCATGCACATGCACGTGCGCAGTCCTGGCTAACGGGCGTGGCTGTATTTGCATATGACGTGAATCTTTGTGTGCCCAGATAAAGGCAACTCTGCATATGCGGCGAAGCCGTGTGCGCCATGGCCGCCAAACAAACAAGCTGCTAAGTCCAGCGGTGCTTTTGTGAATGTACGTGCACCATGGCCGCCAAACAAATAACTGCTGAGCACAGGGACATTCTTGCGAATGCACGTGCACCATGGTGAACCAAGGCGAAATGGCGCACTGTCGTGCGCCATCATAAAGGAAAACAACAGCCAGACACAAGCAAAAAAGGTACACTTTTCAAAAACCCACAGCTAGCCCAAAACTCCCCCGTATGGTCACCACACGCAGGTGTCCAGCCTCTAGCTAGCTTGACCGATTGTTACAATCACTGGGACACTCCACAATAATAAGTAAAGGGGTTTCATTTACCCGTCCAGGCGCAGGACAGCTTAGAAACTAAGAGCCCAAACTTCACCCATCACGGTGGGTTCCTGTAACTTGAGGACTTTAAAGGACTGGGTACCCTTTTCATGTTTAGGATCCACTCCCTTGGACCTGTACAGCACTGAGCACTGTGGTGTCCAAGATTCCACTTCGCAGGGTCCACCACCCAGAGGCCGCATTACAGGCACAGGACCTTAAGTCTTCTTTGAGAGGCTTGGGTACCATTTATCTAAGCATATAAAGCCTGTTTAAAATGGATCTGATCGGTCAATCCCTTGATTCATTTAAGAAACGTTTGTGGGACTAGAGACCTGGAGCTCAGAGAGCTCAAACAAACCGTGCCATCCACCTTGCAGACACTGGTAAAAAACTGAAGTACTTCCTGTATGGGAGGGGTTAAATACGGGATCACTTCCTGTCTAAAGACCTTTTGTTCTACCAGTGTCCATTCACCTGGAGATGGAGTATACCCAGCAGATAATGAATATTAGCCTGACTCTGTGCCCCATGATGTATGAAAAAGAAAATATAGTTTTTTTTTAATTGTTGGTCTTTTTTTGTTCATAGTGCAAAAAATAAAAAAAATGTAATGGTGATCAAATACCACCAAAAGAAAGCTCTATTTGTGGGAAAAAATTACATCAATTTTATTTGGGTACAGGCCTGGTCATGAAGGGGGGTAAATCTTCTGGAGGTCAAGTGGTTAATAAAAAAAAAAAAAATAATAATAATAATAACTAATTCTCTGGTTATTCTCCACTCATGCTTTAGCCTACCAAGATTCACAGAAGTTTGTTTTGCTGGCATTAACATGGTTGTAAGCTTTACAATAAATCAGATGTGTGAGGCTAAACTAAATTGACACATACAACCACGAGGGACCATGTTTCAGATCATTTGACCTTAAGCAAATGTCTTGCTGAGCAAAATCTGACATGTTGCAAAAAGCATTTCGCCCACTGTGTGTCTTGAAAAGATCTTTTAAATTTTCCTTCAAAGCTACCCTGGGGCATGAGTTGGAACATGGAACTGCCTTCCCTGACTGCTATGTGTCCCGAGGTTTAGGTATTGGAATTCAACACAAGAAAACCCTTCCTAGACAAGGAGAAACAACACGACAGTTTATCTACAAAACTTGACATTATTATTATTATCATTACTATATAAATACCTTTTTCATTGTAACTGACCAAAAAGAATGCATCTTCTGCAGTTTTTTTGAAAAAAAGATTGTCAGTAATGAAAAACAAAATACAAGTGAATAAAATGATATCAGACATAACAGAGCCTTTCAGTACTCTAATCTACTCCTAATCTTTCTCTTTGGGTCTGATGTATGACACCATTACAGGAAAGAACTGTAGGGACTGTATAAAAGGAGCCTGTAAGGACAGAAATATGGGATCTGACATAAATTAGGTGATCAGAGGCGGATGTCTCCTGACATCTGCCTCCCCACAGGCCCGGATTTGCCACAAGGCCACCAAGGCCAGGCCTCGGGGCGGCAGTGGTGCAGGGGCGGCGCCGCTCCTGCGGCGACTTTGCAGCCGCCCCCCTATTCGGGCTGCCCATTAAACTCTATCAATGGCACCGGTGCCCGCAGAAAAGATGGCCGCGAGCCAACCACCCAACTGCGCATGCGCCGTTCCGAAGCCGGCCGGGCTCGGGAAAGCTCGTACGCGCTCGGCCGGGCGGCGCATGCGCAGTAGCGTGATTTCGCAGCCCGGCGCCATTTTTGAAAAAATCAATGTATTGTCAGCGGTGCGGCAGCGGGGGAGAGAGATGACATCTCTCATTGCCCGCACCGCAGTTCCGCCCTCCTCCGCCCTCCTCCATCTGATAGAAGGCAGCATGGCATCCCCATCTGGTGGCAGGGTCCAGGGAGCATGGCAAGTGACATCCCCATCTGGTGTCAAGTGACACCCCCATCTGGTGGCAAGTGACATCCCCATCTGGTGGCAAGTGACATCCCCATCTGGTGGCAGGCAGCATGGCAAGTGACATACCCATCTGGTGGCAGGCATGGTGACAAGTGACATTCCCATCTGGTGGCAGGCAGCGTGGCAAGTGACATTCCCATCTGGTGGCAGGCGGCGTGGCAAGTGACATTCCCATCTGGTGGCAGGCAGCGTGGCAAGTGACATCCCCATCTGGTGGCAGGCAGCATGGCAAGTGACATCCCCATCTGGTGGCAGGCAGCGTGGCAAGTGACATTCCCATCTGGTGGCAGGCAGCGTGGCAAGTGACATCCCCATCTGGTGGCAGGCATAGTGGCAAGTGACATCCCCATCTGGTGGCAGGCATGGTGGCAAGTGACATCCCCATCTGGTGGCAGGCATAGTGGCAAGTGACATCCCCATCTGGTGGCAGGCATAGTGGCAAGTGACATCCCCATCTGGTGGCAGGCATGGCGGCAAGTGACATCCCCATCTGGTGGCAGGCATAGTGGCAAGTGACATCCCCATCTGGTGGCAGGCAGCGTGGCAAGTGACATCCCCATCTGGTGGCAGGCAGCGTGGCAAGTGACATCCTCATCTGGTGGCTAACATGGTGGCAAGTGACATCCCCATCTGGTGGCAGGCAGCGTGGCAAGTGACATCCTCATCTGGTGGCAGACAGCGTGGCAAGTGACACGCGATGGTGGCAGGTGACACGCTCAGGGCTCCCAATGATTCTGCATTATGGTGAGTTGAACTATTTCATTTTATATTACAATGTAATGATAGAAATAATGCGTTTCAATCATCCTGACACCATAACAACCATGGTGCCGGGGATGATTGAAGCACTATCACCAGCCATTGCCCGCGAAAAATCCTTACCCTTCGCGCGCCTACCCTGAAGTATTTTCAGTCTGTACAATTAAAGTCAGTTATTTTCAGTGTTCTTGTGTGTGGAGATATGTTTTTAATTGATCTATTGTAGCAGTCATCGATAAAGGACGAGAATGGTGGTGTGTTTGTGTGTGTGTGGGGGGCGGCATTGAAGGACCCGGCCTTGGGGCGGCAAAGGGAGTAAATCCGGGCCTGCCTCCCCATAGAGGACAATGGGTGGCCCGATCATTATTATTATTATCATTACTATATAAATACCTTTTTCATTGTAACTGACCAAAAAGAATGCATCTTCTGCAGTTTTTTTGAAAAAAAGATTGTCAGTAATGAAAAACAAAATACAAGTGAATAAAATGATATCAGACATAACAGAGCCTTTCAGTACTCTAATCTACTCCTAATCTTTCTCTTTGGGTCTGATGTATGACACCATTACAGGAAAGAACTGTAGGGACTGTATAAAAGGAGCCTGTAAGGACAGAAATATGGGATCTGACATAAATTAGGTGATCAGAGGCGGATGTCTCCTGACATCTGCCTCCCCATAGAGGACATTGGGTGGCCCGATCGGATCTGCCTGAAAAACAGATTGGCGGACCCAATCGGTCTGATCGTGTGAAAGGGGCCTTAAGCTTAGTTAAAAAAAAGGTAAATAATAAATATTTCTGAGTTACACCTACACAAGTTTCTTAATTAAAAGATTTTTACATAAGCCTAGTCATACCTGGCATTTTTTAATTGCCTGAGACAGTTTATACACTTCATTTTATATTACCGGTATCACTTAAAGTAACTGTCAGAAAAAAAAGGATTTTTGACTCACCTGTAAAATCCACACACAGAGCATAGTCCAAGATAACTGTCACCTCCCACTCACAGTAATCCTCAGTTTTTTAGAAAGCAACGAAGGATTAACTGAAGAAAAGGAGAAGGTCCTGTGCCCTGTACTGTACCCCAAGAAAGGGATTTTACAGGTAAGTAAACACATTTTTCTCCTGATCATACAGTAAAGGACACTGTGCAGGGTTGGGCAACAAAGCAAATGCCAACAGGCCCACAATAGAAAAACAAGATATAAACACTCTAAGTAGACAGCTGCTTGTAACACCTTTTAGCTGAAGCTGTTATCAGCAGAGGCTTAAACATCCACTTGGTAAAATTTTGCAAGCATGTGAACAGGGGACCATTTGACAGCCTTACAAACCCGTGAAACAGATACTTGATGCTGAAACACACAAGAAACTCCCACAAGTCTAGTGGAGTGCACCTTAAAAGGAAAGGGAGGAACCTTATACTATAGGAATAGGCTTAAACAATGACCTGTCAAATCCAGCAATGGTGGACAAGAAGCAGGATACCCTCTCCGACAGCCCTTGAAAAGTACATAGAGATAATCCATAAGTCTAAGGAGACCATAGCTGACAGGTAAACATGGTAAACATGTACAACATAAACTACATTCTAACAGTGAAGAGAAACCTCTCTATGGTGTTTAGAAGCTAGACAGAAAAATGGCGGAACAATGTCTGATTAAGGTAAAAGGAGGAGAGCACTTTGGGCAAAAAAGAAACCCTAGGTCTCAGGACAACCTTATACTCGTGAAACACCAGTTAGGGTTCCTTACAAGATAATGCCACCATTTCCAATACACATCGAGCATAACTGATGGTAATAAGAAGAACCACCTTATGAGTGAGTTTAGAATATTTCCAAATACGTTCAAAGTGTGGCTTCTGAAGATCCATAAGCATTAGATTGAGATCTCATGTGTAGCAATGTCCCAGGCCTCCTTCGCTCTAATGAGAAACTCCAGGGCCAGAGATAGCTGACATCCTTCTGAATATGGTGGGTTGTAAGGCATAGTGGGTACAAGGTAGTTAAAGTTATTGGGCGCTAGACACATCTTGAATGCAAAAGAGATTTTCATTTCTCTTAATAGAATTTTTGGGAGAGAGGGTTAGGGTTTTAAAAGAGATTTTTATTGAGCAGATTGTCATGTTACATCTCATACATCAATCATTAGGTTGGGATACATCACTTTAAGAACATCAGATTATCACTTTGTATGAATACCATCAACACTTGCTACTAGTAGCTCTCCTGAGCTCTGCTAGACTCTCCTTTCATTCCTCCAACCTGAGTTTTAGCTCTTTTTTTTTTTAAATAAAGAATTAAAAAATAGTAATAAAGTAATTATGATGTCTGAACTGTCGACATCAACCATAGAAACATATTTTCAACTAGAGAGACCAATGTGTTACCTTCCCTCCCCACCCGTCTCCCCTTCAGATTTTATCTGTCCAGAATATTGTTGTATGCATCCTCTCAACTATCCCATTTACTGTACATTTTCATGTTCTGCCTACGTTCGTCTGTCTCCCTCTCCCTCCTCCCCCTCAACCGCTAAGGTGTTTTTAGAGTCAATCCACCTAAACCATACCTTCCTAAACTTCTTAGGGGCCCCCCGTGCCTCATATGTCATTGTATACATGGGTACGTCTGCATTTATTGTTTTTTTCCACATTCCCAACGTGAGTTGTTCGTCATAAATCCATCTTCGGGCGATCAACTTTCGCATTCCGAAGTACAGAAGTATGAGAAACAGCTTTGTATTCAGATTAAGCTCATGGTCAGATATGAACTCGGTCACCTGGGACCATAATGGCCTTATTTTAGGACAATCCCATATCATGTGGAAAAAAGTTCCCTCACCTCCCTTGCATTTATGGCACTCTGCAGTGTCTTTTTTATGCATTTTAAATAACCTAGTTGGAGTGTAGTACACCTGATGTAAATATCGAAGCTGTATCATTCTATCCGTGCAGGAAATAACCGAAACAAGGTATGTATCGAGCACCTCCTGTCATAGTTCCTCAGTCAATTCTGGTATAATCGCTGTCCATTAGGGATGAGCCGAACACCCCCCGGTTCGGTTCGCACCAGAACCCGCGAACGGACCGCAAGTTCGCACGAACGTTAGAACCCCATTGACGTCTATGGGACTCGAACGTTCGAAATCAAAAGTGCTCATTTTAAAGGCTAATTTGCATGGTATTGTCCTAAAAAGGGTGTGGGGACCCGGGTCCTACCCCAGGGGACATGTATCAATGCAAAAAAAACTTTTAAAAACGGCCGTTTTTTCGGGAGCAGTGATTTAAATGATGCTTAAAGTAAAAAAAAAAAAGTGAAATATTCCTTTAAATATCGTACCTGGGGGGTGTCTATAGTATGCCTGTAAAGTGACGCGTGTTTCCCATGTTTAGAACAGTCCCTGCACCAAATGTCATTTTTAAAGGAAAAAATCTCATTTAAAACTGCTTGCGGGTTTAATGTCATGTCGGGTCATGGCAATATGGATGAAAATCAGTGAGACAAACGGCATGGGTACCCCCCAGTCCATTACCAGGCCCTTTGGGTCTTGTATGGATATTAAGGGGAACCCCGCACCCAAATTAAAATAAGGAAAGGTCCCTATATACTCTGAACAGCAGTATACAGGCGGTGCAAACAAGACAGGGACTGTAGGTTTGTTGTTAAGTAGAATCTCTTTGTAATTTTGAACATTTTTAACGTGTTTAGCTCCAGCTCTAAGCTTTTTGGAAAACATAGGGAAGGGTTATCACCCCTTTGACATTTGTTTTGCGTCTTTCCTCCTCTTCAGAAGATTTCACCTCACTTTTTTGTCCCAATGAAAAATGTTTTTTGAAAATTTGGGTTTTTTTGTGGAACAAGGATTGGAAAGCATCAGTGGAAAGGAGAAATTGTTTTCCCATATTAACTCTTACATGAGAGAATTTCCCTTCCTAGGGGTAGATTTCATCTCACTTCCTGTTGTCTCCTTCCGTTTGCAAGTAGGAGTCGTTTGTAAGTTAGATGTTTGAAAGTAGGGTCCTGCCCTATATACTCAGCAGAAATTTGGGCCTTAGGTGTTGCTGTGGCCAAAACACTGTAAGCCCTCACAGGGCCCTGCTGTGAAATATTAGATCAAGAATTGTAATTACATGCCCCTGTTGAACAGGAGCTGAAAAATTAGGCCTTAGGCACTGGTGCTGGTGCCACAACACTGCAACCCCTCACAGACACTCTAGTTGGAACGCAGGAACGAGCCCTGCTGCAAAGTATTGCATCAAAAATTGTAATTACACGCCCCTGTTAGACAGGGGCAGAAAAATTGGGCCTTAGGCACTGGTGCTGGTGCCACAACACTGCAACCCCTCACAGACACTCTAGTTGGAATGCAGGAACGAGCCCTGCTGCAAAGTATTACATCAAAAATTGTAATTACACGCCCCTGTTAGACAGGGGCAGAAAAATTGGGCCTTAGGCACTGGTGCTGGTGCCACAACACTGCAACCCCTCACAGACACTCTAGTTGGAATGCAGGAACGAGCCCTGCTGCAAAGTATTACATCAAAAATTGTAATTACACGCCCCTGTTAAACAGGGGCTGAAAAATTGTGCCTTAGGCACTGGTGGTGGCGCCCAGAACCAAAAATGTTCTTACAAGCTATCAGCGTGATGATTGAGGAGGAAGAGGATAATTACTCAGGGATAGTCACTCAGCATCAGCATAGGCAGTCTTTGAAGGGATCTGAAAAAAATTATTCAGTTACATCAGCATCAGGTGCTTGGTAGCTGGTGGTGATCCAAGACTGATTCATTTTTATGAAGGTCAGCCGATCGACCGAGTCAGTGGACAGACGCACCCTGTGATCGGTTACCACGCCTCCAGCAGCACTGAATGTGCGTTCCGAAAGAACGCTGGATGCAGGACAGGCCAGTAGCTCAATTGCATACTGTGCAAGCTCTGGCCAGTGATCCATCCTCAAGACCCAGTAACCCAGAGGATTTTCGGTGGGAAAGGTGTCCAAGTCTGATCTTGCCCCTAGGTATTCCTGCACCATGTAAAACAGACGCTGGCGATGGTTGCTGGAACCGATCATACCTTGGGGCTGCGGACCAAAAAATTGTCTGAACGCATCGGTCAGACGGCCACCTTCTCCACCGCTCCTTCTTTGACTGACCGAAGCCTCAGCAACACGTTGTCCAGAAACAGGAGTTTGTAACCTCCCAGTCTCTGGGAACGCGTTGCACAGACCTTTCTGCAAGGCCTCCCGAAGATGTTTCATCCTCTGCTCCCTCTGCGATGGCAAGATAAGGTCCGCAACCTTACCCTTGTAACGTGGATCAAGGAGGGTTGCCAGCCAGTATTGGTCCTTCTCCTTGATACCACGAATACGAGGATCCTTACGCAGGCTTTGCAGGATCAGGGAGGCCATGCAGCGTAGGTTTGCTGAGGCATTCGGTCCGGAGTCCTCTGGGTCACTAAGGACAACAACGTCCGCAGCCACCTCCTCCCAGCCACGTACAAGTCCATGTGTTCCTTGGGACTGATCCCTTAAAGACTGCTGATGCTGAGTGCCAGGCTCCACCTCCATACTGACACAATCTTCCTCCTCCTCCTCGTCCTCTTCCTGTGTGATCGGCGGGCACGCAGGAACACTGTCTGGATAAAGGGGGCCTTGAGAGCTAAGGAAGTCCTCCTCTTCCTGCCTCTGTTCTGCCTCAAGTGCCCTGTCCATTATTCCACGCAGCGTGTGCTCCAACAGGTGGACAAGGGGGACAGTGTCACTGATGCATGCACTGTCAGTGCTCACCATCCTCGTGGCCTCCTCGAATGGTGACAGGACAGTGCATGCATCCCTGATCATGGCCCACGGGCGTGGGGAAAAAAAACCAAGGTCCCCTGACCCTGTCCTGGTGCCATAGTCGCACAGGTACTCATTGATGGCCCTCTGCTGCGTGTGCAGCCGCTGCAGCATGGCCAATGTCGAGTTCCACCTGGTGGGCATGTCACAGATTAGGCGGTTCTTGGGCAGGTTAAACTCCTTTTGGAGGTCCGTCAGCCGAGCACTGGCATTATATGACCGGCGGAAATGGACACAGACTTTCCTGGCCTGCCTCAGGACATCCTGTAAGCCCGGGTACCTGCCCAAGAACCGCTGCACCACCAAGTTAAGGACGTGAGCCAAACAGGGCACATGGGTCAGTTGTCCCTGTCGGAGGGCAGAGAGGAGGTTGGTGCCATTGTCGCAAACCACCATTCCTGCCTTAAGTTGGCGTGGCGTCAACCACCTCTGAACCTGCCCCTGCAGAGCTGACAGAACCTCTGCCCCAGTGTGGCTCCTGTCCCCCAAGCACACCAGCTCAAGCACCGCATGGCATCTTTTGGCCTGCGTACTTGCGTAGCCCCTTGAACGCCTACGGAGCACCGCTGGTTCCGAGGAAGAGGCCATGGAGGAAGAAGAAGAGGAGGGGGTGGAGGAGAGAGGTGTGTCACAATCAGCATTTTGGAGGCGTGGTGGCGGAACAACCTCCAACACTACTGCACCTTGTCCTGCATCCTTCCCAGCTGCCAGCAGAGTCACCCAATGCGCCGTGAAACTTAAGTAACGTCCCTGTCCATGCCTGCTGGACCATGAGTCAGCGGTAATATGCACCTTACCGCTGACCGCCCTGTCCAGCGAGGCATGGACATTGCCTTCCACATGCCGGTAGAGAGCCGGAATCGCCTTCCGTGAGAAAAAGTGGCGTTTGGGTACCTGCCACTGAGGAACCGCACATTCCACAAACTCACGGAAGGGGGCAGAGTCTACCAACTGAAAAGGCAGCAGTTGAAGTGCTAGCAATTTTGCCAAGCTAGCATTCAACCGCTGGGCATGTGGATGGCTGGGAGCGAACTATTTTCGGCGGTGCAGCAGCTGGGGCAGGGAAATTTGCCTGGTACAATCTGACGTCGGTGTACCAAAAGCAGATTGCCCACAAGTACTTGGCTGTGACACACCTAATTCTACACCTTCATTCCTCTCACTGCAGGTCTCAGAGAGGACTGAAGGTCTAGTGGGGTTGGAAATCTCAGCTGATGAGGAGCAAGGAGAGATCCTCTTTGTTCTTTGGTGTGGGTCTTTTAGATATGCTTGCCAACGAACTGCATGGCAGGTCAACATATGTCTGGTCAAGCATGTGGTACCCAAGCGGGAAATGTTTTGGGCACGCGAGATACGCTTGAGACATATGTTGCAAATAGCAGCGGTGCGATCTGATGCACTCGTCTCAAAAAAGGCCCACACCAAAGAACTTTTTGAATAATGCGCAGAGACTGCAGCGCCCTGCACATGTGGAGCTTTGGGGTGTGATGCAGTCAATGTGCTGCCCTTAGGCTGGCCCCTGGAGGGCATCCTGCCTCGTTGGTGATGTGCCGCCTCCTCCTCCTCCTCCTCCTCCTCTCTCCTATCAGGCACCCACGTTGAGTCAGTGACCTCATCATCCCCTCCCTCCTCATCACTGGAGCAAACCTGGCAGTATGCTGCAGCAGGGGGAGCATGACTGCCAGATTGCTGTCCTTCTTGGGCACCCCCTCTGTCCGTGCTCATGTTACTGCCTTCATCGAGCTCAGTATCATCTTTAGAGCCTTCCAAACGCTGGGCATCCTCCTGGAGCATGTACCCAACACTGTGGTCAAACAGTTCGAGGGAATCCTCAGGAGGACATGGTGGAGCTAGGGAAGGAGTCACTGATGACATTGAGCTGAGGGAAGAGGCCGCTGCTTTGCCAGACAAAGCACCCTGGGCATGGGTGAGAGAGGATGAGGAGGATGAGGACGGCTTGGTCATCCACTCGACCAAGTTTTCTGCATGTTGCGGCTCAACACGGCCAGCTGCCGAAAAAAAGGCCAAGCGTGTCCCATGGCCACGGGCTGATGAGGATGCACCGTCTCCACGACCAGCACTAGACACAGAGCCTGCTTGCCCTCTCTTATTGGCTTGTGACTGTCTGCCTCTCCTTCTTGGCCTTCCAGACATACTAATGGCCTGTAGCTGCACTAAGCTGGGATAGAACACCTGTAATTTTCTTCAGGTAGCTTTATATACTGTAACCAGACAAGCCAGCCTGTCAGTAGGAAGATAACAGGAACGGATCTAGCTGAACACTGTGAGCAGGACGCACTGCACTAAATGTAAATAGCAGGAACGGATCTAGCTGAACACTGTGAGCAGGACGCACTGCACTAAATGTAAATAGCAGGAACAGATCTAGCTGAACACTGTGAGCAGGACGCACTGCACTAAATGTAAATAGCAGGAACGGATCTAGCTGAACACTGTGAGCAGGACGCACTGCACTAAATGTAAATAGCAGGAACAGATCTAGCTGAACACTGTGAGCAGGACGCACTGCACTAAATGTAAATAGCAGGAACAGATCTAGCTGAACACTGTGAGCAGGACGCACTGCACTAAATGTAAATAGCAGGAACGGATCTAGCTGAACACTGTGAGCAGGACGCACTGACTGCACTAAATGTAAATAGCAGGAACAGATCTAGCTGAACACTGTGAGCAGGACGCACTGACTACACTAAATGTAAATAGCAGGAACGGATCTAGCTGAACACTGTGAGCAGGACGCACTGACTGCACTAAATGTAAATAGCAGGAACGGATCTAGCTGAACACTGTGAGCAGGACGCACTGACTGCACTAAATGTAAATAGCAGGAACGGATCTAGCTGAACACTGTGAGCAGGACGCACTGCACTAAATGTAAATAGCAGGAACAGATCTAGCTGAACACTGTGAGCAGGACGCACTGCACTAAATGTAAATAGCAGGAACGGATCTAGCTGAACACTGTGAGCAGGACGCACTGCACTAAATGTAAATAGCAGGAACAGATCTAGCTGAACACTGTGAGCAGGACGCACTGCACTAAATGTAAATAGCAGGAACAGATCTAGCTGAACACTGTGAGCAGGACGCACTGCACTAAATGTAAATAGCAGGAACGGATCTAGCTGAACACTGTGAGCAGGACGCACTGACTGCACTAAATGTAAATAGCAGGAACAGATCTAGCTGAACACTGTGAGCAGGACGCACTGACTACACTAAATGTAAATAGCAGGAACGGATCTAGCTGAACACTGTGAGCAGGACGCACTGACTGCACTAAATGTAAATAGCAGGAACGGATCTAGCTGAACACTGTGAGCAGGACGCACTGACTGCACTAAATGTAAATAGCAGGAACGGATCTAGCTGAACACTGTGAGCAGGACGCACTGCACTAAATGTAAATAGCAGGAACAGATCTAGCTGAACACTGTGAGCAGGACGCACTGCACTAAATGTAAATAGCAGGAACAGATCTAGCTGAACACTGTGAGCAGGACGCACTGCACTAAATGTAAATAGCAGGAACAGATCTAGCTGAACACTGTGAGCAGGACGCACTGCACTAAATGTAAATAGCAGGAACGGATCTAGCTGAACACTGTGAGCAGGACGCACTGACTGCACTAAATGTAAATAGCAGGAACGGATCTAGCTGAACACTGTGAGCAGGACGCACTGCACTAAATGTAAATAGCAGGAACAGATCTAGCCTAATCTAGCTAACTCAAATCAAATGACACTGTCTGTCTCTCTCTCTATCAGCACACCGGAACACACTACACAGGGCCGCCGTGCAGGCGGCCTTATATAGTGTGGGGCGTGTACTAAATCCCCTGAGCCATAATTGGCCAAAGCCACCCTGGCTTTGGCCAATTACAGCTCTCTCTACTGACGGCGCTGTGATTGGCCAAGCATGCGGGTCATAGTGCATGCTTGGCCAATCATCAGCCAGCAATGCACTGCGATGCCGCAGTGAATTATGGGCCGTGACGCGCCACACGAATTTGGCGCGAACGGCCCATAACGTTCGCAATTCGACGGACGGTCGAACAGCCGATGTTCGAGTCGAACATGGGTTCGACTCGAACACGAAGCTCATCCCTACTGTCCATCTAGTTCTAATCTTATCGGTCAGATCAGAGCCTCCCAGTCCTATCTCCCTATAGTATCTGGATATGCGATTAGTTGGTTCTGGGTCAAACAGAACCTTTTCCAAATTCGTATTTTGCACTTTCACCTCCCCCTTCCCGAACTGAGCTGTCGCTGCATGCTGCAGTTGGGAGTATCGGAAGTACCAAGTTCCAGGCACGCCAAACTGTTCCCACAGTTGTGCAAATCAACTTACTATCCTGGTATATATGGTGAAGATATTTTATCCCATATTTGGCCCACCTATATCCATCTTCAATTTTTCAAAATTCTCTTAGAGATTTATTACACCACAAAGGACAATTGGGTGACATCCATATTGGGTCCTCCCTCATCCTCTGCGCACATAGGTGAAACACCTTTCCTGGTAGCGCCATAACAGACCCCACCGTCCTCCCCTGTATCTCCTTTCTTAACATCATATTCAACAGTGTTTCCTGGGATGTGGCCACCGCCGCCTCCAGCAGGGTAGTGGCGTTAGGGATCTGGGGAAAGCATCGCCAATGTAGAAATACCAATTGAGACGCAAATAGATAGGGTCTCATATCTGGCATAACAGATGTGAGATTCAAAAAAATCCCACAGGCTCCAGCACTGCGAGGAGCAAGTTCAACCGTGCATAAGAAAGTTCAACCAAAAGATAAGAAAAAAAAAAAAAAAAAACAACAGTCAAAGAGGTGGGAAACAAACCCTCCTTTTTTTCTGCCTCCCTCCCTCCGTCCTATTCTTCTCTTCAAAAAAAAAAAAAAAAAACACCAAAAAAAACGTGAAGAGAACTGTCTGCAGATTCCTCAATTTTATAAGAAAGTCTGAGCGAATAAAACCAAAAAGATCAATCATAGATCATCAAAAAAAACCAACAGATTGTAGCCCTCTGGGCTGCCAGGTAGATAAGGCTAGATCTCATGTCTCTAGTCTGTATATCCTGGGATCATGAAAATTATTCAAGTCGAAAAAGGGCAGTAAAATTGCGGCTCAGTGATATCCACAACTCCCTCTGTCACAGCCATCATCTTCCAGGACCCCGATTATAAGTGTAGAAGTGGTTATGGGGGTCTCGGGGAGATCCCTCCCCTTGGGCGCCCCCTAGCATCCAGCCATTCAGAAGCCTCCGTGGGTGTGGTAAAAAAATGCACCTTGCCATTATCCACAATGCCCAATTTCGCTGGGTATAGCATGCTGTAGATCAAGTTCAAGTCTCTAAGCCATTTCTTTATCTGGTAAAAGGAAGCCCTCTGATTTTGGGTGGTGGCTGAAAAATCAGGATAAATAGATATCCGGTAATTATTAAACTTCAGTTCAGGCCCTGTCCTGGCCCCTTTCAGGATATTCTCTCTGTCTCTGAAGTGCAAGATCTTTGCTATCATGGGTCTGGGTATTGCTCCCTTTGGTGGAGCCTTACCCGGGACTCGATGTGCCCTTTCTATGGCAAACATATCAGTGAAAGTACCAGGAGACATATGCACTTTCAGCCACTCCTCCAAGAACTCCTCAGGATGTTTACCCTCCACTCCCTCAGGGAATCCCACCAGTCTTATATTATTCCTTCTCATGCGGTCTTCCCTGTCGGCCATTTTGAGAGTGTGTTCAGAGAGGGTTTTTTAATCACTTGGGTGTCTGTGCTCATAGGTCTGAGTGTCCTCCAAAGCAGCAAGGCGGTGATCTGTAGCCTGTGCCTTTTCTCTGAGCTTCTGCATATCATGCTTCAGAAAAGAGAATTCCATCTTTAGTTCCCCAAAATGATCTATTAACTTGTTTTGGCACCCCTGTATGGCTGTCATAATTTGCTTGAGGGACGGCTCTTCATTCTCTCCTAGGGCCCTGACAGCTCCATGCATGCTGTCATCCCCCCTATCCAAGGATCTTCCCCTGTGTGTAGTGCGATCTCTCTGCACTCTGGGACTCACCCGTTCAGGGGTAACAGGCACTGGTCTTACTGTGTCCTCATGCCGCTGGAGTGGTGGCTATTCCTCCTCCTCCTCTTCCTCCGGCGCTGCGGTGCCATCTTGGGATCCTCAAGCATATCGGGTCAGTTTCTCTCCCGGCGTTTTTGGCCAGAGCGGCCTGTATTTTACCATCGCCGGAGGCTCTCCTGAAGATCCTCTACTCATGCCCCAGCAGTTCAGACCAAAATTCGGGCGTTCAGCTCACAGGATTCAATCAGGATCAGGAATCTGCAGAGAGAGCTCCGTCCCAGCCGTCCTCACATGCTGCGCGCCGGCTCCGCCCCAGGGCCAGACCACCCTTAGGTAGTTGTAAGATTAATTGACAGACTCCAAGACTTCAACAGGAGGGCAGCCATGCAGGAAAAGGCATCCAGCAGGGTGCCGCATCTGCATGTGAAGGAATGTTGCCTCCTATGGCAACAGTCTTTAACAGTTCCTAACACAAAGAGTAAAAGTTCTTTCATTTCCACTACAATCACTTCTTGTAATTCTTCAGCCCACTGAGCTCCCAGTCTCTCACTAGACTAGATGATTCACTGACACTGAATCCCTTGAGCTCCTCCAAACTTCACAGTGGTTACTTCCTCAAGTGTCACCCCCACTTCTCTGCTGGGTCCCTAGCTTGGCACTCAAGATACCTCTCAAGCTTCAGCCCATTGGCCTGCTCAGTCCCTGGCTTGACACACAAGGCTGCGTTACCTACACTGGCTGGGTCCCTGGCTTGATAGTCGATTCTTCACCGTCCCCGGTTGGTGAGAATACTGCTCCGGTATTTGCTTCAGTTACTCACCGTGGTCCCTGGTAATAAGGTGGTTAGTATCTTAGTGGGGACAGCTTCCCCTCTACCTTCGACCATGACAGGTTCTCCGGCCGGCAGAACCGTCACTTCTGGTCGGCTTGCAAGCCTCAATCCCAATCCTGCTCTCTTGCTTCTGGATAGGCCCTCAGACAGCCTAGCAGCCAGATGTGCCAGGGATAGGCCCAATCTCTGGCCTAGCAGCCTGGGCAGTACAACACATATCCACCCAGACAGCCGTCCAGGTGGCACAGAACAGGAATCACTTGACTCTACCCAAATATATAGGTTCTCCCAGCAGACCAAGGGATTTAAGAAAACCCCTGTCCATTGGCTGAGATACCCCATATACCCATAATCTGACCTTGCAGTGCCCTTCTCATATCTTATGCCACTAGGTACCCTGCCACCTAGCGGAAAAAGAGATAAGTGCAGCAATTACAGAATTGAAATCAATTGATCCTCAATGATTAGCCAAGGTAGCTATATCTGGCAGATAAATTTAGGAGCAACCCTGCCTAAACACCAGGGTGCTACACATGGCATCACTGTCTAGGAGAAGCTAAAGGAGTGACTCCTTAAACAAGGCCTTCGCCAGGGAGTGAGAGGCCAAGGGACACTGGAAAAGGATAGTCAATGCCAAAATCTGTCCCTTGAGGCAACTCAAGACCAGATACCAATCAGGATAAGTCCCATGTACTGTAGTATTGTATGGAATGCAACTTTCTCTGCTAAAATTATGCAAAATAAGCCTTGCAGGTGTGATGGTATATTTTGCAAGAAGTTTATTTCCTAGCAAGGAGGATTGTTGGGATAACCAAATCTAATAAGACTGTGTCCCTCAGGACCTAAGATCCAACAGCCAAGTCATCCAACCCAGCGACCAAGAAGCAGGATGGTAGATTGGGCCTTAAAAATAGAAGCTCTGGGTGATCTGGGAGAGGTCATGGGAAATCCATCAGGAGCCAAAGTATATAGTACCAAGCCCTCCAATGCCACAAAAATCACCAGAATGCCCACTAAATTGAGCCTGCAGAGAAGGCAGGGAAGGTGCTTTAGTGGGGAAAAATCAAACATCGGGTAAATTTGATCCCATGGAGTCATCAGAGCATCTACTATGCAAGCCCAAGGATCCCTGGACCTGGCAACAAACCTGTCTAGTTTTTTTTTTTTTAACCAGGATTATAACAAGTCCACATATAGTGTCCCCCACCTGCATCAAAGGTCCTGAAATACCTCCAGGTGAAAGGACCACTTACCTTGATCCAGATTTTGATAGCTGAGGAAGTCAATGTGACAATTTTCTTCACCTGGAACGTGTACTGCGGTCAGGGCTGGAATATGACACTCCACCAAGGTCAGAATCAATTCCATTTCCTTCTCAGCTGCTCAACTACTTGTGCCTCCTTGATGATTGATGTAGGCGTGGTGTTGTCTGACTGGACCCATGCCAGAAGACCCCCGAAGCTGAGACATCCAGTGCTGAAGGCACAGTCCAATGGCTCAGAGTTCTAGAATGTTTATGTGAAGCTTGGATCCCTCTGCTGACCAGATTCCCTGTACTGTCAACATTCTGAAGACTCCTCCCCAGCCCGTCAGACTGGCATCCATTGTGAGAACCTCAATTCAAATTACTCCCTCACTCCAATGCCAGATTGGAAATCCACCAACTTAGGGCTGAAGGAAAGAGGCGCATGGAACTGTCCAGGGAGTCCTTTGGTCACACGCAGACAGAAAGTTGTCTGGAGTAGAATTAGGAGTATTGCCTTGAATGAGGCTACCATCAGACCAAGTACCCTCATGCAAAAGTGCATTGAGGGGCAACATCTCATTGGAGTATCTAAGCTTGAGACCAGTGGGACCTGGTCTTTTACAAGGGGAGAAAGACCCAGACCTGCTCTGTGTCCAGGACTAGTTCCACATCTTTCAGATGGTAAGTCAGATCCAGTGCAGACTTCTGAGGGTTAAGGATCTACCCAAACTTCTTCAGAGTTTGCATAGTTTGTTGTATGTAGGCATTCAAAGCCTGAATAGAACGATCCTTCAGCAGCAGGTCATTTAGGCAGCCTACAGTGTGGACACTCTGAGAGTGAAGAGTAGCTGGAACAGGGGCCAAGACTTATATTTGAATAGGAGAAGTCACAAATTGAAAATGAAAGTTGCCCACAACAATATGTAAAATTCGCCGGTGTGGGGAAAAATGGGATTGTGCAAAAGAGACATCCTTGATGTCCACTGATGCCAGTAGATCCCCCTGCTGCAGAGATGCAATGACTGACCAGGCTGATTCCATTAAAAACTTCTGACTATGAAGGAAGACGTTTAAGCATTCAGGTCCAGGATAGGAGAATGCCACCTTTGGCTTTTGGAACCATAAACAGGTTAAACCCTTGAACCTCTGTCTTGAAGAAACAAGAACAATGATGATTGAGCTGAGCATTTTCTGCAGAGCTGCATGCAGATTATCAAACCTTTGCAGAGAAAAAGACATATTGCTAGCCCTGAATCAGGGAGGAGTAAGAGAGCAAAACACCTGTCTGCACCCTTTGGAGATAACATCCCTGACCCAAAAGTCTGGAACGTCTTGAATTCAGGACCCTGAGAAAGCCAACAGATGTCCCCACCATTTGAAGAAGTGGAGGGACCCTGCCACTGAGAGGGAAACTTGGAGCTCGTTTTGCGGGTCTGCGAGGCCAGGGCTTGTGGCAAAAGGGGGTGCTGGCCTGGATTTGGAGGAAGAATTCAGGGAGGGATGAAGAAAACTCTTTCTAAACCCAGTAGAGATAGATTTGCTCACAGGAGCTTTAGCTTTCTTTTGGCATGCAAAGGCATTCTCTTTCCACTGGTGACTTCCTTAATAAAAGAGTCAAAAAGATGTCAGCCTCAAAAGAGCATACAATCCAGGCAACTTTTACATGCAGGTTCAGCAGACCAGTATTTGAGCCAAAGAATCCAGTGCATCTGAATGGACAGTATACCTAGCCTAGACACCTGTTGGAGGGAATCTCCAAGACTGTCACACAACACCAGAGGCATTTTGAGGACAGAATGATCTGTTAGAATAAACCAGGGTCATGAGCCATACATTTGGTCCAGAATGCAGGGGTTTCACGGATTTCTCTTGAGGCAAAAAAGACTGCATGGCAGGGCCTACAAGCACAAAAGAGGCTTTAACAAGCGATTTAAGTTTCTTAAAACAAAAAAAACAAAAAAAAATTGCGCTTGGAAAATGACAGTGAAGAAAATATACAAATCCTTGTGAATAAAATTAAATTTAAATATACCCTTATAGGGAAAAAAATTTTGATTAAGTGAAGTTCAAAAGCTGCGGTTGAAAGTGGGGCCCACAAACAAAAATAAAAAACAAATAAACCGCGCTAAATATGAGTCCAATTAGTAATAGTGAAAAAAATTCAAATAAGTCCACGTGGTGTAGTAGATCCTTCTAGATGATAATAAGGGACAACTTAAGGATATTCTGCTTACCAGAACGTAAGCGGAGTCAAAAAGGTGGCTTTAAACCCAGCCTGGGCCTTTCGATTTAAGTTTCTTGTCCACCCCATCTTTAAAACCAGGACTTCCTCACAGGGAACCATAGGGTACCTGTTGAGGCAATAATTGCAGGACACACAGAAGGTTTCATAAAACCCCTATGTCAGAAACCATGAAATCAGGCTGAGACAGAAGTACAGTTAAATCACACTTGTTTAATAATAAAAGTAAAAAGAGCAAACATAGTCAAAACCAAAGTTCAGTTACCGGAACGAACAGTCAGCCAAGCCAGAAGTCAGGGATCAATGTAGTGAAACAGCAAGCAGGATCTAGAGCCAGAAGGGATGTCAGCAAAGCAAGTCTTGAACAGGATCGCAGGAGATAGTTTCTGTGATGTTGACCAAGGTGAACTCAGAGATCCACTGGGCTGAACGGCTTAAGTAGGCAGGCCTGATGAGCAGGATATCATCAACAGCTGAGTAACTGTGGAGAAATAGGAGCTGGCAATTAGCCGACAGCTGAGCGGCCAGCTCTGAGAAGGAAGGGCTGAGCCCAGCCCTGACAGTACCCCCTCCTCAATGAACCCTCCCCCTCGTAGGACCACCAGGCTTGAGGGGAAAATGTCTATGGAAATCACGGAGGAGGACAGGGGCATGTACGTCCGAGGATGAGACCCAAGAGCGTTCCTCCGGACCGTACCCTTTCCAATGCACCAGGTAGTGTATGCACCCATGGAACCTACGGGAGTCAACAATGGACTGTACTTCATACTCCTCATGGTTCTCAACCTGTACAGGGTGAGGATGTGGCACCGAGGTGGTAAAGTGGTTGCAGATCAAAGGTTTTAATAAGGAGACATGAAATACATTCAAAATACGCATATTAGAAGGAAGTTCTAATGCATAAGCCACAGGGTTAACCCTGCAAAGAATATGGAAAGGCCAAATAAACAGTGCTAACTTCAGTGAGGGAACACAAAGTCAGAGGTTGCGAGATGACAGCCAGACCCTGTCCCCAACCTGGTAGGAAGGCGCAGGCAGGCGTCTGGGTCAGCATGGAGTCTGTACCTATCATTAACATGTCGCAAAGCCTCCTGGACTTGTGCCCAAGTACGAAGACCGCGGAAGTGCTCCTCTAACACAGGAATACTCTGCGGAACAAATGACTCAGGCAACATGGAAGGTTGGAAACCATAATTCATCATAAACTGGGACAATCAGGACAATTCAAGGCACTGTTGTGAGCAAACTTTACCCAGGGTAATAGGTCTGACCAGTTGGTATGATGGTCAGAAATATAGCAACGTAGGAATTGCGCCAAGTTCTGTCACACGACAGGTGGGTCCAGGGCCTCTCTCCATTGGGTATGGGTTGTAGGAGGCCCACTGGAAGGTGTTGTGGAGTCTTACTCTGAGCACACATGAAACAGGCAGCCATGAAGGCAGTTACATCAGTCCGTAGACTAGGCCACCAGAATTGTTGGGAAATGGCCCAAAAGAGTTGATTCTTCGCAAGGTGGCCAGCAGCCTTGGGAGAATGGTAAGTCTGGAGCACAGCAGTACGGAGACTCTCTGGGACAAAGCAGCAGTCACAAGGTTTCTCAGGAGGAGCATGGACCTGAGCAGCAAGAATTTTGTCACCCAAAGGACAAGTGAGACTGGTGCGAACCATAGCCAGAATACGATAAGGAGAAATCACAGGAACCGGGACCGTCTCCAACTTGGACGTGGAGGAAAATTGTCATGACAAGGTATCAGCCCTTACATTCTTAATACCGAGTAAGAATGAGACAATGTAATTGAAACTTGACAAGAAAAGAGCCAATCGCTCCCTTCTGGGAGAGAGGCGTTTAGCCTCAGACAAGAATGTGGGATTCTTATGGTCAATAAGAATGAGAACCTGCACAGTGGTACCTTTGAGGAGATGTCTCCATTCTTTCAGGGCTAAAATTATTGCCAACAGCTCTCTGTCACCAATCTTGTAATTGAACTCCGCAGGTGACAATTTCTTGGAAAAGTAGCCATAAGGATGCATAGCACTCTGAGACAGAAGGGCACCAACACCACTCTCAGAAGCATCAACGTCAAGGATAAAAGGTAACATAGGATCAGGATGTGCCAACACAGGAGCAGAAACAAAGGTAGCCTTGAGGCTCTCAAAGGCCTTAATCGACTCCGGAGACCAACTCTGTGGGTTACTGTTTTTTCTGGTCATATCAGTCAGGGGCTTGACCAGAGACGAGAAGTTACGAATAAACTTCCGATAATAGTTGGCAAAGCCCAGGAAACCCTGCAGAGGATGTAAACCCACGGTTCAGGGCCATTGTAGAACTGCCAAAAGTTTCTCTGGGTCCATCGAAAAACCAGCAGTGGAAATGACATAACCCAGGAATTTAACCTGTTCATGATGGAACTCACACTTCTCCAGTTTACAATAGAGATTGTTCTCTCTTAGTTTCTGAAGCACACAACAGACATCTGTGTGGTGGCTCTCCGGGGACTTGGAAAATATGAGGATATCATTGAGATAAACCACTACACATAACTGCAACAAATCTCAGAGGACATCATTAATAAATTCCTGGAGAACTGCCGGGGCGTTACAAAAGCCAAAAGGCATTACAAGGTACACATAATGGCCTGTTCTAGTATTAAACGCAGTTTTCCACTTATCGCCCTCCTTAATCCTCACTAGACTGTATGCCCCTCTCAAATCAAGCTTCATGCAAGCATTGCTCCCTTGAGGCGGTCAAATAATTCCGTAATCAACGGAATCGGATAGGCATTCTTAATCGTGAAATGATTGAGACCCCTATAATCAATACAAGGTCTCAGTTTCCCACTCATCTTCTTCACAAAGAAGAAACCAGCACCAGCAGGAGACAATGATTTGTGGATGAAACCTCCAGAAAGTACGTCGGTAACATACTCCTCCGTGGCCTTATCCTCCAAGACCGACAAAGGGTAAACCCGGCTACGAGGGGGTATGGCACCAGGTTGAAGGTCAATTGCACAATCATACGGCCGGTGTGGAGGCAAACTACCGGCTTGACCTTTGTCAAAGACATTGCTAAAATTCTCCCCCAGCAGGGAGGAGAGTGAAGAGGTGCAAAGACACTGGAGCAGCAGCAGGTTCAGCCTACAACATAGGTTGTACAGGGGCAGCCACAGTGGGAGATTCCAGGTTAGCCGTGTGACTCAGGAGCGTTTGTAATGCCATGGCAAACTGATCCATGCAGTGATCCAGTTCATCCAATCTGGAATTCATGGCCTTCGCCTACTGTCAGAAACCATGAAATCAGGCCGAGACAGAAGTACAGTTAAATCACACTTGTTTAATAATAAAAGCAAAAAGAACAAACGTAGTCAAAACATAGCCAAAGTTCAGTAACTGTAACGGATAGTTAACCAAGCCAGAAGTCAGGGATCAATGTAGTGGAACAGCATGCAGGATCTGGAGCCAGAAGGGATGTCAGCAAAGCAAGTCTTGAACAGGATCGCAAGAGATAGTTTCTGTGATGTTGACCAAGGCGAAGGCAGAGATCCTCTGGACTGGACGGCTTAAGTAGGCAAGACTGACAAGCAGGATATCATCAACCGTTGAGTAAGAGCCGGTTCACACAGGGGCGACTTGTCAAAAAAAAAAAATATTGTAAATAAAAAAACCTTTCCAGGATGAGACCAGTCACCATATAAAGTCTCATCTACTACAGAGTGCATAGGAAGGGTCTTGAATAGCTTAGGAGCCTTTTTAGAGCCTATACTTGTAACATTTAGTTGGATGTTGTCCAGAGGCTCAATTTTAAACAGAAACAAACCTCATCCACCAGTACAGATATGATGTCTCTGAGCTTTAGACAGGGAACAGCCAAAATAGCAGGCCAAAAAACTGAGGATAATGACCAGTGGGAGGGGTTATATAGGGGTCCTAACAGTTCTGTTTGCCAGTGTCTTGTCACCTGAAAGTAGCAATATATAACCAACTCATCTGTGAATATGCCTGTGTCCATTTCTGTACGATAAACAAAAAGGAACAATAACAAAGGTTGCAAAGTGAAATTTGTCTGATGGAGACTGAACAACTATAATTACCGTTGTAGTGGCAGTTGACGTTGTGCTACTTCGTGAGCCCCACATCTGTTGAAACTGCACTCGAATTTCAGCAAAAGTCTCAATAATCACAGCAATAAAGACATTCTACAAAATAAGGGTTGACAATGTTAGCATAAGCTATTACTTAATGCTAAGAAATGATGAGCACATTGGAAAAAAACCTATTATACAATACCTTAACAAGCCAAGCAAGGAAGAAAATGAGGGTAATGAAATAGAAATAGGAACGCCATCTGGGGAAACTGTCAATTGCTCTGTACATAAGGAAAACCCATCCTTCCTGAGATGCAGCTTCGTACACTGTAAATATGCTGGTTCCTGTAAGAGATAAACAGGTCTTTAACAAAATATGTAGATGTGGTATCCTAGGATACAATGTACTGATATATAACCCTTTCAAAGAAACTTCACCATGCAGTATGAGTCAGAAGCAGGATAATGGATTCAATTCATTGTTCCTACATACTGTATGAAGTTGAAGACAATATACTGAAAAGAAGTAAGTCAGTAGCAATAAACATCTTGAAATATTGGTTTTGTAACAGAAAAAAAAGTTGATCACCATGTAAAGTAAAATACATACTATCAGATTTTATTCTTCCATGTATATAATTTTAAACATTACTTAGAAATAAATGTACAGTATGTGTGCAATAAACGGTTTTATTACTGTTTTTAACCAGTAATAACATATACATCCTCTATTCTCTCTTGCTCTTTACAGTATTTCAGATCCCTAGGTACTTTGTCTTAGGGTTTCCTGATTTAAAAGAAAATTTAGTGTATATATTTTTTGTATATTATTTTTCTTAAAAGATATCACGCTACTGTTTCGTGAAAAAGTAGTAAAGCACTGTGAAGAGCATAACCTGAGGGAAAATAATTAGTAAGATATAAAGTATTCTGTTGTTAAAAATGTTTGTAGAAAAAACTACTCATATATAAAGGTCCAGGCACGTTTGAAACAAAATCTGATGATTTATTGAAAATGATGGGACTGATAATACAATATAGTTTAAAGTGGTTGTAAAGGTAAAAGCTTTTTTAACTTAATGCAATTTCTGCATAAAGGTAAAAAAACCTTTTTTATGTCAGCTCCCACTGTACCACCTAAATACTTACCTAAGCCTGATCTTGATCTAGCGCTGTATCCGAGAGCAGAAGCACTGTTCTTCTCTCCCATCTTTTAACAGGAGGCTCATCAGCAGTGGGACCATTGGCTCCGGCTGCTGTCAATCAAATCCTATGAGCAAAGATCGGGGGGCGGGGCTGAGCCGCACTGTGTGTGTCAATAGACCGCACAGCAAGTGGCTTGCTATGGGGGGAACCCAGAGAATAGGAGGAGCTAGGAGCACCAGCAGGGGACCCAGAAGATGAGCTTTGGGGCAGCTCTGTGTGAAAACGTTGAACAAAACAGGTAAGTATCATATGTTTATTATTTTAGAAAAATAAAAATTAAGCCTTCACAATCACTTTAATGTTAATTTTTCTAGCCCTGTTTACTAAAACACCAATTATCCTCCAGGGGTCTGCATAATTCTTCGCTTTTGATATGATTGCAGACACCCCTTGGAAACTGGCGTGTCTGGGTTAAGTTAAAAAAAAAAACAAACAAGTCTAGCACCAGACTTCCAATACTGGAACCAGACTTTAGTGAAGTTTACTGACCTTGATTGGCATTCTTGTGGTCATTTTTTATGTTTGGGCTGATAGGGATTGATTTACTAAAAAAAAAATAGGCTGTCCTCTTTGCAAGGGAATTTTACCTTATTTTTGGGTGAAGCTCTGATGACATCCATCATCCAATCATCTGCAAGCAAAAATATGTTTTTTTTTTTTCATTTCCCTTGCACTTGGTTGGGTATTCTTTGCAATGTGAATTTTCATCAAAATTCACTTGCAGAATGAAAATTACCTTACAAAGTGAACAAACTTCGTTTTTAGGAAATCAACCCCATAGGATGAACCATGCCAACATATTACACCAGTCTATTGTAAAGCACAGACACAAGCATGTTCCAAGGGGAAAAAAAAACCTGCATTCTAAAAAAACAGTGACCTTTTTGCAGACTTGTGTGTAGCACACCTAACCTCTTTGTTAGCATAGCAACACAGTGCTGATCAACAGTTTGTAATCCCATATGAATTTTTAGGCAGCAGAACTGAACATTCCATGGAAAAGCATAGCTACATTGGGACAAGGTTATTAATTCCAACTCAAAAAAGTAACCCAGGCACCACTGGCATACCATGCTACTTTTTCTCCACTGTTCTGCTAGTATAGTCAAGGAGACCTGGCTGTCAATTTGATAATATGACCTGCTCCATGTCTCAGGAACTGCAGTGGCTCCTTTTTAAATGCATCCAGCAAACAATATTATGATTAGAATGTATTTAGTAAACTTATTTTATGTGCATATCAAAGAGGTGTCCTTTCACGTGTACATCATTTCAGTTGATATTAAATATTAGTAAGTCCACATACTTTTGGTAAGTGGATAATTATACTCAGGTTATGACACACACAGTGTGGAACGTTGGCACATTTTTCAAAAGGTTGAATACAGAAATTTACAACTAATTAGAATTAAGCTAGAGTGCAGTGATAAGGGCAGAAACCCCCCCCCCCAAAATCACTGATTCAATAGTAGAGAAAAGATTACCCATAGGGATTTAAAGAGGTATAGCCCAAAAATTGTACAAATCAAGATATAAAAATAGTAAACAATTTAATTCATTACATTGTATAAAAATAGAACACATGTTAATAAAAAATATGCTGGCATCCAATATAGTACACTACATCGAACTTGATATTAAAGATATCTGGTAAACATCGAACACTTTCAAAATGCTTCCCAACGCGTTTCGTGAAACAAAGTTCACTTCATCAGGAGACAAAGCAAATTTCAGGTTGCTAATCAATATCTGTAAGAGAATAATGCCATTAGAAAATTATTCAACAAAAAAAAAGAAAGGGGAACATGATGGCACTATTGAGAAAAGATTTTAGCTGGACATCTGGAAGTCAAATTTGGCACCACATCCCTGATATAAGCTATAACATGTAGAAAAAGGTATTAATGGTATTTTAAAGGCACAATAATACAAAGATATGGGAAAATGTAAATTTAATAGATAATATTATTAAAAAACAGTAAATACATAAGAGTACATTCAACAGATGATCATATAATACAAAAAGAAAGTGCAAAATGATTGGATCTCTACATGTTTTGCCATGCCAGTGGCTTCTTCAGGAAAATTTTATATCAGGCACTGTATAAATGATCACTATAATCAAAAAATAGAAAGAATATTGAGAAAGACACATAAGTGCATACAAAATATCTTCAACAACATACATAATAATTTTAAATTTCCAAATTGACAAGAAACAAACAGCAACATAGGTTGGTTCGGTCTCTACCTGTGTATTCAGTAAATACATTTAAGATTCTCTTGAATATGGCTCCAGCAATAGGGATGGAAAGATTGGATCACTGGTAATACCATAGAGAGAGATATATATACATGCAAAACAGATGCTCACTAGAGGTCCATCTATCGGAAAGGGACAGAAGATAAAAATGAAACAATTGAATATATCACATTTAATAATAGACCGGGAGAGCTAATAAAGGGCATTGCCTACCTGCGGTAAGCAGAAGTTATTTCAAAATGATTCCAGTAGATTCCAATCAATTCAGTAAAAAAATTCATAGTTGGAAGTATAAGAAAGATGGTAAGAAAACCTTTACAAAAAGAGTGATTGGGCTGAGTTGGGTAGGTGGTCAAAATTGTGCCTGCCTCCCCTGGACATAGTTTCCACCATGGCGCTGTTTGTACATTTTTGGCGCCTTGGTAGTGTTTATGTTGGGCTTAACATCTGTGGCCTGGCGCTGGATCTGGTTTTGCTATTTTGGCGTCTATCTGACGCTTGCATTATGTATGTTTGACGTCACATCCGTCGCTTTTTGACGCCAGTGTGTCACCTCCGGTGTGCCTCCTCGACGTTCTATGTCATTTCCGGTGTGACCGCGGTTGCGCACTGGCACCTCAAGGCGTCCTCACCTTGTTTTGACACTAACAATTTGACGCCAGAGTAGGGGAAGGGAGATATAAAAGGATGCTATTGACACTCATTGTTTGTATGGTCCAACATAGGAGAGTGAGAAGCTATTTGGAAGATCCTCCGTTGACAGGTAATAGGGCTTTTTTGTGATTTAAAAATGCTTTACACCCTCAGTGCTCGAAGGCTCTTTTGCCTGTACTCTTTGATTTAAAGGTGGCGCTTGAGGAGTTAAGGGCCCCACGGGGAGGATTTTTTCTTACCATCTTCATTATACTTCCAACTATGATATTTTTACTGAATTGGTTGGAATCTACTGGAATCATTTTGAACTAACTTCTGCTTTCCGCAAGTAGGCAATGCCCTTTATTAGCTCTCACAGTCTATTATTAAATGTGATATATTCAATTGTATATTTTTTATCGTCTGTCCCTTTCCGATAGATGGGGCTCTAGTGGGAATCTGTTTTGTATGCATATATCTCTCTCTATGGTGTTACCAGTGGTCCAGCCTTTCCAACCCTATTGTTGGAGCCACATTCAAGAGAATCTTAGATTTATTTACTTAATACACAGGTAGAGACCGTACCAACCTATGTTGCTGTTTGTTTCTTGTCAACTTGGGAATTTTAAATTATTATGTATGTTGTTGAAGATATTTTGTATGCACTTATGTGTCTTTCTCAATATTTTTTCTATTTTTTTATATAAAATATATGATATAAAATACTCCTGAAGAAGCCATTGGCATGGCGAAACATGTAGAGATCCAATCAGTTTTCACTTTCTTTTTGTATTATATGATCATCTGTTGAATGTACTGTTATGTATTCATTGTTTTTTAATAATATCATCTATTAAATTTACATTTTCCATATCTTTGTATTATTGAGCCTTTAAAATCCCGTAAATACCTTTTTATATATGATGACACTATTGTTTGCTCTCATGGCCGAGTGTTTGTTTTTGGAAAATGAGTTTGAATGATTTTTCGTATAGTGTATGGCCAGCATAACTCTGCAAACTGCTTCATATACAGACAACTGATGCACAAGTTATTAAGACACACTTGGCAGGGTCAGAACATCTAGAAGCTACTATTGCACAAAATCCTTTTCTAAACAATCTTCATTCGATTACCCATAGTAGAGCCCAACTTCAGAAGCTTAATTTGGCAGCTGTGGAAAAATCCATGTTTAATCCTTGCCAGAAATTCTATGAGAAGGGCAATAAAGCTCATACTATGTTAGCTCACAAGTTACGAGTGGACCGTGCTTTTATGGCTATTAAAGATGGCCAAGGTGTTGCTCGTTCTGACCCTGCCAAGATAGTTGCTATTTTTCAAGAATATAACCCACCTGCACAATTTAAGGGAACCATTTTACAATAACACTGACCCTAATCTCATATCCCACATTCAGGACCATTTATCACAATGTGCACTTCCTAAATTAACCGCTTGCTGACCAGCCGCTGTCATTTTTCTGCAGCAGGTCGGTGCGATCCCGCGAACCGTCATAGCTATACGTTGGCTCGTGGGATCGGGATAGCAGGTGCGCGTGCCAATTCTCGTGGCCGATGGTCACGATGACCACTGGACAAGAGCGATTGTTAGAATGACAGGCAGAACAAGGACTTGTGTGTGTAAACACACAAATCCCTGTTCTGTTCTGTGAGGCGTGACAGATCGTGAGTTCCTATTAGCTAGGAATAACGATCTGTCATTTTCTCTAGGTCAGTCCCCTCCCCCTAACACAGTTAACCCCTTGATCGCCCCCTAGTGCTAACCCCTTCCCTGCCAGTGACATTTTTACAGTAATCAGTGCGTTTTTATAGCACTGATTGCTGTATAAATATTGATGGTCCCAAAAATGTGTCAAAAGTGTCTGATGTGTCCGCCATAATGTCGTAGTCCCGATAAAAATTGCAGATCGCCACCATTACTAGTAAAAAAAATAATAATAAAAATGCTATAAATCTATTCCCTATTCTGTAGACGTTATAACTTTTGCGCAAACCAATCAATATACGCTTATTGTGATTTATTTTACCAAAAATATGTAGAAGAATATATATCGGCCTAAACTGAGAAAAAATTTGTTTTTCTTTAAAAAATGGGGATATTTATTATAGCAAAAAGTACAAAATATTGTGTTTTTTTTAAATTGTCGCACTTTTTTTGTTTATAGCAAAAAAAATAAAAACCGCAGAGGCAATCAAATACCTCCAAAAGAAAGCTCTATTTGTGGGAAAAAAAGGACGTTAATTTTGTTTGGGTGTAGCGATGCACACCGAAAAAATTGTCAGTTAAAGCGACACAGTGCCGAATCACAGGCACCACCATTACATATACCTTACGGGTCCCTTCATTGCCCTTCTTGTTTTTCAGCAATCCCCATGCTGTTGCAGGGTATTACTGCTTATTCGGGGGTGCCATTATCAACTTGACCTCTTTTTCTTTGTTTATTTGGTGGGTACTTATATTATTATTTGCGTTTACACCACCCCCTGGGTGCCTTTCAGCTGTGGATGGTAATTTCTATTCACCCCAGTTCTCTCCATCCTTGCTTCTTCTTTCCCTTCTTCTTTTCCTTCCCTCTTCCTCCCCCCCTCTCTCTTTCCTTCTTTTTTCCCCTACTTACTCTTTTCTTCTCCTACCTTTCCTTAATTTCTCCCTCCCCCTTTTTTCCCCCCTCCTCCCTTTCCCTCCTTTTCGTACGCTCTTCTTTTTTTAAATTCCCACACACTTTGGTGGTGTAGGTTTTATTAGTTATTAGTTTTTATCCCAAATCAATACTTATTATATATTGCTTTTTACATTAGCCCATCTTGTCAACCCCCTTTGCTCGCCCCAGGGGGAACGCCCGTTCTGGGCATCTCACAAGTGCTGTTTTTGTCCGATGGGACAATAGTTGGTGAGTGTGTCCATACAATTTGTAATTACTCCAATACTACTCTCCAAGATAAATGTACTGTTATTATCTGTGTAAATTTATGTATGTAACTGTAATTATTTCACCTTTTTAGATGCTAGATCTGGACGCCTCCTGAGGAAGCGGCATTGGCCGCAAAACTGTCGAGGTTAACGTCCGTTAGTACATCAACTGCCTTCATTCACACATGCAGGCTTTACTCACTGTTATTTTTTTAATGGATGTTGTTTTGCAACAATTCCTAAGTTGCTTTGTTGTCAAATGGTGTATATATATGTATACTTTTTACTATTTGTAACTCAATTAATTGAAAGTTTTATCTACACTATATGTCTCTATTGGGTACCGTAATAGTCCATAAATTCTTCATGGGGAGGTAGGGTTTGTATGGAGTAGCCCTTGCTATGGTCCTCCCACTCCCTTCTAGTCGCAAAGAATGGCCCGGTCATTCAGCAGCCAAACCTTCCGGGTCTGAAGTGGTTAACTGGCTCTGATTTAACGTCTCTAAACGCACATATCTCAGTAGAGGAAATAGACCACATGATAAAACAACTTCCCTTAGGAAAAGCCCTGGGTCTTGATGGTCTTACCTATCCTTATTTTAAAAGGTTTAAACACACTTTAACCTGGAAATGACCACATCTTCTGTACTAACTACTGCTCTACTGTGCTTTTAAATTCCGATTTAAAAATCTTTACCAAAATACTTACTTATTATGTCTGGGAGTGTTACCGCCTAAATCAATCCATCTTGACCAGATAGGGTTTGTCTTTGCACATCATGTGGTAGACAATACCCAGAGTACCACTGATATGCTAGATATAGTAAACCGGAAGAAAAAAACCCTACTTTTAAGTTTAGATGCCAAAAAAGTGTTTGATCACCTTAGCTGGACTTTTACATTCACTGTCCTCCAGCACATTGGCTTTCAGGGTCCTATACTCTCTGCGATTCAACATCTCTACTCTACTCCTGTGACCTTCATTAAACTACCTTTTGTAATGTTCTCTGTTCCAAATTCGCAATGGAATAAGGCAAGGTGTCCTCTTTTACCACTTTTGGACTCTCCACTGACATCTCGGGGCATCAAAGTCTGAGATTTTTATTTAAATTGTCCCTTTTTGCTGATGATATTCTACTGACACTTACAAGGCTGCTTATCTCTCTATCAAATTTACATAAAGACAGTTTTTTCCATACTCTCCAGGATCTAAGTTGAAGCTTATAAAAAAAGAAGCCCAGCCCACAGTTATACCTTCTTCAACTCTCTCAGCTTTACAAACCCCTTTCACTTATAACTGGAAAATAGATAAACTTAAATACCTAAGGATTTATCTAACACCTAGGATACCTGAACTTTACAATGTTAATTACTATCCACTTATCAGGGAACTCAATGACACTATGTCAAAATGAAAAACATCTTCAGCTTTCTTGGAGAAGAAGAAATACTTCTGTTAAAATGTCCCTTCTTCCTAAACTACTCTATCTCTATGAAACCTGACCAATCAGAGTGCTCTTTTCTCACAGAAAAAAAACTGCAACAATCGTTTTTGGACTTCTATTGGGATAATGATAGACATAGTAATAGTAACCTCCAAATTAAAATTTATGCACAGTCATTTACTGATCAACTGAAGTTTTCGAAAATATCCCTATTTGATGGTCCTACGTGCCTACATCTTATCAGAGACATTTACAGACTCCTTACCACCATTGACACTACTCCATTTCACCAAACACACTTATATGTTAAAGTTGGAAGGCACCTTAGGGGTGTGACTGGACGGCAACCGGAATCATCGCACTAACATTTTGAGAGAGATTGGCGTTTCCCTGTATAGTCGTCAGCCAGCATGGAGGTGGTGAGACTGAAGGGGATTGCTTGATTATGTCATGAGCTATACAATGTTTGATACAAGGTTTTTTATATGCGAGTGGACCGGGTATTGTTTTTAGATTAAAGATGTAGCTTTACAATATTACACTAGTGGAGCCTTTCTTTTCCATGTACCCATGGATATGCACCTTTTCTACATGGAACCACAGAGAAGTGTATTGGCTTATTAAGGGATCTTTGAACAACTGATTCTTATGGCTTACTACCCTAACCATGAGAGTGGTAGGCAAATAAATTTGGTGAGTTTCCACCTGATGGGAGTGGGTCTGATGCTACACATATGGTGGTCTTGTTTTTTCTTAATCAGGACATCATTGGGAATATAATCAACATTTTTTCATTGTTTAAAGAGGAGTGCTACTGGACCCTTGTTTCGTTTTTATTTTTATGACATTTTAATTTACTTATCTTTTATATTTTCTTTCCACTTGGAATATTATATATATTCGATTAATACATTTTTGTATTGAGCACTAAATGAATTAGGTGGTATTGTTGCACTACTGTGAATTTTGCTATAAATGTACATTGGTATATATATTTAATTTTCTCTGGTTTTGATATTGGAAGGCACTTTAGGCTGGACTCTGGAGTGGGAAGAACAAAACATCCATATGTAAGCTGTAGGGATGAGCCGAACACCCCCCTGTTCGGTTCGCACCAGAACATGCGAACAGGCAAAAAATTTGTTCGAACATGCGAACACCGTTAAAGTCTATGGGACACGAACATGAATAATCAAAAGTGCTAATTTTAAAGGCTTATATGCAAGTTATTGTCATAAAAAGTGTTTGGGGACTTGGGTCCTGCCCCAGGGGACATGGATCAATGCAAAAAAAAGTTTTAAAAACGGCCATTTTTTCAGGAGCAGTTATTTTAATAATGCTTAAAGTGAAACAATAAAAGTGTAATATCCCTTTAAATTTCGTACCTGGGGAGTGTCTATAGTATGCATGTAAAGGGGCGCATGTTTCCCGTGTTTAGAACAGTCTGACAGCAAAATGACATTTCAAAGGAACAAAGTCATTTAAAACTACTTGCGGCTATTATTGAATTGCCAGTCCGACAATACACATAAAAGTTCATTGATAAAAATGGCATGGGAATTCCCCTCAGGGGAACCCCGAAACCAAAATGTAAAAAAAATGAGGTGGGGTCCCCCTAAATTCCATACCAGGCCCTTCAGGTCTGGTATGGATATTAAGGGGAACCCCAGCCAATTTTTTTTTTTAAAAATGGCGTGGGGACCCCCTCAAAATCTATACCAGACCCTTCAGGTCTGGTATGGATTTTAAGGGGAACCCCGCGCCAAAATAAAAAAAAATGGCGTGGGGTCTCCCCAAAAATCCATACCAGACCCTTATCCGAGCACGCACTTTGGCAGGCCGAAGGAAAAGAGGGGGGGACGAGAGAGCGCCCCCCCCTCCTGAACCATACCAGGCCACATGCCCTCAACATTGGGAGGGTGCTTTGGGGTAGCCCCCAAAACACCTTGTCGCCATGTTGATGGGGACAAGGGCCTCATCCCCACAACCCTTGCCCGGTGGTTGTGGGGGTCTGCGGGTGGGGCGCTTATCGGAATCTGGAAGCCCCCTTTAACAAGGGGACCCCCAGATCCCGGCCCTCCCCCCTGTGTGAAATGGTACCATTTCACAAAAAAAGTGTCAAAAGTGTCAAAAATGTTAAAAATGACAAGAGACAGTTTTTGACAATTACTTTATTTAAATGCTTCTTCTTTCTTCTTTCTTCTATCTTCCTTTGGTTTCTTCCTTCATCTTCTTCTGGTTCTTCTGACTCTTCCTCTGGTGTTCTCGTCCGGCATCTTCCTCCGCGGCGCTGGCGTCTTCTTCCCTTCGTCTTCTGGGCTGCTCCGCATCCAGCATGATGGGATGGGAGGCTCCCGCTGTGTGACGCTTCTCCTCTTCTGACGGTTCTTAAATAACGGAGGGCAGGGCCACCCGGTGACTGACGCACGGTGACTTTTCTGTCCACCCCCCTCTGATGTCAATGCCACAGGGAAGTCCCCGTGCGTCAGAGGGGGCGGGGTCACCTGCGGGAGCCTCCCATCTCATCATGCTGGATGCGGAGCGGCCCAGAAGACAAAGGGAAGAAGACGCCGGCACCGCGGAGGAAGATGCCGGATGAGAACACCGGAGGAAGAACCAGAAGAACCAGAAGAAGATGAAGATGGAGGAAGAAACCGAAGGAAGATAGAAGAAAGAAGATAGAAGAAAGAAGAAGCATTTAAACAAAGGAATTGTCAAAAATTGTCTCTTGTCATTTTTAAAATTTTTGACACTTTTTTTGTGAAATGGTAGGGGTACTTTTGTACCCCCTTACCATTTCACACAGGGGGAGGGCCAGGATCTGGGGGTCCCCTTGTTAAAGGGGGCTTCAAGATTCCGATAAGCCCCCCGCCCGCAGACCCCCACAACCACCGGGCAAGGGTTGTGGTGATGAGGCCTTTGTCCCCATCAACATGGGGACAAGGTGTTTTGGAGGGCTACCCTAAAGCACCCTCTCAATGTTGAGGGCACGTGGCCTGGTACGGTTCAAGAGGGGCGCTCTCTCGTCCCTCCCTCTTTTCCTGCAGCCTGCCAGGTTGCGTGCTCGGATAAGGGTCTGGTATAGATTTTTGGGGAGACCCCACAACATTTTTTTTTTTTTTTTGGCGCGGGGTTTCCCTTAAAATCCATACCAGACCTAAAGGGTCTGGTATAGATTTTGAGGGGGACACCACGCCATTTTTTTTTTTTAATTTTGGCCGGGGTTCCCCTTAATACCCATACCAGACCTAAAGGGCCTGGTATGGAATTTAGGGGGACCCCCCTGTGGGGAATTCCCATTCCGTTTTTATCAATGAACTTTTATGTGTATTGTCGGACCGAGTAGCATAGCCGCAAGTAGTTTTAAATGACTTTTTTTCCTTTGAAATGTCATTTTGCTGTCAGACTGTTCTAAACATGGGAAACATGCGCTCCTTACAGGCATACTATAGACACCCCCCAGGTATGAAATTTAAAGGGATATTACACTTTTATTGTTTCACTTTAAGCATTATTAAAATCACTGCTCCCGAAAAAACAGCCGTTTTTAAAACTTTTTTTTTGCATTGATCCATGTCCCCTGGGGCAGGACCCAGGTCCCCAAACACTTTTTATGACAATAACTTGCATATAAGCCTTTAAAATTAGCACTTTTGATTTCTCCCATAGACTTTAAAGGGTGTTTCGCGGCTTTCGAATTTGCCGCAAACACCCCAAATTGAACTGGCGAACAGCCGATGTTCGAGTCGAACATGAGTTCGACTCGAACTCGAAGCTCATCCCTAGTAAGCTGTATAAAGAAAATCAATACAAAATTTTGTTTCCTTGGTACCTTACATCTGAAATTTTACATGCTATTAATCCAATATTACCCTCTACTTGTTGGCAATGTAACATGTCTCTAGGAACATTATACCATACTTATTGTGAATGCCCTAAAATACGACCCTGTTGGAAATCAACTGGTACTCTTTTGGAACCTCTTTTTGGCTCTTCAATCCCTCTGGATCCAGTTTATTATCTTTTAGGGCTTCCCTTGCTAAACACAGCTAAAACAGCTGCCAAATTGATCAACCATATTCTTACTGTAGCCAGATATTTGATAGCATTAAAATGGAAACAGCAATTACTGCCTTCTCGAACTGATCTTTACAAACGTTTTCATGATGTCTACAATATGGAAAATTTGACAGTTCAACTCCACAACACTATCCCTAAATTTAAATTTGGCACCCTTGGCATCTTCTAGAATCTTAGTTTCCCTGATGGGGAGGTCTCCTTGGTGTTTTGTCCATCAATATTTTCATTGATTAAACACATTTCAGGTCAAATAGGCTAATTTAGTAAGGCAGGGCCAAGAATGAAGACGATGGCCAAAGAGCATTGGAAGATAATTGATGATTGTTAGTATAAGCTCATGATCCATTGCTTCTCAGCCTGTTAACCACTTACCGACTGGGTCAAATCCGAATGACGGCTACAGAGCGGTCGGATAATTCTGGGAGAGCGTACAATGACATCCTCCCAGAATCGCACTCCCTGCGCGCCCATGGGGTGCGCACACAGGAGTGTCAGTTCTCGCCGGGTTCCTGGGACCCAGCGCATCACAGATAGGGGTAAAGGTCCAATCCCAGTGGCCCTTTATCACGTTATTGCTCCGTCCAAAGACAGAGCGATCACTGTCAGCAAACCGGCATCATGTCCGGTTCTCTCCGCTCCTCACACCAATCATGTGAGAAGAGGAGGGAGAAGCTGCAGCGTGAGGCTGTGTAAGGTTTGTTTTCTATTCCAAGTGCCGGCAGTGCCCCAGCAGTGCACATCTGTGCCCCAGTAGTGCCACATCTGTGCCATATCAGTGCACATCTGTGTCCCAGCAATACCACATTTGTGCCCCAGCAATGCACATCTGTGCCCCATCAGTGCACATCTGTGCCACAGCAATCTATAGTGCCCCAACAGTGCACATCTGTGTCCGGCAGTGTCACATCAGTACCCAATAGTGCCACATCTGTGCCCAGCAGTGCCACATCTGTGCCCCAGCAGTGCCACATCTGTGCCCCATCAGTGCTCTATAGTGCCCCATTAGTGCACATTTGTGGTACATCAGTGCCACATCTGTGCTCTAAAATGCCCATTAGTGCCCATCAGCAAGTGTTCATCAGTGCCACCATATCAGTGGATCCTCATCAGTGCCCGTCAGTGCCGTAAAAATGTGTGAAAAATGCGCCGAAAATAGGTTTTCATTTTCTTTCCACATTTTCCAAAAACTTGTGGAGAAAATTACATGTTCAAAAGACTCATTATGCCTCATAGAATATACATTGGGGGTTTTCTTTCCAAAATGGAGTCATTTTTTTGGGTGTTTCCATTGTCCTGGTGCTCTAGGGCCTTCAAAAGTGTGATAGGTTGTCAGGAAATGATATGTCTAATTTGTGTCCCTAGAACGCCTGACAGTGCTCCCTACATGTTGAGCCTCTGTATGTGGCCAGACTCTGTAAAAGTCACACACATGTGGTATTGCCATACTCAGGAGGAGTAGCAGAATGTGTTTTGGGTTGTAGTTGTAAGTATGCATATGTCATGTGAGAGAAATAACCTGTTAATATGACACTTTTGTGAAAATAAATAAATAAATAAATAATCTTCATTTTGCAAAGAATTGTGGGAAAAAATGTAAACATGAAAAACCTCCCAGTGTCTCTTACTAAATACAATGGCATGTCTACTTTCCAAAAAGGGGTCATTTGGGGGTATTTGTACTTTCCTGGCTTATTAGTGTCTCAAGAAATGAGATAGGCCGTACATCAGATGTGATCAGGTGTAATCGATTTTCAATGATTGGCACCATAGCTTGTAGACTCTATAACTTTCACAAAAACCAAATACTATACACTGATTTGGGTTATTTTTACCAAAGATATGTAGCAGTATACATTTCGGGGCAAAATTTATGAAGAAAAATTATTAATTTGCAAAATTTTATAACAGAAATGAAGAAAAATGCATTTTTTAACCAAATTTTCGGTCTTTTTTTATTTATAGCACAAAAAATAAAAAACCCAGTAATAAATACCACCAAAAGAAAGCTCTATTTGTATGAAAAAAGGACAAAAAATTCATATGGGTACAGTGGGGGTTATTTACGAAAGGCTAATCCACTTTGCACTACAAGTGCAAACTACAAGTGCAAAGTGCACTTGAAATTGCACTGAAAGTGCACTTGGAAGTGCAGTCGCTGTAAATCTGAAGGGTAGATTTGAAATGAGGGGAAGCTCTGCTGATTTTATCATCCAATCATGTGCAAGCTAAAATGCTGTTTTTTATTTTCCTTGCATGTCCCCCTCGGATCTACAGCGACTTCACTTTGCACTTGTAGTTTGCACTTGTAGTGCAAAGTGGATTTGCCTTTAGTAAATAACCCCCAGTGTTGCATGACTGAGTAATTGTCATCTAAAGTGTGAGAGCACTGAAAGCTGAAAATTGGCCTGGTTAGAAAGGGGGTTTAAGTGCCTAGTGGGCAAGTGGTTAAATAAGACTAGTTGAAATAGGATAGAGGACACTAAAACAAATGCTGCATAGTTTTAAAGTGAAACTCCAGACAGTTCTTTAAAAATTAAAATTGCCCTCCTCCAGATGAATAATGATATACTGCTTCTTCTTCTAGGGAATAATATAAGAGTATTACCTTGCTTACTCCTTGGCCAAGTGACAGCTAGCAGGCTAGTCCTCCTCTCTCTAGAGCCAGAATATAAACTGGCACTGCTACATTATCACTTACAAATAATGTAGAACCAGTGACAACTTCTGGTTTTGCATTGTAGGTGATGGAGATGGTGAGTGAGGTGGTGACAAGAATGGTCATAGAAAGGCAAGAAAAGTGAATTTGGGAGACTGGTAGTCACACTCACAACCAGAACTGAAGGACTGTGGGGTATGGCAGGTCAAACTACATATCACTAGAAAAAGAAGCAGTATATTTTATGTTACAGTGAACAATATTTGATTAAATAGCCTTTACTTGGAAACTTGCATAATTTTGATAAGACTGACTTTTTTAAGAATGTAATAGAAGGAGGATGATCTTCACAGCAGTATATACTCTTCCAAGTTCTTTCATTCAGGAAATCGAGGGTTCTATTAGAGTCCCTTTATGAAAGATAGCTAGGGCTTTCGACAATTGCTAATCCTGTATTGGCAATCCCTGGGCTTAATGAGAATGTGCTATAAAATTTGACTGTCATTTTACGTGAAGGAATAATTGTTTTAACTCAGCAGCCTATAAGATACTTGCTTTTATTCCACTGTTTAAGTATGGAATAATGGGAAAAATGGTTTGATTTCTATAGGGCACAACATTTCCTCCCTAAAGCACTTAACTTCAACCTAAAAATTTACAGAGCTAAGTGGAATTATATAAAGTCCTATTAAGAACACATTTTATTTGTTACAAGCATTAAAGTTTTTCTATTTACTTTGATGACATTAAACATTAGATTGCACCTTAGAAATATATATATGGACTTAATCAATAACTGCCTAAAGCTCAGAAATTTCTTAGTTCACGAGAAAGACTGCATACATACTTTCCAACAAAATATCAATGTGCTGTATGTTTTCTTTATGTTTTGCAAAATTCTTTATACTCACCACTCCTGAGTCAAGGACCAGGCACTTCTAGGTTCACTGCAAGATGACTGTTAATTAAAAATTGTAGTCTAGCCCACTGACTATCTTCTTGGCTAGTGGCCAAGTGGGATGGTCTCCACTATACCATCTACTGCACACTAACATGCATTTCTTTGTGACAGCCCTGTGCCAATTGCAAAACATGTCAGAACAGAACTTGCTCTTACTAGCTTTTTTTTTTCAAATAAGAAAGGATGTCACTTCGCATTACAGTGTTCGGTGTACCTGTTGATTAAATGAATGCTTCAGTGAAGACAAGCCAGGCCAGCATCTGAGCCATAACTATGGAGTATGAAGTCTAATCTCACCTGGAGTGGCATGTGGAGCATTTAACATTGGATGGATTCTATCCACCATAGTTCTTGGTTCTGTTTCAGCCAATGTCTCACTTTCTCTATTTCTACCCTTCTTGTTGCAGTTTCCATTTCGTGAAATACATGTAAAATATCCAACAAAGAAAGTGAAACCTTCCTGGGATTGCCACAGCTGGTGGGCAGATCTGGGAAACTAGAACTTCCAAAAACGGGATTATCAGATTTGGTTGGCTTTACCTTTACTCAGCCACTTAATCAAATATATTACTGGATGTTTTTAAAATGAGTAAGGTTCTCAAATAGAGAACGATGAATATGCAAGTATTAGATACTTCTACATACAATGGGTATATAGGTGCTTGGTTTTTTTTTCAGTAACTGTCAACTAAAATTTAAGCCTTTATAATCACAAAAATGTAAGGAATATAAACCTGGAACATTTAACATACATTAAAGCTGGTAAGACAATAATTCCCCATGCCACACAGTTGTCTGTTCAAAAACACAATGAATAGTGTTAAGGAAACAAATTGTTTACTGTTTAAAGAAAATCACAAGAATGATTTGCTTGTGATTGGGTTCCATAGTAATCGCTCCAATCAGCTAACAGTATTGCACAGCATATAATTTCTGGTACTTATAAGGTGCTCGGCATGAGGGAAAACCAAGCAATCATGAACACTTGAATGTGCTGTAGAAATCACATAGTGTAATTGTGCAACATGTCTACGATCAACTTTTGAAATGAACTTGCAATTAGATAATTTTAACAGTATAGGGAACCAGATGTATCCAATTTTCAAGGTACTCAGAGAAATTAAAGCTTATATTTAATGTGAAATGCGTCATTACATAAGCTTGCTAGTGTTTTTAAAAAAAGTATTACAAGATGCTGGAGAAAGAGCAGTGGAAACAGTTTCAGGCATGATATGTAACATTTGAAATGGTAAAAACTTTCATACAAATTGTATAAAATTACCCCCATGTTATGGTGCCATGTTTGGCTAATAAATGGCAGCTTTCATCAAAAACTAGAAACTTTTGTAAATACATGATCTGTGCCATAATGCTTGCTTGTCTATTTTGTACACAAATAAGACAATAAGCTAAAATGTAATTAAAGATTCATGGTTCATTTATCAGAAATGCAGCATTAAAGTGTAATAAATGCTGTTACATTTGCTAGAGTAGAAACCATTGGTATGCCCCGCTGTCAAACAAAGTCCCACCTCCTGGACTGGCATTGGAACCAGTGTGTTGTCTATCATAGGAGCCGGTCCAGGAGGCGGGACTTTGTTTGACAGCGGCTGGCGTTTCATATCCAAGCTGTGTCACAGTGGGGGATTCTCTTTCTGTGTAATCGGGCCGGTTCTTCTCCTGACAGTTTCCTGGATGATTGCTTTTGGCACAAGCGGTGCAGCCTTTTTTTTACAGGGCAACAGTGGCAAGGGGGCAGGAAACTGTCAGCCCAGTCCGACCCTGCTCCACACTTGCCTTAGCTAATTTCCACTCGCCAAAGGCGAGCAGGCGAGTGGAAATGTATTAATCTGCATTACCTGCAAAATGACTAGATACAAGTGGCAAGTATTCAACTAGTTAGTATACAGTAAAGTGAAATATTGTAAGAGTATTGTCATGAACAGGTGTGACCAGAACCGTGTGATCTGCGACAGAGGACACCAAAACGTATATAAGTGAAAATATAATAATTTATTAAAGTAAGTGAATAATATAGTACAACTAACTCCAATATGACAGTGCGATAACCAACCACAGACAGAGAAACACAAATGACAACAGACAGATAAATACAATAAATGGGAAATACCAGGATCATAAACAATAGCCAGGCCAGGGTCATACACAGCAGATCAGCAGATGGACAGGGGATGTTCCGGAGACATAAACGTAAGCCTGGCCAAGGTCATACACAGGGAGATCAGCAGATGGGGTATGGAACACAGAACAGGGAGAGGATGGATGGATCAGACTGCAGGCAGGGATGCAAGGTAACAGGTGAGACAGGATAGGGATTGGGACAGGGAGACAGGATCAGGTTCAGGGCACAGGAACAGGTTCAGAATCAGGATCAGATCACAAGCTAGCAGGTCAGGGGGCAATGAAGAAACCAAGGCAAACATGTGAGTGCTTACCAGGTATTTATAGGCCTGTGATTGGCCTCAAGTGACACCTGATGGTAGGAGGTACTGTCTGCTCCACACTGCCAGCATCCATCCGCTGGTGGACTCCAGTACTGCGGCCCAAAGATGACATAACATCAGCAGGGAAAAGCTCTCCTGACAGTTCCAAACTGCCAGGAGACACCTGCTGGTGGACTTCAGTACTGCATGCCAAATGACAGATATTACCAGCGGATGGAACATTTCCTGACAGTACCCCTCAAAGGAGCGGCCTCCGGCGCTCCAACTGGTTGTAATTGTCCATAGTCTATGGCATCAAGCAGAACAACAGATGGGGGTACGTCAGGCTGGGCAACAGGCACTTCAGGCTGGGCATCAGGCACCTCAGGGCAGACAGCGGGCACATCAGGGCAGACAGCGGGCTCCGGGTCCTCGAGCTGGGCAGCAGGCTCCGGGTCCTCGAGCTGGGCAGCAGGCTCTGGAACATTAGGCTGAACAGCGAGCACCGTAAGGGCAGGCTGGATCACAGACACCGGCTCAGCAAGCTGGGTAACGGGCCCCGGCCCAGCGAGCTGGACACTGGGCACTGGTCCGGCAAGCCAAATAACAGGTAATGGCTTAAAAGGCCGAGTGACGGATTCCGGTTTAGCAGACTGGGTAACGGGCACCGGTTCAGCAGACTGGGTAACGGGCACCGGTTCAGCAGACTGGGTAACGGGCACCGGTTCAGCAGACTGGGTAACGGGCACCGGTTCAGCAGACTGGGTAACGGGCACCAAAACTTCAGGCTGAGACATGGGCACCAAAACTTCAGGCTGAGATACTAATTTCAAGACATCAGGCTGGAAGGCAGGCTCATCGGACTGGACAGTGGGTACCGAGACATCAGACCAGGCAGCAGGTACTGGACCTTCAGACTGGGCAGCAGACACAGGCGCTGGCACATCAGGCAGAACAACAGGTGGTGGCACAACAGGCTGAACAGCGGGTGCATCAGACTGGATAGCAGGTACTGTAACTTCAAACCGGGCAGCCGGTACTGGAATTTCAGACTGGGCAGCAGGTACAGGTGCTGGCACAACAGGCAGAACAGCAGGTACTGGCACAACAGGCTGAACAACAGGTACATCAGACTGGGCAGTAGTCACTGGAACGTCAGACTGGAACATGGACATTGGGATGTCAGGCTGAGCAGCAGGCACTGGGACCTCAAACTGGACAGCGGGCACAGGCATTGGTACAACAGGCTGAGTAGCAGACACTGGCACCTCAGGCTTGGCAGCGGACAGGAGCACCTCAGCCTGGGCAGCGGACGGTGGCACATCAGGCTGGGCAGCGGACGGTGGCACATCAGGCTGGGCAGCGAATGGTGGCACATCAGGCTGGGCAGCAGATGGTGGCACATCAGGCTGGGCAGCAGAAGGTGGCACATCAGGCTGGGCAGCAGAAGGTGGCACATCAGGCTGGGCAGCAGACGGTGGCACATCAGGCTGGGCAGCAGACGGCGGCACACCAGGCTTGGCAGCAGACGGTGGCACATCAGACTGGGCAGCATACGGTGGCACATCAGGCTGGGCAGCAGACAGGAACACATCAGGCTGAGACACTGGCTGGATAGCAGGCATAGATTTGGCAGAATCAGATGGGTTATCAGGTTCAGCTGGCATGCAAGCAGACTGGAGCAAGTTGGTTGGTGTGGAGGCAGGTTGGGTTACTGGCAGGATCGTTTGGGTTGGAAAGAACTTCCGTTTCTTCTTTGGCTTAACTGCTGGAGATTTGTAGGTGACTGCAGGACTGTAGGTAGGAGGTGAGGCGTACTGAAGAGAAGGGCTGGGATATGACAAGGAAGAGGGAACAGTGGCCAGAGGAAGTCCTTGTGGGGAAGTTGTAAGTAGCAGAGAAGAGGCAGGCGGGTTAAAGGCAGGATAAGTGCAGCGGGTAGAGACAGGGTATTGATATTTGGTGGGAAGCAGGGTATATTGAGCTGAAATGGAGGTTGCCATGGGTGAAGGGGAAAAAGACTCCTGGGCATGCAGGTGTCTAATAGCAGGTCTGGGTTGAGAAGAGCTGATTGAGGCTGGAAATATTAAGTCTGACCATGCCTTAGTACAGGTTGAACAAACGTGGGTTCACATACTGCCTGTCTAACCAGGGACTGCACCGAATCTATACAATCCACTAGCACCTGTTTAGGACAAGCTGAATAATGCTCCAGAAAGTACACAGCATCATCCTCCAACAGCCATACCAGAGACTCCACCTGATCACTACTGAAGAGGGGAGAAAAATCGTCACTTCCTTTAGGATTGCTAGACAAGGCTTGCTCAGCACACACCTGTATCAGGGGCTGAACGTACTCAAACAGTAATCTACCCTGATCAACCAGAGAATGGGCCAGACGGATACACTCCAGGAGCTGATTCCTGGCCCACTCTTTCAATACCAGACGACAGTAATTGTTATCCTCCAACACCAGTGAGGCAAGGAGAAAAACTGTTTCTGATTGCATTTTAGTAGCAGTAACAGCACTACAATGGTTCCTCTGCGCAGTCACTTCTGGTCAGAGATGGTCTTGGTTTACTGTCATGAACAGGTGTTACCAGAACCGTGTGATCTGCGACAGAGGACACCAAAACGTATATAAGTGAAAATATAATAATTTATAAAAGTAAGTGAATAATATAGTACAACCAACTCCAATATGACACAGTGCAATAACCAACCACAGACATAGACCCACAAATAACAACAGACAGATAAGTACAATAAATGGGAAATACCAGGATCATAAACAATAGCCAGGCCAGGGTCATACACAGCAGATCAGCAGATGGACAGGGGATGTTCTGGAGACATAAACGTAAGCCTGGCCAAGGTCATACACAGGGAGATCAGCAGATGGGGTAAGGAACACAGGACAGGGAGAGGATGGATGGATCAGACTGCAGGCAGGGATGCAAGGTAACAGGTGGGACAGGATAGGGATTGGGACAGGGAGACAGGATCAGGTTCAGGGCACAGGAACAGGTTCAGAATCAGGATCAGATCACAAGCTAGCGGGTCAGGGGGCAATGAAGAAACCAAGGCAAACATGTGAGTGCTTGCCGGGTATTTATAGGCCTGTGATTGGCCTCAAGTGACACCTGATTGTTGGAGGTACTGTCTGCTCCACACTGCCAGGATCCATCCGCTGGTGGACGCCAGTACTGCGGCCCAAAGATGACATAACATCAGCAGGGAAAAACTCTCCTGATAGTTCCAAACTGCCAGGAGACACCTGCTGGTGGACCTCAGTACTGCATGCCAAATGACAGATATTACCAGCGGATGGAACATTTCCTGACAAGTATACAGTTGAACAAGAACACTGAGAAAGAAAAGTTAAATGTACACCATTTTAGTTAACATTTATCTGTCGTGGATATAACAAGTGGAAAATCAGAGGTGGACTGCCCGAGGACCCGGGGTCAGTAGGGGGCCTCATGAGAGGCTAGGAAAGGCCTGTCAGGGTGGATTCCTCTTCTGTAAGTACTCACCTGCCTGCCTGCACTGCTGCTGCTGTTAAACTCACAGCAGGGAAGAGGGCGGGTGGCACGGCAGGTCTACACAGGGAGCAGGAGCTGCCCAACCATTCAAATTAACACACCAGTGATGGGTTGCTAGCACATGAGGTGGTCCTAACAATCAATCACTCACTTGTAACAAGAGGCGTTGAGCAGCTCCCTCCCTCAGGCATACCTTGGTCATAAAGGGATGGACATGGTCAGCGACAATACTGGCCGTGGTGTTTAAACAATGCTTAATTGGTGCTAATGGGCCCAAAGTGTGCCAAGAAAATATCCCCCACACCATTAGACCATCACCACCAGCCTGAACCATTGATAAAAGGTAGGATGGATCAATTTCATGTTGTTTGCGCCAAATTCTGATCCTACCATCTGAGCATCGCAGCTGAAATCAAGATTTATCAGACCAGGCAAAGTTTTTCCAATCTTCTTTTGTCCCATTTTTATGAGCCTGTGTGAACTGTTGCCTCAGTTTCCAGTTTTTATCTGACAGGCGTTGCACCTGGTGTGGTCGTCTGCTGCTGTAGCCCATCTGCTCCAAGGTTGGATGTGTTGTGTGTTCAGAGATGGTATTCTGCATACCTTGGTTGTAACAAGTGGTTATTTGAGTTACTGTTGCTTATAATCTCAAGCTAGTCTGCCCATTCTCTTCTGACCTCTGACATCAACAAGGCATTTTCATCCACACAACTGCCACTCACTGGATATTTTCTCTTTTTCTAACCATTCTCTGTAAACCCTATAGATGTGTAAAAAATCCCAGTAGATCAGCAGTTTTTGAAATACTCAGACCAGCCTGTCTGGCACCAACAACCATGCCATGTTCAAAGTCACTTATATGCCCTTTTCGTCCCCATTCTGATGCTCGATTTAAACTTCAGCAAACCGTCTTCACCACATCTAGATGCCTAAAGGCATTGAGTTGCTGCCATGTGATTAACTGATTTGGAATTTGTGTTACCAGGCAATTGAACAGGTTTACCTAATAAAGTGTATATAAATAAATAAATATATATATCAATTTGTCAATTCGAGAAATTCATTAAAAAACCTAATAACTCATTAATTTCCCTTGCATGGCCTGGCATATTCATACTAAGTGAAAGAGGATCCCTGACTGGTGAAAATTGTGAGCCATGATTTGTCATATTTTCCCTTGTTGTAGGTTTTAGATATAGCAGATAGCTAAGGAGCTTTTCAAGGCAGATGGTTAAAATATAAATAAATATTTGTTTTTAGAATTCATTGAAAATTCTAGTTGTCTCATTTTATAGCATCTTAAGCCATGAAGATTTAATAGAATATGTTAGAGGGTACAGGAGAAAAAAAGAGAGGGGTCAAAGTGGGACTACACCAACAGCTCCAAAAAAGATGTGGAGCAGTTCAGGCCACCACAGTGTAGTAAATAGTGAAGCATAAAAAGGTAACATACACTTACAAAAAAAATGGAGTTGGAATGCAAGGTATAAAGGTACCATTGGCAGCTGGTGCTCAAAATTTTTTGGGGGGGCGCAAACAAACTGAAAACATTTTGAAAAAAAACATCATTTGCAGCCACTGTGCCATCAAATGCAGCCACTGTGCCCATCAAACGCAGCCACTGTGCCATCAAATGCAGCCACTGTACCATCAAACGCAGCCACTGTGCCCATCAAAGGCAATCACTGTGCATCAAATGCAGCCACTGTGCCCATCAAACACAGCCACTGCGCCATCAATCGCAGCCACTGTGCCATCATTTTAGTAGAAGGCATGGTGAATTATTTGTAATTGTTTTATTTTTTTTTTGTCACTTTTTTTTTGGAAAGTTAAGAAAATAACTAAAATATTTTTTTCACAATTTTCCTGTCTATTTCCCAAACTTTTTTTTCTTTTTACAATTTTTTTTGTCAGTTTTTATCATTTTTTCGTTACATACTGTGGCCAGAGCATTGCAGTGTTACCATGGTTTTTTTTAACACTATTAATGCTTATAACAGCGAAGATCACTGTTATAAGCAATCATTTTTATAAATGGCCTCCATTTATAGCCATTATACACTATTGGGACAGCTTTGATTGACCACAGCAATCAAATGGTACAGTGCACTGTGATTGATTCTGTCTGTACCATGTGATCACTGCGACCAATGAAAGAGGATCAACACAAGAGTGCACAATGAATGGCTATGAATGAAAGCCATTGATTGTGTACAACTGTTATGTGATCGCTGTGATTTATTGATCACATGATACTGGATCCAGCCTGATACACTGATCTGTCATCCAGTTTGTCTGGTGGACACAGTAGGTGACAAATCAAGCCTCAACAAAGCTGCCAGAGTGTGTAGGAGGTGAACAACTGGGAAAATGTCATATGGTATCCTCCCGGAACCTACCTCTCTCGATCCAGCGCTGTGCCCGGCTGCAGCAGTGCTCTTCTCTGTTCCTTTTCTCACATGGCATTTTCTCCTGCTGCTGTCAGTTAAATCCTGTGAGGGGGAGTAGGAGATGTAGCCAAGTCATGCTGTGTGTGTCTATAGGCATATGCAGCTTGGCTCGGGAGCATGCCTGCATGTGTACCCCCATAGTATAGGGCTCGCTGTGGGGGACCCCTGAAGGACCGCTTTAAAATGTTTTGGTTTCTCAACCCCATGTTACTATGAGAAATGTGAGTATTTATACACTGTACTTACATTGTATTTTGTTGAAAACAATCAGTTTTTTTGGTATAAATCCTCTTTTTTCTGTGTTAAACTATAGTGGTGGCCACTCCATTTAGATATTTGCCAAAATTGTAACATCTATTTAAAGATTTAAAAAATAATAGCATCAGTTATTTTATCTGATGTAAGAGGTGCCTCTAGGATACTGTGTTGGACATGGGAGAGGTACAGTGAAGACATGTTATTCAAGTAATTCTGAATATCGTCGCTAAGGACATTGAAAACTGTGGGGTATAGAGACTGAGTAGAAGTATAGGAGTATCTAAAAATATATAGTTTTGTATTGGTCCTTGATCACAGTGATCACAGGTGGATTAGACTAATACCTAGACACATTGGCCTGTAATTGCAACATTTCTCTTCATGCTTATGCAGTATATTCTATGCTTGAAGAAAAATAATTTATTTTTGTCCTGATAATCTGGATTTGCTTCAAAGCTCTAACTCATAACTTTAGAGGATTTTCAGTTTGAAGTGAAGATTTTGTGAGGTTTCCCCGCTTTAAAATCTTGCCTGCATTTTTTAAAGAAGCCGTGTGCCACTTGAGGGCATTTACAGAGAATAAGACTGCGCATCTGGAGTGTAGTTTGAAGATCTCCCATACAGTGATGTATTTAGGTTTTGTGCTGCCCTAGGCCTGACTAAACTCATGCACCCCCTAATTTAAATACGACCCACCCCTTTCTGCCGAGGCCACACCCCTTCCTGTTTAAGACCCACCCTATCATCTGTAAACCACACCCCTTCCTCTTTAGGCTCATTTGGCATCTTTCAGGGGGGAGGGGGGAACAGGTACCTGTTTTTGACAGGTACCCTTCCCCACTCCCTGGAGACTGTGCTGCCCCCTCTGAAGTTCGGCCCCCCTCCTCCTTCCTCCACTGGGGCATTCAGAAAGTGCAACGTGCTTCGCACACGTGCAGTAGTGAACCGTCCGGTTTCCCTTTCCATGAATGATGGTAGCAAAACCCAAGAGCCAATCCGAAAATCGGCTGAGGTATCGACATCGCGGGATCCCTGGACAGGTAAGTGCCCTAATATTAAAAGTCAGCAACTACAGTATTTGTAGCTGCTGAGTTTTAATGTTTTCAGGGGGTGGGGGCGGGACTCCTCTTTAATGAGTTTGCATGGATTTCAGCATTGATGGAGCACTTTATTGCCATATAATGATCTGCATATTAATGCACTTTCACTAAATGTGAACTGTTTAAAGGGTTTGCATTGATTTTTGCATGCATGGAGCACTTTGCACATGCCAGTGGCAGCTGGTGCTCAAACTTTTTGGGGGGGTGCAAACAAACTAAAAAATTCAGAAAAAAAGACATCAATTGCAGCCTCACTGTGCCCCATCAAACGCAGCCACTGTTCCATCAAACGCAGCCACTGTGCCCACCAAACGCAGCCACTGTGCCCATCAATTGCAGCCACTGTGCCCACCAAACGCAGACACTGTGCCCCATCAAACGCAGACACTGTGCCCCATCAAACGCAGCCACTGTGCCCACCAAATGCAGCCACTGTGCCCACCAATTGCAGCCACTGTGCCCACCAATTGCAGCCATTGTGCCCATCAATAGCAGCCACTGTGCCATCAAACGCAGCTACTGTGCCCACCAAATGCAGCCACTGTGCCCATCAATTGCAGCCACTGTGCCCATCAATTGTAGCCACTGGGCCATCAAACGCAGCCACTGTGCCCACCAAATGCAGCCACTGTGCCCACCAAATGCAGCCACTGTGCCCACCAAACACAGTCACTGTGCCCATCAATTGCAGCCACTGTGCCCATCAAACGCAGACACTGTGCCCCATCAAACGCAGCCACTGTGCCCATCAATTGCAGCCACTGTGCCATCAAACGCAGCTACTGTGCCTATCAAACACAGCCACTGTGCTATCAAACGCAGCCCTTGTGCCCCATCAAGCGCAGCCACTGTGCCCACCAAATGCAGCCACTGTGCCCACCAAACGCAGCCACTGTGCCCACCAAACACAGCCACTGTGCTCATCAATTGCAGCCACTGTGCCATCAAACGCTGTCACTGTGCCCATCAATTGTAGCCACTGTGCCATCAAATGCTAACACTGTTCCCATAACACTGATATAATTTATTAAATAACTTTACCTGCTGTCCTGGGGGGTTCCCTTGTGCCTCTCTCTCTCTCTCTCTCTCTCTCCTCCTCCTGACGTCACTGCCAAACCCCGCCCCAGTGCTGAGGAGAAGAGTCAAGCAGTGTGGAGGAGGGTAGGCGGAGCATAAGGCTCCACCTCCGCCAATCACCGGCTGCTTATGGGGGCGTGAGTCACACACTGCCCCCTGCATGAGAGAAAGTCCCCCCACCCGTCTTTCCGATTCCTGGCTCCCACGCCCGCCCCCCACACACATGCAGACCACGGCGGCCGCCTTGCTGTAGCGGGTGGCGCTGCTGTGTATGGGTGTGCTTGGCAGAGGGTGGAGGGGCGTGAGCTCTGCTAAGCACGCCCATACACACGTCCCTCCACCCTCTGCCAAGCATGCCCATACACAGCAGCACCGCTACAGCAAGGCCACCGTGGGCTGCATGTGTGTGGGGGGCAGCCGGTGGGGAGCTGGGAATCGGGAGGGGGGACTTTCTCTCATGCGCGGGTGGCTTTTTTTGCCGCCCCCCCACAAAGTGCCACCCTAGGCCTAGGCCGACAAAACACAGCCCTGCTCCCATAGGACAATTGGGTTGACAGAATCATTAGTGGAATCAAAACAGCGTGGCCACTCCAAGGTGAGTTGAGTAAAATCTTTTAGTTAAGTTAGCCAGAATGGATGAAGCTTCAACAACTTGAAAGGTAGTTTAGGAAGCCAGTAAAAATGTATAATACAGAGCAGGTAACTGGAAAGAGATTAGGGCAAGTAATCAACTTTCACAGCCTTAGTAGAATATTAAGTTTTGAGCAAGATCATATCCGTTCTGGTAACTATGTGATGCACAAAAGAAAAACATTATTATAATGAAACCAGATGGCTGTGAGGATTTTCACTCACCAGGCATCCATTAGAAAGAATTCCATCAGTACGTGGGAGAGTTTTGTTAGCTGAGGGTTAGAAACATTAGGAGTTAGAGTGGAGGATTTGGCCAGTGTAAATAACTAGTACAGAGTTACAGTCACCCAGCCATATTACTGTATCAGAATATAAGGAAACCCGAATAGCAGGCTCTCTTAAATAATGGGGAAGTTGAAAGGAGAAGCCAATGATAAGTGGATATAATAAACAGCATACAACACAGAGACCAGGCCAAATCAGCTATCTCAAAGTTTGCTTTTGTAATAAGGATGAACAAACCCATGAGATGTAGTAATATATATTGCTGTTGTATGTCCAGCTGCCCCCTTCTCCCCAGGGTTAATTCAACCACTTGTTGAATTAACAGCATGTTCTTCAAAGCAATGATGTTAAGATAGAGGTGTTTAAAATATGATACATCAAAGGTCTCATTCATTATGGCACTCCTGTGTTTAGCTTTTCTAAACGCAGGAAAAGTGATTTGGGAAATATAAACATTATCATGCTTTCTAGATTACTTTTTTTCTGTGTTTAGATGTTCCTGCTTTAAAACAGGTTTAGCTATCTTTAGTCATGCTCATGTGCATTTAAATGCAATTAGCCATATTTAGAGTAGCCTGGACGTACAGAATTCTGTTCTCTAAAAACAGCTAAACTGACCGCACCCAAATGCAGGTAAATGCACAGTGTAAATGACTTAATAGAAAACCATTACATGCATTTATTTTCTGTTTAGTCATGTCCTCTAAATACATATAAATGTAGGTCTGATAGTGCCAGTATGAATAATGCTTAAATGTTGTATTTTCTGTTAGCCAAATAATACTGTATGAGTATGAAAGTCTGATAAAAACAAAAAAGGTGTAATTCAGTGACTGAGTAAAGAGTCTTTTTTTTGGTATACTGGCCTCTATATTTAGTTGGCACTACTCACTCAGGAATCCATGGTAGTGGGTCTCAAGCTAATGCATGTTTCATGGCAGGGAGCAGCTCTTTTCTCACATACAGCTTTGTTGGTTATGACATGAATTATAATAGGATTTGTGAATTACCATAAACTCCTTTTCTTGGAGTACATTACCCCCTTCATGACCAGTCCGTTTTTTTGCGATAGGGCACTGCGTTACTTTAACTGAAAATTGCGCAGTCGTGCAAAGATGTACCCAAATAAAATGTATGTCTTTTTTTTTCCAAAATACAGCCTTCTTTTGGTGGTATTTGATCATCAATTTGTTTCCTGTGCTTGATCTATAAATCTAACTATTATTGGCCACCACAATTATTTTTCTTGATTTCTTTTAGTGTTTCTTAAAGCCAGAAAGTTGGCCATGTCTGTGATCTGCTTTTTTTCTACAACAATAAACAACTGAAGGAACATCTTTAGGGACTGGTGATTCCATCATTTTTGCCAGGGGTTGTATATGATCAACTGAATCAGATTAAGATCTCATGGGGCCACTGGGGAATGTACAGGGGCGATAATATGAGCAATACCATGTACGAATACCTTCACAAGAGAGTGAAAGGGAGACAGTATTTGAAAAGAACCACTAGGGCGGAGATTTGATCTTTGATGGTAGTCAAGGCTAAATAATGATCCAGACTAGATTTGAGAAAAGACAGGATTCACCATGTGGAAAAAATTTCCTTACCTCACGTCATTAGAAATATTATTTGGAAATTATATGGAATTAAGGAATGTGAAAAGTCCACTATGGCAAATTCTTCAGCAGGTTTTTTCAGATTAGTGCTTCCAGCCCCTTCTAGAGGAATGGATCTCAAAGATGTGTTTGTGGAGTTTATGCTGTTCTAAAAACAAAAGTTTGACTTTTATCTCCTTTATTTTGGCTGTTGGTGTTATTTGGCAGGTAGCAATTTACTTCATGACTGAATTTATGGCAAGATGGATGGTTCAGAAATAGAAGACAAAGCTGTGCTTTCCCCAGGGTACTGAAACTCGTCAAGCTTTCTGTCTATTTCTGTAAGCCACTTTGGAGATACCATTAAGTCTTAAGGGATTCAACATAGAAAGGTGTTATGAGAAGTAAAGTCACAGAATGGGTAATCAGAAGCTTGAAAAAGTGGATCGGTAAGGAGAGACTTGTAAAATGATCATGTGATTTTAAAAGCCGTGTTTATTGAGCTAAAGGTGTTAGGAACACCCATACATAAACAATTCTTTACAGGTAATGTGATTTATCTGAGATTTTCTTACATTACAAGTAGAAAAATGTGTTGCTATTGCACACAAATATATTCAAATATATTGATAGATTTCTGCAACTTGCATGAGAATTTTTACTTCTTTTTCATGGGAAGAGAAATGATTCCTTCATCATACTCTATGTGCCAATAAAATATTTGAAATACTCTTCAGGGAGAAAATCTCAAGTGAGAGTTTTCTTTTCACAGATGGGTCAAAGATGACCAGATATTTTACTTCCTTGGGATAGCGCCCCATATTTCCTTAGCCTAGGTCAACTGCAACTGATACAATAGTTGCGAGTGAACTTACTGTGTACTTGCGATGCTTGTCCGTTAAAGTATAACTAAAGTATTTTTTTTTTACGTTTTGGATAGTGTGGAGAGGGATCAGAACCCCTGTCAAGTTTTTATTGCGGTCTGTGTCCCTGTTAGGAAGATCTACCCTCTCTATTTGTTCTGTTTACTGTTATCACTGAGAGTGAAAGGAAATCACAAATTTTGAGTTGCCACCAGAACAGGAATAGGGGGGAAATCTTCCACTGGGGGACTAGACATGCTGACCCTGGAGACAACTAGGGATTTCTGCCCTTTGGAGGGATTATACCCTCCCTTACTCTATCCAAAAAAATAACTTTTTCGCCTTTAGTTCTTATTTAATTGCATTTGTTGAAGTCAGTTATACTCAATGCAAGTTCGAGAACATAAGGCACACTGGGTTTTTGGGAGGAATCAACAAAAGTATGCTGTTCTGTATGAAAACTATTGTTAATTTAACTTTTTAGGCAACTATAGATGTAACAAATCTGCTTTCAATATATAAAGCTGTATTCTTTCTTTGCAGAAACCAAATAAACAACAAAACACTACCTGGGTGCACAAGTGTTTCCAAGCAATTATTGATGCTATGCACATGGTCCCAGAATACTAAACTAGCAGATGGCTTTCTTTTATTAGAAGCAGAAAGGAAGCTGCACATGTCAAATTCTTGAATCTGAATTTTCACCTTGGAGAGTTGAGTAGTTAAGTGTCCCAATATAAACAAAATGACACCCTAGAAAACAACAACTAAAACTTCCAAACCTTTTTATCTAAGTAATGATTATCAAGTTCATAAAAGTTAGAATGTTTAATAATGCCTCAGTGATATCATCAGTACTTTTAAGACTATGTTAGTTTGGTGGATATTTCTTTATCAAACAACAGCTAACATATAAAAAGCAAAAAATGAAACAGATCTATTGAGGTGCGCTAAGGGCAGAGTAAGTGATAGGCAATACGTCTGCTAAAGAGAGGACAGAAGTAGAAATATTTGTGCTTTCATCTAATTTAAGATTCCAAATTTTTTTTGTTATACAGTATGAAAAATTGTTGAAATATACACTATATTACCAAAAATATTGAGACGCCTGCTTTTACACGCTCATGAACTTTAATGGCATCCTAGTCTTTGTCCGTAAGGTTCAATATTGAGTTGGCCCACCCCTTGCAGCTTTAAAAGCCTCAACTCTTCTGGGAAGGCTGTCCACAAGGTTTAGGAGTGTGTCTATGGGAATGTTTGACCATTTTTCCAGAAGTGCATTTGTGAGGTCAAGCACTGATGTGGGCGAGAACACTTGGCTCGCAGTCTCCGCTCTAATTTATCCGAAAGGTATTCTATTGGGTTAAGGTCAGGACTCCCTGCAGGCCAAGCCCAACCCCTGAAAAACAACACCATACCATAACCCCCCCTACACCAAATGATTTAGACAAGTGCACAAAACAAGGTTATATATACTGGAATTTTAGGTAGGTTTTAAGCAGCTCTGACTTTCTGACTGCCTATCACATATCTTGAGGCGCTAAAATGCCAGGACAGTAAAAACACCCCTCCCCCCCAATGACCCTTTTTTGGAAAGTAGATACCCCAAGGTAGTTGCTAAGAGGCATGTTGAGTCCATGGAAGATTTTTTTGCCACATGTTTTTGGGAAATGCAAAAAAAGTTTATTTTCCTTTTTTTACACAAGGTGTAAATACACCCTCCAAATGGCCCCTATTGGAGAGTAAACAGGTATTTGATAAGAGGCAAGGTGAGCATTTTGCAGATCCCATTTTTCGTTGCAAGGTTTTGAAAAATGAAAAAAGAAAATGCAAAAATACATTTTAGTTATTTTCTTTAATTTTCCAAAAAAATTGTGGTAACAAATGAGATCTGCAAAATACTTGCTATGCCTCTTAGAAAATACATTGGAGTATCTACTTTCCAAAAAGGAATCATTTGGGGCAGGGGGTGTTTGTGCTATTCTGGCATTTTAGGGACTCCGAAACTGTAATAGTAGTCAGGAAATCAAATGAGCAAATTACGCCCTTTGAAAGCTTGAAGGCTTTCTTTGCTTTTTTGGGGGGGCCAAAAACTTGTGGCAAAAAAAATCTTTCATGAACTCAACATGCCTCTCACATAATACCTTGGGGTGTCTACTTTCCAAAGAATTTTGGAGGTGTCATTGCATTTTAGGAACTCTAAAAACATTACATGTATGGCCAGCATTAGGAGTTTATGCCACACTCCTAATGTTGGGCATACATGCAATTTTCTTTTTTGAGAAAAAAAATTGAACAGATTGCTTCATTCACATCAATCGATGTGAATTAAGAAATCTCTGCTAGAAAAAAGTATATGCCAAGCATAGGAGCTACTTCACGCTCCTAATGCTGGGCATACACATTCTTTTTTTTAACTGCCAATGGAGAAATCTCCCCCTGTCACCTCACTCCCTGCTACTGTCAGAATACACAAAGCAGTGCTGCAGCTAATTGGCATTCCTGCAAAACAAACAACAGTTAATAAAACACAGTAACAATATAGCATTACCTCAATAAAAAAATTTTTTTTTAACTTTTTGTGCAGAATTGTGTTGACCCCTATACTGTGCCATGCTGTACCCTAGACTTATAGTTCACTAAGGTGTGGTAGCAATGGAAGCAGTCCTTAATGCGGAGGCCAGGTTGGTCAGGACAGGAGTGACACAAAAAAAAAATAGGTATTACGCTTTATTCTGCAAAAACAACAGACACATCTTTTTTTGGATAGGTTGGAGGACATCCGAAAAATGCCTCTCATGTAGCCTGCTAACTGCATTTTGCTTTGGACCACAGCTTTGTAAACAACAAACGCATTGCATAGAACCAATTAAGATAAATATATAAACACTTTTTGTTCCAGTGTCTAGCTCTGTGGGAGGTTAAGTACGGCTTCATCATTTGGTCAATGAAGTCTACACCTTCCATATTTAGATTATAGCTGTGGACACCATGAGGCTTTCCAACGACACCAGACGCTGGGTGAATTTTGACCATTGTATCTGGGTAAATGGAAGAACAGATGAATATATTAAGTTTTTCCTTCCATTTTACAGCTAGTAGTTCTTTGATATCGCAAACAGGCTTTCTCCCCCTTTCTAAGTGGGGTGTTTTAATGAGCCATTGAGGGAAGCCTCTGCAATTAGGTTGCATGGTGCCACAGCAGCCAATTTTTTTTACAGAACACATTTCTAAAAAGTGGCACGCTTGCTTAAAAGTAGTCTACATTAAAACAGTAGCCCATATTGAACAAGGGTGCCAAAAAGTCCCACACTATCTTACCACTGTTCTCCATGTAGTCTGGGCATCCAGGGGGCTCCGCTTGATTGTCCTTTCCCTCATAAATTCTAAAGCAGTATAGCACGTGGCCCTCTCACAGAGCTTATACATCTTGACCCTATTTCTCGCACGCTTGTTGGGGAGATATTGCTTGATTGCAAGCCTGCCAGTAAAAAAGTTACTAGCCTATGCAGACAAGAGGCAAAGAGGCTTTGCATAAAGTACGTGGGTTATAGGATTAATAATAAAATATTGTAATAAGCACATATATATATATATATATATATATATATATATATATATATATATATATATATAATATTATAATCTATGACACATTTCAACATATTATTAACTATATTTCATATTCAATAAAACCATATATATACACATGATTCGATACCTGCATGATCTAAAGTTACTCTATTCCCAAACATTATAGAGGGATAGGAGCATGTACAAAATAAAACATTTTATTAGACATTGATGGATACACAATTCATAATTACTCCATGGGAACTTGTCAACACATAAAGACGAGCATCAGGCAATGAATGAAGAGTGAGAATAATACCAGAGAGAAAACTGTAGCTGTGAAACATGTGTGGTATGGATTAGACCAAATAGTGCATGAGATCCCCAAATAGTGCATGAGATCTAAATTGGACAAATGGTGCTAAGAAAGAAAGAGTGCGCGGTGAATAAAAACCAAGGATGACCAGTGCAAACATGAATGAGTGAAACCCCAAGAAAGGGAGCCAAGAAAGTAAAAGAGATAGGACTGAAAAAAACTTGTAAAAAAATAAAACACGAGCAGGGTGATAACTGAAAGTGTTAACTGCCAAACAGTCTGGAAGGCATATAGTGTATGATGTTCTGTGGGGTAGGAGGAAGCCAAATGCCTGAACCACCCATGGATGGCGCCCATATAAACGCCGCCACGAGAAAAACCCCATCAACGTAATGCACGCAAGCACACGGGAAGGGGATGTGCTTACACCAATGCAGAAGAGCTGCCTGGTAGTAGGGCGCCAAACCACCTTCCATACAGCTTGTAGCTGGAAACTCATCGGCATATCAGCGCCAACGTACATGCAGACCCACACCCCCGCAAAAAGGGCTGGTAAAGGGATGACCAGCAATGCGCGTCGCAGCTCCCGGATCTGAGGAAAACCAGAGGAGGGCGGCGACACAGACCAAACCCAAATCACCATACAAAGATATCAATGTAATTGGACTAGAAATTTGGTAAAAGGGACCACATCAGGCAGATTACCAAATAGCATAATGGGCATAATAAGAACTTAGCCAATAGAAAAAAACAACATGGAGTAAATAATAATTACTGGGCAGGAACATAGAATTATAATACATGCCCCTTGGCAAATAAATGCCCCTTGGCACGTACTTCCATCCCTAATTCCATCCCTTATTTATGTGTTGACAAGTTCCCATGGAGTCATTTTGAATTGTGTATCCGTCAATGTCTAATAAAATGATTTATTTTGTACATCCCTCTTTAACGTTTGGGAATAGAGTAACTTTGGATCATGCAGGTATCAAATCATGTGTATATATATATATATATATATATATATATAGTTTTATTGAATATGGAATATATTACAGTTAATAATATGTTAAAATGTGTCATAGATTATAATATACAGTGATACATATATCATAGATGTGCTTATTACAATATTTTATTATTAATCCTATGCCTCGCGTACTTCATGCAAAGTCCCGCCTCTTTGCTTCTTGTCTATTAATATAGGGATGGAGTTAATGACTACGTCATTTCCTCATATAAAGTCCCACAAATTCCCAAACTCCCTTTCCTCATCGGTAATCAATTAGGGATATAAGTACGCGCTATGGGACATTTATTGCAATACTATGTTCCTGCCCCGTATTTATTATTTATTCCATGTTGTTTTTTTTCTATTATGCCCAATATGCTATTTGGTAATATGCCTGATGTGGTCCCTTTTTACCAAATTTCTTGTCCAATTACATCAATATTTTTGTATGGTGATTTGGGTTGGGCTGTGTCGCCGCCGTCCTGGGGTTTTCCTTGGATCTGGGAGCTGTAACACGCACTGCTGGCCCTTCCTTCCCCCGCCCATTTTGCAGTGTCAACGTCATGCCTTTCACGCCAGGTGTGCCACGTCATGTACGTTGACACTGATATGCCGGCGAGATTCCAGCTGCAAGCCGTATGGAAGGTGTTTTGGCGCCCCAACTACCAGGCGGCTCTTCTGTATTGGTGTAAGCGCCTCCCCTTCCCATGTGCTCACGTGTATGATGTTGATGGGGTTTTTCCTGCAGTGGCATTTATATGGGCACCATCCATGGGTGGTTCAGGCATTTGGCTTCCTCCTACCCCACAGGACATCATACACCATATGCCTTCCAGTCTGTTTGGCAGGTAACACTTCCAGTTATCACAATGCTCCTGTTTCATTTCCACAAGTTTTTTTCAGTCCTATCTCTTTTACTTTCTTGGCTCTCTTTCTTTGGGTTTCACTCATTCATGTTTACACTGGTCGTCCTTGTTTTTTATTCACCACACACTCTTTCTTTCTTAGCACCACTTGTCCAATTTAGATAGGAGATCTCATGCACTATTTGGTCTAATCCATACCACACATTATTCACAGCTACAGTTTTCTCTCTGATATCATGCTCACTATTTATTCTTTGCCTGATGCTCGTCCATCCTAGGTGGGGCCCATATGGGCTGTCTGTCATGGAATACGCCATCTCAGCCCCTGGAAAAAATGTTCCCTGTGTGTTTGTGTGGGGGTACACAAGACCCACAACACCATATCATCAACACTAGATGCCCTGTAAGTAATATATGTTTTTTTTTATCTCCCCATTTATTGTCTAACTATTTGTGAATATATTTGGTTTGGTATCTTTGTACAGATAGATTGCATTGGTTGTTACCAACATGTGAAAATTTCATGTCAATAGCGCCTTTAGAAATATATTTACCTAGAAAAATGGTGACATGTTCAATACTTATTTTACCCGCTGTATACATAAGAGATAATTATGAAGGATACATACTAGAAGAAAATAAGCACCTAATATTTTTCTTGTGTTAAAGAAACAGTTGAACAACCATTCGTAACAGATCTAAAAGTGCAAATTAGTGATCTCTGGACAGTCTCTCCTTTTTATTAAAGTAATTTTTCATCAGATCAGTAATAATGACCTTGCCAATTTATAAAGCAAAATAAGCAGCATGTTAGCATTTTTGCAATTTTGGACTATAACCACTATTAACAAAGGTAATTTAAAATTTTAGCGAGTACTTTATCAAAAACTCTAACATGTCAAAGAAGACAACCTGTGGGATCCCCACTCCATATGTTCCTCATAAATGAACAGATAATGTCACCTAAAGGGAAATGCAGGCCTTCATGCCAAGATGTAATACAGGATGGTTCTACTGTAGCCTCTTTACATCTTTATGTCATGTAGTCTAATGTGCAACTAAAACCACATATTTTAAAAGGTATCCTGAATCAAAATGAACCTGCAAATGAATGGCACAGGATACAGAATGTAATTGTTTTTACAACAATATGCTTCATATTCTAGGAACAATATAAGCTCATTCTGTTCCGTGAAAAGTCTGATTTCTATTTATTTTATAAAATTAAATGCCTTTTTAGATATTACAATTTGCTTGCTACCTACTGATCACATTAGCACAAAATTGACATATCATTCACTGACAATGTAGACATATTAAACAGGTCGGGATTATAGAATATACTGAAACTTAGCTAAGAGCCTTGATCAGATGTATAGCGTATGTCATAAAAAAAACAAAAACAAAGAAAGGGCAGTCCCTGTCCTGTACATGGTATTTAAGGCAGTAAGATAGCAGTGCTCTATTTTCCTTTAATGAAATCATGGGGGAAGTGATAAAACCTGCCAGAGCGGAGCTATGTCTTGCATTTAAAGAGGGCATGTCCTTATTACCAATTGAAAACTTTTAAGGTGGTGCACTGCTGGATTTCAGTGATGTTATGAGAGTGCATTTTACTACTGTTTTAATACAATTGCCATTGATTTAATGCGGTAAAACACTATGTGTAACCTTTATTGTTTTGAGAGGATTGGATGGTGGATTAAGGGGTCCAATTATACCTTATCATTGCTACAATAAGTAGGAGCAGTGGAGGAGTCCGGTCACCCGAGGAAACCTATTAGGACCCCTTAAAGGGGAAAGCACATGATGATCTATTGATCCTGATAGGTCAACTTATTACTGTGAGCGCAGATGTTTTGCACTATGAGGAGTGTTGGAATCACACATGGGAAGTGAATAAGTTTGTTAATAACTTTATTTATACATTGTGACAGCAATAAAAATGTGATGGTGGAACCCCCTGATTTTAAATCACGGAGGACTAGTCACAATTTTATACACATGATATAGCACCAATTGGAATAGTTTACATAAAAGTGCTGCATATTGTTGAGATACATGAGCAAATTGATACAATGAGCAATGGGTAATTCTATGTTTAGGTATTTTTGATTTTTTTTATACATTGAATATGTGGTGAATATTTTTTTCTGTTATTAATGCGTGTTACTATTTTGGTAACATTGACTATTATGGATGTGGAAAACACAGCACAGTGTGCAGCAATGGATATATTTTATTGTTAGTTTAGGTTGTAATATTGAAGTGGTAGCACTTTATTTACTGAATTCTGGTGATTGTAATATTGAAGGGGTTGCACAGAGATCATTTGTTATTAATATTAATATTATGTTTTTGTGTCAAGACATAGCAAAATACATACATATTCTGCAACAAGATTTTCTCAATGCACAACACAAATGGGTGATTCTGGTATAATTACTGTTTTTTAGCTCAACAGTTCTCCAACTGTTAAAAAAAAAAAAAATGAAGCTATGTTTATACTCTTTTAAGGGATAAGGATGTAGACAGCATTGCCTTTCTGAATATAGATGCAGGATGTTCTCTCAACTAATGCCACCTGGGGCTGTGTCTCCTTCAGATGCAAATAGTTCTGTTGTTTACTACTCCTTTGCTCTGTCTGCTTAATTTATGCTACCCAAAGCAGCTTATACTACAGAACTGTGCCTATACCTCATGACCATTAGTCACTATTCCTGCAGCAATGTCTGCTGGCACTGGCCACTTGTCATGCATTCTGCAATGTTTCTGCAAGTGGCAGAAATGTGAAAACATTAAGATATGTAAATGTACCTACACTAAACTGTCAACTTCTGAACTGGAAAGGCAATGGCTGCTGGAAGAAATGTGACTGTCTTGTGTCACACTGTCCTTCATTGTGTAGTCAGCGTGCACGGTAATATGCAGGGTCGTCTTTAAGGCAGGGCAAAATAGGCAGATGCCATGGGCCCAATATTACTGTATAGTAATCTCTAGCAACCAATCAACAAGCAGAAATCAACAAGCAAAACCTCTAATGTGTGCTGTAACCTCTAGCAACCAGTCAGTAAGTAGTAATGACATGCTGTAACCTCGGGCAATCCATCACAATCGCTGCCTGATCTGATACAGTAAACTGATTTAGTCTAGCTGATATTTATTGTATGTCTCAGAGCAGGTGGAGAGCGAAATTGCATTGGGCTGGTTTGGGCCCAAGAAAATTTTTGCCCAGGGTCCAATCAATATTAAAGACGGCCCTGGTAATATGGAAGGTAGCAAGGGAAAAAGAGGGTAAGAAATAAAGAGCTGCACTTTTTATTATCTTGATTCACAGGAGGAAATTTCTCTATAGCTTACACAAATAAACTTTGATTGTTATCTCTCCGATATTATCAAAGTGAATATATAAAGAATACATGTTTAAACAATCAATATAAAAATACAACATGATAAATTACTTAACAGAGAAAGAAAAAATCATAATAGTATTTTGTAGTGTAGCGCACACCCCCAAAGGGGCTGTTGGAAATAGACAGATTTCTCATATCTGTTCAGAGGCTGACAGCCCAGGTACCAGTTCAAGTGCACACCAACACCTATAGGCTCAGTCTATGTGTGTCTTTTTGCAGTTTTATTGCATTATTTGAACAGGAGAGAGGGGTTAGAGTACAGGATAAAAAAATGCAAGTCTTCCAAATTTACCCACACCTGGGCCTGTTGTCTACGGTACCAAGAATCCGCAGATTTCACCTGATGCATGGCAAATTCTTAGCGACAGTTACCCTAGGCAATCTATCTCCCCGACGTAATAAATGCAGCTGAGAGAGGTGGAGGTCATTTGGCTCAACCTATCCCCAACTGATCCACCTCTCCCTCCCCTCTACCTTATGCCCCCCCTCACCCTCCCCTTTCATTTTTTCTCTCCTATTTTTTGTTTTTCCCTCTCTCTGGTCTTTCTTTTTCATGGGCCCTGAGCCCTAATATCAACAGATATCAGCTTCCAGCATTAGCCTGCCAACTCCTTTTATAACTCCTCAAAATAGGGACATGGTTCTTAGGCACAATGTTCAGTATGGACTAATTACCCCACTATATCCTTTACCATGACTGTTCAGATCCTTTTGAACACATTACTTTTGTTGTTCTGCACTACTCCCTCCTACTTCATTCTTTTCATAAAATGGAATTATTCATTGTAACATTTTTAATTTATCTTAGTTTCCTCTTTTGAGGATTTCTCTACATTGGTTGTATTGTTGTTTGTTTTATAAAACCTTAAAAAAATTTCATGGAAAGAAAAAAAAATGCAAACAGGTACAGGAGGACAGATTCTTAATCAAAGATCCTTCTGCAGCAGCTTTTAAATATTACTGAAAGTAGAGGGAACTACCAGTCCATCTGAGACTCTGTAAAAGGCGTTTCAGTCCTTGTAGCTACCCTTAGCATCTAACCCCTAAAACACAGGCACACCTGAAGCTCTAGGCAAATGTCCTACTCACAATGTTTAGAGACAGCTAGCCAACCAGCTTCCCTTTAAAACTCTTCAGTGAAAGGGGGTCTTTCTCCGGCCCAGCTTCCTAAAGGTAGTTTCCTTCATCAGATATCTTTCAGGCCTTCAACCAAGCACATGCTGAGGTCTAACAGCAACAGATCTTAAGTAGCACAGGCTGCCTCCCAGGGGAGGAGGCCCCAAGGAGAAGAGGGCGTTGAACAGGCCTTCACAAACATTTATCTTCTCCCCAGCCACCTTCTGGGTGCTTCCTCCCAGGGATTTGCTGAGGTCAGATTATTATTCATAGTCCAAAGATGAATCCTCCTACTGTATTCCTGGAAGCTTATTCCACAAGCAGGCAGTAGCAGGCAACCCCTAGGTTTAGGAATAGACCTGACCAGACCTGAAAAATAAATTGCTGCTCCACTGAGTACAGCAGAGACAAAAGCTAAATGTATCTAGCCTATGGCAGGGCACTACAGTAGTCTCCATAAATATTACAGTATTTAAATGGCCAGGCCACCCAAAAGACATATTTTAGTTCCAAGTAGAGTTAGTCACTGATATCATGTCTGATTGCTCCACCATCTCCTGGTCACCATATCAAAATAGCTAAAAATACCAAAAACAAGCTTAGGAGTCCCATTTTATTGGCACATCAAGGAACCCAGGGACTGAAGTAAAGAGATCTCACCAATGCAGTCTGCAAGAGATATAAGAAAAGTTTAAAGCCCAACACCAGCTTTTTAGAGGCCTCGCCCCCAACTTCAAGCCCCCACTTACTCTCACTTTCTCTTCCAGCGACAACAGTTTTCCCTGACAGAAAGTGAAGAAAAATCTGCTAGAGGGACACAGATAGCAATAAAAAGCTATTGGTTGTTATAGACTTTACCAACGCTACTTAAAAAAAAAAATATTGCCTAGGTTCAACCTGTGCGTAGTAGATCATTTTTATAGCTACCATTACAGTTTTTGACTTTACCCCAACCTGTAAAGGAGAAGCAGCAGACTAATGAGTTCATCTCTTTCTTATTCTGCTCTCTCCTCCTCTTAGCAAGTTCCTTGTTAGCACATGAACAGCAACCGGCTAATTTTTTTGTGTTGCCTTGCCCTCTACCAGTCTAAGCTTTGCTTTACAATGGATTGTGAGAGGCTGATGTTAAATCAGGTTCAGGTACCTACACTAGTTGGTGTTAAGCATTTGTAAGCACTAACAATGGAAATAAGAGGTTCAAATACAAACAGGTCTACAAAAAGTGTCCAATCTTTGGCCCCAGTGATAGGCATTCACTCTGCCATATGCCCCAGATAGGTGCTCACAAGATTAATTTGAGCACATCAGCCCTCCATCTTCAAGAGAAGGTCCATTGTTTTCAAAAGAGAAGGTGCGCTTTATTTTTTTTTTCAACAACAAATATGCACAAAACCAAATGGTAATACTTGTACGTAAGACTTCTCTGGATATTTTGTTCAAGCTTTTAATCCCAATAAAATCAGTGTGTTGTAAATTATAGACTAGTGATATAAAGATACATTCAGGCATTTATTCTAGCTGCATCAAAAAACTGCAAAGGCCATATATCAGCTTTAGGGCAAAGTATTAAAAATACAGTAGTAATGTATTTAACATACCATACATGTTTCATATCTGTTTTAGACAAACAATATTTTATATGCTTTAACAGTACTGAATATGCAGTTATTAGAAATGATGCACTGAACGCAATCAGTATTTTGTGCAAAATAATGATAATCAGGAGAATACTTAATAGCATCTTATTTACAGCATGTGCTTCACCCTGGGAATACAATGCTGAGGCAGCTTTACATTTGGCTCTTTGGTCCTTCCAGACTCTCGGTACAAACAATAAAATCCTCTTATGCGTATTAAGCAGCTCATTTCAAGCAGTGTTATCAAGGGACTGAAGTGGTGGGCTTCTGGACAACCTGCTCATATGCTAATTCAACCTATTATTTTAAATAGGCCACAATAATGCATGCAAATTGAAATGACTGACTCCTTATAGGTAATTCTAAAGGCTATGGGAGCAACTGCATGTAATCTTCAGCACTGAACCTTAGATTTTAAAGGGCATGGTAATTAATTATGAATGCATTCAGTGTATATACTCTATGTTTATGTGTCAAAATATGTATGTCATATTCATCAATGCAGTTTAATTATAACACTACTTTGTATTTAAAACAATATTTAGCATTAACACAAAGATATCATTTTAGTTTTCCAATTGTAGAAGCTGCAGTTCAAAACATTTGAACGCCCTGTTGGTTTTACTTGTCAAAGGCCTGTCATTTCATCATCCCTTGATTTATAATGACTATGAGCACTACTGGGGTAAGAAGCTATAGAACCTATGTTAAGTAAAGAAAAGGAAAGTCAAGGCATATCATGTACCCTCTTTGGTGTATCATATGGCACAGCCCCTAACCTCATATATTATGTATGATTAAGCCCAATAAGTTGAAATGCATTAGAGATGCTCATGAGGTGGTAGCGCTGAGGATGCACTGTATAAAATAACACTTGTTGAAGGAGTAGACGCATTGGAGCCCTGCTTTTTGTTGATGCGGCATTTACCTTGTTTGGGAGCTCTGAAGCAATGAGAGTTTGAATGATCAGATAAATGACAACATCGAAAGGATAAAATATGACATAAAAGCGTGTACATTCAAAAGACCTAAGGCCCAAACACAAGCAAAGTAACTTGATATATGCAGTCCAGTGCACTGTAGTAAAGAATGCCAAGACCTGTACATTAGGGAAACCAAACCTCTCAGCAAATGTACATCCCAAAAACATAAGAGGGCAAACTCTACAGGTCAGGATGCCACCTCTTCCTATACCTTAGTAGAACAAAAGACTCCTGCTTGACAGTGTCAACCAGTGACAGATAAAAATAAACAGTTCTTTTTCCTTCCCTAATTGAGGAAAATCTTTCTTAATTTGGCCCTTAAATGATTTTCCTTTCTAACATTGCAGCTCAAAGTGGGATTGTTTTGGCAACAGAGGAAGGACTTTCAATCTAAAAAGTAGTTGGCAAGACTAGGTATGACCAAGTGCTGACTGACAAACTACAGGCTTATGAACCAGCAGTGAAAATGCTGATAGCCATAGCCCTACAACCTTTATTCATTCTGCTGTAGTGTATTGCACATACATAATTAAGTGCTACAGCATATATTTAATTATTTAATAAGAAACCACTGTTCTATTTTAAACAAAAGGGACAAGTGAAATCAGTCAGCTATGAATGCTAGCACAAAGACTGCAACTGTGCTAAAAGTACAAAAGTATTCAATTTACTAATACGAGTTCTCTATAATAGTCAACAGATGGACCTAACACACAGCGCTACCACTAGGCAAACTAGGCAGCCACCTAGGGCGCACTGCTGCCTAGGGTGCGGTCATGACCACTGTAGAAGGACAGAGCCCGCACAGCACATGTACACTGACATGCTTTCACCTTGCCACAGCCACATAAACAGGAAGATGATCCCTGTCCTCGTAGCCACCATTCACAGTTAATCCCGGCTGACCAATCACAGGTGCTAATGCCAGTAGTAGGTGGCCGTGGTTAACTTTTACCCCTGGAGAGCCGTGCACCATGGATAGCCAGGACTCAACACTCACAGTGTCTTCTTTCCCCATGGAGGAGTGAGGGGGGTCTGGTGTGCCAGGCTTTGCCTTCTCTTCCAGTCATGAAGCTGGAATGCCGGGCAGCTCAGTGGCACTATGCTGGTCAGTGGAGGTCACTGGAGGACTTGTATGGTGGCAGTGCAGACTCCAGCTAAGGTGACCTGGGTGATGTGTTTCTGTGGTCCCCCCCTCCTCTCCTCCACCTGACACCACCACCATAGGGGTCATCTGACACCACCATCACCATAGGAGGTCACCTGACACCACTTCCACCATAGGGGGTCACCTGACACCACCTCCACCATAGAGGGTCACCTAACACCACCTCCACCTTACGGAGTCACCTGATAATACCACCACCATAGGGGGTCACCTGACACCACCATCATCATAGGGGGTCACCTGATACCACCACCACCACCATAGGGGGTCACCTGACACTACCATCATAGGGGGTCACCTGACACCACCATCCCCAAGGGGGTGCAGGAACTGTGATTGGTAGGCCTGAAGGAGGTATTAGGAAAAGGGAATGCAGTGTGTAGTTTTTTTTTTTGTTTTTTTTTTAGTGGGGGGGTACAAGTAGCTCGTCTTGCCGAGGGCACATAATAGTCTAGCACCGGCCCTGCTAACACAGCTTCTTGCATTGTTCAGTGAGTGTGTACTTTCTGAATCATTTGTTGTGTAACTTCCTGCCTGCTTGCTGCATCACCAAAGTTCAACAAATTCAAATTTTCAAAGTAGACTAAAATCTGATTGGTGACGCTTAGAAACAGTACCATTAGAAATATCTTTTTTGCATTACAAAAAAAAATTCTCAAATTATTGACAAAAGAATGGTGCACGATAGCAATACCTGAATGATGAGCTGAAAAGCTGAGCAGACAGGATTTGACCCTAGATGCATTTCAATTATTCATTTTCAGTTTTACCTGGATTGTGACTTTAATAAGCTACTCTTTTTGAGGCTATAATTTTCTTACCATTTTTTTTTTTTAGGGATTCCAGATGCAAAGCAACACACCGTGGTGCTAATAATGTTTGTGAAGTTTTCTAACCTTACTTGTAAATAAGCCAATTTTGCAAAACACGAGCTTGCAGTACTAATACACTATCCAAACACAAAGTATTAATTGACCATCGGGGATGCTACAACAAAGAAGAAGCAGTGTTAAAACAGCTTGCCAATTACAAAGGATTACTTGTAAAGACTAAAGGCTTATATCAGCTTTGTTATGATCGAAAATACAAGACTACGGGTATATTATTCTGATATTCAAGATTATTGGTTCTTACATTTTCCAACTTTATAAAGTGTACAAAACTACAAAACTATCATGCACCATATTATAATGGCACAGGTGAAAGTAACATTATTTCTTGTTGACCTGAATATGGATTGAGCTTCTAGACACATTCTACATTCTACTGCCTGCTGCAGAAATCATACACAAACTAACTGTTGGAAACACAAGTTTAACCAGAATATTTTAGGGTTTATACTGGGATTAACATCCACCTGCTCCTGTTCAGGGATATATTAGCATTATATATAAAATCCTCCTGGTTACCCATGCACTGTTGGGTGGATGGTTGTGAAGTAGCTACATCCATAATCAAAGACTCCATGGGTAATAGCAGCAATTGCAGGGACATGCGTGATGTTTGGAAAAATAATTCTGTGCAATAATGAGCAGTTCCAAATTTCTAAAACACTCATCCTCACCTTATTCCTATTATGGAGATTTTCTGATTATGATCTTTGAAATTAAAATCACTCCTTGCTCCTAGCTTTAGACTGGTTTCGGAGCAGCTTTGATGTGACATGGAAGAATCGTAGATTCAGCAGTGGCTTTACCTTTGAAATTAAGTGGGCAAATACTTGCAAGAAGATTGCGAGGGGGGGGGGGGTTGGGTAGAAGCTTCTTCTGTCCAAAATGGTGATTCAGGGCAGCAACATAAGCAGCAGCAGCCTGCTGAGAGAAGTGTCATCTGTAACATTGTTTTCTATTACATGGCTGCAAATTGACATCTACTGACAAAACCATGTGTTTCTTTGTACTGCTGTATATTATAGCTGTAAAGGAAAACTATAATGAGAATTGTAGGATGCCATTGCTTGACTACTTTCTAAAATTGATAACTGCCTGGCTATTTCTGGCTTTTTATACGTTTTAGGTTACTAACCCAAATCAAGCTTTTAGTAAGTTAGGTCAAAGTTGATTTAGCATACCTGATCTACTTGTTCCAGGTAAGTGACTTAAAGTGGACCTGAACATTTGCTCTGTTACAGGAAACATTTTATAAATGTTAATTGTGCCTAACCAGTACTAAGAAAATGATTTCCTTTGACTGGAATTTCTCCTTGAAAATGGCAGTGCACTTCTGTAAATGAGAGTTCGCCTAGGCCTCATAACTGTTAAATATGCAGTGTGAGATCTAAGGCACTGATGCCCCTCTCTGCTAGGGATATCACTTTGCTGCAGCTCATTGTTCAGCTTTCTGGAGGCTCTGACATAAGGAAGCAAAGTCCTTTCTCGACCAAGATGACTGCCTCCACACAGTGACACAGTGTACAACAAGGCATGATAAGTCAATAATGGAGAAAGATCAGCTAAGGGAAGACCGCAGACAAAACTTGTAGCTAGTCCTTTGCCTTATATGTGCCTTTATTTGCACACATTTAAAGTTCTGGTCCTTATTATAGTACAAAGCAAATACAGTGGGGACGGAAAGTATTCAGACCCCCTTAAATTTTTCAATCTTTGTTATATTGTAGCCATTTGCTAAAATAATTTAAGTTAATTTTTTTCCTCATTAATGTACACACAGCACCCTATATTGACAGAAAAACACGGAACTGTTGACATTTTTAGAGATTTATTAAAAAAGAAAAACTGAAATATCACATGGTCCTAAGTATTCAGACCCTTTGCTGTGACACTCATATATTTAACTCAGGTGCTGTCCATTTTTTCTGATCATCCTTGAGATGGTTCTACACCTTCATTGAGTCCAACTGTGTTTGATTATACTGATTGGACTTGATTAGGAAAGCCACACACCCGTCTATATAAGACCTTACAGCTCACAGTGCATGTCAGAGCAAATGAGAATCATGAGGTCAAAGGAACTGCCTGAAGAGCTCAGAGACAGAATTGTGGCAAGGCACAGATCTGGCCAAGGTTACAAACAAATTTCTGCTGCACTTACGTTTCTTAAGAGCACAGTGGCCTCCATAATCCTTAAATGTAAGACATTTGGAATGACCAGAACCCTTCCTAGAGCTGGCCGTCCGCCCAAACTGAGGTATCGGGGGAGAGAGGTAAAGAAGAATCCAAAGATCATTGTGGCTGAGCTCCAGAGATGCAGTTGGGAGATGGGAGAAAGTTGTAGAAAGTCAACCATCACTGCAGCCCTCCACCAGTCGGGGCTTTATGGCAGAGTGGCCCGACGGAAGCCTCTCCTCAGTGCAATACACATAAAAGCCTGCATGGTGTTTGCTAAAAAACACCTGAAGGACTCCAAGATGGTGAGAAATAAGATTCTTTGGTCTGATGAGACCAAGATCTAACTTTTTGGCCTTAATTCTAAGCGGTATGTGTGGAGAAATCCAGGCACTGCTCATCACCTGTCCAATACAGTCCCAACAGTGAAGCATGGTGGTGGCAGCATCATGCTGTGGGGGTGTTTTTCAGCTGCAGGGACAGGACGACTGGTTGCAATCTAGGGAAAGATGAATGCGGCCAAGTACAGGGATATCCTGGATGAAAACCTTCTCCAGAGTGCTCAGGACCTCAGACTGGGCCGAAGGTTTACCCTCCAACAAGACAATGACCCTAAGCACACAGCTAAAATAACAAAGGAGTGGCTTCACAACAACTCCATGACTGTTCTTGAATGGCCCAGCCAGAGACCTGACTTAAACCCAATTGAGCATCTCTGGAGAGACCTAAAAATGGCTGTCCACCAACGTTTACCATCCAACCTGACAGAACTGGAGAGGATCTGCAAGTTCAGGTGCAAATCCAGGTGTGAAAAACTTGTTGCATCTTTCCCAAAAAGACTCATGCTGCATTAGATCAAAAGGGTGCTTTTACTAAATACTGAGCAAAGGGTCTGAATACTTAGGACCATGTGATATTTCAGTTTTTCTTTTTTAATAAATCTGCAAAAATGTCAACAATTCTGTGTTTTTCTGTCAATATGGGGTGCTGTGTGTACATTAATGAGGAAAAAAATGAACTTAAATGATTTTAGCAAATAGCTGCAATATAACAAAGAGTGAAAAATTTAAGGGGGTCTGAATACTTTCTGTCCCCACTGTATATATAAAACAAGTGGGAGATTAGCTCTCCCATGAATATAGCATAGGCTGTTTAGATTACATTTATCTTAGTGTGGCCACAAGTGTAGTTGACTGAAACATCCACCAGGAGGTGCATTTGAATCTGAATATAGCGTATCCTTGCATAAATAACATTCTTCATTGTTCAACCATTGTTGTGTATTGAGAGGAGCCCGTTTGCTGAGTTGGCGTTGTTATCACCGCTCAGCAGATCTACGCCTTTCTTTGTGAAATAACTTTCCTATTTGGTTCCAGTAAAACATTTCAGAACCTTATACTACTGAGTTATTTGATTCTTGCTTTATAGTATTAACAGGATGTCTGAACCCATAGTGTCAGGTGGGCTGGAAGGATCACTTGGCCATGGTGGTGCAGACGAGCAGGTAATTCTTAGCAGTTCTCAGGGGGGCAGTGCTGCATATATATATTTATATATATATATATATATATATATATATATATATATATATATATATATATATATATATATATATATATATATGTATATATATACCGTATATATATATATATATATGTATATATATATATATATATATGTATGTATATATATATATATATACACACATACACATATATATATATATATATATATATATACATACACACACATTTATATATCTGTTCAGCTCGATGAATAAAGCTGAATAATTGTGAGTTAGTGTACTTTTTGTGTACAGTCTGTAATTATAAGTATAGGTGGCAGCCATATTTGTTCATTACATATGCTGACAATGTTACACATCCTGCCTTATTACCGTTTTGTCAGACAGGAACTGTCTGACTGAAAACAATAAACTTTCTAGGGTCTCTGAAGTCCAACATTCACAAAGCTCCTGGTGATCTACTGTAGACTGTGTAGGTTGTTGAAAAACAAAAGTGAGATGATGGACCTAAAACTTGCAAGGTCAGTTGAGCAATGCAGACACTGCTGGAGCTGCTGATCTTGGGAAGTGCAATAGAGATCCGGAAAGTAGTAGTAGTTTCCCAAGTAGACAAAATCAGACAAATGTCATTTCATGCCCTTGGACTGCTGTCAAATGAATTCCCTTGTCAACTAGAAAGAAAAACCCCAGCACAAAACCTACCAAGCTGCAAAGAGTGTCTGTCCAATCTGTCAGACATTTTTTTCCAATATTTTCTTTTACACAACACAGTATGATTTTGGTAATACTGACATGTACTCTGATGATATACATGAAGAATACACATTAAACTTCTAACCCGCAATTTAAATAATTTAACAAATAATGAAAACTAGATTGCTCTGTCAAAAATATATATAGACAGGCAAGTGTCTCGCCAACAACAGTAGTTTGTGACACATCTGCCTTGTCCTCACTTGTACTGCCATAGCACCAATGCTTACCAATGCTTACCACTGTCTTTTTCCTGACTACACCAACTGTACAATATACCATAAATGTTGCTTCCTCCTTCCTTTCGTAGAAACACACAGTAAAAACTCCATGTATAAAGAAGTACTGTTAGCCCTTTAGTTAACCCCTACATATTCTAAGAATCTCCAATGTCGGGCTGTGTACAACCACTTTAAAATCATTTTGCAAGACAACATTCTACCATAGCTCCCAACTGTCCCTGATTTTGAGGGACTGTCCCCGATTTGGAGCAATGTCCCTCTTCCCCCCTCATTTTGGTTTGATCCATATAGTTGTATACAAAACACACTTTTTATCTTTCAAAAAGTGTTTCCCAGTACTAAACCTTCCATCCAATTTCTAAATTGCTGCATTTGTACATTTTAAAAGCCAATATAAAGGAATAGTAGTGGTAAAGAAAAGTCTTTGTGGATTTAATTAACTTTTTTTTGGTTAGTTCTTCTTTAAGGGGGTGTGGCAGGGGGCGTGTCCTATGCCTACATACATTTGTTAGTAGGTGTCCCTCATTCCCCTCTCAAAATGTTGGCAGGTATGCATTCTACCCTTTAAGAAAAAAAACATGTATTAGACCACTGTGATAATGCATCACACTATAACAAAAAGCAACAATATTAAAAAGTAAGAGTTATTACAGAAGATCTTAACCCAATCATTAAATCTCATATAAGCTTTAAAAAAGATACGGCCACTTTGCCCATTTATAACAATGTGACTAGGGATGAGCCGAACACTCCCCTGTTCGGTTCGCACCAGAACATGCGAACAGGAAAAAAGTTCGTTCGAACACACGAACAGCGTTAAAGTCTATGGGACACGAACATGAATAATCAAAAGTGCTAATTTTAAAGGCTTATATGCAAGTTATTGTCATAAAAAGTGTTTGGGGACCTGGGTCCTGCCCCAGGGGACATGGATCAATGCAAAAAAAAGTTTTAAAAATGGCCGTTTTTTCAGGAGCAGTGATTTTAATAATGCTTAAAGTCAAACAATAAAAGTGTAATATCCCTTTAAATTTCGTAGCTGGGGGGTGTCTATAGTATGCCTGTAAAGGGGCGCATGTTTCCCGTGTTTAGAACAGTCTGACAGCAAAATGACATTTCGAAGGAAAAAACCCATTTAAAACTACTCGCGGCTATTGCATTGCTGACAATACACATAGGAGTTCATTGATAAAAATGGCATGGGAATTCCCCACAGGGGAACCCCGAACCAAAATAAAAAAAAAAAAATGACGTGGAAGTCCCCCTAAATTCCATACCAGGCCCTTCAGGTCTGGTATGGATATTAAGGGGAACCCCGGCCAAAATTAAAGAAAAAAATAACGTGGGGTTCCCCCTAAATTCCATACCAGACCCTTTAGATCTGGTTTGGATTTTAAGGGGAACCTCGCGCCAAAAAAAAAAAAAAAACGGCGTGGGGTCCCCCCAAAAATCCATACCAGACCCTTATCCGAGCACGCAACCTGGCAGGCCGCAGGAAAAGAGGGGGGGACGAGAGTGCGGCCCCCCCTCCTGAACCGTACCAGGCCACATGCCCTCAACATTGGGAGGGTGCTTTGGGGTAGCCCCCCAAAACACCTTGTCCCCATGTTGATGAGGACAAGGGCCTCATCCCCACAACCCTGGCCGGTGGTTGTGGGGGTCTGCGGGCGGGGAGCTTATCGGAATCTGGAAGCCCCCTTTAACAAGGGGACCCCCAGATCCCGGCCCCCCCTGTGTGAAATGGTAAGGGGGTACTTACCCCTACCATTTCACTAAAAAACTGTCAAAAATGTTAAAAATGACAAGAGACAGTTTTTGACAATTCCTTTATTTAAATGCTTCTTCTTTCTTCTATCTTCCTTCATCTTCTTCTTCTGGTTCTTCTGGCTCTTCTGGTTCTTCCTCCGGCGTTCTCGCCCAACATCTCCTCCGTGGCATCTTCTATCTTCTTCTCCTCGGGCCGCTCCGCACCCATGGCATGGGGGGAGGCTCCCGCTCTTCTCTTCATCTTCTCTTCTTCTTCTCTTCTTCTTTTCTTCCCTTCTTCTCTTCTTCTCTTCTTCATTTTCTTCTCCGGGCTGCTCCGCACCCATGCTGGCAGGGAGGGAGGCTCCCGCTGTGTGACGGCGTCTCCTCGTCTGATGGTTCTTAAATAACGGGGGTGGGGCCACCCGGTGACCCCGCCCACCTCTGACGCACGGGACATGACGGGACTTCCCTGTGGCATTCCCCGTGATGTCACAGGGAAGTCCCGTCAAGTCACCGTGCATCAGAGGGGGGCGGGGAGATGCTGGATGAGAACGCCGGAGGAAGAACCAGAAGAGCCAGAAGATGAAAGGAGATAAAAGAAAGAAGAAGCATTTAAATAAAGGAATTGTCAAAAACTGTCTCTTGTCATTTTTAACATTTTTGACAGTTTTTTAGTGAAATGGTAGGGGTAAGTACCCCCTTACCATTTCACACAGGGGGGGGCCGGGATCTGGGGGTCCCCTTGTTAAAGGGGGCTTCCAGATTCCGATAAGCCCCCCGCCCGCAGACCCCCACAACCACCGGCCAGGGTTGTGGGGATGAGGCCCTTGTCCTCATCAACATGGGGACAAGGTGTTTTGGGGGGCTACCCCAAAGCACCCTCCCAATGTTGAGGGCATGTGGCCTGGTACAGTTCAGGAGGAGGGGGGGGCCGCACTCTCGCCCCCCCTCTTTTCCTGTGGCCTGTCAGGTTGCGTGCTCGGATAAGGGTCTGGTATGGATTTTTGGGGGACCCCACGCGTTTTTTTTTTTTGGCGCGGGGTTCCCCTTAAAATCCATACCAGACCTGAAGGGCCTGGTATGGAATTTAGGGGGACTCCCACGTCATTTTTTTTTTAAATTTTGGTTCGGGGTTCCCCTGTAGGGAATTCCCATGCCGTTTTTATCAATGAACTTCTATGTGTATTGTCGGCAATGCAATAGCTGCGAGTAGTTTTAAATGGTTTTTTTCCTTCGAAATGTAATTTTGCTGTCAGACTGTTCTAAACACGGGAAACATGCGCCCCTTTACAGGCATACTATAGACACCCCCCAGCTACGAAATTTAAAGGGATATTACACTTTTATTGTTTGACTTTAAGCATTATTAAAATCACTGCTCCTGAAAAAACGGCCGTTTTTAAAACTTTTTTTTGCATTGATCCATGTCCCCTGGGGCAGGACCCGGGTCCCCAAACACTTTTTATGACAATAACTTGCATATAAACCTTTAAAATTAGCACTTTTGATTTCTCCCATAGACTTTTAAAGGGTGTTCCGCGGCATTCGAATTTGCCGCGAACACCCCAAATTGTTCGCTCTTCGGCGAACTTGCGAACAGCCAGTGTTCGAGTCGAACATGAGTTTGACTCGAACTCGAAGCTCATCCCTAAATGTGACAGTATTTGCGTAAAGCACATCCCTTAACCACATACTCTTCAGTGACCCCCTGTTGCTCATTTCTTTGTCACAACTGCCACCAAATAAAAACCCTATCATGTGATATTGCTATGGTCTAGCGAAGGCTTTCTCAACCTTTTAACCCTAGAAGAACCCCAAAAATAATTTTTATGTCTCGAGGAACCTTTCCTAAAACCAAATCATCAGGGCTCAAAAGGCACAATGATCCTTAAATTGGTGGTCCATAAGTATGAATATCTCCCTTAAAGTGTTGTTCAGAATGCCACCTAAAAAGGATATTTGGTTTCACGCTGCTGGCTTTGCTAAGTGGTGCTGAACCTTGAACTCTGTAGACATCATCAATAGGTGGTTCATCAGCCACAGCTCAAGGAACCCCTAGCAACCTCTGGAGCAACCCCAGGGTTCCACAGAACCCTGGTTTGGCAATGGGTGGTCTAGCAACTGGCTGCTAGGTTCAAGCACTACATCATGAGAGGAGCTAATATTTCAATAGCAGCCACAGGAGACATGCAAGTTTCTCTTTAACATGTTATTAGTATACCAAAAGTTATTTTCAGTCCTTTAAAGCTGGCTATACACTGTTTGAAATTTGGCCAGATCAGCAGGGAGCAGCTGACTTACAAACACTGTCTGGCCGTCCCTGGTCGGAAGAAGTTGATCATTTGATCAACGTTATCTTCTTAGGTGTGCGCAGCCTATTATATTAGGGTATGCACCAGTGGCGGCTGGTGCTCAATATTTAGGGGGGGGGGGGGCAGCAAACCAATGCCAACCTCTCCTTGCAGGAGATGGACTGGAATGCAGTGATTCCCCCCCCCACACGCGCGGGAGTCGGATGGGAATGCGTGGCGATCAGAGGCCTCCTTATCTTAGGAAGGAGGCAGATCAGGCAGACATGGATCTGGGCTGCAGCTCCTCGCTCTGGGGGCCATCGCTTCTCCTCCAGACCAAACAGGAAGTGGGTCCTGACTGAGACTCGATTGGCCGGGAGTCCTAAGTCTCCCTGGCCAATTGGGTCTTAAGAGCTGCTTCCTGATTGGCTGCGAGGAGAATCAGGAAGACAATAGCGCATATTAAATCGCTATTGTCACACAAGTGGGTGGGCTTGAGGCGCAGTCCTCTGCGCCCCGAGCCCACCCTTTTCTGAAGCCAATTAGAGCCTCAGGCTCTAATCATGTGCTGCAAAAAAAAACACCATTAAAATCCATGCAACCGGCCCCCCACATGTAGATTAGGGGGCCGGACGCATGGAATGGGGTGGGTAGTGCCTTTGCGCCCCCTATGGATGAGCCGCCACTGGTGTACACCCCAAAACTCAAGCACACACACTCTTATACATACATGTAAACAAACATTTTAAAATGTATAAAAACGTGGACGTGTCAGTAGAGCAGTGGCCATGTCAGTGGGGCAGAAGTTAGTGTAAGCAGGGCAGTGGATGGTGTCAGCAGTTTTTTATTTTTAATATTTTTCTTTTACAATATTATTTTTTATTACATTTTTACATTTTTTTAGGGGCTTTGGTGAAACATCAGGGGTTTAAATAGACCCCTGATGTCTCACTTTGAGACAGAAAAAAGGATAGAGGACAGAGATTCCCCAATCCCTTTCTCTGCAGCTGCACTGGCCAGTGAATGAATGGGAAGTGTTCTGTGCTGAGCAGCTTCCTGTCCATTTACAAACTGAAGCATAGTAAATATAGTTTATTATGCTTCATTTATGAATGGACATAGAAGTGGTCCATGCCGATAACTCACTGTGTTCATTTAGAAAAGGAAGGGCCAGTAAATTACATATTTACCGGTCTCTTGCCCCACTTTCCATCCTGAAACATTCCCCTGTGTGCCTGCAGCAGCAGCCGGTGGGAGAGGAGAGGGGAAAGCTGAAAGTGCTGCGGAGGAGGGTGACACAGGGGGAATCTGTGCCACACTGGATGATTAGGTATGTTCAAGCATCATCAATTTTTTTTTTAAAGAAAAGTTTTTATTTATCAAACACAATACATTAAAAATAAAAAGGTACACATTCCATTAGTATACATAGCAAAAGTAACTTGATTTGATCATTTGATGAAGGGACACCCTGGAAATCTTATGACAATCAATGGCTTTGGCCACTAATTAGTGTATTCTGACATTGGCGGATCCCTGTTGTCAGAATACATTGTCCAGGTAGGCAAATTCCTCTAACCATCTCATGAATGGAGGAATCAGTTAGTACATTTTTTTTTTGCTCAGCTTGCTGACTAATGGAAAAAAAAATAAAAAAGGCTATCTTTAATCAGTTGTTTTAATTAAAATAATACCTAGTGATCCTGTCATGAAAACTCTGTTAGACCCCCTTCACACTGCGGCTGCGGCCACGTTAGCGCTAAAGCGCCGCTCGTCTTAGCGGCACTCTAGTGCTGTTTAAAGCGGAGTTCCACCCAAAAATGGAACTTACGCTTTAAGTGATGGGGACATTTGGCATGTCATTTCTTTTTGGGGGGGGAGCGTGTACCCAGTTATTAAGGGCACCAAGCTCCCACTTCCTTCTCTGGCTCAGTGGCACCGGAAGGAAGTTCACCTCTCCCCCATCCCTCCCTGCAATTTTCTGGGACACGTCACAGGTCCCAGAAGATTGCCCGGCCATTCACAGCGTACAGCAAGGCTTGCGCATGAAGCCATACCCGGACGCCCACAGTTAGAATGCCGGTGACGGGGAGAGGAGGAGAAGGAGAGGAGTGAGGCTTCGTGCGCCCGCATCGCTGGATCGTGGGACAGGTGAATAAGTGTCTGACTATTAAAAGTCAGCAGCTATACTTATTGTAGCTTATTGTTGCTGCCCATTCATTGCAATGGGCAGGGCCATTTTGGGAGCGCTGTATATGGCGCCCCCAAACCGCCCCAAAGATGCTGCTTGCAGGACTTTTCTGAATGTCCTGCAAGCGCACCGCCCGGGTTTGAAAGCACTAATTGTAATGAATGGGAGGCAGTTTTCAGGCGCTTTACAGGTGCTATTTCTAGCGCTAAAACGCCTGAAAACTGCCTCCGTGCGAAAGGGGTCTTATGGGATGACAAATGTATTAATTTTGCTTTTAGCGAAAGATTGTTTTGCTAAAATAATACTTACATAGTGGTGTTTCTATTCCTATCTAAAAATAGAAATTACAAAAAATGTTTGCCATGGAAAGTTTCACACTGCCATCCAAAAGTGAAATTCTTCTATGAGATATACACCTGCTGCCAAAACGACATAGTACTCCTAAGCTATGCCAAATCAATAATATGTGAAAATATAATTTTCTTTCAATTGGGGCTGCCCGTCATCTCTGTTGCTAAGCTATAAACTGCTTACATCGATTGAGTGTGACACAAATGTATTCTGATGAATGCCAGGGAATGCAGTTCTCTCTGAATCAATCTTGGCTCTTTCTGAACTATAAGCTATGAAACAGTCATAGATATATGATATATTAGAGAATATATAGATATATAAGAGAAGTCCGTTATGATTTTTTTTTTTTTTACAGATGACCTTTTAGAGCCACATGTCTGCAACTTACAAAATGTCTAGCATTTGTATAGCCACTGATGAAAAACTCAAGAGTAATAGTGACTGACCGTAGAGCCCTAATAAAGCAGAACACTGGCAATGCAAAGTCTCAATCTCCCTCCTAAGTATTTCATAAATTGTCTGGAACATAAACTTTATCCCAGACTAGTCAGGAGGTCATCTGCAGACTTTGCCAAATATAAATAAAAAAAGGATATATAGATTTATATACTGTATATATTGTGATATTGGGGAATTCAGCTCAGTGGTAGTAACAATTTTAGTGAGATCCTCTCAGTCTGAACTCTATTTTAGGTCAGCCCACTTTAATTAAAAACAAATGTAAAAGTTCAACAGAAAAAATGCCCACAAGGGGGTTTCCACCACAAAAATAAATAACAAAAATAATACCAAGCCACTTGGCTCCCTTTTCAGCAGTACCACTGCTTAGACGTTAACCTTGGCTACTCACTGGTCCCTCAGACTGTCTCACCTAGCTCTCCTGGCCCTCTCTGTCTGATTCATAGGCCCACTCCATGTCTTCCTAATAGGGGTTCTCCTGACACCCCGGGCTCCCTCACTCCTCTGAGACCTCCAGATTCCCTCAGTTCCCTGGACTCGCCTAGTTACCCTGCTCTCTCTCAGTCTCCCAGAATTACTTACCTGCCTCAACTCTTCAAGTCCTATGGACATAAAATTTCTCCTCCAGCATGGAGTGCTGTCTCTTGTGTAGAGCACCTCTGTCCCCTGACAGGAGCACATTACAGTCTTAAAATGGGAGCCCTGCACTATGGCCAGGTCAGTGGCCTATCATTCATGTGTGCCGTGTGTGCAGGGTGCCCACAAGGGAAGAGGGGCCCACAGTGCTCTGTCCCACGCTGCACACATGGATGAGATGTCTCAGCCTGTGCAGCTGTGCCTGTCTCTCCCTGCATGGCTCCTGTTACTGGATCTAAGAGACAGATCCGCTCAAAGTCCAGGAGCTGCAAGCAGCTTTCTGGGGGTAGGACAATGACATCATCTGAACCTCCGGGAGTCTGGGAGTATGAAGTCTGGCTGAGGTCTGTGTATTTAGTGAGGAGTAAGAAGGGGGGAGTTTTGCACACTGTGACAGACTGAGTGGGGGGGGGATAAAAGTGTATTGATTGTGCTGAGGGAGGGGCATACTGCTGTCTTCCATGTATTCCGTGTAACGTGCCATGCTGTGCCTTCCATGTAATGTGCATTGCTATGCCTTCCATATATGTGTGCATTGGTGTGCAAAATATTTAAGGGGTTCCCTGCGATCTCAATCTTTCTGCCAAGGGTTCCTCCAATGTAAAAAATTTGAGAAACCCTGCACTATATTGTACATTAAGCACTTCAGCCCCGGAAGGATTTACCCACTTCCTGACCAGGCCATTATTTGCGATACGGCACTGTGTTGTCTTAACTGACAATTGCGCGGTCATGCACAAACAAAATTTATGTCCTTTTTTTCCCACAAATAGAGCTTTCTTTTGATATTGGTATTGGTATTTGATCACCACTGCGGTTTTTATTTTTTGCGCTATAAACAAAAAAGGAGTGTCAATTTTGAAAAAAAAGCAAAACAATATTTTTTACTTGCTATAATAAATATCCAAAAAATTAAAATGTAAAAAAACTAATTTCTTTATCAGTTTAGGACAATATGTATTCTTCTACATATTTTTGGTAAAAATATCGCAATAAGAGTATATTGCGCAATATATTTATGGCATTTTTATTGTTAATTATTTTTTTATACAAGCAAAATATTTAATCCTACATGCCACTAATAGCCCAATAATCCCCTAGAGGCACATGGGATAAATATGGGGTGCTTCAAATAATAAAAGTCTATGACCAAAAAAACTGTGTTTAGCACAATAGTGGTGGAACCCTCCTACTGTGTTTTGTGTTACACGTGACAAATAAATAGTGCTATCAATCTACAAATAACACAAATTAAATAAATGATTGTGACATTCACGTGAAACACTATGTGAAATCACTGCACTCCATGCTGTGACATCTCAAATCATCATATGACAGTCCATATATATCAGATCCATCCAAGAGGAACTGCTTGTGATCACATCCAGTGTAAAATCAGCTGCATACACTCAAGTGTCTTCGTGTGTCTTCCACCTCACCCCTGTGTTCAGTGAATCACACCCTCCAGAAATGCACTCACCGAATTACAATGCCAGCACTTTCATGCAAGGCTAAAAACGCTAGTTATTATTTTTTTACTAGTAATGGCGGTGATTAGCGATTTTTAGCAGGATAGATCGGACACTTTTGACACTTTTTTTGGGACCATTGACATTTATAGAGCGATCAGAGCTAAAAATAGCCACTGATTACTGTATAAATATCACTGGCAGGGAAGGGGTTAACACTAGGCAGCGATGAAGGGGTTAAATGTTCCCTAGGGAGGTGTTTCTAACTGTGGGGGGGGAGTGGACTGACAGGGATTAGAGAGAAATCGCTGTTCCTGATCACTGGGAACAGCAGATCTCTCTCTACTTCCCTTACAGAACGGGGATCTGTCTGTTTACATTGACAGATCCCCATTCTGGCTCTCTGAGAAGCGATTGCGGGTCATCGATGGACATTGCAGCCGCCGGCCACGTGCATCGGCTCAGGCAGTGCGTGCACGCCCCTATAGCTCTTAAAGCAGCTGACGTACACCTACGGTGGTTTGCGCAGCCGTGCCAACCTGCCGCAATATAATGACAGCGGGTGGTCGGCAAGAGGTTAAAGACTCCTGCACTATGTACACTATATTCTACATTATATACTACTGACCTAAATATTCATTGTCTTAACAGTTGCTGGTTGCCAATCAGTCCTTAAAATTCTAGTGAAGTTCTTCTTTAAGGCTCAGACAAAGTGTTAGCCATCTGTCTATTTTCAGTATGAACAAAATCATTTCATTATTGCACTAAGGTTATGCATGTCTGAGACTGTTACTTATGGCACAGCAGCCTAAGCATATTTTTTGGGTACAAGAAGGCTTTTATTTTATGTAGCCACACCCATTTTAGCCCCTCCCACTAGTAACATAATTTGGCCACACCCACCGTGTGCCACATTACTATTCTACTCTCAGTTCCCAAAGGTATCCCAGGTCTTTTATAATCATTTCAACACCCCTGGCACAATGAAAACCACAGCCATTCGCTATAGCACACTAAGCATACCACATTGAGCAATGGGGCCCAGCTTATAATGTTTCTCACAGGCCCATTGATTTTATAAAATGTCCCTGGTACAGATTTCTAATTCATTCACATTCCACGTTCAGCATGGCAGACGTGGGATTCAAACTCACAACCTCATGGTTGCTAGCAGGGCGCATCTGCCCACCAAGCCACAGTCGTAGCTGCTTGTGAGGCCTCCCAAAAAGGAGGCCTATATTCAGTGAGTTGTGCACCTGCTTATACCACAGCTGCAAACACTTAACCACTCCCCTAATTAGTGAACTGAAAGCAAAAAAATACACTCTGTTTTTGTGAGAACCCTGTGTCGATTTTGCCTACTTACACAGTAGCAGGGCCTCACACTGTCACAATACATACAAATATACACACACACGCATACAACATACATGCTCACCTAACATTTTTATAACATACTTTTTCAAAAGGAATTATGTCAGTATCTTTTATCACCCTACCTGTTATGCCGCGTACACACGGTCGGACTTTTCGGCTACAAAAGTCCGACAGCCCGTCCGACAGACTTTTGACGGACATTTGGCGGACTTTTGGCGGACTTACGGCAGACTTTCTAACGAACGGACTTGCCTACATACGATCACACAAAAGTCCAACGGATTCGTACGTGATGACGTACACCGGACTAAAATAAGGAAGTTGATAGCCAGTAGCCAATAGCTGCCCTAGCGTGGGTTTTTGTCCGTCGGACTAGCACACAGACGAGCGGATTTCTGGGTCCGGTAGTAGTTACGACGTAAAGATTTGAAGCATGTTTCAAATCTAAAGTCCGTCAGATTTGCGGCTGGAAAAGTCCGCTAAAAGTCCGGGGAAGTCCACACACGATCGGATTGTCAGCCGGCTTTAGTCCGTCGGCGTCCGTTGGACTTTTGTAGAAGAAAAGTCCGACCGTGTGTACGCGGCATAAGTGTTTAGGCTTCTCAGGGGCCCATGCTCATAAGGTGTGCTCACTTTAAATAACAGTTCAATCTCAACCCTACTAGCTTCTTTTGCTGGTCCTCAGATAACTGACAATAATAAAAATTCTGGTACCTATACTAGCTGAAATAAAAAAAATAAAACATAAATTATTATTTTAATAAATACATAACTGCATTCACTGGTGTTTTTACATCATCTTCAGTTCAGCTTTAACCACTTAGTGACCTGCTCACGTACATTACTGTGGCAGGTCGGCGGGTCAACGTACCTGTACGTCAGTCCGTGCAAGAAAGATCTCGGGCGCCCACGCTTGCCATGCACCACGGGAGCATGCCCATGGGTCCCGCGGACTCTATGTTCGCTGGTGACCCGCGATCGCTGTGTACAGAGGCAGAACGGGGATCTGCCTTTGTAAACAAGGCGATTCCCCATTCTGCCTAATGACATGTCAGAGATCTTCGGTTCCCAGTGATCGGGAACAGTGATGTCTGTCATGTCCCAGTGAGCCCATCCTCCCTACAGTTAGAACACACCCAGGGAACACACTTAACTCCTTGATCACCCCCTAGTGTTAACCCCTTCCCTGCCAGTGTCCTTTTTACATTGATCAATGCATTTTTATAGCACTGATCAATGTAATATTGTCACTGGTCCCCAAAAAGTGTCATTTGGGGTCAGATTTTTCCGCCGCAATGTCGCAGTCCGGCTAAAAATCGCAGATCACCGCCATTACCAGTAAAAACAAGAAAAATAAAAGTCCCTAAATCTATCCTGTAGTTTGTAGGCATGATAACTTTTGCGCAAACCATTTAATACACGCCTATTGCGATTTTTTTTACCAAAAATATGTAGAAGAATACATATTGGCTTAAACTGATGAATAAATTTGTTTTTTTATATTTTTTTGGATAGGTATTATCGCAGAAAGTAAAAAAAAAAAATTTGTAGAATATAGTGTACATAGTACAGGAGTCTTTAACCTCTTGCTAACCAGCCGCCATCATTATACTGCAGCAGGTTGGCACGGCTGCGCAAACCACCGTAGGTGTACGTCAGCCGCTTTAAGAGCTATAGGGGGCGTGCACGCACTGCCTGAGCCGATGGCCGGCAGTCGCGATGTCCACCGATGACCCGCAATCACTTCTCAGAGAGCCAGAACGGGGATCTGTCAATGTAAACAAACAGATCCCTGTTCTGTCAGGGAAGTAGAGAGAGATCTGCTGTTCCTAGTGATCAGGAACAGAGATTTCTCTCTACTCCCTGTCAGTCCACCCCCCCCCCCACAGTTAGAAACACCTCCCGAGGGAACACTTAACCCCTTCATTGCCCCCTAGTGTTAACGCCTTCCCTGCCTGTGACTTTTCTACAGTAATCAGTGGCTATTTTTTAGCTCTGATCGCTGTATAAATGTCAGTGGTCTCAAAAAAGTGTCAAAAGTGTCCGATCTGTCCTGCTAAAAATCGCTGATCACCACCATTACTAGTAAAAAAAAAAATTAATAATAAAAAATGCCATAAATATATTGTGCAATATACTCTTATTGCGATTTTTTACCAAAAATATGTAGAAGAATACATATTGTCCTAAACTGATGAAGAAATTTGTTTTTTACATTTTTTTTGATATTTATTATAGCAAGTGTAGCCCCCTGTTCCCACAAATGGGGCTATAGTAAAAATGTAGTTTTTGGCTGAGCTGTAAACAACTCAGATTGATTGTACATAGTTTATTTGGTTCTGTTCTAAACTTGACTGGGTTGTACATTTCCCACTGTTGCCAGTAGGTGTCACTGGTACCACAGGACAGTGTGAGAGTTACAAACAGGTTGAGCTGTAATGAATATTCTTTTTCCGGAAACTGCCCAGTAGAAAGTTCCTGGCCGCTGTGCATTCTGGGAAGGGGTATTTATTGGACAGAGGCCATGTGCTCTAGTCAGTTCATACCTCGGGACCCTTCTGGCCTGAGGTTGTATCGCTGCATGTTTTGCAGTAGGCCTAGGAGCCTGTCTGGGGCCTACTACTCCTGAGGTGGTCCTTAGGCTGTCTTGCCTGAACAGAAGAAGCCAAGCTGACAAGATCCAGGGGAGGACCCTTGCTGGAGAGAGCCAGGATGAAGGCTGGTCTCTCAGAAGGGCCTAGTAACTCACTTGGAGGATGCACCCATATCTAACTACCCTTACAGTACCGCCGGGTCGGCTTAAAGGTTCTGGTACTGTCAAGCTGCTCTACAATCTAATCAAGGTAATACGCTTCTGGATGCTAAGTTTGTGAGAGAGACTTATCCAGGCATTTACTGGTTGCTAGGTCTGTGTGAGAGACCTACCCAGGTTTTCAAGATCTGCTGAAAGAAATATGTTTTTGTCCTTTGATTCAAGGAGTCTGTAAGTGATCTGCTAAAAAGGGTATCAAGTCCAACCTATGTGTGTGATTATATGTCAGTATTACATTGTATATCCCTGTATGTTGTGGTTGTTCATGTGCTTAGCTAATAGTTTCTTGAAAGTATCAATGCCCCCTGCTGAGACCACCACCTGTGGAAGGGAATTCCACATCCTTGCCGCTCTTATAGTAAAGAACCCTCTACGTAGTTTAAGGTTAAACCTCTTTTTTTCTAATTTTAATGAGTGGCCACGAGTCTTGTTAAACTCCCTTCTGCAAAAAAGTTTTATCCCTATTGTGGGGGTCACCAGTATGGTATTTGTATATTGAAATCATATCCCGTCTCAAGCGTTTTTTCTCCAGAGAGAATAAGTTCAGTGCTCGCAACCTTTGCTCATAACTAATATCCTCCAGACCCCTTATTAGCTTTGTTGCCCTTCTTTATACTCGCTCCATTTACAGTACGTCCTTCCTGAGGACTGGTGCCCAGAACTGGACAGCATACAGTACTCTAGGCGCGGCCGAACCAAAGTCTTGTAGAGCGTGAGAATTATCGTTTTATCTCTGGAGTTGATCCCCTTTTTATTGCATGCCAATATTCTGTTTGCTTTGTTAGCAGCAGCTTGGCATTGCATGCCATTGCTGAGCCTATCATCTACTAGGAACCCCAGGTCCTTTTCCATCCTAGATTCCCCCAGACGTTCTCCCCCCAGTGTATAGATTGCATTCATATTTTTGCCATCCAAATGCATTATTTTACATTTTTCTACATTGAACCTCATTTGCCATGTAGTTGCCCACCCCATTCATTTGTTCAGATCTTTTTGCAAGGTTTCCACATTCTGCAGAGAAGTTATTGCCCTGCTTAGCTTAGTATCGTCTGCAAATACAGAGATTGAACTGTTTACCCCATCCTCCAGGTGGTTTATGAACAAATAAAATAGGATTGATCCCAGCACAGAACCCTGGGGGACCCCACTACCCACCCCTGACCATTCCGAGTACTCCCCATTTATTACCACCCTCTGAACTCGCCCTTGTAGCCAGTTTTCAATCCATGTATTCACCCTATGGTCCATGCCAACTGACCTTATTTTGTACAGTAAACATTTATGGGGAACTGTGTCAAATGCTTTTGCAAAATCCAGATACACCACGTCTATGGGCCTTCCTTTATCTAGATGACAACTCACCTCCTCATAGAAGGTTAATAGATTGGCAAGAACAATTCTTCATGAATCCATGCTGATTACTGCTAATGATACCATTCTCATTACTAAAATCTTGTATATAGTTCCTTATCATCCCCTCCAAGAGTTTACATACAATTGATGTTAGGCTAACTGGTCTGGAATTCCCAGGGATGTATTTTGGGCCCTTTTTAAATATTGGTGCTACATTGGCTTTTCTCCAATCAGCTGGTACCATTCCAGTCAGTAGACTGTCAGTAAAAATTAGAAACAATGGTCTGGCAATTACTTGACTGAGTTCCCTAAGTACCCTCGGGTGCAGGCCATCTGGTCCTGGTGATTTATTCATTTTAAGTTTCCCAAGTCTAATTTTAATTCTGTCCTCTGTTAACCATGGAGGTGCTTCCTGTGATTTGTCATGAGGATAAACACTGCAGTTTTGGTTACTGAAGCCCCCCGATTGCCTTGTGAAGACTGAGGAGAAGAATAAATTCAATACCCTCGTCATCTCCCCATCCTTTGTAACAAGATGTCCTTCCTCATTCTTTATGGGACCAATATGGTCTGTCCTCCCAGGTCAGTGGCTAAAAGTTTTAAAGCCTTAAGATCAACATGATAGCGAGACATCCTTCAATACCAGATAATTACAATGGCAGACTAATTATTTCTATCATGACAGATTTCCTTTCATGTACTGTAGTTAAAAAAAACCCAAAAAACAGACCGCATAGTCAGCAAATTTTGACAGCAATGTCACTTTTTTAAATTATGATGAACTTTTGCTTTTCAAGTTTCTGCACTATAACCAGCACCCTTGCAGGCATTGTTAGTGAGCTCTGTATGAAGATGTATGATTTAATTGGACAAGTTAACACTCCTGCCAAAATGGCATTTTACTAATACTAGCTCTAAGCGTATGACAGTTTGTGACAAGTTTCTGTAAAAACTCCAGAATTACTGTATACTATCAAATCAGCAAAAGCATGTAAAGTGGAAAAAAAAAATGTAAACTGTATATTTGTATAAAAGATCAAGGAGAGTGGAATCACTTCAAAAGATCTCTGCATCTACATTAATTCTTCATATTCTTTGAGGCGTGTGAAATGTTCAATCTGTTTTCTGTTTTTAGCAATAAAGCATTTGCATAATCAGAAAATCTACATTCACACAGAGTCACTGGAAGGATGTTATTTTGCTTTCTTATTTTCTGGTCTTCAAAAATATGATTAGATATTCAGAGGAAAATCAAAAATCTTCTATGTGGTCAGCAGAAGATTCTGCCCACTTGATAGACTCTACCAACGTGCAGGTAAGTGAGGCCATGCATCAAGCAGGTTATAGGACAACCATCACCAAAAATGTTTGTGTTTTGTTATGCTGATGTGGTAAAGAAACAAATTCAATAATCAATATTTGTATGTATTTTTATGTACTTTATTTAACGGTTTGTCTGTAGAATAAGCAGCACCGAAAATGATAGTGACATGGGCATGTGGTTGATTTTACTGTTGGGAGTGCTAACAAATCTTTTCTGAAAGAAAAATAAGGTCTGCCGTAATTAACCTAATTTTTATAATGCCAATTTACCAGTTGTTCTACTTACCCACTAGATTCAATACTATCTGTGTCATTGACTCAGAACAAGTATGTACACATACAATCAAGTCTTTTTCTGCATGCTTGGTTAATGATAAAAAAGTATTAAAGCAAGAGGATGCCCCTAGGCAACTAGAATTTGCTGGACGAACAGGTAAAAGCATGATAAACCCTCCCATTTACACCTTGTGTTTTTTCAACTGCATAAGATGTACGTTGGTCATATAGTTTCATGGTGTCATTCGCTGCCATGTACGCAAAGCCTGTATTAGATTGACACTTTACATTCCTATATCAGAAATTTCTGCTTGTGTTTAAACATAAGGCATGCAGTATGGGACTACATAGGTTAATACATTACCTCTGTCTGTAGTCTAAGAAGTGACACTTCTTGTGAAGAAACTACATATCCCACAATCCCTAGATCTCTCAGATAACACTGGTGCAGGTAAGAGTAAATAGAAATTATATCAGACACAGACCAAAACAGGCAGAAAAATGAAGGGGAGAGATGTATTTTCATCACATTAGCACTCCCACATTTGTGACGCAACACAGAAGAAATGTCAAGGCATGGATTGGACCATACAGTATGTAACATAATATGTTGATTGCTTTCTGGGGCTGCGTGAGTGCTGCCGGCACTGGGGAGCTACAGTTCATTGAGGGAACCATGAATGCCAACATGTGCTGTGAAATTTTAAAGCAGAGCATGATCCTCTCCCTTCAGAGACTGGGCCACAGGGCAGTATTCCAACATGATAATGGCCCCAAACACACCTCCAAGATGACCACTGCCTTGCTAAAGAAGCTGAGGGTAAAGGTGATGGACCGGCAAAGCATGTCTCCAGACCTAAACCCTATTGAGCATCTGTGGGGCATCCTCAAATGGAAGGGGGAGGAGCTCAAGGTCTCTAACATTCACCAGCTCCGTGATGTCGTCATGGAGGAGTGGAAGAGGACTCCAGTGGAAACCTGTGAAGCTCTGGTGAACTCCATGCCCAAGATGGTTAAGGCAGTGTTGGAAAATAATGGTGGCCACACAAAATATTGACACTTTGGGCCCAATTTGGATATTTTCACTTAGGGCTGTACTCACTTTTGTTGCTAGCAGTATAGACATTAATGGCTGTGTGTTGAGCTATTTTGAGGGGACAGCAAATTTACACTGTTATACAAGCTGTACACTCACTACTTTACGTTGTAGCAAAGTCATTTCTTCAGTGTTGTCACATAAAAAGATAGTCTTCTCTTGATTGTTGACTTTGACAGACATACACCTACCTCCTGGAGAGTGTTCTTGATCTGGCCAACTGTTGTGAAGGGTGTTTTCTTCACCGGGGAAAGAATTCTTCGGTCATTCGCAACAGTTGTTTTCCATGGTCTTCTGGGTCTTTTGGTGTGGCTGAGCTCACTGATGCGTTCTTTCTTTTTAAGGATGTTTCAAACAGTTGATTTGGCCACGCCTAATGTTTTTGCTATCTCTCTGATGGGTTTGTTTTGTTTTTTCAGGCTAATGATGGCTTGCTTCACTGATAGTGACAGCTCTTTGGATCTCATATTGAGAGTTGAGAGCAACAGATTCCAAATGCAAAAAGCACACTTGAAATGAACTCTGGACCTTTTATCTGCTCCTTGTAAATGGGATAATGAGGGAATAAAAGACACTGGCCATGGGACAGCTGAGACGCCAATTGTCCCATTACTTTTGGTCCCTTAAAAAGTGGGAGGCACATATACAAACTGTTGTAATTCCTACACCGTTCAAAGGACATCTTGTTAGTTTCATTTCAAATCCATTGTGGTGGTGTATAGAGCCAAAAAGATTACAATTGTGTCAATGTCCCAATTTTTATGGACCTGACTGTATATATTGATTTTTGCATCTATTTGTATTTTTCTTATCGAGGTAATAAAAAAACAAACAAACATGCTTTTTGATAGTGGTCATTTTACACTACACATGTGACAACTGTAGGTAAGTGGGCAAAAGAAGTACCTTCATCTAAATGCAAATGAACAGGAAAAAGCTGTCTGCATACAGTAAACAGTATGTTGGCATTCATATTTATTAAGGCTAAAGTCCTATACCTTGGCTGGATAGACCACCTATTAAGTTTTCAAACAGTAAATACTTGTTATAATCTTACACTGCATGTGAAGATGGTATTATGTAGAATTTGACATGTCTATTAACTCAAAATTTTGCAATATTTTCTATAACCAGCTGACCGTGTTTCTTTTGTAATGATTATTTTATTTATTGATGGGAAATAACACAACTATATGACATACAGATATACAGACACAAGTATGTCTGAGGTGCAAAATGGTATAACGTATGTATGCTGTCATTTTCTTTATTTCCCTTTTATTTACTGTTCACATGATATTTCTTTGACACCTAATAGCAAAATTGTTGAAATGTATTTTCTGCAACAACTACATCAGCCAATAGATGGTAGTGTTTAGAAGTTTGTGGCTGCTCTATTATTTCAACTCTATGGGCTCTTTCACACGGGACGGATCCATGATGATCCGCCCCGTGAACATCCGCTTGCTCAGGAAGATGACAGGTCTGTCTCTGCACACTGTGCAGTGACGGACCTGTCAGAGCGCCGCTCTCCCCTATGGGGGATCGGATGACGACGGACCATAGAGTCTGTCGTCACCCGATCCGAAAACGGATGGAAAAGTAGGTTTTTCCTCCGCTACACTTTTTCGGGTCGGAGCGGGTCGGATGTCAGCGGACATGTCACCACTGACATGATCTATGGAGGGTCCGTTCAGGTCCGCCTAAAAAACTGACAGGTGGACCTGAACGGATCGTTTGTCTGAAAGAGGCATATGTCTTTTCTCTGCAATAAAGTTCCTGTTCCTGTCTGCAAGTTAAGCTGCAAAGCCCATGTGGACTGTGCACTGTTAGAAATTCTGTATATAGCCCTACAGAACAAACAGTCTATGGGTCCAGACACCCAACAAGATTCCCAGTCATAGCCAGTTACAGAACATAAGAAGTGCAAGATACAGCAACAGAAAGAACACTGCAACAAAATAATGAAAGAAAATGGCCATTAACACAGCTGCAACAAAGCTTTCATTTGCAAATCTGACAAACCAGAACTACCAGTCTTGGAAATTCAAGATGAAAATGCTGCCAATAAGAGAAGGTATGTGGAAATGAATAAATTAAGTCAGGCCAGTACACCCTTCAGATGAGGGGATAGAGAAAGACCAAAAAGCTCAGAGCACAATCTCTCTTAGCATAGGAGATGATCAAATCATACATATATGTAAGTGTGAAACTGCTAAAGAAATGTGGGAAGGATTACAAAAGGTACATGAAAGAGCTAATCTCAACAATAAACTGTATTTAATTTGAAAGCTTTACCAAACGCGTCGACGTCATCCCGCCCGGACGTCACGCCCGCTGTCATCCCCCGGTGGGGCTAGCCGGCTCATCTATCGAGGGAGCGTCCCACTCCATGGTCTGGAGCAGCCGTGTGGAGGGCAACAGGTGCACCTGGATGGCTGGCCACATGTCCACATAAGAAGTACATAGGAAGTACCCCTCGGATCACGGAGAACTTTTTAGGTCAGTGTACGGCATTGTGCACAACGGCAAGAGGCACAGCTTACAACACAGGAGCCACTGCAACCCGGTAATACCATAGGATTCCCAGACGGGACCCGGAAGCGGTAATGTACAAGGCTACCTATCTCTGTATTCCTGCCCATACTTGTCACCATCTGACTTTATTACAGCATGCATCTGCATAGAGTCAACTAAATATTGGATAACTGCACATCTTGCAATATACTATCCCGGACCCTGGCAACCGTGATCCCACACTCACATATGCAAGGCCAATATATATCCCCATCCATAGGATGAATTGACGTCTGATCACAGACCTCATATCAGCATCCCACACCACGGCCGATCATCCTCTCCCAGGCTCCTCATCCCCTTTTTCCTATTTCCTCCCCCCCTTCCCCCCCCTCCCCCCTGTTTTCCCATTCCTTCCACATCCCGCCCTGAGCCGCCCCTCCCCCGTGGGAATTGATGTCTGCACCGCAAACCTTACTCAGCATTGCTGCACATTTTTTATTGTTATGGTTTGCGCAGACATCAATAGCCAAGACGTTCGGACGTTTTTGTTTTGTTTTGTAAGTCTATACATGTTTTATGCTCCCCATGTCTGTGATTTGTTTGTTTTTGATCAATTCAGATATTGATCAATTTTATCAGGGCAGGGTTACTGTTTGGTAATGCTCTTGTTTATATCTCCATGTTTTTCTATTTTGTACCAATAAATATCCATTTGCATTCATTACATGTTGAGATTGCCTGTCCTTTGAGCCCCGCTTTTCTTCTTTGTCCCCCCCTGTTTGGGACAATTTTGGGTTACATATGTATGGGGTTGGAGGGCAACCATAGTCTCATGGTACCGAATTCATATACATGGTAACACAAGCCTCATTATACCTTACTTGTTTCAAGCTGATAACAGGCCAGGATATGCAGGATTACATAAGGCACACCTTGGAAATGGTTGAATGTCTGAGAGGTATAGGAGAAGAAATCAAAGATATTCATGTTGCAGCACTATTGCTAAATGGCTTACCATAAAGTTATGAAACACTTGTCACAGCACGTCCAGATGATGAACTGACATTGGAATATGTTAAAGGGTTACTAAACCCCTAACAGTAAAATCAGTCTGTATATGCAATAAAGCATGCTTGTTATATTTGCTGTGGAATCTAAGGGGTAAATCCTGTGCAGTGTGTAAAAAGACTGTTTGATCCTGTATTCTCTGATCCTCCCCTTCTTTACTGTCCTTAATCCATCTCCTGACAGTACAGAGCCTTGCAGGCACTCTGCACCTGCTCAGTTTGGTGTGTATTGCTAGAGATGTTTTTTTTTCTTGGGAGGGTACATGTGATCAGCACATGGCCAATCACCACTGTCTAGATAGAGGGTCAGGGGTCCTACAGCCTCATAGGTCAGTCAGAGGAGAATGAAAACTCCTCCTACAAGCTTTAACCAAACACTGATAGAAGTCATAAGACTGCTATATACTGCTGATGCGAAAGGGTATTTAGCAGATTAAATTTACTAAAATAATTGCATTTCTATGTTCTGTGTACTGTGGGAGACCATATACAGTGAATGCAGGGTCCTGGGTTTTGTAGCACTTTAAGGGCAAGCTTGTGGATAAATATAAGTGTAAGACGGAAACATTAATAGTGACAGTGCTACTGTTACTGAGTCCGCTTTAACCACTTAAGGGCTGGGCCTATTTTTCAGACTCGGTAGCTCTTTACAAGTTAAAATCTGTTTTTTTTGCTAGAAAATTACTTAGAACCTCCAAACATGATATATATATATATATATATATATATATATATATATATATATATATATATATATACATATATATATATATATATATATATATAGTGGGGACAGAAAGTATTCAGACCCCCTTAAATTTTTCACTCTTTTATTGCTCATTAAAATCATTTAAGTACAACTTTTTTCCTCATTAATGTACACATAGCATCCCATATTGACAGAAAAACACAGAATTGTTGACATTTTTGCAGATTTATTAAAAAATAAAAACTGAAATATCACATGGTCCTAAGTTTTCAGAACCTTTGCTCAGTATTTAGTAGTATTAGTATTTAGTCCCTGCAGCTGAAAAACACCCCCACAGCATGATTCTGCCACCACTATGCTTCACTGTTGGGACTGTATTGGACAGGTGATGAGCAGTGCCTGGTTTTCTCCATACATACCGCTTAGAATTAAGACCAAAAAGTTCTATCTTGGTCTCATCAGACCAAAGAATCTTATTTCTCACCATCTTGGAGTCCTTCAGGTGTTGGCCAATCACAGCGCCGCCTGAACAGAGAGCCGTAATTGGCCAAAGCCAAGGAGGCTTTGGCCAATTATGGCTCAGGGGATTTAGTACACGCCCCACACTATATAAGGCCGCCTACACGGCGGCCCTGTGTATTGTGTGTTCCGGCATTCATTGAGCGAGAGAGAGAGACAGACAGTGACATTTGATTTGAGTTAGATAAATTAGGCAGAATAGTCAGTCAGTTAGCTGCACTTACAGTGTATTGTGTATATATATGCATCCCAGGTGTTGCATATATATATATATATACACTGTATTCAGTTTAGCTAGATCCGTTCTTGTTATCTTCCTACTGACAGGCAGGCTTGTCTTGTTACAGTATATACAGCTACCTGAAGAAAATTACTGGTGTTCCTTTGATCCTATTAGTACCACAGTCAGGCAGCTAGACTATTTACAGTTAGTGCAGTGCGTCCTGCTCACAATGTTCAGCTAGATCCGTACCCGGTTATCTTCTTACTGACAGGCAGGCTTGTCTTGTTACAGTATATACAGCTACCTGAAGAAAATTGCTGGTGTTCTTTTGATCCTATTAGTACCACAGTCAGGTAGCTAGACTGTTTACAGTTAGTGCAGTGCGTCCTGCTCACAGTGTTCAGCTAAACCTATAAGTTAGTGGGGTGCGTCCTGCTCACAGTGTTCAGCTAAACCTACAAGTTAGTGTGGTGCGTCCACCTCACAGTGTTCAGCTAAACCTACAAGTTAGTGGGGTGCGTCCTGCTCACAGTGTTCAGCTAGATCCGTTCCTGTTATCTTCTAACTGACAGGCAGGCTTGTCTTGTTACAGTATATACAGCTACCTGAAGAAAATTACTGGTGTTCTTTTGATCCTATTAGTACCACAGTCAGGCAGCTAGACTATTTACAGTTAGTGCAGTGCGTCCCGCTCACAGTGTTCAGCTAAACCTACAAGTTAGTGGGGTGCGTCCTACTCACAGTGTTCAGCTAAACCTACAAGTTAGTGTGGTGCGTCCTGCTCACAGTGTTCAACTAAACCTACAAGTTAGTGTGGTGCATCCACCTCACAGTGTTCAGCTAAACCTACAAGTTAGTGCAGTGCATCCTGCTCACAGTGTTCAGCTAGATCCGTTCCTGTTATCTTCTTACTGACAGGCAGGCTTGTCTTGTTACAGTATTTACAGCTACCTGAAGAAAATTACTGGTGTTCTTTTGATCCTATTAGTACCACAGTCAGGCAGCTAGACTATTTACAGTTAGTGCAGTGCGTCCTGCTCACAGTGTTCAGCAAAACCTACAAGTTAGTGGGGTGCGTCCTGCTCACAGTGTTCAGCTAAACCTACAAGTTAGTGTGGTGCGTCCACCTCACAGTGTTCAGCTAAACCTACAAGTTAGTGGGGTGCGTCCTGCTCACAGTGTTCAGCTAGATCCGTTCCTGTTATCGTCTTACTGACAGGCAGGCTTGTCTTGTTACAATATATACAGCTACCTGAAGAAAATTACTGGTGTTCTTTTGATCCTTTTAGTACCACAGTCAGGCAGCTAGACTATTTACAGTTAGTGCAGTGCGTCCTTCTCACAGTGTTCAGCTAAACCTACAAGTTAGTGGGGTGCGTCCTGCTCACAGTGTTCAGCTAAACCTACAAGTTAGTGGGGTGCGTCCTGCTCACAGTGTTCAACTAAACCTACAAGTTAGTGTGGTGCGTCCACCTCACAGTGTTCAGCTAAACCTACAAGTTAGTGGGGTGCGTCCTGCTCACAGTGTTCAGCTAAACCTACAGGTTAGTGGGGTGCGTCCACCTCACAGTGTTCAGCTAAAGCTACCTGTAGAAGGTTGGTGGTGTTCTCATACTACAGGCAGGCAGTTGATTTTGCTAGCTGCAGTATCAGTACATATATATATATATATATATATATATATATATATATATATATATATATCCCAGCTTAGTGCAGCTACAGGCCATTAGTATGTCTGGAAGGCCAAGAAGGAGAGGCAGACAGTCACAAGCCAATAAGAGAGGGCAAGCAGGCTCTGTGTCCAGTGCTGGTCGTGGAGACGGTGCATCCTCATCAGCACGTGGCCGTGGGACAGGCTTGGGCTTTTTTTCGGCAGTTGGCCGTGTTGAGCCACAACATGTGGAAGACTTGGTCGAGTGGATGACCAAGCCGTCCTCATCCTCCTCATCCTCTCTCACCCATGCCCAGGGTACTTTGTCTGGCAAAGCAGCGGCCTCTTCCCTCGGCTCAGTGTCATCAGTGACTCCTTCCCTAGCCCCACAATGTCCTCCTGAGGAGTCCCTCGAACTGTTTGACCACAGTGTTGGGTACATGCTCCAGGAGGATGCCCAGCGTTTGGAAGGCTCTGATGATGATACTGAGCTCGATGAAGGCAGTAACATGAGCACGGACAGAGGGGGTGCCCAAGAAGCACAGAAATATGGCAGTCATGCTCCCCCTGCTGCAGCATACTGCCAGGTTTGCTCCAGTGATGAGGAGAGAGGGGATGATGAGGTCACTGACTCAACGTGGGTGCCTGATAGGAGAGAGGAGGAGGAGGAGGAGGCGGCACATCACCAACGAGGCAGGATGCCCTCCGGGGGCCAGCCTAAAGGCAGCACATTGACTGCATCACACCCCAAAGCTCCACATGTGCAGGGCGCTGCAGTCTCTGCGCGTTATTCAAAAAGTTCTTTGGTGTGGGCCTTTTTTGAGATGAGTGCATCAGATCACACAGCTGCTATTTGCAACATATGTCTCAAGCGTATCTCGCGTGGCCAAAACATCTCCCGCTTGGGTACCACATGCTTGACCAGACATATGTTGACCTGCCATGCAGTTCGTTGGCAATCGTATCTAAAAGACCCACACCAAAGAACAAAGAGGATCTCTCCTTGCTCCTCATCAGCTGAGATTTCCAACCCCACTATACCTTCAGTCCTCTCTGAGACCTGCACTGAGAGGAATGAAGGTGTAGAATTAGGTGTGTCACAGCCAAGTAAATGTGGGCAACCTGCTTTTGGTACACCGACGTCAGATTGTACCAGGCAAATTTCCCTGCCCCAGTTGCTGCACCGCCGAAAGAAGTTTGCTTCCAGCCATCCACATGCCCAGCGGTTGAATGCTAGCTTGGCAAAATTGCTAGCACTTCAACTGCTGCCTTTTCAGTTGGTAGACTCTGCCCCCTTCCGTGAGTTTGTGGAATGTGCGGTTCCTCAGTGGCAGGTACCCAAACGCCACTTTTTCTCACGGAAGGCGATTCCGGCTCTCTACCGGCATGTGGAAGGCAATGTCCATGCCTCACTGGACAGGGCGGTCAGCGGTAAGGTGCATATAACCGCTGACTCATGGCCCAGCAGGCATGAACAGGGACGTTACCTAAGTTTCACAGCGCATTGGGTGACTGTGCTGGCAGCTGGGAAGGATGCAGGACAAGGTGCAGTAGTGTTGGAGGTTGTTCCGCCACCACGCCTCCAAAATGCTAATGATTGTGACACACCTCTCTCCTCCACCCCCTCCTCTTCTTCTTCCTCCATGGCCTCTTCCTGTGCTTTGTCCTCGGAACCAGCGGTGCTCCGTAGCTGTTCAAGGGGCTACGCAAGTACGCAGGCCAAAAGATGCCATGCGGTGCTTGAGCTGGTGTGCTTGGGGGACAGGAGCCACACTGGGGCAGAGGTTCTGTCAGCTCTGCAGGGGCAGGTTCAGAGGTGGTTGACGCCACGCCAACTTAAGGCAGGAATGGTGGTTTGCGGCAATGGCACCAACCTCCTCTCTGCCCTCCAACAGGGACAAATGACCCATGTGCCCTGTTTGGCTCACGTCCTTAACTTGGTGGTGCAGCGGTTCTTGGGCAGGTACCTGGGCTTACAGGATGTCCTGAGGCAGGCCAGGAAAGTCTGTGTGCATTTCCGCCGGTCATATAATGCCAGTGCTCGGCTGATGGACCTCCAAAAGGAGTTTAACCTGCCCAAGAACCGCCTAATCTGTGACATGCCCACCAGGTGGAACTCAACGTTGGCCATGCTGCAGCGGCTGCACACGCAGCAGAGGGCCATCAATGAGTACCTGTGCAACTATGGCACCAGGACAGGGTCAGGGGAGCTTGTTTTTTTTCCCCACGCCAGTGGGCCATGATCAGGGATGCATGCACTGTCCTGTCACCATTTGAGGAGGCCACGAGGATGGTGAGCAGTGACAGTGCATGCATCAGTGACACTGTCCCCCTTGTCCACCTGTTGGAGCACACGCTGCGTGGAATAATGGACAGGGCACCTGAGGCAGAACAGAGGCAGGAAGAGGAGGACTTCCTTAGCTCTCAAGGCCCCCGCTGATCACACAGGAAGTGGACGAGGAGGAGGAGGAGGAGGAGGAGGAAGATTGTATCAGTATGGAGGTGGAGCCTGGCACTCAGCATCAGCAGCAGTCTTTAAGGGATCAGTCCCAAGAAACACATGGACTTGTAGGTGGTTGGGAGGAGGTGGCTGCGGACCATGTCATCCTTAGTGACCCAGGGGACTCCGGACTGAATGCCTCAGCAAACCTACGCTGCATGGCCTCCCTGATCCTGCAAAGCCTGCGTAAGGATCCTTGTATTCGTGGTATCAAGGAGAAGGATCAATACTGGCTGGCAACCCTCCTTGATCCACGTTACAAGGGTAAGGTTGCGGACCTTATCTTGCCATCGCAGAGGGAGCAGAGGATGAAACATCTTCCGACCTTGCAGAAAGGTCTGTGCAACGCGTTCCCAGAGACTGGGAGGTTACAAACTCCTGTTTCTGGACAACGTGTTGCTGAGGCTTCAGTCAGTCAAAGAAGGAGCGGTGGAGAAGGTGGCCGTCTGACCGATGCATTCAGACAATTTTTTGGTCCGCAGCCCCAAGTTATGATCGTTTCCAGCAACCATCGCCAGCGTCTGTTTTACATGGTGCAGGAATACCTAGGGGCAAGATCAGACTTGGACACCTTTCCCACCGAAAATCCTCTGGGTTACTGGGTCTTGAGGATGGATCACTGGCCAGAGCTTGCACAGAATGCAATTGAGCTACTGGCCTGTCCTGCATCCAGCGTTCTTTCGGAACGCACATTCAGTGCTGCTGGAGGCTTTGTAACCGATCACAGGGTGCGTCTGTCCACCGACTCGGTCGATCGACTGACCTTCATAAAAATGAATCAGTCTTGGATCACCACCAGCTACCAAGCACCTGATGCTGATGTAACCGAATATTTTTTTTTGAAATCTCAGATCCCTTCAAAGACTGCCTATGCTGATGCTGAGTGACTATCCCTGTGTAATTATCCTCTTCCTCCTCAATCATCACGCTGAAAGCTTGTAAGAACATTTTGGGTTCTGGGCGCCACCACCAGTGCCTAAGGCACAATTTTTCAGCCCCTGTTTAACAGGGGCGTGTAATTACAATTTTTGATGCAATACTTTGCAGCAGGGCTCGCTCCTGCATTCCAACTAGAGTGTCTGTGAGGGGTTGCAGTGTTGTGGCAGCAGCACCAGTGCCTAAGGCCCAATTTTTCTGCCCCTGTTTAACAGGGACGTGTAATTACAATTTTTGATGCAATACTTTGCAGCAGGGCTCGTTCCTGCGTTCCAACTAGAGTGTCTGTGAGGGGTTGCAGTGTTGTGGCACCAGCACCAGTGCCTAAGGCCCAATTTTTCTGCCCCTGTTTAACAGGGGCGTGTAATTACAATTTTTGATGCAATACTTTGCAGCAGGGCTCGTTCCTGCGTTCCAACTAGAGTGTCTGTGAGGGGTTGCAGTGTTGTGGCACCAGCACCACCACCACCAAAGGCCCAATTTTTCTGCCCCTGTTCAACAGGGGCATGTAATTACAATTCTTGATCTAATATTTCACAGCAGGGCCCATTTCTGCACCCACCAAGAGCGAGTGAGGACTTACAGTGTTGTGGCACCAGCACCACCACCACCACCACCGAAGGCCCAGTTTTTCTGCCCCTGTTCAACAGGGGCATGTAATTACAATTCTTGATCTAATATTTCACAGCAGGGCCCTGTGAGGGCTTACGTTGTTGTGGCCACAACAACACCTAAGGGCCAAATTTCTGCTGAGTATATAGGGCAGGCCCCTACTTTCAAACATCTATCTTACAAATGACTCCTACTTGCAAACAGAAGGAGACAACAGGAAATGAGATGAAATCTACCCCTAGGAAGGGAAATTCTCTCCTGTAAGAGTTAATATGGGAAAAACATTTCTCCTTTCCACTGATGCTTTCCAATCGTTGTTCCACAAAAAAACCCCAAATTTTCAAAAAACATTTGTCATTGGGACAAAAAGTGAGGTGAAATCTTCTAAACAGGAGGAAAGACAGCAAAACAAATGTCACAGGGGTGATAACCCTTCCCTATGTTTTCCAAAAAGCTTAAAAAAGATTTTTTGGCTGGAGCTAAACACGTTAAAAATGTACCCGTTCAAAATGACAAACAGATTCTACTTAAAAACAAACCTACAGTCCCTGTCTTGTTTGCACTGCCTGTATACTGCTGTTCAGAGTATATAGGGCCTGGTGGCCCCACACCTTTCCTTATTTTAATTTGGGTGCGGGGTTCCCCTTAATATCCATACAAGACCCAAAGGGCCTAGTAATGGACTGGGGGGTACCCATGCCGTTTGTCTCACTGATTTTCATCCATATTGCCAGGACCCGACATTACATTAAACCCGCAAGCAGTTTTAAATGAGATTTTTTCCTTTAAAAATGACATTTGGTGCAGGGACTGTTCTAAACACGGGAAACACGCGCCACTTTACAGGCATACTATAGACACCCCCCAGGTACGATATTTAAAGGAAAATTTCACTTTTTTTTTTTTTACTTTAAGCATCATTAAAATCACTGCTCCTGAAAAACGGCCGTTTTTAAAAGTTTTTTTTGCATTGATACATGTCCCCTGGGGTAGGACCCGGGTCCCCAAACCCTTTTTAGGACAATACCATGCAAATTAGCCTTTAAAATGAGCACTTTTGATTTCGAACGTTCGAGTCCCATAGACATCAATGGGGTTCTAACGTTCGTGCGAACTTTCGGTCCGTTCGCAGGTTCTGGTGCGAACCGAACCAGGGGGTGTTCGGCTCATCCTTACTTAGGACCATGTGATATTTCAGTTTTTCTTTTTTAATAAATCTGCAAAAATGTCAACAATTCAGTGTTTTTCTGTCAATATGGGGTGCTGTGTGTACATTAATGAGGAAAAATGAACTTAAATGATTTTAGCAAATGGCTGCAATATAACAAAGAGTGAAAAATTGAAGGGGGCCTGAATATATATATATATATATATATATATATATATATATATATATATATATATATATTTTTTTTTTCAAACACCCTAGAGAATAAGATGGTTGGCGTTGCAATTATTTCTGTCACACCGTATTTGCGCAGCGGTCTTACAATAGCACTTTTTTTGGTAAAACTACAATATTTTTTGAATAAAAAAATAAGCCAACAGTAAAGTTAGCTCAATTTTTTTTTATATTGTGAAAGATAATGTTACACCAAGTAAATTGATACCCAACATGTCACGCTTCAAAATTGTGTTGTGTCGTGGAATGGCGATGAACTTTACAGAGGCGGTCTAGGGCTAGAATTATTGCTCTCGCTCTAACGATCGTGGCGATAAGTTACATTTGTGGTTTGAACACCGTTTTTATATGTGGACGCTACTCACATATGCATTCGCTTTTAAAGCGAGCGCTTTACATTTTTTAGTTTTTTTTCTTATTTTTTTACTTATTTTTTATTCTGACACTGTTGTTTTTAAAAAAAAATTGAAAAAAAGCATAACAGGACCTCTTAAATATGAGATCTGGGGTCAAAAAGACCTCAGATCTCATATTTACACTAAAATGCAATAAATAAAATGCAATTTGAAAAAAAAAAAATATAAAATTTCTCCTTTAAGAGCATTGGGCGGAAGTAACATTTGACATTGCTTCCACCAGTCAATGCTTTGGAGCCAAGTGGGGGCCATCTTCCCCTCACTCGGCAGCCAGCTGAACAGGGGAAAGGACGCGATTGTCTCTGCCGCCATCGGCGGCTGCGGTGAGCGGTGGAGACCAATGGATCGCCGCGGGAGGGGGGCCCTCCCCCGCCCCAGTAAAAGTGACCTTACGGCGAATCCACCGCAGAGACCACTTTTATCTGAAAGGGGACTGCCCGCTGAAGAAGAGGATACCAGGGTTAGGGCAGCTATCTTCTGCCATAACAACGATACTCATGCCGACGTATAACGATGATGAAAAATAGGGGTAAAAACAGTAACATGCAACAAGAAACATGTGAATGTTTTGTGTGCAAGAAACAAGGTAATTTAAAAGTAGAATTCAGAATCTGGAAAGCTAGAATGCAAAAAACAAACTAAACTACGAAATGCCAAAAGTGTGAAGGTAGAAACTGATTTTGCTTCAGATAATGAATATTTTAAATTCTAAAGTTGTACCTCATCTTTGCAGGCATGGTGTGTTGATTCAGGAGCTAAAAGTCACATGACAACTGACAGAAATTTCTTAATTCACCTTGACCAGAGTAAAACAGAAAAAAATTCACCACAGCTTATGGGCAAATAATGGAATCAGGGGGAATAGGAGATGGTTTTCTTTACTGTTATATTTACCAGGGTGTCACCAGAAAGATACCTGTAAAAAGTGTCCCCACTCTTGAAACTATTATTTTGTCAGTGAAAAAGCTCACAAAACAAGGCAATGTAGTGACCTTCACAAAAGCAAAGGCTAAAATTACAGGTGAACAGGTGAACTGTATCAGCTGAACTGCAATGAAGTGATTAATACTGCCAAGGAGGAAAAACTTTCAAACTGCATTCATACATGGCACCATGGCACAGAGGACTTGGGCTCTGAAGTCCTGACATAATAAAGGAATTAACTGAGAATGACTATGCAAACGGAATACAAATTAGTCCATGTGATCAAACAATGAAATGCACCAACCGTATAAAAGGGAAAATGCTTTGGAAAGGCTTTTCTTGTCAGAGTAACAGCAGAGCTAAGAAACCTATGGACTTAAAGGATAAGTTCATCTTTGTACACTTTTTTTCCAGCTCCCCTATGCACCAATATAGCATTCATGTACTTTTTTTGCAAAAATATCAAAGCTTTCCATTAAATCTACAGTCACTTACTTTTCTTGTCCTAATCCACGTTTCCAGACATTTCCATTAGTAATGACTCTCTTCTTGATTAGACTGTAGGCCATGACACAGGAAGGAGTTGACCAGCTGACCTCATTAGCACACACCCTGCATCATTCACCAACCCATTCCCAGGTGTACATTTTTTAAATGAAATGCAATTAATCAGTGATCACCCTTCTCACTAAATACACAATACACAATCAGATTGTATAGTGTATGGCCATGTTTATACACCTAAAATTACTAGTTGCGCTTTCAGTGCCATTTATTGTAAACGGCACACCAAACACAGCAGCAAACACACATTTTGCTATTAAATTTTGCTGTGAAATTGATGCAGTAACACAAGAACAATGAGGCTCCATTCACATCTGTGTGTTTCCTTGCATTTTCAGAAATGCGCTGCACCAAAAATTGCAGTAAAAAACGCACCAAGCTCCACTCTAAAAAAAAGTTCTGAAGCTTCATGGGGCGATTGCTATGTGTAGGGCAGCCCATTCAGGTAGATGGGCTGCCCTATTTGTGATAAGTGAAAATGCTAGTTGTGAACGGGGCTTGACAGCTGAGTGTTTCTGTCCACTCCCTCCTATGTACTTGTATAAAGATGGCCATACACTATGCAATCTGATTGTTTATTTAGTGAGAAGGGTGATCACTGATTGATTGCATTTCATTAAAGAAATGTGCACCTGGGAATGGGTGGGTGGATGATGCAGGGTGTGTGCTAATGAGATCAGCTGGTCAACTCCTTCCTGTGGCATTAACTAAAGTCTGATCAGGAAGAAGACATTACTAATGGAAACATCTGGAAACATGTATTAGGACAAGCAGAGTAGGTAACAGTAGATTTATTGGAAAGCTTTGATATTTTTGCAAAAAAAGTACATGAATGCTATATTGGTGCATAAAAGTTTACAAAGGTGAACTTTAAATAATTCAGATCTTTGCAAGTTTGCGGTGGAAAACTTGACTCCACGAAAGACGATTACCCCAGATATACAGTACTACACTATATCTCAGGGATATGCAATTAGCGGACCTCCAGCTGTTTCAAAACTACAAGTCCCATCATGCCTCTACCTCTGGGTGTCATGCTTGTGGCTGTCAGAGTCTTGCTATGCCTTATGGGACTTGTAGTTCTGTAACAGCTGGAGGTCCGCTAATTGCATATCCCTGCTATATCTGTTACACAACAAACGTGAAGTACCAGAGAAACTTGAACAGTATTTGGCTCAAGTAAGCAACAAATCAGGCAAAATGCCGAATGTATTGCGCACAGACAATGGAGCTGAATATACAGGTGATAACACACAGGCGATTCTCAGAAAACATGTCATAATATTTCAAATTACTGTACCATACAACCCAGAACAAAATGGGGTTGCAGAAAGAAAGAACCGTACTCTATGTGAGAGTGGAAGAATCATGCTGTTTGATGTAGAAATGCTGACCACATACTGGGGGGAGGAGGCAATTATGCCCACATGCTATCTGCAAAATTGACTACCAGTACAATCAAGTGAGAAAACTCCATATGAACTGTAGAATGGAAAAGCGCCAAATTTGAACCATCTAAAATTTTTGGAAGCAAAGTCTATGTACACATCCCCCAAACAAACTTACAAAATAGGATGCTCGCACAAAGGAAGGTGTACTTGAGGGGTACAGTGAATCTCAAAAGGGATACAGAATTCTATACCAAGACACAAACAAGGTAATCATCAGTAGAAGTGTAATTGTCAATGAAACTTCAGTGTGTTCAAAATTTCATGATCTAACACAAACACTTTAAACTGAGGAAAATTCCACATCAGTGTCACATGAAGATAAGCAAGAAAGTGACAAAGAAAAAGAAATTAACGCAGACAATCCAAATACTGTAAAAGTAGAAAACAAGCCACAAGAGGCTTCAATCAGGAAATCCACCAGAAGCTATAAAGGCATACCAGCCAAACTTTGTCTTATGTTTCTCACATAGCATTAAAACCAAAGCCAGATTCATGGGATGAGATGCAAAGACTTCTTGACAAAACCACTCACAAGTAACAGGTTTATAGAACTGAGATCCGAAATGAGACTAATATAAGGAGTCGTTTTTGAGTGGGGTGTTGGAATACATTGTTCACCTTTTTTGTGCAACAACTACATCAGCCAGTAGATGGCAGTGTTTATAAGTTTGTAGTTGCTATATGCTTAAACTCTATGTCTTTTCTCTGTAATAAAGTTCCTGTTCCTGCCTGCAAGTTAAGCAGCAAAGCACATGTGGACTGTGCACTTTTTTTATTCTTCTAACAGAGAAAATTGAGTACTGTCCGTGATACTTTTTTATATGCACTAACATACAAATTTTCAGGACAAGCATTTGGGGTATGTCCCCTTCTGCTGAGTACTGCTTGGACTTTGAAAAATTTTAACACCAAATGTGTACAATTAATCCTTCGTTCCTAAAGAAATCCTAATATACCCCACCCCCCCAAACTCACACGCCTCACCCTTAATTAACACCCTATTATTGCATTGATCAATGCAGGCTCAACTCAAGGACCCTGGCAAAGCAATTGTTTTCTATGTGCCTATGTCACACCATACAAGAGCACTGATGTGCATTTCATAAAAATGCAGCATGTCTGCATTATATGCAATGCACTAAAAAGCACATTGTTTTGACTGGGTGTCAACCCCTTGCAGTCTCTATACAGCAGAGCTCTGAGTTGGGTAGGTAGATGCACAGCAAGGAGCCAGTCAGTTGTGCTCTAGTGCAGAGAGCATGCTGATAGAAGAAGAAAGAGCTCATCAGCCTGCGGCTTCTAATTTTACTGTCCAGTCACAGGGTGAGAGTGAGGAGGAAATCTGTAATTGTTATTGAACTGCAACAGGTCCCCTCTCCTGCCAGACAGAGCAATGGTATGTGGGATAGCTGTGCAAATCCCCGGACAGGATGGACAGAAATACAAGTCCTTTGGCAGGTAAAACTGTAAACACATACAGTATCTCACAAAAGTGAGTACACCCCTCACATTTTTGTAAATATTTTATTATATCTTTTCATGTGACAACACTGAAGAAATGACACTTTGCTACAATGTAAAGTAGTGAGTGTACAGCTTGTATAACAGTGTAAATTTGCTGTCCCCTCAAAATAACTCAACACACAGCCATTAATGTCTAAACCACGGGCAACAAAAGTAAGTACACCCCTAAGTGAAAATGTTCAAATTGGGCCCAAAGTGTCAATATTTTGTGTGGCCACCATTATTTTCCAGCACTGCCTTAACCCTCTTGGACATGGAGTTCACCAGAGCTTCACAGGTCTCCACTGGAGTCCTCTTCCACTCCTCAATGACAATATCATGGAGCTGGTGGATGATAGAGATCTTGCGCTCCTTCACCTTCCATTTGAGGATGCCCCACAGATGCTCAATAGGGTTTAGGTTTGGAGACATGCTTGGCCAGTCCATCATCTTTACCCTCAGCTTCTTTAGCAAAGCAGTTGTCATCTTGGAGGTGTGCTTGGGGTCATTATCATGTTTGAATACTGCCCTGTGGCCAAGTCTCAGAAGGGAGGGGATCATTCTCTGCTTCAGTATGTCACAGTACATGTTGGCATTCATGGTTCCCTCACTAAACTGTAGCTCCCCAGTGCCGGCAGCACTCATGCAGCCCCAGACCATGACACTCCCACCACCATGCTTGACTGTAGGCAAGACACACTTGTCTTTGTGCTCCTCACCTGGTTGCCACCACACACGCTTGACACCATCTGAACCAAATACGTTTATCTTGGTCTCATCAGACCACAGGACATGGTTCCAGTAATCCATGTCCTTAGTCTGCTAGTCTTCAGCAAACTGTTTGCGGGCTTTCTTGTGCATCATCTTTAGAAGAGGCTTCCTTCTGGGATGACAGCCATGCAGTCCAATTTGATGCAGTATTCGGCGTACGGTCTGAGCACTGACAGGCTGACCCCCCACCCCTTCAACCTCTGCAGCAATGCTGGCAGAACTCATACGTCTATTTTCCCAAAGACAACCTCTGGATATGATGCGGAGCACATGCAATCAACTTCCTTGGTCGACCATGGCGAGGCCTGTTCTGAGTGGAACCTGTCCTGTTAAACTGCTGTATGGCCTTGGCCACTGTGCTGCAGCTCAGATTCAGGGTCTTGCTTATCTTCTTATAGCCTAGGCCATATTTATGTAGAGCGACAATTCTTTTTTCCAGATCCTCAGAGAGTTCTTTGCCATGAGGTGCCATGTTGAACCTCCCTCACTTAGGGGTGTACTCACTTTTGTTGCCAGCGTTTTAGACATTAATGGCTGTGTGTTGAGTTATTTTGAGGGGACAGCAAATTTACACTGTTATACAAGCTGTACACTCACTACTTTACATTGTAGCAAAGTGTCATTTCTTAAGTGTTGTCACATGAAAAGATATAATAAAATATTTACAAAAATGCGAGGGGTGTACGCACTTTTGTGAGATACTATACATATGCATATATTCAAACAGTTTTATAAATATTAAAACTGCACTGAAAGATATATATTGTACTAAGACATACCAATTTCATTGAAGCCACTATATCCAAGTTCCTGTCTACTCAGACCAAGGTTTTCCAGATCCATACACTTAAAGCCTCGGGGACATTGGTATCCTTCTCCATCTGGTGAACAATGAGTATCCGGAATAGCAAGATTATTCCAAGTCACATTTCTGGAATAAAAAAACAATAAAGAAAGAAATGCAGTCAAGCTTACAAGTACAATACTGACATAATTTCATAGACAAAGGGTAGTGCTGGAACATTAAAGCCACGCTGCAGTGGTTTTGAGTCTTTTTTATTTTTTTTCATTTATAAGCTCTAAAAACTTTTTTACTTATTTTATTGTATATATATATATATATATATATATATATATATAATATATATACATGGCTATGAATGTCTAGACAACTTTTGATTATCTAAAGAAAGAGCAAATGTATTTTTGGCATTTCAGGCAGGCCTCTACCATTAAAACTTTGGATGGGGCCTTTTAAGACCACATCCAAAGTTGTGAAATGCTTCAAATCATTCAAGTATACATTTTAGCGACTGGGCTTTTTAGAAAAAAAAAACAAAAAACAGTTTTTTTATCATAGGGAGAAATTGGAAAACATGAAAGCTTAAAGCTCCACCTTCCAGCAGACATGCGAATGTATAGTATTAATATGGTATATTTTTATTTACAGACTAAACCCGTCTTTTTTATTTTTTAGTTACAATCATAAAAAAAAACAAAAAAACAACTATACACAAAAGCATTAACATTCCTATTAAGTCAACGCAGTCATTCTCAATCATAGATAATAGGCTAATTCGTTGCTGAAATACAAGTTGTGTATTACAGTATATTTGAATAGTTTGTCTACCAGATACCAACATTTAAGTTAGATGAGCTAACTAGCCATTGACTTCTCAATTTGTACCGGTTAAATGGAGAAACCTTCTGCTCGTTTTTCCCCTGTATGCATTTTACTATGCAAATTACATTTTATTCATACAATTTTTTAAATACTGTATGTGTGTTGTTTAAAGTGTCATGACGCCATAAAAATTTGCATGTGTCTTGACCTCTGGAAGATTTACCCCTTCATGATTGCGCCCTTTTTTTTTGCAATACGGCACTGCGTTACTTTAACTGACAATTGCACAGTCATGAAACACTGTACCCAAATTAAATGTATGTCCCTTTTCCCACAAATAGAGCTTTCTTATGGTGGTATTTGATCTGTGTTTTTTATTTTTTGCACTATAAAAAAAAACCCTGACAATTTTGAAAAAAAATTTTTTTTTTATTTTCTGCTATAAAACATCCAATAAAAAAAAAGAAAAAAAAATAGAATTTCTTCATAAATTTAGGCCAATATGTATTCTGCTGCATATTTTTGGTAAAAAATCCAAATAAGCATATATTGATTGGTTTGCACAAAAGTAGTGATGATCAGAGACTTATAGTGGCACTACGATATTGCAAATGACATTCTGACACTGACACTTTTGACACTTTTTGGGGACCAGTGACACTAATACAGTGATCAGTGCTAAACAAATATGCACTGTCACTGTACTAATAACACTGACTGGGAAGGGGTTAACATCAGGGGCGATCAAAGGGTTAACTGTGTGCCTAGCCAGTGTTTTACTATACTGTGTGAGGTGCTTTTACTAAGGGAAGAGATGAAATTTATTCCCTGCTTTGCAGGGACACAAATTCCAACCCTTCCCTCCTGCCAGAATGGCAATCTGCCTTGTTTACATAGGCAAATCACCATTCTGCCTTTCTGCCTGATGATCAGCGGGTGCTAGTGGACGTTGGGTACAGTGTACCCACTGATCAGGTTCTACTGTGTGTAATCACAGCAGAAGCGAGCCGGCAGCTGTGCACATGCGCCCCTACCCAGGAGTGTCACATCACGTATATATACGTGATCTGGTGCACAAGTGCCGCCCTGTTGCAGTAAAACTACTATAGGGTGGACCTGAACTGGTTTGTCATGGTTATGCAATAGAGTTTGTTTGTCAGCTTACCTGTCTCCATGTGTTCATCTCTAGAGACCAGCTGACCCTCACCTGACTGCTTTTGTAAACTCTCCTCTAGCATGGCTCCACCCCAGCTCCTATCAGAGAACCCTATATTAACCTGTGCACTGCAAGCCAGCAGTGCTGATCAACCATTGTGTGTTAGCTTTCATGTGTACTTGCTGTGTTTCCTACGTCTGATTCCAGTTATCGACTTTGGCCTGTTCTTAACTATTCCTGTCTGCTCGTGACCCTGAACTTTGGCTTGTCCCCGACCATCCCTGTTTGCCTGTGACCCTGAACCTTGGCGTGTACTCTGTTGTCCTTGTCTGCTTGTGGCCCGGACCTTGGCTTACTTTACTTGTTCTTCCAGCCTGCTGTCTCCTTCCTCTTCTCCTGTAGTCTACCGTGAGCATGAGCTGTGAGACCCTGGGGGCCACGACCTGGAGCCGGACTGCAGCGCAGTCCATTCTCACCACTAGAGGCTCTGGTGAACACCTGCTGGCTCTTAGACTCTGCGCCCTGGGGAATCTATGTTCTAGCTCCCAGTGGGATCTGTGTCAGTGATCCAGTAGACCTGCTTCCTGAACCTCCCAGGGTTCAATCTGCAGCAGTCAGCCCTAGGGTCCACTACCTAGCGGTGCACTTCTGACTCCTACAGAATGCATCTGTCACCTAGCCTCAAGGTGACCTGACATGGTTATAATTACCTAGCTGCATGCAGCAGGTTTCTACTGCGCATATGTATGTTTTTTTTGGAAGTATTTAGTTGATCCTGCCTTTCCATACACCTACCTGTTGTCTGTGGTAATGCAAAGGCAGGCAATTCTCTGTCTGCTAGATTGCCACCTTTATTGCACATGCTTTGCTTGCTACCTGTTGGGCAGCTATTGTCCTCTGTGTTTCTCCTTTTGAAACCAAACCACTCTTTTCATCACTTGTGGGGTGGCTCCGACTGTTTCACTGTCTGTTTCTGCTCCCTCTCCCCTCCACCCCATGTGATTCACACCATGCAACCACCACAGATCAAAAACTGCTGGGTGGCCATAAAAAAAGCTTCCTGCAGTGACACTTCAAACTTTTCCTGCTTCCTGCACCCACCAAAAAAACATTGCCGTGCAGAGTAAGTGAAAGAACATCATGCAACCAGTGTACACAAGACTGCAAATAAGGAATTTCAAAATCATTTTTTTTAATCTGTACTAAATGTGGTTGGTTATAATGCTCTATTAGTAATCCTTCCTGTTCAATGGTGGCTGTGGGTTTAATAACACTTTAAATCAATAAAAAAAATTAGAGTATCAACTTATAAATATAGATTTTAAGAAACTGGAAATTGAAAGATAAGGAGTGTAATTATAAAACCAAAAATGCATAGCTATTTGTCCATTAATACTACTAGTACATTTGTTCTGTGCATATTGGGCAATATTTCTATTTCTTCTGCAGGTCGAATTTTATTAATTCATGGAAAAATAAGTTGTACTGCATTATGGCACTAGGTGGAGTTGAAGATCATAGCTAATACTTTCTTCCTATGACTTGCAGCTCCATCGATTGACCATAATGTGGTATTTCCCTGAACCACTCAGCATTTTTTATAAATGAATAACATTCAAAATGTAGCAGAAATAGCCTAAAAATATTTGATTCTGTCCCATTTGCACCGAATCATTGTACCAGCAGTTTTATTTTATGAATTTCTCTGCTACCATCTCTCAGCAGCTACCCCCCCCCCCACACACACACACACCGGGTCCCTCTCCCTAATTTGCTGACCATCTCCCCCAACACTGCTGATCCCCTGCTCTGCTGATTCTTCACCACTCAGTTCCCCACTTAATTCTCGCTCTGGTCCTCACTGTGCACCACTGCTGATCCCCTACTCACCTTCCTGCTGCTCCACACTGAAAACCACAGCCTGGACATGAACACAGAGCACAGCCAGGGTTGTACACATGGCTGGAGGTGCTGGGGTGGGCTATGCCCCCCCAGATTTCAGTTATGCCCCCCAAAGCTCCCTGACAAACTCCCCTTCACCCCGGATGCTCTACCGAACCACTGAGCTCCTTTCCCACCCCAGCACAGCACACAGCTCTTTTTCCCCACACTACACACCACACCACACCACAGCTGAGATTGTATTCCTTTACACACACTCACAATCACAATCAAAATAGCAGCCAGCTACACACTATGCAGATCGTGGCTGTGCGATTTCAGCTGTGTGTAGTGTGGGAAGGAGGAGCTGTGTGTTGTGCTGGGATGGCAAAGGAGCTTTGCCGAGTGCTCTGCCAGCAGTCATCCCTGTTTTTTGCTTCTTCAGCAATGATCCCTGTCCTCTGCCTCACCACCAGTGATCCCTTTCCTCTGCCTCATCAGGAATAATCCCTGTCCTCTGCCTCTCCAGCAGTGATCCCTGTCCTCTGCCGCTCCAGGGGTGATCCCTGTCCTTTGCCTCTCCAGGGGGGATCCCTGTCCTTTGCCTCTCCAGGGGTGATCCCTGTCCTTTGCCTCTCTAGGGGTGACCCCTGTCCTTTGCCTCTCCAGGCGTGACCCCTGTCCTTTGCCTCTCCAGGGGTGACCCTTGTCCTTTGCCCCTCCCAGGGGTGATTTCTGTCCTTTGCCTCTACAGTAGTTATCCCTGTCCTCTGCCTCTCCAGCTGTAATCCCTGTCCTTTCACTCTCCAGTGGTGATCCCTGTCCTCTGCCCTGCCAGTGGCGATCCCTGTCCTCTGCCAGTGGTGATCCCTGTCCTTTGCCTCTCCAGTAGAGATCCCTGCCATCTGCCTCTCCAGCAATGACCCCTGTTCTCTGCCCTGCCAGCAATGATCTCTGTCTTCCGCCTCTCCAGTGGTGACCCCTGTCCTCCACCCTGCTGACCCTGTCCTTAGCTCAGCTGACCCCTATCCTCGGCTCTGTTGACCTTGGTCCCTTGCCCTACTGACCTTCTGTGCATGATCAAAAATTCATACACAGGAACCATTCCAATTCTGACTCCCTGTACACTGTCTTAAAAACCAATAGCCTCTGTACACTGCCCTACAAACTGCTGACCCTATCCTGTGCCCAGGTGACCCCCAGTATACTACCCTGTTGACCTCCCATCCTCTGCCCCCTGACATTTTCTACTGCACCCCCACATCAGACAGGCTAGATTTGGTTGTATACATGTCACGGCCTGCTATGCTGTGCTTCGGCAAGCCTGTTGTGGGGTGGTTGCAATGTGGTTGTCTGATAATTAGGGGGTTATAACAGACAGTGAAGAGGTGATACAATGCCTCATCACCGCCTGTTTACTGCTGTCAAAAAAAGTGATCCTAAAGCGTATTGTACTTCAGACAGCAATGCAAATCTAAATAAGGCCATAACCTCCTTTGGGGGATTTGAGATGCTGCAAAGCACGATGAATGCAACATGGGGTATAATTTCTGAAGCAAAGAAAACTCAATAACAGTAAGGAAACCATTTTATTTGGTGAAAGGTGCTTTGATTAGCATTCAGAGTGCTTAAAAAGTGTGTCAAATGACACATTTTGAAGCAAGTACAAACAAGGCCTTAGGCTGGGTTCACACCGCAGATGGAAGCGGCTCGCAGCAGGGGTCCAGTGCATCCCTGTTCTCCATTTCAGGGACGAATCAGGCCCAAATTTTTGCGTGAATTTGGACCTGAAACAGAGCCAAAGACGCACAGGACTGCGCAGCTGCTTCGGAGATGTGAACTGAGAGCCAGTCACAATCTCCTCCATGTGAATTGGATGTGTGAACCCAGGCTCAGTTGCAAATCTCAATCATATACAGTGCTTATAGGAAGACTCTAACAGATACATTACATTATTTTATTCTGTGTTTGTTTTTACATGACATAAAAATAGCAACACAATGAGATCATAAAATAGTAGCAAGTACTTAGTAGTTATTTTCAATTACATTCGCAACCATTTTTGCTTGAAGTGTGTAGGTGTTTTTGTGCGTGTATACTGTGTGTGGTGTATGTGTGTGTGTGTGTGTTTATGGGGTGGAGGGATTTTTAATTTTATTCCACCAGCATAATAATTACGCAGCCCAGCTGAGCTTAGTCAACATCTGCCGTCTACAAATAATTTATTAAGTCAATCACATAATAAGGCCTAGGGCTTTATATTTCTAGCTATATTTAACACAGACTCAATTGGTAAAACATATATTCATGTAAAATGTTTATATAATTTATTCAAAAACTATCATTCTCCTCACATACCATGCCACAGTGTTAAAAATCAATCTTCAGTGCACTTTGAATGACCATTGCAATAAAAAGGACAAAATCAGCCGGGAGGAATTGACCTTTCACTGTCCAAAAATAGCACATCTCTTTGCAGCTTTTACCATGTGCAAAGTTCAATAAAACATAGTTGCTGGGATTTTATGTTGCCTATAAATTCAGCCTATTTCCTGTAAACTTCCAGGTAGTGTAAACTTTTAATATTGGATTTGAGTGTGTATTGTAAATCTTTCTGCCACAGTAATTGGTTCAAATATCTCCATATACACATTTTTCTACACAACATAGAACTCTTCTGGGCTTATTTAATAAAGCAAGGTGCAATGCACAAAGAAATCAGCAAACTGTAATTTGATTGCTATAGCTTTCTGCACTTTGCACTTTATATTTACTGCTCCACCACTTTGATGAAGAAGCATGCATGGGTAATCAAATCTCACAGTGTGGAAAGTAGGTGCAGGCTGGTATTTTGTAAACCCTAACATTTGCCACAAGGGTCAATATGAACTTCTGTGGGCTTTTGCCCAGTAACAATAGACACTATTATATTTTACTGCAGTCTATACCCATTTTGTATCCAGACCTAATTCTTTATTAGGCTTCCAATGATGTTACAAGTATACGCCAGTTATAACTGTAGTTAATCCTTGAAATGCATAAAGGGAGCACTGCCTAACTGCTCAGGACTAGGGATGAGCGTCGAGTTCGAGTCGAACTCATGTTCGACTCGAACATCGGCTGTTCGCCAGTTTGCCAAACAGCGAACAATTTGGGGTGTTCGCTGCAAATTCGAAAGCCGCGGAACACCGTTTAAAAGTCTATGGGAGAAATCAAAAGTGCTAATTTTAAAGGCTTATATGCATGGTATTGTCATAAAAAGTGTTTGGGGACCTGGGTCCTTCCCCAGGGGACATGGATCAATGCAAAAAGAAGTTTTAAAAACGGCCGTTTTTTCGGGAGCAGTGATTTTAATAATGCTTAAAGTGAAACAATAAAAGTGTAATATTCCTTTAAATTTCATACCTGGGGGGTGTCTATAGTATGCCTGTAAAGGGGCACATGTTTCCCGTGTTTAGAACAGTCTGACAGCAAAATGACATTTCAAAGCAAAAAAAAGTAATTTAAAACTACTCGGTGCTATAATGAATTGTCGGTCCGACAATACACATAAAAGTTCATTGATAAAAACGGCATGGGATTTTCCCACAGGGGAACCCTGAACCACAATTTAAAAAAATGCCTGGGGGTCCCCCCAAATTTCATACCAGACCCTTTAGGTCTGGTATGGATTTTAAGGGGAACCCCACACCAAAATTTTTTTTAAAAATGGCGTGGCGTCCGCCAAAAATCCATACCAGACCCTTATCCGAACACGCAACCTGGCAGGACGCAGAAAAAGAGGGGGGGGCGAGAGAGCACCCCCCCCTGAACGGTACCAGGCCACATGCCCTCAACATTGGGAGGGTGCTTTGAGGTAGCCCCCCAAAGCCTCTTGTCCTCATGTGGATGGGGAGAAGGGCCTCATCCCCACAACACTTGCACAGTGGTTGTGGGGGTCTGCGGGCGGGGGGCTTATCGGAATCTGGAAGCCCCCTTTAACAAGGGGACCCCCAGATCCCGTCCCCCTGTGTGAATTGGTAATGGGGTACAAATGTACCCCTACCATTTCACAAAAAAAGTGTCAAAAAGGTTAAAAAACACAAGAGACGGTTTTTGACAAGTCCTTTATTAATTTCCTCTTCTTTCAGCTTCTTCTTCCAGCTTCTTTCTTCTTGTGTTCCTTCGGTGCTCTTCTTCTTCTCCATCTTCTTCTTCCTCCGCTCTTCTCATCCCGCATCTTCTTTCAGGCTTCTCCTCCGCTCCGTCCGCATGATCCACCTCAGTGGGAGTCTTCATCTGTGTGACGCTTTGCTTCTTCTCACACTTCTTATATAATGGAGGGTGGGGCCACCCGGTGACCCCGCCCTCCTCTGACGCACAAGGAATTCACGGGACTTTCCTGTGGCTTTCCCCGTGTTGTCAGAGGGGGGCAGGGTCACCCGAAATGTCAGAAGAAGCAAAGCGTCACACGGCTGAAGACTCCGCTGAGGCGGATCGTGTGGACGGAGTGGAGAAGAAGCCTGGAGGAAGATGCAGATCGTGTGGACGGAGTGGAGAAGTAGCCTGGAGGAAGATGCGGGACGAGAAGAGCAGAGGAAGAAGAAGATGGAGAAGAAGAAGATGAAGAAGATGGAGGAAGAAGAACACCGAAAGAACACCAGCAGACTCTTCACACGGGGGGGGCAGAATCTGGGGGCTTCCAGATTCCGATAAGCCCCCGCCCACAGACCCCCACAACCACTGGGCAAGGGTTGTGGGGATGAGGTCCTTCTCCCCATCAACATGGAGACAAGGTGCTTTGGGGGGCTACCTCAAAGCACCCTCCCAATGTTGAGGGCATGTGGCCTGGTACGGTTCAGGAGGGGGGGCAGCTCTCTAGTCTCCCTCTCTTTTCCTGCGGCCTGCCAGGTTGCATGCTTGGATAAGGGTCTGGTATGGATTTTGAGGGGGACCCCACGGCATTTTTTTAAAAAATTTTGGCGCGGGGTTCCCCTTAATATCCATACCAGACTGAAGGGTCTGGTATGGAATTTAGGGGGGCCCCCCATGCCATTTTTTTTTAAATTTTGGCGCGGGGTTCCCTTTAATATCCATACCAGACCGAAGGGCCTGGTATGGAATTTAGAGGGACCCCCACGCATTTTTTTTTACATTTTGGTTCGGGGTTCTCTTGTGGGGAAATCCCATGCCGTTTTTATCAATGAACTTTATGTGTATTATCGGACCGACAATTCATTATAGCCGTGAGTAGTTTTAAATGACTTTTTTTCCTTTGAAATGTCATTTTGCTGTTAGACTGTTCTAAACACGGGAAACATGTGCCCCTTTACAGGCATACTATAGACACCCCTCAGGTATGAAATTTAAAGGAATAGTACACTTTTATTGTTTCACGTTAAGCATTATTAAAATCACTTCTCCCGAAAAAACGATTTTTAAAACTTCTTTTTGTTTGTCCCCAAACACTTTTTATGACAATAACTTGCATATAAGCCTGTCAGGTCCCACACTTACCAGACAGGTGAGCCCGCTTGGGCAGAGGGTAGGCTCCCTTACGTATCCGATTCGGGGCCCCTGATAGAGTAAACAGGAAACCCGCAAATGCGGAGTGGTATGAGGGCCTGATGTTAGGATCCTGGAGCAAGGTGGTCTTCCAAGCAACAGGTAGAACTTCAGGAATACTGGAACTGATGCTGAGCAGGAGTTTATCAGGCTGGTCACACACAGGCAGAGGTCGGCAACGGGCTGGCAGCAACGGTACAAAGGGAGCAGGCAGAAACAAGGTCAAACAAGCCGGGGTCGGACTCAGGCAGCAATCAAGGAGGTCCAAAAGGCAAGCCGGGTCAAACTTCAGAGATACAGGAACACAGAGAGGATCACGGAACTAGACACAGAGCTGTTGATCAGGCAGCACCGAACAGGGATAGAGGCAGACTCAAATAGGCTGATTGGCGCCAAAACGCCGCGCTCGTGCACGCGCCAATTCGCCAAAGCGCCATGCGCCTGGGCGCGCCCCCGACACTGGCGTGCACGCCAACACTACTGGGCGCGCCCGCGGTAACGCCCATAGGCGAACGCGCGCCCGGACGCCACCATGCACGCCACGGCTGGTCAGACCAGACACGCCAGTGCCCCCAGGAACACGCGCCCCAGCACGCACAGGAACACGAGCACCAACGCGCCCGGCGCGCACCGACGCCCAACCAGGTAACCTCTCTGACAAAGCCTTTAAAATGAGCACTCTTGATTATTCATGTTCGTGTCCTATAGACTTTAACAGTGTTCGCGTGTTCGAACTAATTTTTTGCCTGTTCGCATGTTCTGATGCGAACCAAACTGGGGGGTGTTTGGCTCATCCCTACTCAGCACATTTTATCCAGAGATAGCTGTACAACTGTTTGTGAACCCAGAGCTGACTAACAATAAAAGTCCTTTGCAAGGCTACATATTATCACTCCATGCAAATTGTGTTAAAGTGATTGTAAAGTCTAATTTTTTTCAATGAAAGTAACAAAAATTTTATACTTACCTCCTCTGTGCAGTGGATTTGCACAGAGCAGCACAGATCCTCCTCTTCTCGGGTCCCTCTTCTGTACTCCTGGCCCCTCCATCCTGTCGAGTGCCTCCACAGCAAGCAGCTTGCTATGGGGCACCCAAGATGAGTCACAGCTCCCTGTGTCCATTCAGACACAGACCTCAGGCCCGGTCCTGCACCCTCTTTCTCCTGATTGGCTGACTAACTTTGATTGACAGCAGCAGGAGCCAATGGCAATGCTGCTGTGTCTCAGCCAATCAGGATGGAGAGTCACGGATGGCCAAGACACTTTTGGACATCGCTAGATGGGGCTTAGGTTGGTATTAGGGGATGCTGGAGCGGCTGTTGCACACAGAAGACTTTTTATCTTAATGTATAGAATGCATTAAAAGAGAAGAAATATGGGTCTAATTTTTTTTATTTAGAATCGTACTTACCTCAGTGGGTAAGGGTAAATGTTATGTTGTATCGTTATATTTGTATGAAAGTTATATTGCCAATTAAAAGTGGGATGACTGGAGTTTAGCAACATGATTGTGAGCAGAATCTCTGATGGATCATAACAGGGATGAGTATTAACAGGCAACTTGCCTGAATTCCTGCTATGTAGTCACATACCGTGTAAACGGAAGTGACAATAGGGTGTACTGGGAGGATATATGGGAGGAGTAGAAGGAGTCACTCCAATAAACAGTCCACACATCATTGGCATTCCCAACCTCTGATGATACTGCCAGGGAGGAGCAAAATGCATCCGTGAGGTCATGTCCGGTGTTTGGAACGCAAACAGCAAAAGTTGTGTTACAAGCTGGCGTTAAATGCTATTGACCCAAGAATAATATATGAGTGTTAAATCTGTTTTTATAAAAAAAAAGAATAAAATGATTCTCCTGATTCTCCTTGCATAATAATGCATATGAGAGACCTGTCATCCTGCTGGAGCATATGAAGGAGTTGTGAATTGCCCATCACAGAAATCTGAGGCGTGTCATTTTCTTAACCGGGGCTATACCTATTAGGAGTCGGTGAGTGAGGGCACATGAGGAAGGGAGCACAGCACTTTATTGCCTTTCATTGCATATCACTGGCACAAGAAAATTGAAACATGGATTGCATTTTAAAGGACTAATTAAATTGTTTGTACTGAACAGATGCATGGATATATGTTGCACCAGATGAACTTTATTTGATCTTTTTTATGAATTGATGTATCATTTCATTTACAGTATGCTGATGCTTTTAACACAATTTGCACGGAGCAATAATATGTAGCTTTGCAGAAGACTTTAATTGTTAGACAGCGCTGGGTTCACATACTTTCGTTTAAAAAAGGACACCACACCTTTCAACGCAGCAGCAGTCTATATTACCATAAATCACACTGGTACAAATACCGCAGCACAGGGACACCAATATCTAAGTCTACCTTTGTCCCTTTTTTGCATAGCAATCAATTGTCCTTGTTTTAAATGGATGGACTGTTACTCTTTTGGAACTAAATTCCTCTGCTCTGCTTTTCTCCTCTTTTTGGTCTGAAGTGTGGATCTCTATAAAAAATGTATTATTTAACTACCATAAGTGGCACGAAAGCTTTTATCCAACCTATAAATAATACATTTGTTATTTTGAAGAATCAGTATAAGTATAAGGGAAATATAGTGGTGAAAATGCACGTGTGAGTCCTGGTTAACTGTAGGCATGGCAGAGATTGACCTTTGCCTAAATACTTTTTGCTAAAAAGGTGTCTCTCTTTCTTTATTAGGTTTTTCATGTTTAACAAGACAAACATGCAACATCATAGTAGTAAAAAATGGTGTTAACATCACAAAGCATTGAGATAAGGGGGGGATCAAATATCCTAGAAACAGTAGTGTAGTGTATAACAAGGTTAGTATAAGTAGGTGGATTGGTAAGACAACTGGAAGTCTCTATTTTCCAATAAAATTGATAATGGGAACAAGAAGGAGGAAAAAAGAGAAGGGGAGGGGATAAGGGTGGATGATCTGTGGGATCAGGTCAAGGCAAATGGCTGCCCCATTTTGAGGGGGGGAGTTTAGATCAAAAGACTTAGAATCATATGCAGTTGTATTCTAGCCATGGGGACCAATTTTTAAGGTTTTAGACCGAGTGTCATTAAAGAATAAGTTGCCCCAACATTTCATATGTGATCTGTATCATTTGATATGTGTTTGATTTACCATGTACTTATGTTAAAAAGAATCCTGTTCTCTTTGTATAGTTTCCTTTGTGAAAAATACCTGGTGATGCTGCCAGTCCTCCTGCCTTTTTCAAACTGACCACGCAAGGCAGGAGAGCACATTCATCCAAGATATCTTAAAAAAAAGTAAGGTTCCCATTAAAATCCATGGGCAAAGCTCTAAAAGCCTTTACCACTCATCAGTTTAGAGTTAACCATGAGATATGGCACTAGAATTATTGCTCTCAGTATGACATTTGTGACAATACTTAACATGTGTGGCGCCATCATGGTTTACATACACGTGCGCACTCTGCGTGCGCATTTGTATTTGTGGGTGTGTTGAAGACAACTGGGCTTACATTTCATTTTTTTTTTTTAATAAAATTTTGTTTTAATTTAATTTTTAATGTATTTTTTAATGTACCTTTATTGCTATCACAAGGGTTTGCAAATCCCTGTGTGATAGAATTGGGCAGGTGACAGATACTCTTTATGGAGATACTGGAAGTCTATACAGCCCTCAGTTTCACTTTCACTTTACAATTGGGAGCCAGCAGAAGGAACAGAGTACAAGCTTGTAACTGCTACTGCAGGGATGAGCTTGTGTTGAGCCCTTCACTCTCTGGACATACTACGTTCATCTAGAGAGCTTAAGTGGTAAAGCACTATACTCCCTGGATCCTTGAAAACAAGCCAAAAAGGCACCAGGAACAAATTTTGCTGTTCAGTCGGGGTCATATACCAGGAATAAAAATGCCTTTCTTGAGTTAGTATGGTAGGTGAGCATTTAGCAGTGACAATTCAAATTTTCTTCCAGTTGCTTATATGTAGGGATTCCCATAGATCCCTCTCGAATTTCTTCACGAAAAGGTGTCCCTCTTTCTAGTGTCAAAAAAGGTTGATCGGGGAGAATGTCAGTACTAAGAGATTTTTCTCAACCACCAGTAGAGAGAAAAGAAGTTGCATAGCATATGCTTCAGAATGTACACAACCAATGAACTGCTTCAGCGGATATTACACAGAACTCAGATTGGGCAAAGGGAATTAACATTTTAAGTTTACTACAGTTGTAGTTTTTGCTGGCCACTGCATTTTTTTAAAATGTGTTTTTATTGAATATTTCACAGAACATAAGTGAAAAACATATAGAAAAATAGTCACTCAGATATGCACTTCTTCAGCTTATGATACAGTCTTGAGGATTATTCTATACAGAGTCTGTATACAATAGATACTTAAACCAAGGTAAAAAATTTGATATATAAAGTATATTTTGCTAGATCAAGAGTGAAGGACACCACTCCCCTCCCCAGGCACCCCAACTGGGAACACGCTGCGCTCAGGAGGGGAGCGGCGACCCCCAACCCTCTTTGAGGGTTGTTGCATTGTTTTCATTGTTAGATAACATCTAGTGTTAGCCTAAGTAATATATGAAATAGACATTAGTGTTTGAAAAAAGAAAAAATAAGAAATATAAAATATGAAAATATAACATAATATAAAATAAATTTAGGAAAAAAAAGAAAAGAAAAACACAGTCTGATAATTACTTCCCTTTGGCAGTACAGTATGGTTTATAAGTGATACAGTTAGGTCTTATGTTTTATTGTGTACCAATCTACCCATTTTTCCCATGTTTTTTGGGCTTTACTGTAAGTGTTTTGAGTCGGTGCATATAACATCTCGTACGCTGCGTGAGTGTTAGTCGTATTGATTACTTCATGTAGAGACGGGGTTTGTTGATCTCCCCAATGGTGCATTATCGTTACTCGTGCACTCAAAAGAATGTGCACGTCTATGCTCCTGTATTCTGGTGGAATTAACTCTATGTCTAAGGATAAAATTGCATTTCCCGGTGACATGGGTACTTTAATATTCAATACTTGTGAGATTACTCCATAGACTCCTTTCCAAAAGGGCATTATAGAGGGGCAAGACCAGAGTATATGGTACAATGTTCCCACAGCATCACAGTTCCTCCAGCAGGTATTGGAACTTTGTGGTGAGAATTTGGCTATTCTATGGGGTGTTAAATACCATCTGAAGAGGATCTTCTGCAATAATTCCCATAAGTTTACACTCTTTGTTGCAGTGTATGTGATGTGTAGTGCCTTTCTCCATTGTTCCAGGGAGTAAGAAGTATCTAAGTCCTTCTCCCAGGCAAACATATGAGTTGTTTTCAAGGGTATATCCTTATTTGTTAGTATATTATAGAACAACCATATACCTTTATACTTGGTGGTAGGGTTTGTGTAGTATTGGAATACTCTCCATGGCATCTCAATATTTGTTTTCAGGTTGGTGCGTAATAGATGTGTAATCCTATGGTATGTATACTATTCTGAGTTAGCTAGGTTGTATTCTATCTGTAAAGACCTGAAAGTTTTAGGAGTTGGACCTATCATTATATCTTCAATTTTTTCTATCCCCTTTTCCACCCAGCTTGAGACGTTTAAGTCAGGTATTATGTGTGTCAAGCTATAGGTGGGCATTGATAGTGTGGAGGTAATGGAGTTCTCAAATGGAGTGTTTGACAAAGCTCTCCAGGCTTAAAGTGATGCTGTGACGGTGGGAGAAAGTGATGTGTATCTAGGGGTTGTATATTTTCCAATTACTTTCATCTGGTATTGAGGCTTTGGGGGAACCATGTTTTAATTTGTGCCAATATTGAGGCAATGTAATAGTCTTTAAGAACTACTAAGCCCACTCCTCCTGCCTTCCCAGTATTGATTAGTTTGGAGAATGCACACCTCGCCCTCCTTCCTTGCCAAAGATATCTGTTGATCATAGATTGGGCTTTTATAAAGAAGGTGTTAGGTACTGGGATAAGGATGGTCCTAAATAGGTATAGAAATTGTGGTAGCAGTACCATTTTAAAGGCTGCAAGTCTCCCGGACCAGGATAATTCTGTTTGTGCTAGATCTTGGAGTTTGGGGTGTAGTTTGTGTAAGAATATGGAATAATTTGCTTTGAACAATTCTTCTGTCTTAAGGTGTTAAGGTGATGCCTAAGTAATTTATACCACTGGTGCTCCACATGTATGGGTATAATTGTTCTATTTTGTGCTTAGTTTTAGGAAGCATATTGATGCAAAGGATGTATGTATTGAGGCTAATGAGGTCTCCACGTCTGGGATCATGAGTATAACTTCGTCAGCAAATAGACTGATGGTGTGTGTTGAGTTGCTAAACCTATGTCCTGTAATTTGAGGGTGGTTGCGTTTGTAACTCGTCAGAAGTTCCATGAGAAGGTTGAAAATTAACAGTGAATGTGGGCACCCCTGGCGAGTTCCATTTGTAATATTAAATGGAGTGGAAAGTGCCCCTGAGGTGTAAACCTGGGCAGAGGGCTTGGAATATAATGCCATAATTGCAGAAAATATGGTTACTTGGAATCCAAACTTCTCCAATACCCTGGCAAGATATCCCCAATGTATCTGATCGAACGCCTTCTCTGCATCCAAAGCTAAGAGCAGAGAAGGCGTTCCCTTTAGATTTGCGTGGTGGATTATATTAATTAAGCGCCTTGTGGAGTCAGTGGTTTGACGTACTTTTGTAAATACGGATTGGTCCGCATGTATTAGATGTGGAAGTATGTTTATCAGCCTTAGTGCAATCAGTTTGTCATATAGTTTCAGGTCGTTATTAAGTAATAATATCGGCCTGGAATTCTGTGGAAGAGATGGTTTCTTCCCTGGTTTAGGCAGAGTGATTACGAGTACTTTCAACATTTCTGATGGGAAGGAGGAAGAGGCAGCTGTAGTGTTGAAAATATTGGTTAGGTGGGGTGAGGGGATGTACTTGAATGTTTTGTAGTATTCTCCTATGTATCCATCAGGACCTGGGGACTTGTTTAGTGGTAGCATATCTATAGCATTAGATACTTCCTGGATTGTGAAGGGAGAATTAAGGTGCTGTAGTTGTGTTGGGGTTAATTGGGGAAGAGATACTTTCTTCAGAAAGCCCTTTATAGCCTCGGGGGTTGGTTGTATGGCATTTGGATCATCTGCTAAGTTGTACAGAGATCCATAATAATGGTTAAATGTGTCGGCAATTTTTTGTGGGTGTTGATGTTTATCTTTAGTGATCGGGTGTTGGATGTACGGTATCTTGGTTTTGTACCTGTAGCCCCGTAAGCGTTGTGCTAGGAGTTTCCCTGCCCTGTTACCATTTACATAATAGTTCATATTTAAATATCTAGTAGACTTTTCAAAATTTCCTATTAACAGCAATCGAAGACCATAATGGTGTTGTGATAATTGTTTAGAAATTGAGGATGTGGGTTTTTGTTTATTACTGATTTCTAAGTTTTGAATTTTGTTTGTGAGATCCTGTATTTGCTGTTGGTGCTGCCTCTTTCTCCCTGCCCCCAGTTTAATAAAGATACCCCTCATGAACGCCTTATGGGCATTCCACAATGTAAACTTATCCACAGAATTCACATTATCGCTAAAATATTGCGGTAAATGTTTTTCCAATATAGTTTTAGTGAGTTTTTCCTGTAAAAGAAGTGGGTTAGCTCTACAGATGGGAACAGGGTTCGAGGAAAATGAGTCTCTGATTGTCAGCACTACAGACACATGATCTGACCACGTAATATCATTTATGGATACTGCTACAGTTCTGGACAAGGTCCATTGATCTACTAGGAATAGATCAAATTATAGAGTATGACCTGTGTGGTGAAGAAAAATAAGTGAAGTCTTTTTCCCCTGCTTGAAGGCATCTCCAGGCGTCGAATGAGTTTTGCTGATGTATGGTGTTTTGAAGCATTTGGATTTTCCTGATGGGGGTAGAAGTGGAATCAAGTTGTGAGCCTGGGATAAGGTTGAAGTCCCCACAGATCACCAGAGCTCCTTTTTGGTGGGCCAGTATCTTCGGAAAGGTTCTGTTAAGAAAGCCTATTTGGTTGGAATTCGGGGCGTAAAGGTTCACAATAGTGTACGTTGAGGAGCTGATATCGCAAATTAATATTATGAACCATCCTTGTGGGTCTACAATCACTTCATGGAGTTGAAATGAGACAGTGTCCTTTATTGCAATAAGGACTCTTAATCTAAGTTTGCAGTAAAGATATGGGGAAACTTTTTTTTTTGTGCATTTTGGGGGGGGGGGACAATTAAAATGCGTTTCCTGAGCACATAGGACATCGCTTTTAAATTGTTGAGCTTCCTTCTATAATGACTTACGCTTGACAGGATGGTTAAGTCCTTTTGTATTTATAGAAAGAAATGTCACCTCCATGTGGACAAAGTAGATTTAGATGTTTGAAGTTCTGTGTTCATGTAAATTCTTTTGTGACTGGAGAGTGTCCTCAAGTGGTCAGAGCTGGTATAGATCATTTTGTTAAGTGCTAGTGCAGACCATAGATTTGTTGTACTCACAGTTGGAAGTGCAGGCATCTTTTCAGCCTGGCGGTGCTGGTGAATTCTCGTTGGAGGTGTTGACCTAGGAGAAACAGTAGCGGCTTCATCTGAGAACTGTAAAGTAAGCTGTAAGTTCTCACTGTGGTGGAAAAATATAACAAGAAGAAAAATAAAACTGACTGTGAACATAAAAACTTGAACTTTGAATAACATGTTTGAACTTTTCAAGTGAACATTGTGATCCAAGTATGGGTATTCCATACCCGTATGCAGCATTTGCTGCTCAAGTAGTATCAAGGGGGGTGAGTTTGTGAGCCGAGAGACACTGCTCTCCCCATAGAACAAAAGATAACACTTATTAGCTTTCCAGGTAGTCAGTTCCTTTTAGCATTCTTAGCTGTTACCTTTTGCCATCCAGGATCTGCATGGGGAACACTCCCAGGGGAGCCAGGACTTCTGACAGGCTCTGGAAGTATATGCCAGTCCTTAAGCAGGGACAGACCTTTTTCCAGGCAGTCTATGATGAAAGTATGACCCTCTTTAGTAATCGTGATTTTTATTGGGGAAGCCTTCTGTAGTTGATTCTATGAATCCTAAGGGCTTTGGTAATTGTGGTGAGGCTTCTTCTTTTTTGGAGAGTGTACTGCGATAGATCTGCAAAAAATTGCAGATTTTGATGCTGTGGAGGAATATTATCCTTAGTGCGCATTGCAGACATCAATTTCGCTTGGTAGAAATGTAACCGTAGTATTACATCCTTAGGGATATGATCGGGGAGGTATGAAGGTTTGGGCAGGCGATGGATCTTGTCTATTATCACATCTAGATCCGTGAGGTCAGGAAGGATTTCTTTAAACAGAGTAGTGGCATACTTACGCAGGTCTCCTTGCTGTACAGACTCTGGGATCCCTCTGATTTTTAGATTGTTCCTTCTATTTCTGTCCTCCGTGTCAGCCATTTTAGATTTGAGCCTTTCTATTACCTCCTCTTTTTCATCATGGGCATCTACCAAATCGTTCACAGTATCTGCAAACTCCCCCATCTTGTTTTCAATGTGCCCCATTCTGGATTCTACAGCCTGTATCTCCTTATTGAACTTTTGCATGCATAACATCATGTCAGTTTAGATTGAGCTCCTTAGGGACAGTAACATGTCCTTTAGCACTGTGTCCATAACTGGCTGATTGTTCAATGGGAACACCTCAATGCTGTCAGGTAGCTCTCTAGTGTCCTCCCCAGAATCAGTGCTGGGGCTGGCTGTGGGGCTGCATCCAGAGCCATCCATCCAGAATTTGGCTTTAGCTGGGCTTGCAGACTGAGGGGTATTAGGGTAGGATTGCTTGTTGTCTGAGGACCCACTATTTTTGCTGACAGATGCAGAGTTAGCAGGAGTGGAGTGTGTGTTATGGGCCGGGGTGGATGAACGGCCGGCGCCATCTTGCCTACCTCCATGTGTCTGCCATGATACAAAATCCGTAAGTTTCTGGGGCTTCCTGAGGTCTTTTCTTTTCCTGGCCATGGTCATCGATGCTGCGGTGTGCAGATTGCTCCGTTTTTGGGGTGAAAACCCCCTCTGGAAAGTCGGTATTAGCCGCCGTTTATCTGTGAGGAGAGGAGCTCAACTCTCACACATCCATCTCGCTCCGCTGCCGGCCACGCTCCCAGGCCACTGCATTTTTTTGCTGGAATTAGTACATTTTATTGTTGTTATTTCACCTGACTGCAAACTTTATACATGTACAAAGAAGTGATTTTGTATCCTTTATATGCCAGGGCTGCTTTGTAGTTTGGCAGTGGTAAGCACAGTAGTGAGGTGTAACAACCAAGATGTTTGACTGATGAAAAATTAACTGTGATATGTTGGTATTGGTTACTGCACACTGCAACCTGTTCATTGGTGTTCATATTCACCAACAGGAATAAATGTACTTTGGTAGGGCAGTTCAAACAGAAATATATTCAGCCATCAACATGAGCAATTTTAGTTCAGATATAGTATCTACAGGAATTATTCCAATAATACACTACATTGATCTCTTGCATGACAGTTAAATTATAGTGCTGGCTTCAGCTTCAGAGAGTCAGCACCATACTCAGATAAGAAAAAAAAAATTCACTGAATACCAATGCGTTTATATGCAAAATGCAAAATTTATGTTTACATACAAAAAAACTACAAACTGACAATGCTCTACAAGCTACCAAACACAATGCAAGTGCTGGAAAGGTAGGGTAACCCCTGGAAGTCGCACATCTATGGTGTCCTACTGCAATGAATGGAGTGGTGACCTCAGCCTGGACTCCGACCAGGCCACGCCCCTGGTCAGAGTCCAGGCTGCGGTTGCCACTCCATTCATTGCACTAGGACACCATGGATGTGCAAATTCCAGGGGTTACTCTTCCTTTCTTGAACCTTTGCAGGAGCCAGGATGGGCTCCATCCCCTGTCAGCACTCTAGCAGCAGCTGCAGATGCACTGTCAACATACCCCATCCCTATCGAGCCTGAGCGGCCCACACACTTTTCCCAGATCACAATGCAAGTGCTGCAAGGGCTTTTCTTTTACTGCACCCATTGACACCAATGTTGTTTTTATTTTTTTGTTTTTTTGCTGCACCCACTGACACCCATGAGGTAGGGATTTGCAACACCAACTGATGCCAATGCTGGAGGTTAATATTGCAGTCACTGAAAGCATTGCTGGGGGCTAATATTGTTACCACTAATAAAAATGATGGAGTTTATTATTGCTGCCAATGGCACCAATCATGCTTTGATGAAGGCTTCTTAGCCAAAATGCGTCAGTGTAGCCTGTACCCGTATATCCATGTAACCCAATAAAGGACTTTTATTCAAGAGCATCTGAGTCGCCAGCCCTTTTCTGATTCAAGTATTGCATTTTGGGGCCTGAACGTCCTGGCTAGAGCACCGGATCACAGTTCATAGAACATCATACTGGCAGTGGAGCTGGGGTATCATTTTGCTTCTCTCGCACCAATCATGGGGCTTATCTAATTCCCTCTTCTCTGTGCCCCAAGGCCCTAGTTTATCTAAAACTGTGGTTCCCAAACTGCGGCCTGGGGGCCAGACATGGCTCTTTGCTTGCTTTTATCCAGCCCTTGGGGCAGTATTCCCTCCACTGTCAGCAAAAGTGGGGCATAGTTCCTGCCACTGACACCAACATTGGGGCACTATTCCTTCCACCGGCACAAATAATGGGGCACTAGTCCTCCCATTGATATCAACGCTGGGGCATTATTACTCCCCCTAATAGCAATCATGGGGCATTGTTTTCTCCCTCTGTCGCCAGGACATTTTCTACTCTTACTGGCCACAGTTCACCCCCCCTAAAGTTTGAAGGATAGTAAACTGGCCCATTTATTAGAAATTTGGGAGACCCCTGGTCTAAAACAAACCACAACAAAGAGGGAAAGATGCCAAAATACAAGCCATACACCCTGCTTTATTGACCATATCTTGTATTTGACCATGCCCACAAGCATTCTGTAGACGTCACACTATGCACAATGCATTGTTACCATGCATGTATACCATGGGGAATACCTAGGCCTGTAAAATGGTCATGTGTTATTTTGCCATGTTAAGACCATGCACAGCAATCATCAGATATAATATTCTTGTGTGATGGCTATCCATATGTAACCAGGCACGCTGTTACCGAGTTATGCAGAGCATTAAGTTAATTGTTATTGTGAAAGTTGCATAAGAAAGCTTTCTTCTTTCTGTCACAAAATGGAGCTTGTGGACATACTGTGCTTCTGAATTACAAAGGCAGAACATTGAATGCTGGCAGCCAATACAGCTGCTGAGAAAACTACAAGTTCCAGTGCAGCTGGAGGCAGGAGAAGTCTACAAAGAGCCATACAAATTAGAAAGCTCAGGAAAGAGCAGGGGCTTTGGGAGGATCCCCGCCAGCCAGGACAGTAGGAAGAATCTGCTGCTGGGGAGCTAGGAAGAGGGAAACAAAAGTTACTTCATCGCTGAGCAACTGGCAGGCCTGTTTCACCGGACTGCGAGCATTGTAGATACTTGCACTGGGTTCTGCAGAGCATCTGCAAGTGGCTACTGCTATACAGATTCTGCTGAGAGATCTGCCACATGGGGGCCCGAACACAATGTACCGAGTCTGACACCGTGTCTGCCAGTACCAGAGAAGCCTGTATTTTGCTTGAGAACTCACTCAGCTGTCCATACACCAGAGAGCTGCAAGAAAACAACACAGAAACACCATTCAACCCAGAGGGGCCCCTCCACAACTACAGTCTGCTGCTCAGACCATAGAGCTGGTAAGCAGGTCTTTAACCCACCATTTGTCTCGTTGAACATCTCCATAGGAAGCCCAAATTCAATCTATGCATCTTCTAAGCTTTATACCATTGATCTTAAGCCCAGTCCATACTGTTCTGCTGAGTTAACACCTGCAAGCACTTACTACTTGAGTTGGCTTACCCCTATGCACCCAGAAACTCCTTTGGTTTCTTTGTGACTACACTGTGTGCAGGAAGATGTACCGTCTAAGCACATCAATGTCATCAAGGGCCCCTGAAGCTGACAGAAGACTGATTCCAAAAGAACTGTATATATTTCACTTGTTTATTAGCACAACCTTTCCATTTCTGCATATTTTAACATCTGTCAAGAGCCTAGGCCTAGCTCCCTTACTATGAGTGCTCATAGGCAAACTAGTTCAAGTTCTAGTTCAAGTGTATGCTTATTGCGTCAAAGTTCAGTTTAGCTTCTTATACCTGATAATAACATCAGAGTATTTCTTGTGCTATTACAACCTGTGTTGTTATATTCTGCTTTATTTGTTCTCAAAGAACAATATACACAGTTGTTTACTACTGAGTCTCAAGTTTAATTTTAAGGTGCCCCCTAAGGCCCCTTTCACACTAGGGCGGTGGGGGCATCGGCGGTAAAACAGCGCTATTTTTAGTCATGCTTTACTGTCGTCTTTGCGGCGGTATTCGGCCTCGAGCGGTGCGGTTTTAACCCCCGCTGGTGACCGAAAAAGGGTTAAAACCGCTCGCATAGCGCGGCTATAGCCGCGGTATTGCCACGGTATAGCCGTGCTGCCCCATTGATTTCAATGGGCAGGAGCGGTTTAGGAGCGGTGAATACACCACTACTTCACCGCTTCAAAGATGCGGTTTGCAGGAGTTTTTTTGCCAGCGCACCACTTCACCGCTTCAGTGTGAAAGCCCTCCGGCTTTCACACTGAAGAAACAGTAGAGGCAGTTTTAGGTCGGTTTGCAGGCGCTATTTTTAGCGCAATAACGCCTGCAAACCGCCCCAGTGTGAAAGGGCTCTAAGTGTGGTGAAATTGTTAACCCCCAGTGCTCAAAGTGGTATAACCTAAGGTGTCAGAGGGGACAAGGTCATTATCAAAATACAAGTAAGAACAGAGGACCCGGATAATACTAGCTAGCAGCCCCTGCATGGGGTAGTGCTACACATAATACCATGGATGCTTTACCATGTTAAACAATTTGGTATATTTTTTTCTATGGTTACTTCAAATACACTCCCTTTTCATGTAGTTATATATTTTTCCACTATTTAGACCACCCTTTTTTTTTTCTAGTTGTCTTCCCAGAATCTTTTAAAACCTGCACAGCATACAAAGATAATCATTTTAGTTAACACATTAGCAAGCAATGTTTATGAAGTAGTCTGTTCTCATGTATACAGCGTGTCATCACAATTATTATTCTTAGTGGCTAATGATTAGGCTTGCATTATCAGCATGAACTGGTCAGCAGTATCAGCAACTGCTTTTAATGAACCAAAGGCAAATTAATCATACTGGAGTGGGTGATAGAAAGTTGTGTAGATACACAACATAAATAAAATCTCAGCAAATTTCTGAAAGGCATATGTTTTATTAGGGTGAACTGTACTTTATTGGTTAATGTTGATAATGTCTGAAATGGAATGTACCCAAAGAAACCTTTTTCACTCTGGAGTGCCTTCAGGTTTCTTCAGGGGTGCCTTGGCCAGTGGGTGGATGAAGCCTGCCTTTTAGATACACAAAGCCACAGGTTTTCTTTTTGTGTACCATTACAACCTTCCAGCCACCAGCATCCTAACAACCAATGACATAATCGGTTAATAAGGGGGACCTGCTCAGCATCCTTGATTGTCCCTCTGTCAGTGCTGACATCACATTAGCTGAGTGAGGGAGCGAAAACGAGGGAGAAGCGAAACGCTGAAATATTAAACAGTGCCAGTTTGCAAGGGTGGAGGAATAAATCCCCTCTAATGTTGGGTGCCATGTGTATGGATGTTGCTGTGTTATGTAAAACTATTAGTTTATTTATCTTACATTTTAGAATGGCGTGCCTCAAGATTGTGCCCCATATGCAGCCTTAGTCTAGGATCCAAGGCACACTGAGGGGACACAGGAATTAATATGAAGACTAACAGATACTTGCAGGAACCACAAGACGCCTACACTTTAACACAATCTGCACGTTTTAGGTAGGTTAAAGAGGAACTGCAGTCTGCTCACATAATTTGTGATAAAAACATCTTTGCCATTCTGAAGCTTTCCTCCAACCACTTTGCGCATTATTTTATATATACTGTGATTTTGTACTTGCCAAATATGCTGCAGAAATCTACCTCCACTGAGTCTGGCTGCATCCATTTTAACTATGGGCAGCTGAGGCTGCTGTCTGTTCACTTCCTGGATTTACACAGACACACAGAGACACACCTCCAGCTCTGCAGCTCTCATTGGCCCTCCTATGACTCATCCCCCATTCCTTCCTGGCAAACTCTCACGAGAGTGAGAGAGAGAGAGCTGTGCACGATGTCATAAGCCTAGGCTAATGACCAGACAAGAAACAGGAAGTGGGCTGTATAAGGTATTTACTGGCAGAAAAAAAAAATGTATTACATCCCAAAGTTAAAACAACAAGTACAGAAGATTTAATAGATGGAAAGATGAAAAAAATGACTGAAATTACGCTTTAACTCTTATGCCCCGTACATACAGTCGGACATTGATCGGACATTCTGACAACAAAATCCATGGATTTTTTCCAACGGATGTTGGCTCAAACTTGTCTTGCATACACACGGTCACACAAAGTTGTTGGAAAATCCGATCGTCCTGAATGCGGTGACGTAAAACATGTACATTGGGACTATAAACGGGGCAGTAGCCAATAGCTTTCGTTTTATAATTTATTCTGAGCATGCGTGGCACTTTGTGCGTTGGATTTGTGTACACACAATCAGAATTTTCGACAACAGATTTTGTTGTCAGAAAATTTTATAGCAAGCTCTCAAACTTTGTGTGTCGGAAATTCCTATGGAAAATGTGTGATGGAGCCTACACACGGTCAGAATTTCCGACAAGGTCCTATCACACTTTTTCCATCGAAAAATCCTATCGTGTGTACAGGGCATTGGTAGCAGAAAAAAATGGATCTGAATCAAATTTGTCTTGAATGTTTTAACTGATTTGTCAGTGACAAAGGGTGGTTACACAGCGAACAACTCACTGCATCTAAAAGCATAAACCATTTTCTCTGCAAAAAAAAAAAGACTGTGGTAGCATTTCTATGTATACATGTACCATGCACTATATGATACTTTGTACCTCTATTTAGGCTTCTTCTTGCTGTATGCCAAGATTTATAAATATCCTCATCAACTTGGTTTCTTAAACAATATTCTAGCTGACTTATGCTCACCCCTTATTTTGAGCAAAATAACAATAAATGCTGATGCTTGATATTTTCCTTCCCAATTTATCTACCTCTGTCACATCAGTAAGTGAATCACCCAGTTATCCTGATCAGACTCAAAGGCTCTATGCTTTTATTAATATGAATATGTTATTCCTTTATTTTACTAAGCAAAAATCCAGATACATACAGATCATACACAAAGGCTGTTATTTCTGCCCAATTTGCTTTGATGTGTCTACTTGATTATTAAATATTCTGTACATTGTTTTCATAATATATACAGTATATAGTACAATATGCATCCAATTTATTTGCAAAAGGGATTGGCTTAAACATACCAAAGCAAGAATATTAATATTACATTACATATACTGTAGTCACATTTTATGAAAAGTTTACATTCTGTTATCCAAAATGTAAGCCAAAACAGGCAAGCATTTAGATTGCTTTATAGTGTATGTGCAGCCAGCTGAATTAACTTTACTGGCAGCTGGTAAAACATGAATGTTTCAGCACTGCCCAAGCTCTACAAAGCTAGTAGTATCAGTACATGCACACAGACAGGTGACTTGAAATAACAGGAACCGTATACACTATATTGGGGAAGATTAAATGTTTTACTTTTACAGGAGTTAATTAAGTCTTTTGTACAATGACAAAGAATATATTTATTTCAGGGATGACAAAAATATTGAAGGGTAAGTGCAGCGCAAAGTATCAATAAACCAATCAAAATGAACTGAATAAGTTCCCCAATAGTCCATCAGGACAGATCCATATAAACTTCAGATAACGGGAATCAGTCTTATATACAGTATCCAATTGCGTTTACCAGAGAAAATGGACCTCTGCACAGCAGGGGTCAAACTCACATATATCCCCACGGGAATGATGGTATTCCTAGTGGTGTCACTGGAGGGGATCACTGCAGTGGGAGATCCAGACAAAAGAGTGAACCGACCTTCCAACAGGGAGATACCAGAGATGTGAAACCGCCAGGTTGGAGATGTTGAAAAAGACCATTCTCAGATGTCAGTGGCAAATGAAAATAAAAATAAAGAGGATACCATCAAAGAGTAATCCGTCTGTATTTTAATAAAAATCCCCAAATATTGTCATAAAAACAGCGCTAACAAGCGCAGATGGTATAGATAAGGTCGGACTACAATACAATGTAGTACCGACCCACACATCTCCAACCTGGCGGTTTCGCATCTCTGGTATCTCCCTGTTGGAAGGTCGGTTCACTCCTTTGGATATCTGGATCTCCCACTGCAGTGATCCCCTCCAGTGACACCACTAGGAATACCATTATCCCCGTGGGGATATATGTGAGTTTGACCCCTGCTGTGCAGAGGTCCATTTTCTCTGGTAAACGCAATTGGATACTGTATATAAGACTGATTCCTGGTATCTGAAGTTTATATGGATCTGTCCTGATGGACTATTGGGGAACTTATTCAGTTCATTTTGATTGTTTGGTTTATTGATACTTTGCGCTGCACTTACCCTTCAATATTTTTGTTACCCCTCAGGCATATGTGATTACCTGTAGTGTTCAGCTTGCATTTCTGCTATTTGTTCATATGTGTTTGTGCTGATTGTTACCCCTTTTATTTCAGGGATGATCTTAAACCTTTTCAGAAATTACTACTTAGTTACTACTGAGTTCCATCTTATTGGTTCTGTGATCAATACCATAGTCCATATTCCCATCGCACACGTTCCTGGAATAAGCTCTTAAAATACTAGGTTCTGTAACGACCGCCAGCTGAATACTGGAACCTATACAATTTGTAGATATCCGGCAGCACACCAAGCATCATCAATTTTAATCCAAATTTTTTTATTCAAAGAATGATCACATAAGGGTAGTGGTTAATTGGTCACAGGTGCTTGGGTCCTATATAACTTTCTGTAGAACTCATTGTGAGCCTGCTCATCTTTGAACTTGCTGGAACTGGACTAAGTGGTGAGTTAAAAACCAGAGTTAGTGGAACTGTCCTAAGAGGTGAGTTAAAAACCAGAGTTGAAAACAAGAGGTTATAACAGGGGTCATGTACCTGTGTAGGATGAGTGTGTACGTGTGTATTGTAAGTACATAAGTTCTGCGAGTGCACGTGAGCTGTATTGAGTATTGGTGTCATGTAGTACCTGTGTATTGTGAGTACCTGAGTGTTGTCTGAGTAGTGTGTGTGGATCGTTAGCACTTCCTGGAAGACGTGATGATGTCACGAAACGCGTAGGGCGGAGCCAGACGACGCACTGACGTCACCCCCAAGCGAGTTGCATTCCAGCAGGACGGGTTTGTCCGAGCTCCGGTGGCCACGGAGCCAGACTTAAGGCTGTTCCATTTATTGACACTCTGTAAGTGTGCATTTGTATTTACTTTACTTTTAATAAATTTAAGTGGTTTTACACTATGTGAGCCCCTTCTATTTTATGGTATCTATGCCCCGGGTCGTTGGAGTTGCTGTTGATGAGATGACCTCTGGTGGACACCGCTGACAGTTCCCATCTTTGGCTTTTAAAGATCTCCGCTCGCTGTGATCCTCTGTGGTGGGGGGTCATGGCCTTCTGGTAAGGAGTAACCCCTTCCATTTCTGGTGGTGGACCCTTCCCTGTTGTCACAGATCTTCATTAATATCACTTGGACTTCTTTTTTGCATATTGTTGGCGACTTGGACTTTTTTACATATTGTTGGTGATTTGGACTTCTCACAACACTTAATTGATGTTTTATTTAATGGATTTTTTATTATCACCAAGTTTTGCACATTGATTTATTTATGATCACTATATGAATTTTTTTCATTGTAAATTATTTATTATGTTTTATTAGTATTAGCGCAACCCTTTACTTTTCTTATGCTTTTCTACAATTGATGTTTTTGTGGGGATTGCTGCTTTTCACATTATTTGATCCGCACTTGGTTTTTAGCGCAGTTTTTTTCACTATTTTCTACAAAAAAATATGAATAATAGAGCTAGCAAACACAAAACGAATTAATAAGAAAAAAAATCATAAGTAATAAAGAGTGAAAGTCCATATAAAGTGACTGATGTGCTCCAATCCAACAAAAGTGCAAAGTGCTCCAGAGTTTTCAAGGTGTACCACAACACCCCCTTCTGTGTCCCCCCTCAATAGATGGAATGGACCCCCAACTTTTCAGTCTAGGGGTCACTTCAGGCTTATAAATGGTGGCCAGGGATGGCAACTTTAACATCAGATCATCAGGTGGATCTCCCTTGTTATGGATACTCAGCCAGGATAAAAGGTACCCAGAATGAAAGGAGGAGACTAATAGTGAAGTACCATTTTGGCAATGATTTATTGCTCATAAAAATGAAAACTTACATGAAGCAAGATAAAATCAGGCATAAAAAATGAGGAGCCATGAGTACAATAACGCCGTTTATGGCCTGCGTTCCACCGATACCGGAAGTGACGTCAGAAGAACTAGGAACCGGAAATTACTTCTACGCGTTTCACCCTCCCACAGGGCGTCATCAAGGAGGTCTATACACTGTGGGGAGAACCGCTGGAGGAACCTAGGATGGAAAAGGACCTGGGGGTTCTAGTAGATGATAGGCTCAGCAATGGCATGCAATGCCAAGCTGCTGCTAACAAAGAAAACAGAATATTGGCATGCATTAAAAAGGGGATCAACTTCAGAGATAAAACGATAATTCTCCCACTCTACAAGACTCTGGTCTGGCCGCACATAGAGTATGCTGTCCAGTTCTGGGCACCAGTCCACAGGAAGGATGTACTGGAAATGGAGCGAGCACAAAGAAGGGCAACAAAGCTAATAAAGGGTCTGGACAGGGGCGGACTGACCATTTGGCCACTCGGGCACTGACCGAGGGCCCCATGCCACTAGGGGGCCCCATCAGGGTGGCCAGCCTCAGTAAAACTAGGGACAATATGTAAAAATCTGTGTATTTTTACATCTGTCCGTGAAATGTCCCTTGCCGACATCATTTTGATGTGAAAATCCCAAGATTATATCTTCTCCGCCTCTGCACTGCCCCCTCAGCCAATAGGAACACGCTGTACACACCCTTCCACAGCTTTTTTGACACAGGAGCAGGAGATGCCGACTGCTGGAGGAGAGGAGAGGATAGGATAGGAGAGGGAGGTGGGGACAGCTTGCAGTGTGGGACGGGCTGCTGCCTGATAAGGTAAGCTGGCTGAGCTTTACAAAATGGATTCCGGTTAGTGGATTACCCTGGTGAGCAGAGAGGGAGAGAGAGGATGTGTTACCTCTAGCAGAGCTCCTCCTGTCTCTGAGGCAATTAGATCGATTTTGTGTGTGAGAAGTGCAATGCTCCTAGAGGAAGAACATGTCCTGAATGTCTCCCCCAATCTCTACTACACCTCCCTACTCATTAGCTGCCCACGACTAAACAGGCACAGTCCCCTCCTCTCCTGTATTACCAACTAATGTGTCTGTGAACTGCTGGGGCACTACAGGTCCCAGCATGCCAGGAGATGGGGGCAGCAGTGTGTTCAATCAGGCTAATTTTTGGGTGAAATGTGCTGGTGTGTGTGTGTATTTGTGTGTATACTGTACAGTGGCGGCTGGTGCTCAAAATTTTTTGGGGGGGCTCAAACAAACTGAAAAAAACCCATAAATTGCAGCCATTGTGCCCATCAAACGCAGCTACTGTGCCCATCAATTGCCGCCACTGTGCCATCAAATGCAGCCACTGTGCTCATAAACTGCTGCCACTGTGCCATCAAATGCAGCCACTGTGCCCATCCAATGCAGCCACTGTGCCCATAAATTGGCACTACTGTGCTCATCAATTGCCGCTACCGTGCCCATCAATTGCTGCCAGTGTGCCCATCAATTGCTGACACTGTGCCCATCAATTGCTGCCAGTGTGCTCATCAATTGCCACTACTGTGCCCCTCAATTGCTGCCAGTGTGCCCATCAATTGCTGCCAGTGTGCTCATCAATTGCCACTACTGTGCCCCTCAATTTCTGCCAGTGTGCCCATCAATTGCCGCTACTGTGCCCATCAATTGCTGCCAGTGTGCCTATCAATTGCCGCTACTGTGCCCATCAAATGCTGCCAGCGTGTATCCCCCACCCGGCACTTACCTTGTCTCGATGGGGCAGCAGGTCATGGCGGCAGGCGGCGAGCGGTGTCCTCCACGCTCCTCAATGTCTTCTCCCATCGTCCCTTCCCGTCCTCTGCGATAGGCATCCAATCACAGCGCCTGTCATTTCAGCCAATCAGGTGACAGGTAACAGACCCGAGCACCTGATTGGCTGAGAGGCGGTTCAGTGATAGCAAAGCGAATATTCATTCGCTTTGCTAACACAATGCTTAGTAAACAGCGAGCGCCCAGCATGGCGGCCACTGTTCACCTTTTTGGACACTTATTAGAGCCTATGGCTCTAATCAGGTGCTTACAAAAAATACCCTGTTGCTGTAATTCAGGTGCCCGGTGCCCGAAAAGGGGCCGGACACCTGAATAGAGGTGGTAGCGGTGACCATAGATAGATTCATGCAATGCATGAATCTATCTATAGTGATAGAGGGGTGACAGGAGAGAGGTGGCGGCGCCCGTGCGCCCTTTATGGACGCACCGCCACTGATACTGTATGTGTGTGTATACTGTATGTATACTATATGTATACTGTATGTATAATGTATGTGTGTACGTATACTGCATGTGTATGTATACTGTGTATTTATACTGTATGTGTGTATGTATACTGCATGTGTGTGTATACTGTATGTATACGGCATGTGTGTGTATACTGTATGTATACTGTATGTGTGCATGTATACTGTGCATGTGTGTCTATATGTATGTATACTGTGGATGCGTGTGTGTATACTGTGTGCCCACTGCTGCTCAACAGAAGTCGATCTAACAATCCCATGCTCGTGAAAAATGCACTTGTTGCCATTTGGAGCCATCTGATTGGTGCACTGCAGAGCTTGGCCTTTAATCAGGAAGCAGGGCAGGTCTGGGCACACACCTGTGCAGTGATATCATGGCACACATCAAGCATGGCCTTTATTCACATGCCCCACTGCCAGATCTGAGACCAGCCACATCAGTTCACTATTCAGCTGGCTCTACGACTCACTTGGGCAGTTCAGAGGCTGCAATAAGTGGATTTTTTCTAATTAAAAGCCTTTTTTCCGACAGCTGCCTGCCACACCAAGCACTAAGGTGCAAAGGTGTGTGTAAGGGGACACTGATGGAAGGTGACACTCTGGGGGCTCACTGTGGACTATGATTTATAGGGAGAATGTTGGGACTCTGATGTAAGGGAGGACTCTGATGTGAGCGTGGCGCTCATCCTGACTGCTGTACTCAATATGTTGTTTTGTTTGTTACTTACTCCTGGCGTGACGGCCATCTGTAAGCCCGGGGGCCCCATAATCTTCTATTGCCCGGGGGGCCCCATGAGTTGTCAGTCCGCCCCTGGGTCTGGAGGATATTAGTTATGAGGAAAGGTTGCAAGCACTGAACTTATTCTCTCTGGAGAAGAGATGCTTGAGAGGGGATATGATTTCAATTTACAAATACCATACTGGTGACCCCACAATAGGGAAAACAACTTTTTCCCTGAATGAAAAAATACGAGAACCCCCTATCGGGGCTTTTAAGCAGCAAATAAAGTGCAATATAGGTAGTTGAAAAGATTGAATTTTATTAATACAAAAAATGTAAATAACACATAAAAAAATCACTAAAATGAATACTGACTGTTTGAGTCAGGACATGAACTGGATATGGCGTACAATTGCAACGGACAAAGCCTACGATTAGAACCAATGCAAGACACATGTATTATAGGGCAACCAAAGTTTTCCCAAATATTGAATCCTTAAAATTGGATGACAACAGATAATGCCTATAAATAAGGACAATATACAATACGGTGTATGTGGAACAACGAAGGTTGTATATAAAAATTCTGACGCGTTTCGACCCTTCCCGGGTCTTCTTCAGAGGATGGTTGTCCACTGTAAAAGGGTCAACATGTATCAAACATAACATCAGATTCAACAGTACCAAACCAATATATGTATACCATGTAATGTAACTGCCTAGATTGTATAATTACCTATCGCCAGATTTATGACGTTACAAGGTCATTTCTAACATTGCAAAGTATTTGGGGTGATGCGATTCCTCCTCTGCTCCCCTGTCTCCCCCGTGTCGGACCAACTCCCCAGGGGGCGGGTGGTGGACCGAATGTATCTTGCGAGGGATCGCGTCTACCAGCCCCCCATACAGGAGAGGGAAGGAAAGGAAGGGGCAAAAAGGCAATCCAAACTGCACCCAGATAGGTTCACGTTAGTGCTAAAAATAAAATAAAGAACAAGGGGTCAATTGGTTCATCCACATGGTTGGGAAATTCCCCAACGATGGAATTCTATAAGGTTGCTAGATTATGAGTCCATGGGTGTGCAGAAGGGCATTGTTAGAAAAAGGAAGAAGAGGGAAAGGAAGGGGGAAGAAGGGGGAGGGGAAGGAAAGGGAGGAGAAGGGGAAAGGAAAGCATGTGAGGGAAAGAGTGAAAAGAAAAGAAAGGAGAGAACCAAAGGTATGTGAGTGAGACAGAAATAAGCTGGAAAATAGCAAATGCCCTGCTGCCAAACGATCACCATGCGACATAGGGATATATAGAAAGAACAATGGGGTAAAAGTGCCGACAAACCACCAGTGAATGATCAGGTGGAAAATGGGGGGGGAGGAGGACCAGCCATGCTGGATGAGAAATGGTGAAAAAAGGGGGAGGAGGGTGGACAAAAGGGGGGGGAGAAAGGAAGAAGGGGAGGGGGGAAAGGGGAAAGAGGGGAAAAGAGGGGGGGAAGGGGGGGGGATAAGGGGAGAGAAAAACAAAGGGAAAAAAGAGAGTGGAAAGGATGGAGAGAGGGGGAGGGGGGAAAAAGGGGGGGGAGAGGAGGAGGGAAGAAGGAAAAAAGGGGGAAAAGGAAAAGGAAATGGATAAGGAAATGGGGGGGAAAGGAGGGAAGGGAAGAGAAAGAAAGCAGGGAACGAAAGGAGAAAAAGGGGTGCTAAGGGGGGGTTGTTTTTGGGTGGAAGGTGATGGGAATGGGGGGGTGTGTATGTGTCGGGAGTGTTGGGGGATGGGACGAAAAGTGAGGGTGTGTATAGGATGGACAGTGGGTGTCTGTCAGAAGAGAGGAAAAAGGGACTGTAAGTGAGAAAGGAAACACATGGGGCAACAGTGCACAACACACAAACAGAAAACCGTGAAAAAAAACAAACAGTGTCAAGGTGCAAGGGTGGTGGCGGAACTAGTTACTAGTTACTAGTTCGTAATTCTGAAAAATTGGAATGTAAATGAAAAGTCATGGCAAGGTAAGAGATGATTTAGGGAAAAGAACGAAATTACTAGGAAATAGAAGCATTACAGTCATTGCGGGTGTACTTACCAATCTGATAGATCAGTCAGTGCCTTGCCTAGCATCTCCAAGTTAGAAAGGATCCAATAAAGTTCCCCTGGGTTATCTTGTATTTATAGGGAGTGTCAATTGACTGACTCCCATCAGGTGCAAGTATATGACTGCCTCCCTCCCTCCTCCCCCTCCATTGGGGGAAACGAGCTGCACAGCTGTGCGCTCTAGCGTGACCCCCCCGGCGTTCCGGAGAGGGTATTCCCTTTGGGCGTCCTCGTCGCTTCCGCCGCAACTGCGCAGGCGCCGCTACGTCACGCGCACACGCACTGGGGTGCGCGAGCATGAGGACGGCGTCTGGAAGAGATCTGGGACGCCGCTGGCAGGGCGAGAAGCGCCCAACTCAAGGTGTAGCCACCTACTGGGCGCATATAGGAGACGCAGGGCCCAGGCGTCTCCTCTCTCACCCTGCCAGGAAGACACAAGGTGCATCCCCCGCCCCCAGAGGAGAAGCACAGGCACTAAAGGGGAGGCAACAGGGAACACAGAGCCACACAGTCATAGATTTGGTGCTGCGTGGACAAATGATAGTAAAATATGGCACAGACAGTCAACATCGCTTGTTCACAAGGTACTACACATATGGTCTGTGTAATGTGAGTTGACTGCAGGCTGACCATACTAAATACATTGTTCTTTGCATATCATTATTTGCTTAAACATGGTTACATAATTATAATGGCATTGTCCTCTTACGACTACATAATCAAATGGCACGTATACAGAAAAGAAAAAAGAAAAATTACATAATACCAAATATTGTTACATATGAAGAACTCTGAACTGTTTTTAGGCAAAATTTTTCTCAAGAATAGAGCATTGCGGAGTAAATGATCCATTTTTATTGGATCCCATAACATACACGAAGGTATGCACCTCATACATTCAAAAGTAATGAAGAGAACAATAATGACACTAGTGATTGTATATGGGGAAAACCAGGCAGCAGTATACACAAGACTGGAAACGCTAATGGATGAAATGTGTGGTAGAAAACTCCACTTTGGTCAACATGGGGAGGGGGGAAGGGGGGGAGGGGAAAAAAGGGGGGGAGAAAAAAGGGGGGGGAGGGGGGGAAGAGGGAAAAGGGAAAAAAAGGGGGGGTTTTGGTGGGGGGGAGAAGGAGAGAAGGAAGGGGGAGGGGGAGGAGGGGGAGGGGGGGAAAGAAAGGGGGGAGGGGAGGAGCAGGGAAAGGGAGAGGAAATTGGAAATCTTGATGGGTCTTCTCATATTTCCACAGAATATTATAGCACGTGTGGGATGTGAAATCCTTTCCCATAGGTTATTGTGTCTTCCCGGATGAGAACCCCTGCAGAAAAAGGGCAAACGAGATTGATTCATTTAGACCCGGTGGAGAGGTGGCCTGTACCTGGAATATCCATCTCTGCTCTTTCTGCAGCAGAGACTTATTCCAGTCGCCACCTCTGGTGGGGATCTTTATTTTATAAAGGGCCACAAAAGTGACTCTGGGGACTCTGTAGTTGTGTGTAACAATTATGTGCCTCCCAATGGGGAGGTATGGATTCCCCACCTCCATGCTGTAAACATGTTGGGAAATGCGCTTCCAGAATTCCTGCCTGGTTTTCCCCACATAGTACGCACCACATTCGCATTCCATCAGATATACTATTCCGCGGGTGCGGCAATTCACGAACTGTGTAGGTGTGAATGTGTTTCCGTTGGGTAAAACAAAGATTTTGTCTTGTTTGATGAGTGAACAGTATGAGCAATGTCCACAGGGGAAAGAACCTACTGTGGAACAGTGCTTCAATCTCTTATTTTCATTGGTGTATTCACTCCGAACGAGCTTGTCACGTAATGACATAGCTCTTTTGTACTTTATGGTAGGTTTTTCTTGAACAAATCCATGCAATTTGGGGTCATCTGTGAGGATGCTCCAATGACGCTCTATAATCTTTCTAATGGCCTGGTGTTTTCGGGAATAATGCATGATGACCTGGGTAGGGTTGCATTCAGAGCTTTGGAAGGGTTTGGATTTAAAAAGTAGCTGAGATCTAGTGTCCTATAGCTTGATTGTAAGCTTTTTTAAGACACGATCTGCTGTAGCCCTTTGATAACAGTCGATTTTGGAGCCCCTCCGCTTCTTTTTTGAACAGAGCGTCATTTGAACAGTTTCGCCGAAGGTGCAAATACTGTCCATAAGGGATCGAGTTCTTCAATGGGATCGGGTGAAAACTATCAGAATGAAGGACCGTATTCCCAGCAGTTGTCTTACGGAACAAAGTGCTAGAAAGGTGTCCATCTACAGTGACCGAAATGGAGACATCTAGGAAGGTGACGCTGTGGGGGTTATGGGTCATCGTAAACCTCAAGTTGCGATCGTTCACATTGATCTTGTGAAAAAATTAAAATAGTTTGATCTCGGGTCCCTTCCAGACGACGAAGACGTCGTCGATATACCTCAGCCATTTGGTTATATGGCTGGTGTACTCGACAAAGTCCTCGTCATCCAGGAGAGACTTCTCCCACTCCCCCAGGTACAGGTTGGCGTATGAGGGGGCACAACAGGTCCCCATAGCCATGCCCTGCACCTGGAGGTAGTGGGAGTTGTCAAAACAAAAGTGGTTATGATGCAGTATATAGTGCAGCCCATTCAAAATTAACCTGGCCAATGCCAGATCACATTGAGAGTGCTGTTGCAAGGCCAATTGTACAGCAGCCAAACCCTTAGAATGGGGAATGCTGCTGTACAGCGCCTCGACATCGATGGTCACCAAAATAGCATTCTCAGATATCCTCAGATCATTGATGAGTTGTAAAAATTGTATTGTGCCCTTGACAAAGGAGGGCAGAGACAGAACAAGGGGTTGCAAGCGTGCATCTATAACGCGGCTTAGGTTTTCCGATATGGCTCCATTGCCGGAGACAATGGGGCGGCCTGTGGGTTTTGTCGGATTTTTATGTATCTTGGGTAGACTATAAAACGTAGCTACCCTGGGGTGTGGAGTCCTGACAAATTGGTAGATATTCTTGGTGATTTCCCCTCTATAGAATGCACGATCAATCATGTTGTAGAAGCTGGAATTATATTGGTTGATGTTAAGGGCTGAAATTGCTTTATACCATTCTTTGTTCTTTAGTATGTCCAGACACATTGAAACATAGTCGTCATTGTTCATGACAACCACGTTGCCCCCTTTATCCGAGGGTTTTATCACAATTTTGGGGTTTTTTATGAGGCGTTGAAGGGCCAGGTTTTCATCATTGGAGAGGTTGGCCGGTTTAGAATGAATTTGTGATAGTTTGCATATGTCACGAATTGTTTGCCTTAAAAATACTGCTACATAAGGGTTAATACTTGAAGAGGGGAATGTGGTGGAAGCCTTTTGAAACATCATTAGGGGATTTGGGGTCGATTTGTCCACCTCCTGCAGTAAGGCGTCCAGATCGATTTGATCTATTAAATCCACTGTATTGTTTTCTAGGTAAAGGAGAGTTAGGTCTCGTAAGGCCCTACATTCCTTCATGCTGAAAAAAGACCCATCCACAGCATTACCTTCCGAGTCATCCTTTGCATGCAGGCATTTTAATAATAACCTGCGTGCAAAAAGTTGTAGGTCAGTAACTGTTTCGAAAACATCGAAATGTTGTTCGGGACAGAAGGTTAGTCCACGAGATAGAAGTTGTATCTCACTAGGTGACAGATTGGTGGAAGATAAATTAACCACGCTTAGGTGGTTTGTTGTATCCGCACCACAAAGGGGTCCAAGCCTTTGCCTGTTTTGTTGATTTGTGGGGACGCAGGTCCCCGAGATGAGTTTAAAGCTTTTTGCGGAGCTACTTTATTGGAGCCGACAGAGGGAGTAAGATGTTTAAAGGATTCCTGTATCAGTGGGATGTTACTGTTTGATTCAGGAGATGTTACCCTGCCCGCCTCCGCAGTGCAATCTTTTGCTGCAGTGTGGTCGGGTTGGGCATCATGAGAATCTGCTTGCGTGGAGGCAGTATCCATCGCACGTTTTTTAGAGTCGTGTTCAGGACTTCTTCCCTCCCCCTCTTTCCCCCCCTTTTTTCCCCCTCCCCCTCTCTCCATCCTTTCCCCTCTCTTTTTTCCCTTTGTTTTTCTCCCCCCTTATCCCCCCCCTCCCCCCCCTCTTTTCCCCTCTTTCCCTTTTCCCCCCTCCCCTTCTCCCTTTCTCCCCCCCTTTTGTCCACCCTCCTCCCCCTTTTTTCAGCATTTCTCATCCAGCATGGCTGGTCCTCCTCTCCCCCCCCATTTTCCACCTGATCATTCACTGGTGGTTTGTCGGCACTTTTACCCCATTGTTCTTTCTATATATCCCTATGTCGCATGGTGATCGATTGGCAGCAGGGCATTTGCTATTTTCCAGCTTATTTCTGTCTCACTCACATACCTTTGGTTCTCTTCTTTCTTTTCTTTTCACTCTTTCCCTCACATGCTTTCCTTTCCCCTTCTCCTCCCTTTCCTCCCCCCCCCTTCTTCCCCCTTCCTTTCCCTCTTCTTCCTTTTTCTAACAATGCCCTTTCTGCACACCCATGGACTCATAATCTAGCAACCTTATAGAATTCCATCGTTGGGGAATTTCCCAACCATGTGGATGAACCAATTGACCCCTTGTTCTTTATTTTATTTTTAGCACTAACGTGAACCTATCTGGGTGCAGTTTGGATTGCCTTTTTGCCCCTTCCTTTCCTTCCCTCTCCTGTATGGGGGGCTGGTAGACGTGATCCCTCGCAAGATACATTCGGTCCACCACCCGCCCCCTGGGGAGTTGGTCCGACACGGGGGAGACAGGGGAGCAGAGGAGGAATCGCATCACCCCAAATACTTTGCAATGTTAGAAATGACCTTGTAACGTCATAAATCTGGCGATAGGTAATTATACAACCTAGGCAGTTACATTACATGGTATACATATATTGGTTTGGTACTGTTGAATCTGATGTTATGTTTGATACATGTTGACCTTTTTACAGTGGACAACCATCCTCTGAAGAAGACCCGGGAAGGGTCGAAACGCGTCAGAATTTTTATATACAACCTTCGTTGTTCCACATACACCGTATTGTATATTGTCCTTATTTATAGGCATTATCTGTTGTCATCCAATTTTAAGGATTCAATATTTGGGAAAACTTTGGTTGCCCTATAATACATTGTGTCTTGCATTGGTTCTAATCGTAGGCTTTGTCCGTTGCAATTGTACGCCATATCCAGTTCATGTCCTGACTCAAACGGTCAGTATTCATTTTAGTGATTTTTTAATGTGTTATTTACATTTTTTGTATTAATAAAATTCAATCTTTTCAACTACCTATATTGCACTTTATTGGCTGCTTAAAAGCCCCGATAGGGGGTTCTCATATTTTTTCATGCACTTTATGGGGTGTGCGGCCTACTCATCTACACTCATGTGAGTGCTTTTTGTTGTTTGATTTAACTTTTTCCCTGAAGGGAGTTTAACAAGAGAAGTGGCCACTTATTAAAATGAGAAGAAAAGAGTTTTGACCTTAAACTACGTAGAGGGTTCTTTACTGTAAGAGCAGCAAGGATGTGGAATTCCCTTCCACAGGCGGTAGTCTCAGTGGGGGGTATTGAGAGTTTCAAAAAACTATTAGATAAGCACCTGAACTACCGCAACATACAGGTATATACAATGTAATACTGACATATAATCACACACATAGGTTGGACTTGATGGACTTGTGTCTTTTTTCAACCTCACCTACTATGTAACATCACAAAATGGTGTAGTGTAATGTTTCGGCTCCGAAGCGTTGCACTACACTGTTTTGTGATGTGATAATTCTTTTAAAAAAAAAAAGTTTGGACGAAATTGATGATCCTTGGTAGGCTGTGATCAATACCAAACTCAACGCAAAGATAGGAAAGACTCCTTCCTTGGGTGCTGTGGTGTGGCACAGCTGTGGTTGGTGCATCTTCCATTTCTGCCAGCATTCTAGAGCACCCAACTGTCAAACTGTTTTGCAGATTAAACATGGAGAATGGGTCTCACAGTGTAATCTGCTGAGCTTCTCTGTCAGTTTTAAAGCTGGTCCCATCTGTTTATCAGGATTGCCAACAGAAGCTCTCAATGCACAGAAGGGTCAGCTTTCAAACAAACAACAGAGCTCTTCCAGTGTTGTCTGCAGGGCTGGGCTATCAGTGCAACAGTCAAGTCCATATCTGTTACTAGGGAATACAGGCAGTAGCTTCTGTATGACTGAAGTAGTGCTTATATTATATCATGCAAGAAAGTAAAAATATATCTATACATAAAAAAAATTAAAAACCCAGATGCAAAAAAAGTCCAATAGTGCAAAAGACAAGTACCTATTCAGCCTCCTCCAATCTTCTGTGATGCACTCCACACAGAAATTGCAAATACAAATGAGAAAATGCACTCCACTATGATTTCAACCACCCAAACATTGCCACCAGGTGTGTTCTCACCATATTTTATTGGACTCACTGACTTATAGGTCCAATAAGCGCTTGTAAGCACTAAAGGTTAAATATCTTCAAACACAATCAGGGCTACACCATTCCATGCTATACAGCAAGGAATGTTGTGGGCCTGATGAATTTACTTGATGTAACATGAAGGACAGAGCTTGCAGTGACATCACGATACACTAGATTGCTCTAGCGGTGTCTCAAGGAAGTGCCGTTGGATAACTGAGCAGGGAGAGGTGAGATGTGGTTTGACCATACATGACCACAGCAGTTCACTATTTCGCTGGCTCTAAGACTCACTTGTGCACTTCAGAGCCTGCAACAAGTAGATTTTTTTTCTAATTTAAAGGCCTTTTCCTGCCAGCTGCCTGCCACACCAAGCACTAAGGTGCAAAGGTGTGTGTAAGGGGACACTGATAGAAGGTGACACACTGAGGGGGCTCTGCCATAAGGTAGGACTCTGCGGACTGATGTATAGGGGGAATGTTGGGACTTTGGTGTAAAGGAGGAGGACTCTGATGTGAGCGTGGCACTCATCCTGACTGCTGTACTCTATATGTTGTTTTTTTTGTTACCTAATCCTAGCATGGCAGCCACCTGTAAGCCCGGGGGCCCTATAATCTTCTATTGCCCGGGGGCCCCATGAGTTGTCAGTCCGCCCCTGCTCCTGAGTTATTTAATTTTTCTTTCTTGCATGATATATATGTATGTATTTGTGGTTTATGTTTGATCGAGTGCTGAACACACTTGTTTATATGTCTTTCTTTGTGATCATTGGTGCTGGCTAGCTATAGGTTAATTTTATTTTAGTTTTTGCAGCAAAGGAGGTACATTATATATAATATATCCAGTGCTCAAACTTTCAAGTCCTGAGCTACTAGCCAGGCCTTAAGATGTGTTCATCACCAATTGATAGTAGTAAATAAATGTAGCACTGTGTGTATTTAAATATATAAAAATATAAATATAAGGTGCAAATCTCTAATATAAATAAATCCTACATATTAATATAAAATAGTCCATTAAAAAATGAAAGAATGAAAAATGGAAAACTCTTCTTATGATCAGTGTATCCACACAATTCCACCACAGTGATTATTTGTCCTCAAAAGGAGTGCACACCACCACCAGTAAAAATGCGCGCTCACCTCCCAGATGAGTGAAAACTTATATGCGGATCTCCCCATGAGCTCTTTGCTCCCAGCTTGGCTCAAGATTCCATGAGTTCAGGACATGAAAATAATAAGCATAGAGACCATAGTGTTCTCCGTATACAAATTTATTCAAAGCCCCCAAAAAGACAAGTTGCACTTACAAGATAAAACTTTTAAAATCACATGTAAACCTCCAGAGTAGCGCCAGAGTAGAGCCAGGCACTGTGTATGTGGACATGGCGGTGCTACTCTGGAGGTTTACATGTGGTTTTAAAAAATTTTTCTTGTCATCAGTGCCGCCTCATCAGTGCCCATCCTAGCAGCCTATCAGTACCCATCTGTGCAGCCTCAGTGCCCATTAGCACAGCCTATCATTGCCCATTAATGCAGCCTATTAGTACCCATCAATGCAGCCTCATCAGTGCACATCAGTGAAGCCTCATTGGTGACTATCAGTGCAGCCTCATCAGTTCCCCTCAGTGCAGCCTTATCATTGCTCATCATTGCAGCCTATCAGTGCCCATCAGTGCAGCCTCATTAGTGCTCATCAATGCAGCCTATCAGTACCCATCAATGCAGCCTTATCAGTGCCCATCAATGCAGCCTATCAGTGCCCATCAATGTAGCCTGGCAGTCCCCAGCAGTGCAGTCTCATTAGAGCCCATCAGCACAGCCTATCAGTGCCCATCAGTGTAGCCTATCAGTGTCCATAAGTGCAGCTTCATCAGTGCCCATCAGCACAGCCTATCAGTGGCCATCAGTGCTGCCTCATCAGTGCCTATCAGCGCAGCTTATCAGTGCAGCCTCATTCGTGCAGCCTCATCAGTTCCCATCAACACAGCCTCATTAATGCCCATCAGTGTAGCCTATCAGTGCCCAACAGCGCAGCCTATCAGTGTCGCTCAATGCAGCCTCATCAATGCCCATCAGTGCAGCCTCAACAGTGCCCATAAATGCAGCCTATCGGTGCCCATCTGCACAGCCTATTATTGCCCATTATTGCAGCCTTATCAGTGCCCATCAATGAAGCCTATCAGTGGCCCTTAGCGCAGCCTATCAGTGCCCATCAATGCAGCCTATCAGTGCTTATTAATGCAGCTTCATTAGTGCCCATCAGCACAGCCTATCAGTCCACATCATTGCACCTCATCAGTGCAGCCTATCAGTGCCCATCACTGCTAATCAATGCAGCCTATCAGTACCCATCAATGCAGCCTCATCAGTGTCCTTTAATGCAGCCTTGTTAGTGCCCATCAGCACAGCCTATCAGTGCCCATCAGTGTAGCCTATCAGTGTCCATAAGTGCAGTTTCATCAGTGCCCATCAGCACAGCCTATCAGTGCCCATCCGTGCAGCCTCATTAGTTCCCATTAATGCAGCCTTATCAGTTCCCATCAGTGCAGCCTCAATTGTACCTATCAGCGCAGCTTATCAGTGCCCATCAGTGAAGCCTCATTGGTGCAGCCTCATCAGTGCCCATCAATACAGCCTCATCAGTGCCTATCAGTGTAGCCTATCAGTGCCCATCAGCGCAGCTTATCAGTGTCCCTCAATGCAGTCTTATCAATGCCCATCAGTGCAACCTCAACAGTGCCCATAAATGCAGCCTATCAGTGCCCATCTGTGCAGCCTCAGGGCCCATCAGCACAGCCTATTATTGCCCATTATTGCAGCCTATCAGTACCCATCAATGCAGCCTTATTAGTGCCCATCAATGAAGCCTATAAGTGCCCCTTAGGCTGCACTGATGGGCACTGATAGGCTGCACTAATGTGGACTGACAAGCTGCGCTGATGGGCACTGATGAAGCTGCATTAATAGCACTGATAGGATGCACTGATGTGCACTGACAGGCTGCGCTATCAGTGCTTATTAATGCAGCCTAATCAGTGCCCATCAGCGCAGCCTATCAGTCCACATCAGTGCAGCCTATCAGTGCAGCCTTTGAGTGCCCATCAGTGCAGCCTATCAGTGCCCATCAGTGCAGCCTCATCAGTTCCCATTAATGCAGTGTTATCAGTTCCAGTCAGTGCAGCCTCATCAGTGTCTATCAGAGCAGCCTATCAGTGCCCATCAGTGCGCCTCATCAGTGCCCATCAGTACAGCCTCATCAGTGCCCATTAATGCAGCCTATCAGTGCCCATCAATGCAGCCTATCAGTGCCCATCAGCGAAGCCTATCAGTGTCCCTCACTGCAGCCTCATCAAAGCCCATCAGTGCAGCCTCAACAGTGCCCATAAATGCAGCCTATCAGTGGCCATCAATGCAACCTACCACTGCACAGGAATCACAGGGAGGAATCAGGAGGAGAGCCAGCCGGATCACACAGAGAGAGGCTCTCTCACTGTGACACAGCTTGGATCTGACAGGCCGACTGCTGTCAAACAAAGTCCCGCCTCCTGGACCACCTCCTTTGATAGACATCACACTACTTAAATTTCCCGGCATAGTGGACTAGTGTGCTGTCTATAATAGGAGCGTTTCAGATCCAAGCTGTGTAACAGAAGGAGTTCCCTTCTCTGTGTGATCCGGCTGGCTCTCCTCTTCCTCTTCTCTTGCTTCCCCAGAGTTTCCTGGCTGATCGCTGGGAGGAAAATTGGCTCCCATCCCAGTGGCGCCCCCTCCTGATGCCGCTCCACACTCACCCTTGGCTTATTTCCACTCGCCTAATGCGAGCAGACGAGTGGAAAGTTTTTTTTTTATTTAGTGGTATGCGGCATACACAATGAAAAGATAACTTTACAGAATAAGTTGTCAGTACAAAATAACATGTAGGTGACCAATATTTGGATGCATCCTATCCACAATAGGGTAGCATCAGGTAGTTATCAAAGGATAAATACATAAATAATTGGGCAGTCCTGATACCTATGATACAGAAGTCTAAGGTTCCTCTTAGGCAGATTACACAATCGCCCGCACTGCCATAGGGAGGGGTCCCTATGTTCTTGAAGAACAATTACTAGGGCATGGGGGAAGTTTAATGTGGGGTGTCCCATTAGGGTCAAGACATACCAATTTTTTTAAATTATAATAGAAAAACAGAGGACAGAGAGAAAAAGGGAAAGAGAGAAAAAAAAAAGAGGGGAGGGTGATAGGGGAGAGGGAAGTTCCAGCTAGGGGGTAAGGAGCGTCTGTTTTCATTAAACATTGTGGGTGTCAGGTTTAAAGCTGAAGCTCTTGACACTCATTAAAGCTGAGCTATGTATAGTGGAGGTATTCATCTGAGAAGCGGAAAAGGTCCCAGTAAAACCACCTGGTGTTATGTTCCTCAGATTTATCATGAATGGTAGCAGTCAGGTCTTCTATCTGTTCAATATCATTAACCCTTGCGTACCATTGGGCAACTGTAGGGGCAAACTGTTGTTTCCATTGGCTCGGTATACACGTCTGAGCAGCATTGAGAAGGTGTTTAAGAAGAGATTTGGTCAAATAGGACTGCTGCAGGGTCATTAGATAGGGAAATGTCCGTAAATTTGCGAATGAGTCGAAGGACCGGTTGCCAAAAGCTTTGGAGCTTGGGGCTTTCCCCAAAAATATGGAGAATAGTGCCCGGGTGTTGATCACAGCACCAACAACATTCAGACTGATTGGGAAATAATTTAGCTGAATTGACAGGTTGCGGTACCAACGTGTGGTTAATTTGTAGGAAATTTCCTGATAATTACTACAAAGCGATGACTTTTGCGCAAAAAAAAGTATGCGTTCCTTTCGTGGTTCAGTAAATGTGGTTTGCAAGTCTCTTTTCCACTTTGCTAAGAAAAGAGGGTCAGTGGCGGCGTGAAGGTCCCGCAAAATTTTGTATGATGTAGAAAGGGATCTACAAATCGGGCCGTCCCTCAGAGTTCTTCAAATGGGTGGAGCTGCTGGTGGAAGAGCGCATGTTTGGGCATGGAGCTAAGGAAATGAGAGAGCTGTATAGCTCTCCACAGGTCTAGTGCAACAGGTGTTTGACCTGTTACTATGGTCTTAGTAGGGGCCCAGCCTGTGGGCCGTTGAAAGTGGGAGGCATGTAAGAGCCCTTTTCAGAGCCTGCAAGGTAAAAGCCGGGTCGGATAGGCCCAGGGGGAATCTCGGATGTCAAACAATTGGTGTCATGGGGGAGGGAAAACTGGAAAGAGTGGGGCCAATTAGCAGATGGGTAGCCAAGTGGGAAGTTGATTGCTTGCCTGCCCAGGGTAGGCCGGCCAGTGTAGCCCGGGCAGCCTCCTGTTCAAGTGCTTCCCAGAGCTTCAAGTCTCCATGACGACACCAATCAAATACCCATGTCATGTTTGTCACCGTGTAGTATAGGGCAGGGTCTGGGAAGCCAATTCCTCCCCTGAGCTTCAGCCTCAACAGCAATGCCCTACCAATACGTGGGTGTTTGCAGCGCCAGAGAAACTTGGTGAAGGCTGAACGTATAGAGTGGAAAAAAGTCTGGGGTATTTTAACCGGCAGGGCTTGTAACAGATACAAGAGTCTTGGCATGGAATTCATCTTCAGTATGTTGCAGTGGCCAAACCAAGACAGAGCAAAGGAATCCCATTTCTTCAGGTCTGAAGTGAGCAGGAAGGGATGAAAATTCAGGGGAAGAACGTCATTCAAGTTTGCGGGAATTCTAGTTCCCAAATATTGTATTGAACTAGTGGCTCATTTAAATGAAAAAAAGGGGCGTAGACCAATCAGAATGTGGTCAGATAAAGAGACATTCAGCGCTTCTGATTTTTGGAGGTTAACCTTAAATTTGGAAAGAGTGCCATACCGTTTCAATTCTTGTAGCAGTGAGGGCAAAGAGATTAAAAGTTTAGTAATAAAAAAATAGAAGGTCGTCTGTATATGCTGCTACTTTGTTCTGGTATTGACCTGTTTGAACACCACTAATATTAGGGCTATCTTTTATATGGCGAAGAAAAGGCTCTAGAGAAAGAACAAATATCAGTGGTGGGAGGGGACAGCCCTGTCTGGTGCCGTTTGAAATCCCAAACACATCAGAATCTAGTCCATTCACCCGAACTGTAGCCATGGCATTAGTGTATAATGTTGCGATCCAGGCCAGGATAAACCTAGGCATCCCTACTGTACGTAGTGTCTCCTGAGGAAACACCTAGTCTACCCTGTCGAATGCTTTTCCGACATCAGTGGACAGGAGTAGAAGAGGGATGCAGAATCTCTTCGCTTTCTTTATGACAATCAGTGTCTGGATAGTGTTGTCTCTTGCCTCTCGCGTCTGGATGAATCGGACCTGATCCGTTGCAACCAACCCTTGCAGCAAGCCATTCAGCCTAGAGGCTAACATTTTTGAGAAAAGTTCACAATTTATCACAATTTTTCTCACAATTTAGAAGAGAAATGGGTCTGTTACTAGAACACAGAAGTGGGTCCTTTCCTGGCTTTGGAATTACAGAGATGGATGCTCGTAACATATCTGGAGGGACACTATGTCCCTCTAGGATGGAATTAAAGCCCGTGGTAAAGTATAGAGCAAGCTGGGTCTGAAATGTTTTATAGTAAAGAAGTGTAAAACCATCAGGCCCAGAGACAAGTGGAAATTTTGAGGTCTGATATATCTATGTACAACAAACTTTAAATGTAGCTATGGAAATTGTACAAAACGCACAAATTTAGACCATTAAACATAAGCACATCCACCAATATCCATAGTATTCTCCCCTATCCACACCCCTTTTTTAAACAAAGAAATAAAATAAATGAACAACTGTGTATTATTAGTGAAAAAAAAATATAAACTCAATCCTTTGTAAGTGAATGCGTAAAGTCTCTTCGACTTTCCATCACAGTGTTAATCAAACTATTCAAACATTGTTGCATGTGTGTGTGAAGAGTTGCAAAATGTATAAAGATCTTAGAACAACTGTAACACTGTTTCTTCTTTTTCCTTCACTTCAGTGAATGACAGAATGTGCTCTCCCTACATTGGTGGCAAATTGAACTCACTAGACCCTACTTAGATTATCAGGTCAAACTTTACTTTTACAGGCAGATCTCCTCTCTCCAGCTCTTCTTTATTCACTGCTCCTAAGCCTTGTTTCTCAAGCAATGCAGAAAAAAACATAAAATACAAATGTCCACATAGGGTAAAATGGCTAAAGATAATTGAATTTATTAAAATTAAACCTCCTTCATTTATTCATTACAAGTAGGCAGATTTTAAAAAAGCAATGCATTTCTACAAGTTCAAACTTAAAATTTGCAGATAATTTGATCATCTCTATTGACACTCTTAACCATTTTCATCATTTAACCTATAGAAAGCCTCTCCTCCGAGTTCTTTTGCAAATTGATGTTTTCAGTGGGCAATAAAAGCTGAGAGGCAGGCAATTTTTTTAAATATAGAACTACACCCAAATTAAGGAAACTGGACTGAACACAGCAAATATTTTCAGAGAAATTAAGGCAGGGCAACTTATGTAAAAGTGAACCAGACATGGCCTAAAAAGTTAATTATGCATTATGCATTTTATGCATTTAATCCTCAAACTGATCCTCATATCCATGTGGAATGCCTTGTATCCTAAGCCAAAACTGTACACACAACCATTTACACACAGTCAACACCCGGTATAATGTAATAAGAATATTCCTGCGCTACCCAATTGGAAAAATAAAAGAAAACAAGAACTCAGAAAAATAGTAAAAACGCATGTATGCGACTGGACAGCTGCATGCACCAAAGCAAGGGTCAGACATAAGTCCAAAATCAAACTAAGGTATAGGGGGGGAGGTGCTGCGCTAACCAGAAGAAAGCTGTAAATCTCTGTCTGTGGTCAATTAATAAAATGACATAAAATCGCATAATAAATCACATAAATAAGTGTTGACACTAAAAAACATTCAAGTCTTAATAATCAGCATCATGTATATGTGAAAAAAAGTGCATAAAAAATCCTTTTCAATTGGTATATACTAAATGACAAAAAAATCGCATGTTAAATCGCATAAATAAGTGTTGACACTAAAAACATATAAATCTAGATAATCATGTGTTGGTGCACAAAGGGACATAAACACTACTTCATGTGAATAATTCTAAATAAAAATACATAGAATAAATGAGAAATAACCATCAAAAACATATCCTTATAAATGGTGCAAAACGTACAAAGTGCCAGTGCTTAAAGGTGATCTAGATATCGCAAATAAAACACATCAATCCAACGCAATATGGATAATAAATAATATAAATAAATGTCCCAATAATAGTGATATAAAATATATTGTGCTGGCCTGCGAAACAAATGACCAATGACATGCCAGTAAGTGCAGCAAACTTAAAGTGCCAGTGTAAAAGTCATTGAAGGTGCAAAAGCAAGTTCTGGTGTATTCATTAAAACAACAGTGGGGTGTCTGGGATGCAATTCACTCAGTGTCCTCTTCGTGCAAAAAACACTAATGTAAGCAGTGGCCCTTTCCTAGCGGTGCTAGGTCAACCGCATGAATTGTAGCTAAAACGCCAGGTCCTGAGCCTCAATCGTGTCCCTATATCCACGCTTGCCGGTGTTGGGTTATCCTAATGGCAGCTGATTACAAGTGGCTATGGTCCTATCAGGGGTCCTGGACCAGCGCGGATCCTAGCTCAGCCTCCACATCTCAGGTATGTATGTACAGGAATATGCAGGACAAAGGTACTTGATAGTGAAGTATGTATTAACCAGGTAATGCTTTATTAAAAATCTTTAAGTAGATGTACATAAAAACAATGCAGAGCAAACCTCTCTCCTACGAGCAGCGAACTCGTTCTGTGTCTAGTAATGTGAAACAGCCTATTCCGTCCCTACGCGTGACATCACCGATCATGTGACTTCTTCAGGGGATGAGCAAAATAGGCTTATTGTGGTCTTAAATAGTCTCTCCCATAGTGATTAATGGGCGGCCATTTTCTCGTAGCCACGCCGGCCATTACTAGGTCTCACATGGGCGCGGCCATTTTGTAGGTTAAAAACGACTTCCTGATCATAACAAAGCTAATAACTAGGTGTCTGATGGGCGCGGCCATTTTATAGGTTAGAGAAGACTTTATACTCATACCAAGGCAAATAGATACCGAATTGGCTGTATGTTTATGTAACGATATATTGCGTTGCTCATAAATATGGCTTAATGATATACAGAGGGGCTAATTGGCCAGAGACGGACGCATAGGTGGGCATATATTAAAAAAGAGAGAGAGAGCCCGCTGTATTGGAAGCTAAAAAATGCCAAATGGTCGGAGGCTACCACTAAAAGTGCATACATGGAAATTTTAATTCGTAAAATATATTGAAAGGTAATAAAAAGGCTAAAATTAAATTATTTAATGAAATATGATTAAAATATATGCAGGGTTAAGGTGCAAATAGCTGGAATATCCAGTAAAATTCAAATTAAAATAGCCGCGGAGGGATGATGGAATGGGCTATTTCATATCATGTATACTCATATAAATATCACATGGAATACCTACAATCTCAACTACAGTGCAATCATAAGGAAGGGGAGGGGAGGTAAACGGGGGGGGGAGGGAGGAGGTGGTGGGGGGAGAGGGGAAAGGGAGAGGGGGGACGGGGAAGGGAGGGGGAAAAGGATGGGGGAGACGTAAAGAGGTAATGGAAGGAGGGGGGGCGGGGGGGTAGCGAATAAATCTATAATGATAAGTCACAACATGTACTAATAATAACAATATCCAAGGGCATAAGAAGAGAGAGAGGGAGGGCCAAAGCATATTCTTAAAATACTGGTGAGAGAAAAAAGAGAGCTTGTAATGTACACTCCTATTAAAAATCGCTTAAAAAGCAGTTCAAATCAAATTCGATGTTCAAACCTCTGGGTGCAAAAGTATCTAGGGTGAAAATCCACTTAGATTCGAGCTGGCTGAGGGTCCTAACCTTATGTCCCCGCCACCAGTGTCTGACATGTGGTTCAATTCCCCAAAATTTTAATTGTGTGGGGTCTTTGTTGTGACACAGCAGGAAGTGTTTAGAAACACTATGTTTGTCATACCCATTCAAAATATTCTTCACGTGTTCTTTGATCCTAACTCGAAGGGGTCTTTTTGTGCGGCCTATATACTGTAGGCCGCAACTGCATTCTAGGGCGTATACCGCTCCTTCTGTGTTACAACAGATAAATTCTTTTATTTCATATGTCTCCCCTGTACTGGTCGACATAAAGTGGGACTTCTTCTCATTGGGGCGCCTAGCTCTCAAACATGCAAAGCACCTTTTGCAAGGGAAGAAACCATTCCGGGTAAAGAAGGAGATTACTTTCTTTGGTGGATTAATTATGTTTTTCACAATTTTGTCTCTAAGGGTAGGTGCTTTCTTGTAAATGAACCTGGGATTGGGGGGTAACTTATGCTGTAATTCCTTATCTGCCAGAAGTATATGCCAGTGTCTCTTGATAATCTTCTCAATTCTCTTGTGTTGGGCGTTGAAGTCCAAGATTATCGGTGCTACCGCTAATGTCGTTTCATTTCTAGTTTTATCTCTGAATAATTCTTTTCGGTCCATTTCCTTGACTTCCAGTATTTTGTCTCTTATGAATTGTTGGTCGTAGCCTTTCTTGGCAAATCTCTGCGCAATCAGTTCTGCTTGTTCTAGATAAATATTAAGGTGGGTACAGTTCCGTCTTACCCTCATAAGTTGACCTTTAGGGACATTGAACAGCCAATTCCTGTGGTGGCAGCTTTCAATAGGGAGATAACTGTTCCTGTCCACCGTTTTAAAGTGCGTGCGTGACCATAGTATACCGTTTTCTTGTATGATGTCTAAATCTAAAAATGTCACTTTTTTTTTTTCATCACTGGCCTCCCAAGATAATTTAATATTTCTATCATTGATGTTAAGGTTTTCCAAAAAACTGGTGAGCTGATCCAGTTCACCTTTCCAGAGTATAAAGACATCATCAATATATCTCTTGTAAATGGCTAGTTCGGTGGGCCTGTCTCTAAAAACATTCTGTTCCTCCCACTGGGCCATGAAGAGGCCTGCCACACTTGGGGCAAATTTAGCTACTACTATCAACAAACAGGAGTAGCGATGGGAGCTACAATTCATGCGGTTGACCTAGCACCGCTAGGAAAGGGCCACTGCTTACATTAGTGTTTTTTGCACGAAGAGGACACTGAGTGAATTGCATCCCAGACACCCCACTGTTGTTTTATTGAATACACCAGAACTTGCTTTTGCACCTTCAATGACTTTTACACTGGCACTTTAAGTTTGCTGCACTTACTGGCATGTCATTGGTCATTTGTTTCGCAGGCCAGCACAATATATTTTATATCACTATTATTGGGACATTTATTTATATTATTTATTATCCATATTGCGTTGGATTGATGTGTTTTATTTGCGATATCTAGATCACCTTTAAGCACTGGCACTTTGTACGTTTTTCACCATTTATAAGGATATGTTTTTGATGGTTATTTCTGATTTATTCTATGTATTTTTATTTAGAATTATTTACATGAAGTAGTGTTTATGTCCCTTTGTGCACCAACACATGATTATCTAGATTTATATGTTTTTAGTGTCAACACTTATTTATGCGATTTAACATGCAATTTGTCATTTAGTATATACCAATTGAAAAGGATTTTTTATGCACTTTTTTTTCACATACACATGATGCTGATTATTAAGACTTGAATGTTTTTTAGTGTCAACACTTATTTATGCGATTTATTATGCGATTTTATGTCATTTTATTAATTCACCACAGACAGAGATTTACAGCTTTCTTCTGGTTAGCGCAGCACCTCCCCCCCTATACAACACCCGGTATAGATTAAGCCCTATAATCTTCCAGTGTCAAACCCTACTCCCTGTCATAATACCTGAATGACAGAACATAGGTATTATTTTATTATTATTATATAGGATCTATATAGCGCCAACAGTTTGCGCACTGCTTTACAATATATTGAGAGATAGTACAGTTATAATACAATAAAATACAAGAGGGCCCTGATCATAAGACCTTACAGTCTAATAGATATAGCTTCAGGGAAGGATGAAGCTGTGTCCACTTCAGGGACATTGGATATATACCGTATTTATTTTATGGCTGGTCAGGTTTATTTTATCACATTTATACTGCTGCTAAATTCCAGAGTTCATTAAGCAGTACAAAAAGTATACAGTTTCCAATGTACAGCCGTGGCTAAAAGATTTGAGAATGACACAAATATTAATTTTCACAAAGTTTGCTACTTCATTGTTTTTAGATCTTTTTGTCAGATGTTACAATTTTATACTGAAGTATAATTACAAACATTTCATAACTGGCAAAGGCTTTTATTGACAATTACATTAAGTTTATGCAAAGAGTCAATATTTGCAGTGTTGACCCTTCTTTTTCAAGGCCTCTGCACTTCGCCCTGGCATGCTGTCAATCAACTTCTGAGCCATATCCTGACTGAAGGCAGCCCATTCTTGCATAATCAATGCTTGGAGTTTATTTAAATTTGTGGGGTTCTTTTTGTTCACCCACCTCTTGAGGATTAACCAAACTGTTCTTGGATGGTTGGGAGAACTTGCTTTTGAAGGAAGTTTTTGTACCATTCTTTATCCATGGCTGTGTTCTTAGGCAAACAAAGAGGGACTTTGAAATTAATTGCAATTCATTTGATCACTCTTCATGACATTCTGAAGTATATGTAAATTCCATAATAAAAATTAATATTTGTGTCATTCTCAAAACTTTTGGCCACAGCTGTAAGTGTAATTTGTGTCCTTGACCCATATAGCTGATATTACAATGTTGTGAATCCTGATCACTTTAGTTCCTAGCATCAGCCCTACTGATATCTTATAACTGCCTGTATTTTTTCAGACATATGTGCCCTTAACAAATACAAATATAAAAAATAAATAAAATTAGCTTGAGTTAAAATCATTTTCCATTTTTCCTTCCAACCATATCCTAATAAACTAGTTAAAACCAATGTTTTAAAGAAAGTAAAATGCTTCACTTGTTATGGCAGGCTGCTTATTCAAACCATCCATAATAATTTGTACAGCTGGGGAACAGTCATTACTGCATGACTGCTAGATCACTTCATTTTCCAGCTGCTGTTCGATTGCTTAGTAACACTTTCAAATACATCATACTGTACACAACAGGCAGCTTCAGTGTACACTTCCAATGTAATTCTCTGAATTTCTCGACTCAACTGTGTAAATACAGACACACTGCGAGCTCTTGATGGGTACAAGCAAATAATGGTCATTGGGAAGTCCTCCACAGAACACACATAAAACTTTTGAGTCAGATAACTTGTAGTCACTTGTGTTCAGCTTATTCCAGCTTTTTTATATCATTCAATGGACTTTCAAATAGTACTATAGCCATATAACACTACACAGAAAACAATCTGTCTCTTTTTTAAAATGTATGCACTAAAAGGTTTATTTAGTGTCTCAAGAAATATGATCATTTTAATATTGATCTACTTTGTACACACAAAGAAACATGCTGTCTATGCATTACAGCTGCTATAATTTTAATTATCAACCCCCCACTGTAAAGTCCATATAGTTCCTCCATTTTTTTATGTAAGAAAACACCAGTGCGATAAAAGTACGGTAATTTTGCTTTCTGCCATCAGTGAATTTACAGTGATTCCTACTTTGCATACAAATGCTGTTAATTTTGGGGCAGCTAACACCTGAATCGCACAGGAACTTGGTCCATGTTCCTTTGCTAATTCTGTGCAACTCTGGTGCGATTTGTAGCCCATTCATTTTAATAGACTGAAAATCTCACTGGATTGCACCAAAAGTAGTGCATGCACTATTTTTCAAAAATGCACTGCACCAGATTGCACAGTACTGCATTACCATGTGATCCAATGCAAGCAAACACACTGCTCTGGTGATCTGCCTTTGGGGTGTTGTTAGATTTATAATGATACCTGCAGCAGATCGCACCCCCAGTGTGTTTTGAACGTGCCCTCAAACATTTTTTTTAATAACTTCTTTTCCATCATAAATTACAGAGCATAAAATATTAAAACAAAGGCACTTTCATTTATGTTTGTGGGTATATAAAATTATATAAAATGAGTGCTTTTTCTCCCTTATATCTAACTGCATTGTTAACAGTGGTGGCCCTTTTGGGCTGTATATAGGTCTCAGTATTAACGTCCCGCATGAGCCTCATATTCCCAGACAACGCTGGTTACCGAGAAACGCGATGGGAGGGGCCTCACACGTTAAGTAATTCCGCAAGTCAGCCTGACTGCTTGGACCTGCTGGTGGTTTGTAACACATGCTGTGTAATTCCTTCAAAATTGTAAGTGTGATTTTATAATCTTTTTAAAATCTAGGTGGAATACTACACTATGTGGATTCCCCCTGTACTTTAACTTCCTCCATAGAGTCTGTCTTGGCTTAGGAGATCATGGAATCTTTGCATGCAAGATCGTGGTGTATATGGCTGCTATGCACCAAGGCGTCCGATGGTCTCTTTATGAGATCAGAGCAGCTGCTAAGGAGCTAATTTAATACCTTTTCTTCAGTGGTGCACAATATCATAATTTCCCGGCAAAGAAAGATGAACTATTTATGTTTAGAAAATCGGAGCACCTTTTTGCACTATATATATATTTGTTACATAATATATTATTTTGCACAGTGTTTGCACATTTTATATGGACTTTATTTGCACAGATATGTCTATTTAGGATGAGTTTATCATATGTTTAATGCACTTTTATTGTGTTTCTTATGTGATTTATTAACTTTTAAATAGCACAAGGATAGTGCACGTTTAATTATTGTTTGGTTGGAGCTCATTTCTAATACTGAATAAAGATACCCATAGATGGATCGAAATTTAGCCAGTTCAGCAGGGAATGGACACATTTTGATCAATCTATGGCAGTTCCCCAGTGAAACTGTTGAAAAGCGTTTGTTGGAAAGCTTTTTGAAGCCGCCGTTCAGTTTATTCTGACAGTGGAGTGTCTTGCTGTCAGAATACAATGACATAGCAGGGAGGATTCCTTGCATGTACGGATGGGGGAATCCATTTTTTTTTTCATCAACCCGTTGGCTAATTAATTAAAAAAAAAAAATTAACCATCTATGGTAAGCCTTCAGGAATTGTACTAGATTCAATGCTTATTGAAATGCTAGAAAATTCAGATTCCAGTTCTAAAAGTTGCATTGTATTGCCCTTAAACATTCAGACCCACAAAAGCTGATCTTTCAAGTTTTGGTAAATGCTGGAAAAACCAACCAACTTATTAAGTCTCGCAAGGTTGAAACCTTTGAATATCTGTCATGATTATTGCAGAGAGAGTGAACTATACATTCTGGAGATTTCATGTTGTTCTATGTTATGGAGAATGCAATAGGTGATGTAAGTATACCTAGGGGTGAGTGGAAGTGCCCAAAACAAGGAGGTGAACAGCAGCTAAGTCTGGAACTTCGTCAATGAATTCTGAAAATGCTAGATACCCCAGTTGCTTAAATTTTATGCTTTGAAAGTAGAGCCCCAAACACCTCCATTATGTGGTTCCATAAAGAAATCTTAAAATCTCTCTTAATATATAAGTGATGATTGGGCCTGGTGGGCATTTTAGTAAATTCTAAACAAGGACATAGCTAGAGAAACTGCATTTAAAAGCAGAACTTTTAAAAAATCTACTGTCTTTAAAAGGGTTAAGTCCAGCGAGGTGTATAGCATCTTGTGAAGTGTTCTCTGTTATATACTTTTGAGAGTTTTACAGAGTTCTGGGAGTATATCCCTTGCTATACTTCCAGCACTTTAACGCTGGACCTTCAGATCTCTGATACAGCAGCGGAGACTCATTTGTAGTTGTTCTGCCTGTCCTTCCTCTCCTCTTGCCCAATCATGTATTACTTTGTATTACATGAATTATTCACAAAATACAAAGCATTATATGAATGGACAGTGATGGGGGGGGGGGCAGAGCAGCTGCTGTGTAGCAAAGTAGCAGAGTAAATCTCTCCTGTCAGACCACTGGGAGTATACTTGTGTACTCAGTAAAAATGTAAATAATAAATAAAATATTAGTCCACAAAGTGGCATACACCTCATTGGACTTACCCTTTATAAACCAACATATTTTTCAAAGTGCTGCAATTCCTGGAGTGCCGCTTTAAGATGGAGGTCAAAGAAAACCTGTCGGGGGTGCAGGCACCTACTGCTGTCCACAATTAAATGTTAACATTTGCTTTGCCAGTAAAGCTTCCACAAGAAGGCACATGCTTCTTACAGGGTCCTAAACTTTAGGTAATCAATTGATTGATGAACAACTAAATGTTATTGTGAAATCCTATATATAAAGTTTCCAGACCACCAACGGATCACCTCACTTGTGCTCCCCCCTAATGTATAGGTTCACCTCTGGAAGTGCGAAGCAGGGTCAGAAAACGCCTGTGAGCCACCCCAGGACTCAGCGGGGTATCCAACACAGCTGGCTCCTAAACTTCTTCCAAGATCTCTTTCTCAGTATGTCAGCAGCAGAGTATATGCAGAGAAAAATACTCCAATAGTGCTTGAGGTGTTTGAATTGAATTGGGAAAGTGCCCTAACGGTCCCATTTGCAAGTGTTAATGGGGGCCTTAGTCCCCTTGAAATACAAATACGCTCACTGTGGGTATAGAAACAGTCCGCAAAAAAAAATATCGTCTGCAAAAAAAATCTATCCTCCGCTAGGGATGAGCCGAACACCCCCCTGTTACGTAACCCCTGCCCCCTTCTGACGTCACGGGGAATGCCACAGGGAAGTCCCCGTGCGTCAGAGGGGGGTGGGGTCACCGGGTGGCCCCGCTCCCCGTTATTTAAGAACCGTCAGAAGAGGAGAAGCGTGACACAGCGGGAGCCTCCCATCATGTATGCGGAGTGGCCCGAGGAGAAGAAGGGAAGAAGACGCCGGCGCCACGGAGGAAGATGCCGGACGAGAACACCGGAGGAAGAACCAGAAGAACCAGAAGAAAAAGAAGATGGAGGAAGAAACCGAAGGAAGATAGAAGAAAGAAGAAGCACTTAAATAAAGGAATTGTCAAAAACTGTCTCTTGTCATTTTTAACATTTTTGACACTTTTTTGTGAAATGGTAGGGGTACTTTTGTACCCCCTTACCATTTCACACAGGGGGGCCGGGATCTGGGGGTCCCCTTGTTAAAGGGGGCTTCCAGATTCCGAAAAGCCCCCGCCCGCAGACCCCCACAACCACTGGGCAAGGGTTGTGGGGATGAGGCCCTTGTCCCCATCAACATGGGGACAAGGTGTTTTGGGGGGCTACCCCAAAGCACCCTCCCAATGTTGGGGGCATGCGGCCTGGTACGGTTCAGGAGGGGGGGTGCTCTCTCGTTCCCCCCTCTTTTCCTGCGGCCTGCCAGGTTGCATGCTCGGATAAGGGTCTGGTATGGATTTTTGGTTGGACCCACGCCATTTTTTTTTAAAATTTTGGTGCGGGGTTCCCCTTAAAATCTATACCAGACATGAAGGGTCTGGTATAGATTTTGAGGGGGAGCCCACGCCTTTTTTTTTTTGTAAATGTTGGCCGGGGTTCCCCTTAATATCCATACCAGACCTGAAGGGCCTGGTATGGAATTTAGGGGGACCCCCCCACGTCATTTTTTTTTTTTTATAATTTTGGTTCGGGGTTACCCTGTGGGGAATTCCCATGCCGTTTTTTTTTTTTTTTTTTTTTTTTTTTTTTTTTTTTTTTTTTTTATTTCCAAAATTTTTATTTTCAAAAGAAAAGGGAAAGGGGACGTAGGGAAAACATTACATGTCATTGCAAAAAAAAAAATTTTTGAGACAGTAAAGTACAGCTGGTGACCATCATGGTCGCAATATGTACAACTTAATGAGGCTTTGGTATACAGAACAGTGTAGTATACAGTGAACAAAAACAGTCATATACCATTAACAAGGTGAACATAGGAGAGCTATTAATCTGATTTAGATTGATTTGTATGCAATATCGGGAGGGAGAGGCCCGCCACCCCAATTGGGTGCTCACTGTGGCGGAACTCCCCCACCTCCGACATCCCATATTTTTGACTCAAAATGTTTATTGGAGATGTCAGTGTAACAAGAATGTCTCAAAACAGTAATGAAATGTCATAAAGATAGCACGTTTTGTATGTATACATTATAAGTACATTACAACATGAGATAGACCGTAGTCAGAACGCTGTGATATTGAAATGAGTAACCAAACCAGAGAACGGATCAAATAAGAATGTCATGAAACGTTGTAAGACAATATCTTTGTTAGGTGTTGTGTGATTATGATTATGGTGCGAAGTCTTACTTGCATACATATATCTAGTCCTCTCCTAGCACTCAGCCTTGCAGTTATCCAATTGGGTATCTGAGCGGAGTGCAACGTGGGAGGTTAGGGGGCTAATGTGAGAGAAGGGGGGCCAGATATGGAGGAAGATGGGGTCAGGGGAGAAAAAAGGGGGGGGGGATAGGAGGAGGAGATAGGGTGTACAGGTGGGGGGGGGGAGGGGAGAAAAAGGGGGGAAATAGGGGGGCTGGGAAATCTCTGACTCCTCCAGGTGAGGGAGAGGATGATTACGAGCACGCAAAATGTATGGATAGGTGGACCAAGCGGGGGTAGAACCCCAACAAGGTGTGGGCAGAGGGTGAATATATCAATTTAGAGCGTGTATAAGTATAGTCTGGGTGGTCATGTTAAAAGACCTAGTTACTGTGTGCAGGGGAGACCAGAATGGATTTATATTCCGGCAGGGTCTTAAAGTGGGTCCAGCACGCCCACTTATGGTTGAATTTCGTTGGGGTGTCTCGAGCGATATGGATAAGTTTTTCCATTTCTTCTATCTTGTTAATTCTGGCAAACCATTCAGCTAGGGTAGGTATTTTATGTGATTTCCAGTGTATCCCATGCCGTTTTTATCAATGAACTTTTATGTGTATTGTAGGACCGGCAATTCATTAATAGCCGCGAGTAGTTTTAAATGACTTTTTTTCCTTTGAAATGTCATTTTGCTGTCAGACTGTTCTAAACACAGGAAACATGCGCCCCTTTACAAGCATACTATAGACACCCGCCAGGTACGAAATTTAAAGAAATATTTCACTTTTATTGTTTCACTTTAAGCATTATTAAAATCACTGCTCCCGAAAAAACGGCCGTTTTTAAAACTTTTTTTTGCATTGATCCATGTCCCCTGGGGCAGGACCCAGGTCCCCAAACACTTTTATGACAATACCATGTATATAAGCCTTTAAAATTAGCACTTTTGATTTCTCCCATAGACTTTTAAAGAATGTTCCGCGGCATTCGAATTTGCCGCGAACACCCCAAATTGTTCGCTGTTCGGCGAACTGGCGAACAGCCGATGTTCGATTTGAACATGAGTTTGACTTGAGCTCGAAGCTCATCCCTATCCCCCACAAAAAAATGGAAAATGCACAATCTGACTTTATAAACATATACAAGCACAGTTAGCACATTTCTAAGGGTTTGCTCAGATTTGTTGCTGCATGTTTTACAGCTGTAGTCCAATGCAGACACTTCTAAAAACACAATAGGACTTTTTGTTTGACTTTAAATGGAAGAACTATGAAAACTTAAAGTGGTTGTGAAGGTACTTTTTTTAGAAAAAAAATAACAAACATGTTATACTTACCTCCGCTGTGCAGTTGGTTTTGCAGAGTGGCCCCAGTCCTCCTCTTCCGGGGTCCCTCTGTGGCGCTCCTGGCTCCTTCTCCACATCGAGTGCCTCGTTTGAGAAGCGCTCTCCTTCGTGGACACCCGTGCAAGCGCGCTCCAATGTCCTGCTGCTGTGTCCGTAGACATAGACAGCAGGTCTCAGCTCCGCCACTGGTGCCCGCATCATTGGATTTGATTGACAGCAGTGGGAGCCAATGGCTGCGCTGCTATCAATCTATTCAATCAGGACACCGGTCAGGGCTGGTGTGTTCGTTCCGGTCATGGGAATTATGGGGGTCAGGTAAGTATAAGGGGGCTCGGTGGCGCTGCTGCAGCACAGGAGGTTTTTCAACTTAATGCATAGAATGCACACAATATTTGAGTGGTTTTATACCCATAGGTGTGGGTGAGCCTTGGACAATTTACAAACTGTGTTTCAAGTATATATAGTTAGTTTTGGTTTTTGAGTAGCTTGCAAGACTCTACCACATATATCTAAACTTTAGGTAGTTAATTTTTTAACTACAGCAGCAATCAGGGGAGTGGAGGAGTTTATTAAAGAACAATTTTACAATTTTACAATGGTACAGTTGTACTTCAAACAGAAAGACAGGCAGAGAGAGACAGGCAGAGAGAGAGAGAGAGAGAGAGAGAGAGACAGGCAGAGAGAGACAGGGAGAGAGAGAGACAGGGAGAGAAAGAGATGGGAGAGAGAGAGAGAGAGAGAGAGAGAGAGAGAGAGAGAGAGAGAGAGAGAGAGAGAGAGAGGGGCAGAGAGAGAGACTGACAGAGAGAGAGAGAGAGATGCACAGAGAGAGAGACAGGGAGAGAGAGAGAGAGAGAGAGAGAGAGAGAGAGAGAGAGAGAGAGAGAGAGAGAGAGAGAGAGAGAGAGAGAGAGAGAGAGAGAGAGAGAGAGAGAGGCACAGAGAGAGAGAGAGAGAGAGGCACAGAGAGAGAGAGACAGGCACAGGGGGAGAGAGAGAGACAGGCACAGAGAGACAGACACAGAGAGAGACAGAGAGAGAGAGACAGGCAGAGAAGAGAGAGAGAGAGAGAGAGAGACAGGCAGAGAGAGAGACAGGCACAGATTAAGAGAGAGAGAGAGCGAGAGACTGGCAGATAGAGAGACCGGCACAGAGAGAGAGTGGCAGAGAGAGAGAGAGACAGTCACAGACAGAGAGAGAGAGATGGGCAGAGAGAGAGAGACTGGCAGACAGAGAGAGACTGGCAGAGAGAGAGAGAGACTGGCAGAGAAAGAGAGAGACTGGCAGAAAGAGAGAGGCAGAGAGAAACAGACAGAGTGAATCCATTGTTAAAGCACACTGCACTCTCTTCTCTCTTAGAATGACTGAAATAGTTAATAATTTACATGGTTTTCCTGCATTGTGGACATTTAAGAGGGTCTCCAGAGGTTATCTTTAAAAGCATTTAACCTCAACTGCTGATAACTGCTGCTAAACTCATTATGTAAAAGCTGTTAAATGGATGTTTTTCACTGTCCTTTATCAGCTGTCAGTTTCCAGCATTCAGAAGAGGTTTTCAACTGCACTTGTACATGAGGCCTTACTGTCAAGGTGATAATGGTTTTACCAAACAGGAAGTGAGAGAAAATCTCAAACGGCAACACAAACAGCAATACCTTTTCTTCAGTAGACTAATGCTGTGTACACACGAGGGAACTTTTTGACCGGACTGGTCCGACGGACAATTTGACCGTGTGTGGGCTTCATCGGACCTGCAGCTGACTTTTTTAGTCGAAAATCTGACGGACTTTAGATTTGGAACATGTTTCAAATCTTTATGTCGGAACTCCCCTGGACCCAGTTCCTATCGAAAAGTCAGCTCGTCTGTATGCTAGTCTGACAGATGAAAACTGACGCTAGGGCAGCTATTGGCTACTGGCTATCAAGTTCCTTATTTTAGTCCGGTTGTACGTCATCACGTACAAATCCGTCGGACTTTGGTGTGATTGAGTGTAGGCAAGTCTGTTTGTTCGGAAAGTCCGTCGGATAGACCGTCGGACCAGTCCGGTCGAAAAGTCAGCTCGTGTGTACCTGGCATTAGGGGAAGATTTGAATCTCTGTCAGATTTTTATTTCTGTCTGTGTTCATGTTAGAGATTTTTCCTCGCTTCCTGTCTAGTGAAACCATTGTCACTAGAACAGTAATTGAGGAGCCCTTTATAGTAGTAAAAACCTGACAGGTGTTCTCACCCTTCCCTACTCAATCCAATATTATAAAAAAAAACTATTTTGGCTGCACGGTTATACACTTTGACCTAAGCAATTTGCATACACATATAACACACTAATCCAATTGTATACACACAACAAACACATACATACAGGATCCATATACAATATGTACAGAGACACCCAAATGATTTGCATCCATTGGTTATTCCCAAACCCATTAAGTTTGTTATGCCGTTGAATGTCCATCACAAATCTGCAATGTTTTACCTTTTAATATACCTAAACCCCTTTTACACTGTAGGCGTTTTTCTAAAAATAGCGCCTGTACAGCGCCTGAAAAAAGCCATATCTGCAATCCCAGTGTAAAAGCCTGAGTGCTTTCACACTAGGGCACTGCGCTGGCAGGACTTCAAAAAAAGTCCTGCAAGTAGCTTCTTTGAGGCGCTTTAGGAGCAGCGTTTACACCGCTCCTAAAGTGCCCCTGCCCATTGAAATCAATGGGCAGCGCCGTCAAAGCACCTGCAAAGTGCCTCAGCTGCTAGCGAAGAGTAAAAGTGCCCTGCTAGCGCCCAAAAAACGCTGCAAAAATGACGGTAAAGCCGTCAGTGTGAAAGGGCTCTTAGAAGGAAATATTCAGTTCATGGTTTTTAGGTAACTTTTGTTAAACATATACTGTATTTAGAAAATTATAGAAACCATCTTAATATCATACATAGATTTGGAGAAATTGAAGTGCTTGACGTGTTTTATTGCTGCACATCAAAACTTCAATGCTGGCTCAGCGGGCAGAGCAATGGCAATGAAAGGGTGCATTTTCAAATCACAGCCTTCTCCTGGAAAAATGTGGACTAAAAAAACTGTATGAAATGTATTATGGAAACCTTTTTATATCAGAAAACCAAAGAAAAAAATAATCCTCTTTGTTATATAGTACTTACAGCAGTGAAATGTAATAATTGTCTTCAGGACTAAAAAGCACCTTACTATTGTAATCTGGCTTATAAAGTTATGCTTCAAGCACCATTGATATTATAATATGCGAGAACACACCATTAAAATGCTTTTTCATCAATACCAGTTATTGTTGGGTTTTTGGTAGATTTCTACTGAAATACAAACATGACTAACCCAAATAATTTTAAGGTATGAATAAAAACAGGACCACATCACTTACCCTGGCTGTGTGTCATTTGTAACACAATGATAAGTGAAAGTTCCAAACATTTGAACTCCAAGAATTCCATAGAGGAGAAGAAAAAATAACAAAAATATGGAGACACTCCAGATTTGTTCCCCTGAGCGCCTGAAATAAATTTAGGAATGCAGAGTATAATTTATGTACAATACCTCATACAAGTCATTTTTTGTATTAATACATTGTACAACTGACCACAGTAATAAAATCTATTGCCATGTAACAACCCATCTTCAGAATTTTAGTAAAAGAAAATCTAACTCCCTGTTAGGTGTAATTGCCAAGGATGACCTAAATACAAGGACCCCAAAGTGTCCCTTCAGCTTTGTACCTGGATTGTGTTTTGGGATGAAACCCCCAGTCACCTCTTTTATAACCCACTAGGGATCAATTTAGGTGTATGGAGTGCTGGATTTATTATCACTGACAGAGATCAGTGAAATAATTTGAGAGAATTCATAGGTGGGAAAGAAGAGTGTTGATAATAGAAATGGCCCTATTGGAGGCACTGAGAGTTTTGGGCCGGAGCAGAGAGCGCAGAAGAGGGATAATTTGAAAAAATCATTAGGGGACAGAAGTGACAGTAGTATAAAGAGGGCAGGGAAGCACCACAAAGTGGCTCTAAGACACTTTGGGCAGTGGATGCAGAAGCATTGAGAAAACATCTTGGAAAAGGAGCAAAGGATACAGAGGGGAATATTGAGAAAACACTGGTCAGAAGGAGAAGAGACTGCAAAGAAGGAGCGTAGTGACAAATGGACGAAGAGAGAAATTATGCTAATGGACAGATTAAAGAATAGAAACAGTTTAGGTGTCACAGTCATTGGTCAGCCTTTAGAGACCAGTAGCTATAGCAGTAGAGAGGCTAATCAGTGTTCACAAGAACTCCTGATGGTGGAGATGGATTTTGCTGTGTGTTAGTACCAGGTTGTGGACATCAGCATCACCTCACTAGGAGATGAGCAAGCTGAGGTCCAGTAGCAGGTACAGGTATAGCTGGTACAGATCAAGCAGAACCATAGTCAGTAACAAGCCAAAGAACAGTAACAAGTGGTTGCAGGTTGGGATCAAGCAGAAGTGTAGTCAAGGAACAAGCCAAGGGTCGGTAACAAGTGGTAACAAAGATAAGAAAGACAGTAGGAGTGACAAGAGTGAGATATTGGCTGAGGAGAGCACAATAATCTGGTAAACCGGAGTTGGAAAGGCATGGCTAAAATAGGAAGTTCATGGAAAGAGCAAAGGGTTCAAGGTTCAAGAGAAACAATGTTCAAGGTAAGATTATTCAAGGAATTTTGCAGGCTTCTGTCTAGTATTCCAGGTGGCTCAGCAAGAAGAGACACCGCCAGACACAGCAGAGGTTGCAGGTTTAGATCCAGGTCCTGACATTAGGAGAATGATTGAAAAAAGAAGTAAAAATCGCTTGTGGAAAAATCACTGAAGAGGAGGGGAACAGAGATTAAAAAGGAAAGTTGGATAAGGCCCCTTTTCAGATGGGAATGGATTCGGTTCTGATCAGCAGCAGATCAGCTCACAGATCTCCTGCTGATTAGAGCAGAGCAAGTGGATGACATATCAGTATCTGATCAGTTTCTGCAGGGTGAACATGGACAGAGTCCGTTCTGCTCTATGGGTGGCCAGGAGTAAACGGACTCCACTGTTTGTTTACACCCAACTACCCTCCAATACAATCCTCATCAATGGAAAAGGACGGTTTCCCTTCCGTTTTTTTAGCGGACCGGAACAGACCTGGAAGTAAGTGGGTATAAACAGAGACAAGTCCTTTTACACTCGCTTGTCCATAGGAATACGTGTACCTTCCTTCTGTAAACCTTCCTTCTGTAAAACTGACAGGTGGACCTGATCGGATCACCCGTGTGAAAGGGGCCTAAAGAACAAAACAAAAGAGAAATGAAACATGCTCCCTGAGGGTGTAAAGCTAAAAGTGTGCAAGAATCCTCTACTAAAGAGACCAGTCCTTTTACACTCGCTTGTCCATAGGAATGCGTGGACCTTCCGATTAGGTCCACCTGTAAAACTGACAGGTGGACCTGATCGGATCACCCGTGTGAAAGGGGCCTAAAATAATTGGATAAGACCAAGCTGCACATAAACAGAATAACATTTAAAATAGATCAAAGAAAGGTGGGGGTGGATGGGAACATTGAGAAGAAGAACAAAAGAGAAATGAAACATGGTCTCTGAGGGTGTAACGCTAAAAGTGTGCAAGAATCCTCTACTAAAGCTTACATTAAGTGCCATCTTTCTTTATATTATACAGGATAGCTCTTCTTTCATCATGTGAGAAGACAGTAAGACTAGACCACTACTATAAAATACTGTATCAGTGTATTCTGAAGTGGATATCACTCAAGGGAGAAATAGAAATTCACATGAAAACCTATGTCAATCTGAACTTTTATTTCTTTTATTTTATAGTTCATCAGAGGTAATAGACAACTTGGTTTATTCACTAAAACAGTTTAGTGAATAAAGCACTAAGAGCAAGCTGAAGTAACCACTAAAATTTATCTTGAACTCGATCTACTGTGGTTTCAGTCACTACTGTTTTTTTGGTATGGGTAGTGTACTTTGCATTATTTGATTATTTCTTTGCAGCATTTACTTATTACACCCAAACATCTAAAATGTCCTATGTGACTATAACCGTACAGGATTTTCAGAAGAGGATAAAAGATACTAGCAGTAAGGAAGCAATAAAGTTTCCTAGAAGAGAAGATGCTGGAATCTTTATTATTTATTATGGGTGAGAGAAGGCCACATGTGTAAAGGATAGAATAATGATGTTCTTAGCAAGGGAAGTTTCCAGATAGAACACCCCTGGAAGCTATATTGTTCATGAAGAGGCAGGGAGGCATGGTCCCAAGTCCCAAGTCTTAAGGTGGGGGAGCCATATGGGTGCTGGAGGAAAGAATGCTGCTGCTGTGAGGACTGAAGAGAAAAGCTGCTGAAGGATTGAATAGTCAGGACCCCAAAAGGAGCAACAGAGTATTGTTCCTGTACTGAACAGAAAGCAGGACCACAATTAAGGAAACCAACTGCCATGGATTATGAAGGGACATTCGCTGCTATGCACAGCCCTCTTACTATTACTGCTGCTGATACTACTGTTAATGTAGGGGATCCAGTGAACTGGGACTTTGGGATTTAAAACCCTTGTAATGTTGGGATTTATTTATAACCAGTGTATTTGGAGAACTACTTAATTGTAAGGATGAAATATGTGGGATTTTAGTACAGGGTTACACATAAATGTTATACATGTTTGCAGCACATACTGCTAGTTGATACTGCCTTGATGTACTAGTTAATGTGGTACTGTGATGTTAGACCTAGCTTTGCAATAAAGTAACTGTTTGTTTACTCCTTTGGGTATTAAGCTAATTATTACCTGCCACATCTCAGTTACATGGCTTTGCCCAAAAGCTACCTTTTAAACTATCACTTTTTTAAATTGTATTGAACTCCTCAGGAGGCCAGGTGCAAATAGCACTTGGTGCCTTTCTAATTGGTGGCCCCATTGCCCCCCAAACACACCTCTTAATGCTGGCTGTAGCTCCAACCCCTTTTGAAGCCCATATTAAGAGCTTTTCTGTGGGGGAGGTAAAGCCAGCACAGAGCCCTCTTCTCTAAGCTGAGTGATTTGTTGCTATTATGAAGGTACAACCAGCACTGCTTGTTCTTTCATAAGAGTAAAAGATCCCTCAGAGCTTTGACTCTCTGCAAGGTCTCTACCGATGCTCTGCGTAAATGTGCAAGCAGCTGAAAATACTTTACACAAAGCCGTAGCTGATTGCTCATTAATAGAAGGGGCAGATACCTTAGTGCTGCAGCTCTGTGTGTCTATCAGCAGCTGCTCTTTCACATGCACAGCCCTGGTCAATGAATCACACATTGCCACAGTGCTGCATGAGTTTTCACTTTTATGAATGAGCGATCAGCGGTGTCAGGAACTATGCCATGCATAACAAAGCCCCACAGCATTAATCGCTCATTCATATGCTATATGCACTTGGTACCCCCAAGGTGTTAAAAAAAAAACCATAAAACATGTTTAAGAATTTATCTTCTTTAACCATCCCTACACAGCTTTTAAAGGAATTTTTAGATGCCAATGTAAACGATTAACAAAAATCAATACATATGCAGTTAACGTATTAATTTATTGCTAATTAGAAAACACAATGTAATATAAAACAGTAATATAAAAGTTATTAAAAAAAATATAAAATTATTTTATACTGAACAATCTATCAATAGGTGTATCAACACTGAACATACAGTCTCATATGGTAATTAGCTAGGATGTTTCTTAAGGCAATTTTACATCTTAATTAGCTGAATGCAAATCAGGAAATTAAATCTCAGATCTTTAAGTAATTTTAGGGAATTTTAATAAGCAATCTGGGAAGTGACTGGTTTCCTTTTGAGGAACAAAATCTTATGAGAAAGTATTTGAAATTCCCAACTCTTCTGACCTTGATATGAGAAGAATTTACAAACTAACCTAATATTGACGTGCAATTTTTTTTGTTCTGGTGTGACTTATATTTTGGAGGTTTACTCATATTACTTGGATACTTGGTGCAAACAGTTGGCTCCAAGGTGAAAAACACAGTGTGCTTTATGATATGTGTTTTATTCAATGTGAGTTTGGCTACACTCTACACACCTGCTGCTGGTAAAACAAAGTAAAGTTGCTTCATACATATTAGTTGAATATATTTACTAAAGTTAAGTAGGAAAATCATACTTTAAAATATTTGTTATCCTAGTTCTTGGCAGCTCAAATCGGAAATAAATGCGGAAAGCTCGAATCATTATCAGTGGACGTGGAATCCTCAACATTCCCCATGGAGACATCTGATCCACTACATCTGCTATTTCAAATACCTGGTTTAACAAAAAGTAAATAGAAATTAAGCCACAAAGGTATGTTGAATTATGTCACATTAACAAAAATATATTACATTTCTCTTCTATTATGACTATTTGTTATCCAGTACTGACCTAAAATATCTACAATGTATTGTTATTCATTTATATTGCCAAAGTGTGACACTATCTACTTTACTTCGACCTAATCATAGAAACGGTATATATAATTAACCACATTCCACATAAACCTATACAAATAATTTCTATACAAAGGCACAAATGCTTAATGTGTGTAGAAACATTAAAACATTTCTAAATGTCTTTTTTATTTAAGGGGTAAAAATTACATTATACTTACCTGCTCTGTGCAATGGTATTGCACAGAGCAGTCACATACATCTTCTTCTGGGGCCCCCACCAGTGCCTCCCACTTCTTCCTCAGAGGATTTGTCTGACATTAGCGGGAACCTATGGGACCAGGTGACCTGTGAGATCAGGAAGTGGAGGAGCAGTGCTGCAGTGGAGACAGTGCTGGAGCAGTGGGAGGAGTCAGGTGAATGTTTAGGACTGGGGGAGACAGAACAGGTAGTGGGGAGTTTTTCATTCTTATACAGAAAACTCATTAAGGTAAAAAAGGTTTTGATTTTAAAACCATTTTAAATCCAAAATTGTGAGTGTTAATTTCCAGAAGTCCACAAATTTAAAAACACATACTGTAAGTCTATTCTTTGTAACTCTTCTTAGATTAATTGCCCTTTTTCTCTAACTTGTGCATCGCACCATCTTCAGATGTGCTCTCATCTTTTAAGTAGGACCTTTAACCTAAAAAAAGTCTATAGTTTAATTTTCCCCTTCAGTAGGAAAATGCACTGTCACTTTTCACTTCAATGCAAATCTACTGACTCCCCAGGCAATAGCACTCAAGACAAAGTGTAGAAGATCCCCATAGCGCTTTCCAAAAATATGTTTAATCTTAAAAACAAAACATTCAAATCACACTCACATTGGTAGGTGCACCAACACTTGTGCATTAAGGCAATATGCAGACACAGGGTATATAACCTTTCTCCAAATACATTTGCGGTTGTACTGCCATTCTCTTACAGACTCTGTTAGCGTAATGATGTCACCTTCACTCCACCCTACATGTTACATCATTGGACTTACTTAGGGCTTGTGAAATTGGCCAGCAGTAGAACAATTTTAATGAGCAAGGCAAGGCCCAAATTTACAACAGATCTGGTGGGGGTTTTAATAGAGAATTCTGATACTACAGAAAATACAGCAATGTAGACTTGTCCATTTAATAAGGGAAAATGGGCCAAAAAGACCACCAACCAGCAGGACAATTTTAATGAGCAAGGCTAGGCCCAAATATATAAGAGACAAAGAACACAGAGTGGGGCTTTACTAAGTGAAATAAGTTACTGTAGATAATACAGCAGTGTAAAATTGTCCAGCAGCAGTACCATTTTAAATAAGAATAGTAGGCAGTAGGCATATGTGTTGTGTACCTAACTTTCATCTTATCTATGTTAATGCGGGTGTAGTGAAAGTGAATGATATAACATTTGAGTGAATGAGTGAATGATATAACATTAAGGAATAACATTTTTTATTCCTTAAATGAAAGCGGAGTTCCACCCATATAAAAGTCAGTAAATACTCCACTTTGAGCAAACTCCAAACTGTGAAAGGGCCATATCAATATAAAAAAAAATGAGAGCACCAAAATATTACTCACTTTTGCAGCAAAAATAAAAGCAGTTTAACCTAATATAAAGGTATTAATAACAAAATAAAAATAAATATACCTCCAATATAAATGAAAACTGCACAATACCACCCCCTGAAACAAAAGCCATCTTTTTTAATGGGAAGCTTTGCAGCATTAAATTTTTTTTTTACATGGGACAGCAGCTAAAATGTGTATACTGATCCTAATCACAATACATTAAAAGACAAAAAAACTCTGATATTAAGAAAAAAGGCAACAAAGGGACAAATCAATCAGAATTAAAGTACAGTTTCCTAATTGCCCTAATCATTCTCACTGCAGTTTGTCAGTTTCCCTTGCGTTTTTCCCATAACATTGTTCACTAATGCTCCGGCTGCACTACGCTCCCTCCCCTTTTATAGTTAGGGTTTTGGTTGAGCAAATACCCCAAATTTGCCTAAACCTGCTGACCATAGTTTAAAGACCATGCAATGCATTGTAGTTTTAAAAAATTCTCTGGGCGGATCCACATATAAACTCTCGGGGACTGCGACTTTTGAATCTGTAACCATGGCAGTGGCAAGCCCAAACCTCATCTTTATTTACTTACATGGCACAGTTTTCTTCTATGGCATTCCACAATGTAGACTTTGTAGTACCATTTGACAAAAATATTTGAACAAGACTTAAGAATATAAAGCAAAATATGATACAGTAAGAGAGAGCAACCTTCTCTGACAAGCAAACAAAACTAAAGGAATAATGGATAAAAGAAGATTTAAAGGAAAGAGTAAACAATGTACTGTATGTGGTGAATAGCTATGCTATAAGGAAGTGGAGGGGGAAGCAGTGGTACATCAGAGACTGAACAGAATGTATCATGCCTATTGTACACATGTTTGTATAGGTGAACTATAACACTCTTCTTAGGGCACAATCAGAATGTTCACCTAAACCAATGCAGTGAATGGCCACAACATTTAATCCGTTTTGCACAATGAAATGTCCAGCAAGTAATCTTTTGTACTGAACAGAATATTCAATCAGTTACAGCATTTGAGGTGATGCTTGGAAATGGTCAGAGCCATCTGCCAAGTGCCACTTTTTAAACATTCATCTAAAAATAGCCCAGTGATTGTTGCTGAAGCTATGAAAAAAGTCAGTTAGTGCCGAGTATAGGCAAGAGAGCACTTTGTAGATCTGAGATGCAATTTGAAATTGGTATTGGAAATCAGCTTAGAGACCAACATAGTGAAGCATCATTTGAGGTAGATGAGCCAGGAAGCAGAATTCAGGATACAAATTTAACTTTCCTGTTCATTTACACGTGAGTGATACAATATTCATGCTAGGATATAATGATGACAAAAGACTAGCATTTTAGTTTTAATATACCTGTGGGGGTATGGATAAAGGAAATGACCCGTGGATTAGTGGATAGCACTTGCAGCTCTGGAGTGCTTTTTTTGAGTCCTGGTCTGAGCACTATTTGAATAGAGTTTGCATGTTCACACTGTGCTTGTCTAGGTTTCCTCCACATACACCTTTATTTCACCTACACTCTAAAGACCTATTGGTAGGTTAATTGGCTACTATCTAAAATTTCCCTAGTATTATATACCTAGTAAAGTACATGGCAAATGAGGTTTAATGTTGAAAATTTTAGGTAATGCATTTGGGTGCTAAAAATACGAATGCAAGTTACTCGCTAGGGGGAGAACATCTGGGGGAATCTAGGATGGAAAAGGACCTGGGGGTCCTAGTAGATGACAGGCTCAGCAATGGCATGCAATGCCAAGCTGCTGCAAGCAAAGCCAATAGAATATTGGCATGCATTAAAAAGGATATTCACTCCAGAGATAAAGCGATACTTCTTCCATTCTACAAGACTTTGGTCTGGTCGCATCTTATGCCGTGTACACACGAGCGGACTTTTCAACCGGACTGGTCTGACGGACCGAGTCCGGCGGACAATTCGACCATGTGTGGGCTTCATCGGACCTGCAGCCGACTTTTTCGGTCAAAAATATGACAGACTTTAGATTTGGAACATGTTTCAAATCTTTACGTCGGAACTCCGCCGGACCCAGTTCCTATCGAAAAGTCTGCTCGTCTGTATGCTAGTCCGACTGACAAAAACCAACGCTAGGGCAGCTATTGGCTACTGGCTATCAACTTCCTTATTTTAGTCTGGTCGTACATCATCACGTACAAAGCCGTTGGACTTTGGTGTGATCGTGTGTAGGCAAGTCCGTTCGTTGGGAAAGTCCGTTGGAAGTCCGCCAAAAGTCCGTCGGATAGTCTGTCGGACCAGTCCGTTTGAAAAGTCCACTCGTGTGTATGCGGCATTAAATATAATATTCAGTTCTGGGCACCAGTCTTCAAGCAGAATGTGCTGGAACTGGAAAGAGTCCAGAAAAGGGCAATAAAGCTAATAAGGGGACTAGAGGATCTTAGCTATGGGAAAAGACTACAAGCATTGAACTTATTCTCTCTGGAGAGGAGACGCTTGAGAGAGGGGATATGATAACAATGTACAAATATCTTACTGGGGAAAAAAACTTTTCAGGGAAAGGGAATTCAAAAAGACGCACGGCCATTCACTGAAATTGGAAGAGAAGCGGTTTAACCTTAAACTGCATAGAGGGTTCTTTACTGTCAGAGTGGTAAGGATATGGAATTCTCTTCCACAAGCAGTGGTATCAGCAGGGAGTGTTGATAGTTTCAAAAAATTATTAGATGGGCACCTTAACGATCACAACATACAGGGATATGCAATGTAATAATGACATAAACACAAGCACACCCACACACCACAGGTTAAACTGGATGGACTGGTGTCTTTTTTCAACCTTACTAACTATGTAACTATGTAACTAGGTATGCCCTAGATGGCTGCCCAACAGCAGATAAAGAGCTTTGAGTTCCCAAGGAGAAAAGCACTATATAAATAATGAAGAGAGTCCAGCATAGTAAAGACTCATCAGAAGTGGAGGACGGATCGAGAGAACAAGTAAAAAGCAATAGAAGTGTCAGAAACCATAAATCAGACTGGGACAGAAGTACAGTTAAATCTCACTTGTTTAATAATAATAAAAAAAGGTAAAGAGTAACCGTAATCAAAACATAGCTAGAGTTCAGGAACCGGAACGGATAGTCAGACATGCCAAAACGTCAGGGAGCCAGAGATGAGCGTAGTAGAACAGCAAGCAGGATCTGGAGCCAGAAGGAATGTCAGCCAAGCAAGTCTTTAACAGGAACACAGCAGAGCGTCTCTAGAGATGTGACCAAGGCGAAGGCAGAGATCATCTGGGCTGGACGGCTTAGTTAGGCAGGACTGACGAGCAGGATATCATCAACAGGTGAGTCACTGTGGAGAGATAGGAGCTGGCAATTAACCGGCAGCTAAGTGGCCAGCTCAGAGAAGGAAGGGCTGAGCCCAGGCCTGAGAGTACCCCCTTCTCAATGACCCCCCCTCGGAGGACCATCAGGCTTGAGGGGAAAACGTCTATGGAAATCACAGAGGAGGACAGTGGCATGTACGCCTGAGCATGAGACCCAAGAGCGTTCCTCTGGATGGAACCTAACAGACATGGAACCTACGGGAGTTAACAATGGACTGGGTTTCATACTCCTCATGGTTCTCAACCTGTACAGAGTGAGGACGAGGCACCGAGGTGGTAAAGCGGTTGCAGACCAAAGGTTTTAATAAGGAGACATGAAATACATTTGAGATACTCATATTAGAAGGAAGATCTAATGCGTAAGCCACTGGGTTAATCCTGCGAAGAATATGGAAAGGCCCAATAAACCAAGGTGCGAACTTCAGAGAGGGAACACGAAGTTGGAAGTTGCGAGATGACAGCCAGACCCTGTCCCCAACCTGGTAGAAAGGTGCAGGCAGGTGTCTGTGGTCAGCATGGAGTCTGTACCTATCATTAGCATGTCGCAAAGCCTCCTGGACTTGTGCCCAAGTGGAACGAAGACCACGGAGATGCTCTTCTAATGCAGGAATACTCTGCGGAACAAATGAGTCAGGCAACATGGAAGGTTGAAAGCCATAGTTCGCCATAAACGGGGACAATCGGGAAGCAGAATTCAAGGGACTATTGTGAGCAAACTCTGTCCACGGTAAGAGGTCTGACCAGTTGTTATGATGGTCAGAAATATAGCAATGTAGGAATTGCTCCAAGGAGTGATTGGCTCGTTCTAAGGCCCCATTAGTTTGGGGGTGATACGCGGAGGAGAAAGCAAGCTGAATACCCAACTGTGCACAAAAGGCTCACCAGAACCGGGACACAAACTGATTACCCCTGTCCGAGACAATCACTTTGGGTAGCCCATGTAATCGAAAGATCTCCCGAGCAAAAATGGAGGCCAGTTCCTTGGAAGTGGGCAACTTCTTAAGTGGAATACAATGTGACATTTTTGAGAACCGGTCAACCACCATAAGGATAACTGTGTTGCCCTGGGAGTTGGGTAACACCACAATAAAATCTATAGACAGGGGGTCCAGGGCCTCTCTCCATTGGGTTTGGGTTGTAGGAGGCCCACTGGAAGGTGTTGTGGAATATTAATCTGAGCACACACGGAACAGGCAGCTACGAAGGCAGTTACATCAGCACGTAGACTAAGCCACCAGAATTGTTGGGAAATGGCCCAAAAGAGTTGATTCTTCCCAGGGTGGCCAGCAGCCTTGGGAGAATGGTAAGTATGGAGCACGGCAGTACAGAGACTCTCTGGAACAAAGCAGCAGTCACAAGGTTTCTTAGGAGGAGCATGAACCTGAGCAGCAAGAATTTTGTCACCCAAAGAAGTGAGACTGGTGCGAACCATAGCCAGAATATGATTAGGAGGAATCACTGGAATCGGAACCGACTCCATCTTGGAAGTGGAGGAAAATTGTTGTGACAAAGCGTCAGCCCTTACATTCTTAGTCCTGTGTAAGAATGAGACAATGTAATTTAAACTAGACAAGAAAAGAGCACATCGCGCCATTTTGGGAGAGAGGCATTTAGCCTCAGACAAGAATGTGAGATTCTTATGGTCAGTGAGAATGAGAACTGGCACAGTGTCTCCATCCTTTCAAGGCTAAAATGATCTCCAACAGCTCTCTGTCACCAATCTCGTAATTGTACCCCACAGGTGACAATTTCTTAGAAAAGTAGCCATAAGGATGCATAGCACTCTCAGAGGTAGGGCGTTGAGACAGAAGGGCGCCAACTGCAGTCTCAGAACCTCAAGGATAAAAGGTAACGTAGGATCAGAATGTGCCAATACAGGAGCAGAAACAAAGGCAGCCTTGAGACTCTCAAACTCCTTAATGGACTCCGGAGACCAACACTGTGGATTACCATCCTTTCTGGTCATATCAGTCAGGGGCTTGACCAGAGACGAGAAGTTACGAATAGACTTCCGATAATAGTTGGCAAAGCCCAGAAAACACTGCATAGGATGTAAACCCATGTATCAGGGCCACTGTAGGACTGCTGAAAGTGTCTCTGGGTTCATTGAAAAACCAGCAGTGGAAATGACATAACCCAGGAATTTAACCTGTTCACAATGGAATTCGCACTTCTCCAATTTACAATAGAGATTGTTAACTCTTAGTTTCTGAAGCACATGACAGACATCTGTGTGGTGGCTCTCCAGGGATTTGTAAAATATGAGGATATCGTCGAGATAAACCACCACACATAACTGCAACAAATATTGTAGGACATTGTTAATAAATTCCTGGAAAACTGCCGGGGCGTTACAAGGGCCAAAAGGCATTACCAGGTACTCATAATGGCCTGTTCTGGTATTAAACACAGTTTTCCACTTGTCGCCCTCCTTAATCCTCACAAGATTGTATACCCCTTTCAAATCAAGCTTTGTGAAAACCGTTGCTCCCTTGAGGCGGTCAAATAACTCCGGAATTGGATAGGCATTCTTAATTGTGATACGATTGAGACCCCTAAAAATCAATACAAGGTCTCAAATCACCACTCCTCTTTCTCACAAGGTCGAAACCAGCACCAGCAGGAGATGAGCATTTGCGGATGAAACCTCGAGAAAGTGCATCTGCCACATACTCCTCCATGACCTTATCCTCCAAGACCGACAAAGGGTAAACCTGGCCACGAGGGGGGATGGCACAGTCTGAAGGTCAATTGCACAATCATACGACTGGTGTGGAGGCAAACTACCGGCTTGAGCTTTGACAAAGCCATCCCTAGAACTGCGGTACTGCTCCGGCAGGGAGCAGAGAGAAGAAGTGCACAGGACCTTGGCTACCTTCTGGAAGCATGTCTTACTGCATTGTGGCGACCAGGAGAGAACCTCAGCATGAAGCCAATCAAAAGATGGGTTGTGCCTCTGTAACCAAGGATAACCAATAACCAGCAGAAACTTAGGTGAGGAAATAACTTGGATTTGTATTATCTCATAGTGAAGAGCCCCTACGACTATGGACAATGGAACAGTCTCATGAGTCACATGGGCAGGCTGTAGAGGTCTCCCGTCAAGAGCTTCAATGGCAAGTGGAGTGTCACACAGCTGCAGCGGAATCGAGTGCTTCAATACAAAAGCAGCATCAATGAACAGGCCTGCAGCCCCAGATTTGATTAGAGCCTGTATCTCGATGGACGACTCAGCCCAAGAAAGGGTAACCGAAACCAGGGGTTTATCCTTCTGGATAACTGTGGACTAAACACCACCTAAGGTCTGTCCGTGACAGGACCTCAAGGTTTGGGCATACCCTGGATGGGTAGGGCAAGACTTCAAAAAGTGACCTGCCTGGCCACTATAAAGGCACAATCTCTCCCTCCTCCTAAAGGCTCTCTCATCCGCAGAGAGACGTGTGAAGCCCAAGTGCATGGGTTCATCTTCACTGACCGACTCATATCAGGAGGCATGGGAGGTGAGGGAGGCATGGGTGGAACTGCAAAGCTCGGAGGCAAATGTACAGTATCTCGGGCTGCTATCTCATCCTTGATGGAATCCGAGAGACCATGAGAAAAAGCAGCCACGAGGGACTCATTGTTCCAAGCAACCTCTGCTGCCAGAGTACGTAATTCAATGGCATAGTTGGCAACGGTTCTTGTACTCTGTTTGATGGACATGAGGTACTTGGCAGCAGAAGTGGAGCATGCGGGAAGAATTTTTTTTTTATTCAAGGTATTTAACGGTACAAGCGAGGCATAGACACAGTTAGATATGGTAAGATTACATATGTAGTCACAAAGTAGGTGATTAATTGTTCAAATAAACAATAGAAAGAAGTATGGAAGCATTACATGACATTGCAGCAAAATATTGGTGTAGAGGCAGTAGATTAAAGCGAATCAACCAAGAAGGTCTTGTGGGAGGGGATGGGGGGGTGGATAAAGGATAGATAAAAGATGGGGGGGGACAATGAAGGAACCACAAATACCTCATTAGCTTAACTTAGCAAACACAACACAGCTGACTAAAGAGAGCTCAGTCGTGGTGTATAATCACAGAGCTGGTACTTCAGCATCATCTTGGATATCGTCTACAGCCTCTGCACCCCATGCGTCTATCCAACCCGACCATATCTTGTCAAATTTTGTGGGGAAATTACGATTAAGATATGTGAGTTTGTATAATGGGAGTACAGAATTAATTGCTAGACGCCATGAAGATACTATAGGGGGTGATGCATCCTTCCAGTGGAGAAATATCTCTTTCCGAGCATTAAAAGTAGCATAACTCAAAAATAGTTTGGTATATTTGCCCCTTACATTGGGATTGAAAATGTTCAACAGCATCGCTATGGGGTGCGCCCCCACATCTAAGGAGGTAACCTGATCAAGAGTGTTAATTATTTTCGTCCAATAGTCTCCGAGACGGGGGCAAGACCACACCATATGAAGAAAGGAGGCGGACTCCAGACCACACCTGGAGCAGGCCACTGGGTTGCTAGGTGTCATGATTGTCAGACGTTTTGGGGTGTAATAGGCCCTGTGGGGGAACTTGACCTGCATAAATTGATCTTTAGCCGAAATCGCATTAATAACAAAGGAGGATACACATGTTTCCCATTCATCCTCTGACAAATCAGGAATGTCTATTTTCCACTTGTCCAGAGTTTTCTCGTTTCTTTGTAGGGGGTATGGACAAATGGAAATATATAGGGGATAATGGTTTATCTATGATCTTAGCGGTAAGTAGTCCCTCCACAGGGTCTGACTCTAACTGAAGGAGAGATGTAAAACTATTTCCTATAAGCATGTTGAAGCTGATAGTATCTAAACAGCATCCAACCTGGTAGTGAATAAGCATTTTTGAGGTCAGAGAAGGTTCTTAGTTTACCACCCACCACAATGTGTTTTAGCTTAACAATTCCCTTCCTTGCCCAGATTTGGGGGTCTGGAACCGACTACAAGTGCGGCAGTCTAGGGTTGCCCCTAGAGCTGCACGATTCTAGCCAAAATGAGAATCAAGATTCCTTTGCTTAGAATAAAAAGATCACGATTCTCTCACGATTCTCGCAACGTAAAATCTTTCACATTATACAAAAAAAAATGGGCTAACTTTACTGGTTAGATTTTTTTTTCTTTATTTTTTTTTTTTAAATTGCATTTGCAAGACCGCTGCGCAAATATAGTGTGACATAAAATATTGCAACAACCACCATTTTATTCTCTATGGTGTCTACTAAAAAAATATATATGTTTGGGGGTTCTAAGTAATTTTCTAGCAAAAAAAAAATGATTTTAACTTGAAACCAACAAATGTCAGAAAAAGGTTTAGTGTTTAAGTGGTTAAACTTTTGTCACTTACACAGGAAGTCTATTCCATTGACAAACTGTTACAATGTTTATACTTACATATAAGTTCAACTGATAAAGAATGTTTTGTTCCTGCCCGGTTTTTCTCTTCCTTTCTTTTGAGGGCTGTGGGTTCCGAAGAGCAGAGCGAATTCTTTGCATAGAAAGAATTGTGAAACACTTTAGTTAAGATCGCAATAACGATTCTTGACGATTAATCACGATAACGATTCTTGACGATTAATTGTGCAGCTCTAGTTGCCCCACAGGGGAATATGCGGGGAGAACATCCCTGGAGTGTTAAAGCGGTTCCTGGCCCTGTTCCAAACTGCGATTGTAGTGCTCATCAGCTCCGTAATGCCAGGGTTGGATTTCATCCCTCTGAACACCACATTGCTGAGAGAGGAGTAGGAACCCATGATAGCAGCTTCCAAGGTCAAAAATTCTTTGGGACTGGTGTAAGAATTTGGTTTTTGTGGCCGCCGTGCGTAGTAGAAGAACATCTCTCAACTCTGCCTGGAAGTCTGAGTATACCCCAGGGGACCCCGTCGTGGAATATTCTGCCTCTAACGCTGCTACCTTTTCCTCGGCCTTCTGTGTTTCCTTCCTCAGATCCTTCAGGATCCTACGGATGTGTGTTTGTAAACTTCCCCTAGTGAAGGCCTTAAATGCATCCCAGGATGTGGTCAGAGTCACAGAATGGTCTAGGTCTCGCCAATAATGTATCGCCTCAGATCTATATGGTTCAGATATCCTAGAGTCGGACAACCAAAATCTGGACAGTCTCCAGAGACTCTCCCCTGGAGCATTGGACACACAAAGCTTTAAAGCAAGCGGAGCATGATCGGATATGCCACAGGGGAGTATATTAATGTCCCGAACCCTGGGCAGGACAGACCCCCTGTTACGTACCTAAAGGGTGAGCCCGAATTACAGAGGATGGCCTCTCCTACGCCTCCGACTCGAGGGCCCCTGGTAGTGGTGACAGGGGTGCAGGAGTGCGGAGAGGTATGAGTGCCTGGCAGGATCAACAGCAGAAGGATCAGATGGCCGACACAGCTGACGGGATGGATCAGTAGACAGGAACTGCAGACTGGACAACTCAGCAGACAGGACAGCAGACTGGATGGATCAGGCAGATAGGTGAGCAGCCTGGATGGCTCAGCAGACAGGCCCAGCAGACTGGATGATCAGCAGACAGGTGAACAGCCTGGATGGCTCAGCAGACAGGCCCAGCACACTGGATGATCAGCAGACAGGTGAACAGCCTGGATGGCTCAGCAGACAGGCTCAGCAGACTGGATGGGAGTCCAGGATCGTCAGACAGGCCGGGTCGGTAAGCAGGCTGACAGCAGAGGTACAAAAGGAGCAGGCAGAGGGATCGTCAACAAGCCAAGGATCAGGTACAGGCAGATAACAGGAATAGTCTCAAAGCAAGCCAGGTCAAAACAGGAGCAGATATCAGGTTTTCAGGAAACACATACACAGAGCTGCAGAGCAAACAGCAATGATGCAAGTGCCAGACAGGTTTAAATAACCCCCCAGACACTAACGAGTGCATGTGCGCGTGTGCATAGACGCCCGCAATCGTGCACCGATGGGTCTAATCTGCCTGTTACTGGCAGGATCTTCATGACATTGCCCCCCCCCAAGGGGCAGCCTCCGGATGCCCATCCAAGCCAGTTTTTCAGGATGGGACCTTTTGAAGGATTGAACCAGACTCTCAGCGTGGATGTTTTCTTCAGGTTCCCATGAATTCTCCTCGGGCCCATAGCCCTTCCATTTGATCAGGAATTGAGTTTGATTGTTTCTCCTCCTGCAATCCACTATTGCTTCTACCTCAAACTCCTCTTCCCCATCTACTAATACAGGATCAGGAGGGTCAGAGCTTCGGCCAGGAAAGGGATTAGCAACAGAGGATTTTAATAGTGTTACGTGGAAAACAGGGTGAATTTTAAGTGACTCAGGAAGCTCCAACTCGTAAGCCACTTCATTGATTTTCCTCTTCACAGGAAATGGGCCTATGAATTTAGGACCCAGCTTTTTCGAAGGGCATGCCATCTTCAGGTTCAGTGTAGACAACCAAACTAGATTACCGGGTGCCAGTAACAGTTCTCCACGTTTCTTTTTATCAAAAACTTCTTTATTGTGTTCCTGTGTCCTGGCCATAGTTTCTTGCAAGAACTGATTGTTGAGAGAAAAAAAATGAATTGTTTCATGAACTGCTGGTACATGACATTCTGGGATGGAGCTGGGCAGGAATGATGGATGGAAGCCATAATTGGCAAAAAATGGGGTTTGTTTTGTAGCAGAGTGTGTAGAATTGTTGTAGGCAAATTCAGCCAGCGGAAGCAAAGAGATCCAGTCATCTTGAGTAAATGAAGAAAAGCAGCAGAGGTATTGTTCGAGGGTTTGGTTGGTCCTCTCTGTTTGCCCATTTGTCTGGGGGTGATAAGCGGAAGAGAAAGATAGCTCGATCTTCGAAGCATTGCATAAGGACCTCCAGAATCGAAAAGTAAATTGTACTCCCGATCTGAGACAATGTTGGCCGGTACTCCATGGAGTCTGATGATTTCTTTGATGAATACCTGTGCAGTCTCAGAAGCAGAGGGAGTGCCTTTCATAGGGATAAAGTGTGCCATTTTTGACAACCGGTCTACCACCACAAAGATGGTGGTATGGTCCTCTGCTGGGGGTAACTCTACAATGAAGTCTATGGATAACATCTTCCAGGGTCTATCCGGAACAGGCAGTGGTCTCAATAATGCCCAAGCCTTGGCTCTACTGCTCTTGTTCCTAATGCAAGTGACACAGGATTCCACAAACTTCTTGCAGTCTCTGTCTACCTGAGGCCACCAGAAGGTACGTTGTACCAAATCGGTGGTTTTAGTTATGCCAAAATGTCCAACTAGTGCGTGATCGTGACAGAGTTCTAATATAGGGACTCGTACGCTTTCAGGTGCAAAAATCTTGTCCCTGTACCAGAACAACCCGTCTTTTGCTCGTAGTTCCGATTTAGCGGGGGGCGTCCACCGCAGAGTAGCCTGTTTGATCCGGGAGAGCAAATCTTCCTGCAGCAGAAGAAAATTCCCTGGAGAAAGAATGGTATCAGGGGAAGTCATTTATTTGGATTTGTGAAACATTCTGGATAGGGCGTCAGGTTTTGTATTCTTAGAGCCTGGCCGGTAAGTAACATGAAAAGAGAACCTGGAGAAAAACAACGCCCATCTGGCTTGCCGTGGCTTCAACCTCTTTGCCGACCTCAAGTACTCTAAGTTCTTATGATCAGTGAAGATCAAGATTGGGTGAGTTGCTCCTTCAAGTAAGTACCGCCATTCTTCAAGTGCCGATTTGATTGCCAGCAGTTCCCGACCCCCCACATCGTAATTCCTTTCGGCAGCCGAAAGTTTGCGGGAGAAGAAGGCTACCGGGTGGAGCAGTGCCTTGGTTCCTTGGCGTTGGGAGAGTACTGCTCCAACAGCGATCTCAGAAGCATCTACCTCAAGTACAAATGGCAGGGTGGAGTCAGGGTGTTTTAGAACGGAGGCAGATGTAAACAATTCTTTGAGAGATTCAAAGGCAACTTCAGCTTCTGAGTCCAATGGGAGCGAACCCCTAGTTTGGTTAATTGGGTAATGGGGCAATGATGGCAGAAAACCCCTTAATGAATTTCCGGTAGAAATTAGCGAATCCAACAAAACGTTGGATTTCTTTTTTGTCAACAGGAACTGGCCAGTCAAGTATTGCAGCGATCTTCTGCGGATCCATCTTGATACCTTCTATGGAGATAATTAATCCCAGGAATGGTATACTCTCTTGTTCGAATTCACATTTTTCTGACTTCGCGTATAGGCCATGCTGTCGAAGTCGTGTCAAAACACACCTGACGTGTCTGCGATGAGCATCTAGGGAGGAAGAAAAGATTAGAATATCGTCTAAGTAGACGATGACAAACAGATCTAAATAATCCCAGAAAACATCGTTAATAAAATACTGGAATGTGGCAGGAGCGTTACATAACCCGAAGGGCATTACTAGGTACTCAAAGTGCCCAAAACGGGTGCGGAACGCCGTTTTCCACTCATCTCCTTCCCTGATGCGGACCAAGTTATAGGCTCCTCGAAGATCAAGTTTAGTAAAGATAGTAGCTGTTCCCAGCCTCTGGAATAACTCGGGGACCAAGGGAAGGGGGTACCTGTTCTTGACGGTAATTTTATTTAGCTCACGGTAGTCTATGCAAGGCCGAAGTGTGTCATCCTTCTTCTCTACAAAAAAAGATACCCGCACCTGCCGGGGAAGTGGATGGACGAATGAAACCCTTCTTTAAGTTTTCATCGATATAGTCCTTAAGGGCCACCTGTTCTAACTCGGTTAACGGGAAGATTCTTCCGAAGGGAATTTCGGCCCCTGGAAGAAGCTCGATAGGGCAATCATAAGCCCGATGGGGAGGTAGAGTTTCTGCTCCTTTCTTGCTGAACACGTCGATGAAGTTGTGGTAGGCTTTCGGGACAGTTTGGCATAGCTCAGCTTCAGTGTCCAGACATAGCAAAGGAAAGGGCCCATGGGGGTCCTTTGAGGCACAGAATTGCTGGCAATAAGGAGAGGAAAAGGTGACCTCCCCTGTGGCCCAGTTGACACCAGGATTGTGGGCTTGAAGCCAAGGCATTCCAAGAATTACAGGAAACAGAGGTGAGGAGATAATGTCCATACGAAGCAGTGGTGGGCACTGGCAATGGTGACTGGCAAAGGAGAAGTCTCTTGGATAACCGGCCCAGATTTAATAGTGGACCCATCAGCCAGGTGAATGGACACTGTTTGGGTCCTAGGAAGCAGAGGAATCTGATGTCTTGTTGCAAAAGATGAGTCCATAAAGCAGCTGCAGGCTCCTGAATCAATAATGGCGGGCACTGACAGAGTCTTTCCTGGAAGCTGCAAAGAGATAGAGAGGGCGAGATGAGAAGAGGTCTGGATTCCAGTAAGCACATGTTCAGGAGATTTTTGGAAACACTTACGAAGTTTAGTAGGGCAATTCTTGATATAGTGCCCGGGTTTCCCGCAGTAGAGACATAGATTATTTGCCCGGCGACGTTGGCGCTCTTCCATAGTAAGAGAAGGGTGAAGCACCCCCAACTGCATGGGTTCCGAATTGTCGGTTGTAGAAGTGGACTGATAGGTAGGGGCCGGATGCAGGTGACTGGGCACTCTAGGTAACATCCAGGTTGGTCGGGAAAATCCAGTTGCTTTTTCCGACCTACGTTCCCTCAGCCGCCGGTCGATCTGTATGGCAAGATTGATTAATGCGTCTAGGGTCTGGGGCACACCAACTTGGGCTAGCTCGTCCTTCAAGGGGTCAGACAGTCCCATGCAAAACTGGTAATGGAGCGCAGCGTCATTCCAGTCAGTGTCTGCGCTCCACCGCCGAAATTCAGCCACATAATCTTCCGCTGCCCGGCGCCCTTGCTGAGGGGCATGCAGTGCGGCTTCAGCAGTTGCAGAAAGCTGAGGGTCTTCATACAGTTGAGCCATGGTATTGAAGAAGGTGGTAAGGTTGGTCAACACATCGGCTTTCTGTTCCAGGAGGCGATGGGCCCAGGTTTGAGGTTCACCCAAAAGTAAAGAGACGACAAAGCCCACCTTGGTGGCTTCCAAGGAGAAGGTATGTGGCTGGAGGGCGAAGTACAGTTCACAGGAATTGCGAAACGCCCTGAATTTGCTACGTTCCCCAGCAAATTTTTCGGGTGTGGGGACACGTGGTTCGGGCGGAAGCATCACCACCGTAGGAGAGGATGCAGTGCCTGTAGAAGAGGTAGAGGCTTGAGGGGTTCCTTGAATTCCAGTGGGCGAAGACAGTACTTGGACCCGTTCCTCCAACCGGGTGTATCCTTCCTGAAGGCTTTTGACAGCCTGGGTCAGGCCTGCTAAGTGCAAACAAAGTTCCTGCATAGGAGAGGTTCCCTGCTCGGGCTCAGACATGGCTGTTTGCTACTGTTACGTACCTAAAGGGTGAGCCCGAATTGCAGAGGATGGCCTCTCCTACACCTCCGACTCGAGGGCCCCTGGTAGTGGTGACAGGGGTGCAGGAGTGCGGAGTGGTATGAGTGCCTGGCAGGATCAACAGCAGAAGGATCAGATGGCCGACACAGCTGACGGGATGGATCAGTAGACAGGAACTGCAGACTGGACAACTCAGCAGACAGGACAGCAGACTGGATGGATCAGGCAGATAGGTGAGCAGCCTGGATGGCTCAGCAGACAGGCCCAGCAGACTGGATGATCAGCAGACAGGTGAACAGCCTGGATGGCTCAGCAGACAGGCCCAGCAGACTGGATGATCAGCAGACAGGTGAACAGCCTGGATGGCTCAGCAGACAGGCCCAGCACACTGGATGATCAGCAGACAGGTGAACAGCCTGGATAGCTCAGCAGACAGGCTCAGTAGACTGGATGGGAGTCCAGGATCGTCAGACAGGCCGGGTCGGTAAGCAGGCTGACAGCAGAGGTACAAAAGGAGCAGGCAGAGGGATCGTCAACAAGCCAAGGATCAGGTACAGGCAGATAACAGGAATAGTCTCAAAGCAAGCCAGGTCAAAACAGGAGCAGATATCAGGTTTTCAGGAAACACATACACAGAGCTGCAGAGCAAACAGCAATGATGCAAGTGCCAGACAGGTTTAAATAACCCACCAGACACTAACGAGTGCTTGTGCGCTTGCGCATAGACGCCCGTAATCGTGCACCTGGTCTAATCTGCCTGTTACTGGCAGGATCTTCATGACACCCCCCCACATATGCAAGATCTATACGTGATAGGTTCTTGTGTGAGGCTGAGTGGCATGTGTAGGCCCTTCGAGGAGGATGACGCCACCTCCACACGTCGGTCAAATTAGACGCCTCAGGCCATGAGGGCAGTTCGGAAGGCGTGCCCATTCCGGGCGTGAGCCTGTTCATTGCAGGATCCGGGACCAGGTTAAAATCCTCCAGCATCACCACATTATCTGTACCAAAGGCAGCTATTTTGGAAATAATTTGGTTGAGTACTCTTATAGAGGCTGGGGGGGTAGGTACAATCCCACCACAACCAGCTCTAATCTGTCTACAATGGCATGCAATATCACAAACTGACCATCAGGGTCAAGCTCCCACATTTTCCGTCCATATATCACCATATAAAAACAGATGCCAGGTCTGGACCCTTAAAAAGGTCAAAACGTGGCACCCAGCGCACTTTGTGACAAACATATATCGCTTGTGAAAAAACAACAATACAACAGGTTATAACAAAACATTCCCCCCACCACCCACCCCGCCAACCCCCGACCCAAACCCTGGGGAGGCTCAGGATCCCAACTCAGAACCAAGGCGAACACGCCTGTAATGGTGTACCGTGAGCGGAACAGCATCCACAGTGCAGCAGTCAGATGATAAAGAACATCCAGTCCTCTGCTGGAGATCGGATCATAAAAAGCGGGTGCAGTCTCCCGGCAACAGCCTGGGGTACAAACTTGAACTTCAACATTGCAGGAACAGTTATATTTTCATGGCCATGACCAACATTGTTGGAGAGGTTAAGGGGGGGGAGGATATGCAAAGGAACAGTCAACTCCCACCCCTCCTGCTAGGACATCTCAAGGAGCTATAATGTAGCTTGGGAATCAATGAAACCCCAGGCTCCCGTCTACCGTAAGGCAAGGTGACATGTAGCACATGGGGAGCCTTCTGGGCCAAGAATAGTGAACAGGCCAGTAAATAAAGGAGGCACGTCTCTAAAGCACTAGTCGGCCATGGCACACTTAACTAGAAATAAACAGATTTCCTTGTGTAGGGAAACTTATCTGCGAGGTAGCGTGTCAATCCACGTGGAGGCATCCTCAGGAGAATTGAAGAATCGCACCGATTTGCCGTCTTCCACTCGCAGCCTAGCCGGAAACAGCATGCTTATATGTATATTATATACTTGATATCCTTGGCTCGGAGTCTGGCTCTCACTGCGTCGAAAGATTTCCGCTGTTTCTGTGTTTCCAGCTAATAATCTGGAAAGATCAGGAGTTTGGCATTTTCAAAGCGGAGCTCTCCCTGTGCTCTTGCCTCCTTCATCACCGTGTCACGATCACGAAAGAGAAGTAATTTAAAGATGAAGGAGTGGGGTGGCGCCCCCTGTGGGCCCCTGGTGGAGGGTATGCGATGTGCTCTTTTCACGGTGAAGAATGAGGAAAATCGTGCCGAAGGGAGCAATTGTTGCAATAAATGTTCAGCAAATGCAGTGGGGTCCATACCCTCTGCCCCTTCTGGAAGGCCCAAAATTCGCAAGTTGTTTCTTCTGTTGCGATTTTCGGCGTCCTCCGCCCTGGCCTCCGGCACTTTAAGTTTGGTTTTAAGCACATGTAAATCAGCCCCATGATCACGTACCGTGTCTTCATTGTGGGAGACCCTCTGTTCCACCTCATGCATGCGGCCTCTCAGGGTATCAAAATCCTTCCTGATGAACTCCACGTGGGTCTGTATGTGGTCCACTTTCTCTGTCAGGGAAGTTATGGCCTGCATTACAGCCTTAAAGTCCGCCACTGGGTCCGGGAGCCGCTCTGGTTCGTTCGATCCGCCGGCCTGGTTCTCCATGTGGGCAGGAGATTTAGGCGAGGCCGCGGCTTCGGCCTTGTCCGCGGTTCTCGGCGGCGCGGCCTTTTTCCGGGATTTCATTTGTGAATTCCTCCTGTACAGGGGTGTCTCAGAGGTTAGGGGGGCACAGGAGGATCGTTTTTTGGGCCTCTGCAACCCAGAAAAGGAGGATTAATAGCCGATCTGCGGGAGCTCAGGTCTCACACACCTGCTCCTTCTGCCATCCCGGACACGCCCCCCAAATACCCTTTTAAAGGAGGCCACAAACCCAGGGTAACTCAAGACAGCAGGTTTTTGCGTCTCCCATAGGGGGTTTGCCCAGGCCAAGGCTCTCTCAGAAAGCAAAGATATCATGAAACCTACTTTGCTTCTGTCCATGGAAAATGCCTGGGGCATCATCTCAAACTATATTTCAATCTGTTTGAGAAACCCTCTGCATTGAACTGGATCGCCCCCAAATCACTGGGGAAGCAGAGCGGAACCAGTCATAACTCTTATAGAGGTAATACTCAAGGCAGGTGCCTGCACAGAGACTGGAGCAGCAGCAGGGACGGCCTGCAACACAGGTTGTACTGGAGCAGCCACAGTTTGAGTATCCAGGTGAGCCGTGTGGCTCAGGAGCATTTGTAACGCCATGGCAAACTGATCCATGCGATGATCCTGCTCATCCAAACTGGAAAAAATATTACCAACAAGTGGATCTTCTGAATTCATGTCCTTCGCCTACTGTCAGAAACCATGAATCTGACTGAGACAGAAGTACAGTTAAATCACACTTGTTTAATAATAATAAAAAAAGGTAAACAGAGTAAACGTAGTCAAAACATAGCCAGAGTTCAGGAACCGGAACGGATAGTCAGACAAGAGAAAACATCAGGGAGCCAGAGATGAGCGTAGTAGAACAGTAAGCAGGATCTGGAGCCAGAAGGAATGTCAGCCAAGCAAGTCTTTAACAGGAACACAGACAGGCAGATATCATCTGGGCTGGATGGCTTAAGTAGGCAGGACTGGCAAGCAGAATATCATCAACAGGTGAGTCACTGTGGAGAGACAGAAGCTGGCAATTAGCCGACAGCTGAGCCGCCAGCTCAAAGAATGAAGGGCTGAGCCCAACCCTGACAAGAAGCCTGTTGATTTGTAATTATAGTGTAATTATAGTATATAGTTTACAATGATAGCAAGAGGGTTGGCTCTAAATACATAATTTTCTGTGTAAACGGTTCAGCCCGAGCATAAGTTCTGGCCGAACTTTCATTGTTCGGTCGTTTGGCGAACCTCGTTCGACCGTTTGTTCGCCCCCCGAACCGACCACAATGCATTGCAGCGCTGAACAGTGCATTGCAAGCCCTGATTGGCTGAGGCAGTAAAAGCTTCAGCCAATCAGGGCACAGAGCACTGTCAGAGTCAAGATTGGACACTGTCATTATGACTTTATCCAATCATGGCTCATTCCTGCCCCACGGTATAAAAGTATGCTTTCAATGGCAGCCATTTTCGGTGCGATTTCGAATTGGAGAGAGATAGAACAGGGCTCTGTTAGTATGCTATACTGTGCTATTCTGCTTCAGCTGTCAGTGTAGAATATTAGTTTAGTGTCAGTCTAGGGATAGTGTGAGTGTAATAGGGGGAAAATCATTCAGCTTTGCATAGAGTGCAGCTAGAGTAGGGACAGCTCAGATAGTTTTACTGTAGTGTAGTGTGACCGTGTCATTCATACATACATTAGTGTAGAGTAGGGACAGCTCATATAGTTTCAGTAATCTTTACATTAGTGAATAGCTAGTAGGGACAGTTCAGATAGCGTCAGTGTTGTGACGGTTGATCACCGTCTATTTGATTGCGTTACTGCCAGTTTAACACCATTTACTTCTGTGTGCATTACTGCCAGTTTAACACCCCTTACTTCTGTGTGTGTTACTGCCAGTTTAACGCAATATAGTTTGTACATTACTGCCAATTTAACGGCATTTACTTCTGTGTGCGTTGCTGCCAGTTTAACGCCATATAGTTCTGTGTGCGTTACTGCCAGTTTAATGTCATATAGTTTTGTGCATTACTGCCAGTTTAATGCCATATAGTTTTGTGCGTTACTTCAGGTTTAACGCCATTTATTTCTGTGTGCGTTACTGCCAGTTTAACGTCATATAGTTCTGTGTACGTTACTGTCAGTTTAACGCCATATAGTTCTGTGTGCGTTACTGCCAGTTTAACGCCATTTACGTCTGTGTGCGTTACTGCTAGTTTAACGCCATATAGTTCTGTGCATCACAGTACGTTTGGCTCATTATATTGCAGTATATGATAGTGTATCCGTGGAGTGTGTCTGTGTAGTGAGTACTCAAATTAAAGTGCACCAAACACCTCTTTACATTGATTAAAGTGCTTCTATCTACAGATTTCAACTTCTTCTTTACATTTGCTTATAAGCACTGCCCCTCCAACCCAATAATGTCTGGGAGGACAACAAGGAGAGGCAGACATTCCCTTGGCACTGTAAGGGGACCAGCAACAAATGAGTCCACAGGCAAAGGTGGACGTGGTGGTCAGTCCTCAGGCAGGGAATCATTTCCTCTGTTTAGTGAGTTTGCCGGTGCTATCCAGCCACAGCATGCAGAGGAGGTGGTGGACTGGCTTACTAAACTTTCCTCATCCTCCTCATCTTCTGTCACGCAAGCAGAAACAAGAGTGCAGTCCCCTGCAGTTGCCAGAGTGGATAAACCTGCCTCCTTGTCCACATCTATTCCTGCCATAGCCCCAACACCAGCCATTGAGAAGTTAGCTGAGTTATTTGACCACAGCGTCAGCCACTTGCTCCTTGATGATGCCTAGCCATTACTGGTTTCAGATGTTGGTTCTGAGGTTGAGGATGACAGGAACATAAACCTAGAGAGAGGGAGGAACACTGGTAGACAAATTGGCATTCATGTTCCCCAAGCCGCAGCGTATTGCCAAGTTATCTCCAGTGGTAATGATGAAGATGGAGAAGATGGAGATGATGAGGTCACTGATGCGACTTGGGTGCCAGATAGAGCAGAGGAGGAAACTGAAGGTGAGGCGGCACAACCCCAAGGAGGCCGATATCAAGAAAGAGTAGAGAGCAGCCACCCTATTCCATCATATTCTGCATGTTATCCCCCGGCCCACTCCCCAAAGCTCATCTGTCTGGGCCTTTTTCAGCACATCTGCAGCTACTATCTGCAAACTGTGTCTCGGGCACATCAAATGTGGCAAAAACACCAACCATTTGGGTACCACATGCTTAACAAAGCATTTAACATCCAACCACTTCAACCAGCCACACTGTTGGCAAAAGCACCTAAAAGCCACACAAAAGGGCCACAAATTTGTCCCTCCTCCTCTTCCTCCTCCTTACCCACTTCAGTCTGCCCCTGCTATACCGAGTCATTACCTCTCAGCAGCCTCCACTGACAGGGATGATGGTATAGCACAGGGTGTCCCAGGTTCTAGCAGCACATCTGCCAGCAGCACACCACTAGCTGTAGACTGTAGCCGGCAAATTTCTCTGCCCTATCTGCTGCAGCGGAAAAAAAGATACAATCCCTGCCACCCACATGCCCAGCATCTAAATGCAAGCTTGTCAAAGCTGTTGGCTCTCCAACTTCTGCCTTTCAGCCTGGTGGATCCTGCCCCCTTCCGTGAATTCGCAAATTGTGCTGTACCACAATGGCAGGTTCCCAGTCGCTACTACTTTTCACATAAGGCCGTTCCATCCCTCTACCATCACGTGGAAGGGAGTGTTCTGGTATCGTTGGGCAAGGCAGTCAGCCGTAAAATCCACCTTACTACTGACACGTGGTCCAGCAAGCATGGGCAGGGACAATATATTTTGTTTACAGCACACTGGGTAATGCTGCTTGGAACTCGAAAGGATGGAGGACGGGGCTCGGTGCTGCAGCTTGTTGTGCCCCCACGTCTCCATACAGCTGGTGGTGATAATACCAGACCTGTAAGCTCTACCCCCTCCTCCTCCTCTGCCACCTCTATGCCCTCCTCTGCAGAATTGTCCAATGAACATCAGGTACCCCCTAAGCATTCAAAGGGATATTCCATGAGTCAGGCTAAAAGGTGCCATGCAGTGCTTCAGCTGGAGTGTTTAGGGGACAGAAACCACACCGAAGCAGGGATTCTTGCAGCTCTGCAAGGACAGGCCCAGAGGTGGTTCACACCATGCCAGCTGGAGCCAGGAATGGTGGGGTGCGATAATGGCTCAAATCTCCTGTCCGCCCTAAGACAGGGAAAGTTGACACGCATGTCCTCAATTTGGTGGTGCAGCGTTTCCTAAATACGTACCCAGGGTTGCAGGAAAGTCTGTAGCTATTTCAGGCGGTCATACACTGCCAGTGCATGGTTGGCAGAAATTAAGTGGGAATTCCACCAGCCCGTAAATTGCCTGATTTATGACATGCCCACTCGAACTCGACTTTGGCAATGCTGCAGCGGCTATACATGCAGCAGAGGGCCATCAACGAGTACCTCTGCAAGTACGGCATGACGATAGGCTGAGGCTTTTTTTTTCTCCACGCCAATGGCTGATCATTAGGGATGCATGTACTGTATTGTCACCATTTGAGGAGGCCACAAGGATGATGAGCTGTGACAGTGCATGCATCAGTGACACAGTCCCTGCTGTGTTCCTGCTGGAGCAGACTCTGTGTGGCATTATGAAGAGGGCACTGGAGGCAGAGCAGCAGCAGGAAGAGGAGGACTTACTTTCCTCCCAAGCCCACCTTATCCAGACACCATCATTCCTATGTCACAGAACACACAGGAGGAGAGAGGGGAGGAGGATGGGGAGGAGGATTCTGGCACTTTCATAGGCTTCGGAGAATAGGAAGACATGCCTCAATCTGTAAGCGATGGCTTTCCAACCCTAGGACCCTTGGGAGTAGTACGTGGCTGGGAGGAGGAAGTTCCAGATGCTGTCATCCTGAGTGACCCCGAGGAGTCTGCTTCTCAAGCCTTTGCAAATTTAAGGCGCATGGGCAACCTCATGCTTCAAAGCCTGCAAAAGGACCCAAGAATACGTGGCATAAAGGAGGATGATTACTAGTTGGCAACCCTCCTTGACCACCGTTATAAGGGGAAGGTCTCAGAACTCATCCCATCCCCACAGAGAGTGCAGAAAATAAACTCTCCTGAGGACACGTTAAAGAGGATTTTATTGAACATTTTTCCTGACTGCAGTAGATTACAGTGTAGTGGAAAAAGTAGTTTTGAGTCTTCTGTTGGTCAAGAGAGGAGCATTGGAGAAGGCTTCCACCTAAGTGGGACATTTCTGAATTTTTCTGAATTCATCACTGCTGTCAGCTTCCACATCCCATCGGCAGCGTCTGCATCACATGGTGGACAATTACCTTGGGGCCAAAACAGAGATGGAGAGCTTTCCAGCTGATGATCCACTGACTTACTGGGTCATGAGAATAGACCACTGGCCAGAACTTACCCATTATGCTATTGAGTTGTTGGGCTGCCCTGTGTGCTTTCAGAATGCTTACAGAATTCAGTGCTGCAGGAGGTTTCATTACTGATCATAGAATGCATCTGTCCACAAATTCCATGGACCGTTTGACTTTTAAAAAAATTATTTAGTCCTGGATTACCAGTTATGAAGCCCCTGATGCTGATATCACTGATTAAGTCTAGGGATGCACCGAATGGGTTTTTTGGTGCCGAAACCGAAAATAAATCTTCCTTGATCCCAAAAACCGATACCGAAACAACACCGATACCGAAAGTGACTGTTTTTAAAAATATTTTTATACAGGAGATGGTCAGCGACTAGGAACATGGTACAGGAGATGGTCAGAGACTGCAGATATGGTACAGGAGATGATCAGAGACTGCAGAGATGGTACAGGAGATGGTCAGAAACTGCAAAGATGGTACAGGAGATGGTCAGAGACTGAGGACATGGTACAGGAGATGGTCAGAGACTGCAGACATGGTACAGGAGATGATCAGAGACTGCAGACATGGTACAGGAGATGGTCAGAGACTGCAGACATGGTACAGGAGATGGTCAGAGACTGGGGACACGGTACAGGAGATGGTCAAACTGCAGACATGGTACAGGAGATGGTCAGAGACTGAGGACATGGTACAGGAGATGGTCAGAGACTGAGGACATGGTACAGGAGATGGTCAGAGACTGGGGACATGGTACAGGATATGGTCAGAGACTGCAGACATGGTACAGGATTGGGTCAGAGACTGCAGACATGATACAGGAGATGGTCAGAGACTGCAACGATGGTACAGGAGATGATCAGAGACTGCAGCAATGGTACAGGAGATGGTCAGAGACTGCAGAGATGGTACAGGAGATGGTCAGAGACTGCAGAGATGGTACAGGAGATGGTCAGAGACTGAGGACATGGTACAGGAGATGGTCAGAGACTGCAGACATGGTACAGAAGATGGTCAGAGATTGCAGACATGGTACAGGAGATGGTCAGAGACTGCAGACATAGTACAGGAAATGGTCAGAGACTGCAGACATAGTACAGGAGATGGTCAGAGACTGAGGACATGGTACAGGAGATGGTCAGAGACTGGGAACATGGTCAGAGAGTCAGAGACTGCGGACATGATACAGGAGATCAATGCAACCTCACCAGTGCCCGTCAGATGCAGCCAGCCAGTGTCCCCGGTAGTGCAGCCTGTGTCCTCGGTAGTGCAGCCTGTGTCCCCAGTAGTGCAGCCTGTGTCCCCAGTAGTGCAGCCTGTGTCCCCACTGCAGCCAGTGTCCCCAGTAGTGCAGCCTGTGTCCCCATTGCAGCCAATGTCCCCAGTAAGGCAGCCTGTGTCCCCATTGCAGCCAATGTCCCCATTGCAGCCAATGTCCCCAGTAGTGCAGCCTGTGTCCCCATTGCAGCCAGTGTTCCCAGTAGTGCAGGCTGTGTCCCCAGTAGTGCAGCCAGTGTCCCCATTGCAGCCTGTGTCCCCATTGCAGCCAATGTCCCCAATAGTGCAGCCAGTGTCCCCATTGCAGCCAGTGTCCCCAGTAGTGCAGCCTGTATCCCCATTGCAGCCAGTGAAGGGAGAGGAGAGCCACCGCTGCCTGTTTGATTACAGCGCCGGGAACATCACAGCTATCATTTCAATAGCTGTGTGTTCCCCACTGCGTGCCATCACATACAGCCCACGGGTGATCTGTCTATCAAAGTGCCCGGACAAGGGGGAGGGGCTGTATGTGATGGCGCGCAGTGGGGAACACACAGCTATTGAAATGAAAGCTGTGATGTTCCCGGCGCTGTAATCAAACAGGCGGCGGCTCTCCTCTCTTCTACGATATAGGAGGCCCCCTGATAGGGAGCACCAGGGGTGGGGGCGGAGCCCAGGCCTCGCCCCATTCGGTATCAGCAAAAATTCTCTTTCGGCTTTTTGCCAAAAGGGCCATTTTCGGCCAATATGTTTTGGCGGCTGAAATTTCGGTGCATCTCTAATTAAGTCTTTTTGGGATGTGGAATCTCTGCAGGACTTCGAGGCTGTCTAGCTTTGAGGGTGTTCAATCCTTTCATCTGGAAAAATGTTTTTGGTATAGGTTTCATGGGCACAATTAACAACCAAAAACCAATTTTTCAGCACCTGTTTGACAGGTGCATATCATTGCCAATTTTTTGCCTTCATCAAGAGCACCTCTATAGGGTTACAGTCGGAGGGCGCCCCTAACACCCAAAGAGTAATTTCACAGGTGCATATCATTGCAATTTTGTACAGCAAGGCCAATTCTTGCTTTCATCAAGAGTACTGCTATAGGGTTACGGTGAGAAGACGCCATGACACAAAAAGACCAATTTTTCTGCACCTGTTTGACAGGTGCATATCATTGCAATTTTTTACAGAAAGGCCAATTCTTGCTTTCATCAAGAGCACCTCTATAGGGTTATGGTGAGAAGGCGCCACAGACACCCAAAGACCAATTTTTACACACCCGTTACTTCTATACAAAGTCAAAGTGACACCAGAATGTATCCAAAAAAACTCTAATCTTGTTCCCAGTGCACTACATTGTGGCGTTATCATATACACTGGCTCCCCAGCAGTTGCTGAGCAAATAAAGGCAGCTTGCAGGGAAAATGTCATTTTTTTGGGCTTTTATAAATGCAATTATTGCTGCAGCAGATTCTAGACATGGTACAGATCTACCACTTTACAGGTAGTCTATATTGTAAGGAATTTTTCATTTTTATGTTTTCTTTGATTTAAAAAAATCAAAAAATCACTGCTCATTTAATTTAAAAAAAACTTTTTTTTTTATTGATACATGTCCCCCAGGCTAGGACCCGGATCCCTATAATAGATATAGTGGAGCAAGGTTTGTCATAAACCCATATAGACCCCCATAGGATCACCATGAGGCTGCAGAGCTCTGCAGGCATGTGGCAAGTTGAAGCAGAGTTCTTGATGTAAGTACAGCTGTCAGGCTTCAGGCTGGAACATAAGCATCATAAGCATCAGCAGCTTCCAGAAGTGCTCCAAACAGCACCTCTTTCGGCTGGGTGATGACAGGAAGTGGAAGGGATGCGGTTACATGTTTCACGGCATTCAGGAGTGCCCCTTTAGCCACACCGATGTTCCTCCACACTAATGCCGAAGGATAGTTGGATCACGGTACATTTTAAAGGCAATTTTACCACTTCTTGATTGTAAGTGCAGTTCTTTAAAAAAAATTCTGGTACAGATTTTACTACACTATGAGAGCCCATACCATGTCTGCTTGATCATTTTAACAGCGGAAAAGGCAGAGACTGGAGGTCTCTTAGACCCCTTTCACACTGGAGCGTTTTGCAGGTGCTATAGCGTTAAAAAAAGCTTTTGCAAACTGCCCTAAAACAGCTGCTTCATTCACTCCAGTGTGAAAGACCGAGGGCTTTCACACTGGACCGGTGCACTGGCAGGGCATCAGAAAAAGTCCTGCCAGCAGCATCTTTGGAGTGGTGAAGGAGCGGTGAACTCACCGCTCCTCCACCGCTGCTCCCCACTGAAATCAATGGGGCAATGCTGCAATACCGGCGGCGTTTTGTGGGCGGATTTAACCCCTTTTCGGCCGCTAGTGGGGGGTTAAAACTGCCCCACTAGCGGCCGAATAGCACTGATAAAATGACAGTAAATCAGCGCTAAAAATAGTGCCACTTTACCGCTGATGCCGGTGGTGGCACAGTGTGAAAGGGGTCTTAAAGGGACACACACCAGGTGACATGTTATAAAGGTAAAGCTCCTAATGTGAGGAGGCAACCGAGCATACTCATACCCCCAAGGGGAAATGCATATATAGACCTATTGGAGGTGAGCGCACTTGAATTGGAGGTGGGGTGATTGAAGGTGAGCGCATTTGAAGAATAGTGGTGGGACTCACTGCATGTTGGGGTGGATTGTTGTGATCATTAAGCACAAAGAGGAGGAAGATATTATTGGCATTGAGCTGTGTGGACATTATATTACCAATTGGAAAGATACATGATTTATGGGTTATATAAACTTCACGTAGAGTCACTTATGTATTAATATAGTATGTTTTTTATGATTTACTTTAATTGCAGGAATTTAAGTATATTTAATTTATTGCACATATTTTTTGGGATAGATAAATTCATTAACGGTATTCAGTATTATTCTTATGCCGTGTACACACGAGCAGACTTTTCGACAGGACTGGTCTGACAGTCTATCCAACGGACTTTCGGCGGACTTCCAACGGACTTGCCTACACACGATCACACCAAAGTCCAACGGATTCGTACGGGATGACGTACGACCGGACTAAAGTAATGAAGTTGATAGCCAGTAGCCAATAGCTGCCCTAGCGTCGGTTTTAGTCCGGACTAGCATACAGACGAGCGGATTTTTTGACCGGACTCAAGTCCGTCGGAAAGATTTGAAACATGTTTTATTTCTAGGTCCGTTGGACTTTTGGGGAAAAAAAAGTCCGCTGGAGCCCACACACAATCAAATTGTCAGACGGAGCCGGTCTGCTGGACCAAGTCTGCCGGAAAGTCCGCTCGTGTGTACGTGGCATTAGAGATTCTGGATAATGTTGACTTGATAGCCTCACACAGTTCTGTTGGTGACACATATATGATGCAAACTACCCATTCCAGCTTATCTCAAAGGCGTCATACCTAGGAACTGTGTAGGCCAAATCAGTACTCTCAGATTACTGTGCAACAGTGGCGGCTGGTGCTCAATATTTTGGGGGGGAGGCAAACAAACCTGCCCCCCCCCCCGTGGGAAACAGGCGACAGCGATCAGTGCCCCCCCCCCACAGGAGACGGATGACGGTGATTAGTGGCACTCCCCCCATGGGAGACGGACGGCAGCAATCAGTTCCCCCCCTCCGCGGGAGAAGGATGGCGGCGATACCTTAGGAGGCCGATGCTGCTTCTTGCTCCAGCTTGCTGAGGCAAGAGCCAATTGGGTCTCAGGACCCGCTACCCGATTGGCCATAAGGAGAACCAGGAAGACAATAGCAAATATTATTTTGCTATTGTCACACAACTGGGTGGGCTCTGCGCCCCGATTCCACCCTTTTTTGAAGCCTCTGGCTCTAATCCTGTGCTTTAAAAAAAAATCCATTGACATCCATGCATCAGGTGCCGTGCATATAGATTAGGGGCCGGGCACATGGATTGGGGGGGTGGCACCCTTGCGCCCCAATGGCCGGCCCACACTACTGTGTAATTACTTGATTCATGCTTTGTGAAAAATGGCTTATTGTCCTTCTGGAAGTAGCCACTTGAAAATGGCTAGAATGTGGCCCTAAAGTAGCAATCAAGGTACAAGGTCAGAGATAGTGATTATAGTGATGACCAAGTGAAGATCATTGGCGATTTTAGATTTGTATGAATATTATGATGTGGCTGTATCTTATCTTATGTGCAAAGAATTAAGCAATTTAGGATTCCAGGAAATGGATAAATGTTATGATTTACTGTATGTTGAACAAATATATTTGCATATTTAGCCTTGTTAAGAACATGCAAAACAGCCAGAACACCTGCTGGTAGCACTGTGGTTTCTGAGTGGTGTCTCCCACATAGTAGTGAGTGTTTCCAACAGCTGGGAGAGATTATTGATTGTTTATCACCTGATGCTGGGTTTTGGATTGCTATTTATCTCTGCCTTTTGACCCCTTTCTCACTGATGCGCTTTTGGCCCACTATAGCGCACCTTTCTTCCTTTAAAAATTATATCCCTTTAAAGCCTTTGGGACTTTTCACATTGCTGCACTGTTTTTGCGATTCGGTTTGAAAAGTTCTGCATGCTGCATCTTTGGTTTACTTTTAAAAAGCGCACCAAAGATGCACCTTCCATTGAAGTTAATGGGAAATGCACCAAAAATGCACCAAAAATGCACCCATGGTTCATTTTTAGGTGCGTTTTTGGAGTCATGTGGCAAAAATATGCTGGTTGTTAAGGAGTGTGCACAAGCCAGGTTTCCCTAATAACCAGTGAATAGCTGATTGTAAAGGAGCTGGCACATGCTGGCTTCTTTGACAATCAGCAAGGATGTAAAGAATGCCCCCTTCACACAGCCTCCTGCACTCTTTGGTGGTACAGTAGCATTGCTCCAGCACAAGAGGAGCTGGAGCATGCTGACCACTAGGGGAAGGCATTACCACTGGTTGTTAAGGACCCTGGAGGGTCCTGGCTCATTAACCATCAATGAATAGCAGGTTGTTGAGGAACCAGCACCCGCTGGAGTCCTTAACAACCAGCCATTAGGGATGGGCCGAACAGACCCCTGTTCGGTTCGCACCAGAACACCACAAAAGTTCAGACCCGAATAACAAGCCCCATCAAAGTCAATGGGACCCGAACATCAAAAATCAAAAGTGCCCAATTTGAAGGCTTATATGCAAGTAATTGGACATACAATGGTTATAGGTGTCCAGGTCCGGGTCCTGCCCTGGCGGACGTGTATCAATCAAAAAAAAAAAGTTTGCGAAAAACATCATTTTTAAATGAGCAGTGTTTTTTTCGATTTTTAAAGTGAAAGCCTGAAATTACTTCCAATATAGTGCCTGGGGTTCCCCTTAGTCTACCTGTAAAGTGGCAGATCTGTACCATGTCTAGAATTTGCTGCAGCAATAATTGCATTTATAAAGCCAATAAAAATGAAATTTTTCCTGCAAACTGCCTTTATTTTGCTCAGCAACAGCTGGGGAGCCAGTGTGTATGATGGGGCCACAATGTAGTGCACTGGGAACAAGATTGGAGATTTTTAGGATACATTCTGGTTTCACTTTGACTTTGTATAATAGTAACGGGTGCGTAAAAATTGGTCTTTGGGTGTCAGTGGCGCATTCTCACTGTAACCCTATAGAGGAACTCTTGATGAAAGCAAGAATTGGCCTTGCTGTAAAAATAATTGCAATAATATGCACCTGTCAAACAGGTGCAGAAAAATTACTCTTTGTGTGTCGGGGGTACCTTCCCACCGTAACCCTATAGAGGTGCTCTTGATGAAGGCAAAAAAAATTGCAATGATATGCATATGGTTGGTGTTTTTGCCATGTTTGATGTGCCTGAGACACAGTTTGCAGATAGCAGCAGTGCGATCTGCTGCAGATGTGCTGAAAAAGGCCCAGACAGCTGAGCTTTGGGGAGTGGGCCAGGAGATAACAGCTGCAGAATGTAATGGAATAGGATGGCTGCTCTCCACCCTTCTTGATATCGGCCTCCTTGGGGTTGTGCCACCTCACCTCCAGTTTCCTCCTCTGCTCCATCTGGCACCCAAGTTGCATCAGTATCATCATCATTATCATCTCCATCTCCTCCATCTTCATCATTACCACTGGAGACAACTTGGCAATACGCTGCGGCTTGGGGAACATGAATGCCAATTTGTCTACCAGTGTTCCTCCCTCTCTCTAGGCTCATGTTCCTGTCATCCTCAACCTCAGAACCAACATCTGAAACCAGTAATGTCTGGGCATCATCAAGGAGCAAGTGGCTGATGCTGTGGTCAAATAACTCAGCTAACTTCTCAATGGCTGATGTTGGGGCTATGGCAGGAATAGATGTGGATAAGGAGGCAGGTTTATCCACTCTGGCAACTGCAGGGGACTGCACACATGTTTCTGCTTGCGTGACAGAGGATGAGGAGGATGAGGAAGGTTTAGTAAGCCAGTCCACCACCTCCTCTGCATGCTGTGGCTGGATAGCACCGGCAAACTCACTAAACAGAGGGAATGATGCCCTGCCTGAGGACTGACCACCACGTCCACCTTTGCCTTTGAACACATTTGTTGCTGGCCTCCTTACAGTACCAAGGGAATGTCTGCCTCTCCTTGTTGTCCTCCTAGACATTATTGGGAGGGAGGGGGCGGTGCTTATAAGCAAATGAAAGAAGACGTTGAAGAAGAATCTGTATGTAGATGCACTTTAATCAATGTAAAGAGGTGTTTGGTGCACTTTAATTTGAGTACTCACACTACACAGACACACTCCATGGATACACTATAATATACTGCAATATAATGCGCCAAATGTACAGTGACGCACAGAACTATATGGCGTTAAACTGGCAGTAACGTACACAAACGTAAATGGCGTTAAACTGGCAGTAATGCACACAGAAGTAAATGGCGTTAAACTGGCAGTAACACACAAAACTATATGGCGTTAAACTGGCAGTAATGCACACAGAACTAAATGACGTCAAACTGGCAGTAGCGCAATCAAATAGACAGTATTCAACCGTCACTACACTGACTCTAACTGTCCCTACTCTAGCTATACACTAATGTAAAGATTACTGACACGGTCTCACTACACTACACTGAAACTATCTGAGCTGTCCCTACTCTACACTAATGTATGTATGAATGACACAGTCTCACTACGCTACACTTAAACTATCTGAGCTGTCCCTACTCTAGCTGCACACTATGCAAAGCTGAATGATGGTCCTCACTACACTCACACTATCCCTAGACACTAAACTAATATTCTACACTGACAATTGAAGCAAAATAGCACAGTATAGCACACTAACTAACTAATAGCACAGAACAGAGCCCTGTTCTATCTCTCTCTACGCCAAAATCACACTGAAAATGGCTGCCATTGAAAGAATACTTTTATACTGTGGGGAATGAGCCATGATTGGATAAAGTCATGATGACAGTGTCCAATCATGACTCTGACAGTGCTCTGTGCCCTGATTGGCTGAAGCTTTGAATGCTTCAGCCAATCAGAGCTTGCAATGCACTGTTCAGCGCCACAATGCATTGTGGTCGGTTCGGGGGGCCGAACAAATGGTCAAACCACCCGTTTGTTCAGCTGTTCGTTGAATGCCCGAACAGCGAAAGTTCAGCCCTAACTTATGCTCAGGCCGAACCGTTCACCCATCCCTATCAGCCAATCAACAATATGCGCTGTAATGCAACTCATTTAAGATGCAGTATGTGTTTTTTTAACACTCACTCTGCTTTGGTGCCAAAATCTACTTTATAGCTACATTGGCCTAAATTGCCAGCTATCCATTCTGTCCCACCCCTGACCTGCATACCACCTATTACCCTGCCTTTCTGCCTCCACATTTAGTTTGTCCTTGTATCTGTTGTTTTGTATATATAGTGTTGTAAATAGAATTGTTGCTGCATATGATTTGTGCCATTAGTTTTGCGTGTTTTATAGTAGTCTTGTCTACTTCAGTTTCTCTCAAGGAGATACACATATCTGGTAACACCAGACAACAGGATGCCAAGCATTCAGTATCTTGACAAGCCCATTTTCAAAGTGATTGCTACAGTGGGGTGCTGTACAGATCCAGGGTAGGGGATCCCAAAGGTAAGGGGGATCAAGTACATGAAGGTGACATGGCCCCCGGTAATGGGTGAAGGTTGGACAGACGTCTATGACAGGAACCTGCGGCAAGAAATGACAAGTGTCCCTTCAGTGTAGGAACCCTTGTGAGGGATCACAGCTTAAGATGCCTAGGTTGTCTTTCCATTTGTGGTCTCTAGGGGCAAGGGTGGTCGAATCTTACATTCCCTGTGCCTGTTATATGTTTGTCCCTGGGATGTAGTTAAAAGCACAGATGCTGGAATAAAGTTTTGGCTGTGTGCTGCTGATAAGGGTGTGTTTTCACTGTGAAGCCACTGATAGCGGCTTAAATTAGATGTTCTGTGGACTCGGTGCGGTGGGCTCGTGCACATGGCATGTGAGAGCAGAAACAGAAATTCATTATTGGGGGGCAGAGTTGGTGGCCATCTTGCTTAGGTATATGAAGTCAGCGTCCTCCTATACATGCTTGGCTTCAAGGCAGCTGCATCTGTGGATTATCACCTAAGGGGTACAGGCAGACTTCTCCTTGTTGCTGGGACACAAGTATCATGGAGGGAAATCACTGGGCAGCTAGGTGAGAGGGACATTGCTGGGCATTGATGTATATTGTGGCAGGACTGTCCCCACAGCTGAGAGGGGTTGCCAGGTGGCACAGACCCCATTATTCCTCAGCAAGCTTAGGATGTCTCGGAAACCGGGGAGGGAAGAGCATACTTGGGTGGGGTACAGAGGCACAACCAACAAGTTCTGAGGATTGTGGTCATGTCTGCGCTATATATAGTGGTTAAGGGCGCAAATAGAACATGAAGTAATACATTATTAAATAAAGTGCATGATATATCATATCAACAAGTGAATCATATATTTTGTGTCATAAAGTCCCAAAAAAATATATTATAATATACATTGTATTATTGATATAAAACAATGTGCTGATTTGGGTCTTCTATATAATCTCCAACACCGTGCCTCCTAAAGTGCAATGTGCTTCAAATCTTGAAAGAAGTGACATATAAATGTGCTCACCAGATATCTTTGGCCACAAAGTGACCACCAGGCATATAACAAAAGGGATCCTTCCTTCTTTGGCTGAGCTCTACCAAGCCACATACAGCTTTATTCAACTACTTCCAAGGTTAGCCGGACCTCAATCCAATCATGGATGGCATAGAATGGTAAATTCCTCAATCAACTGTACTCTTGGATACATATCCACAGCTCCCTTTCATTCAATCTGTAAAGTTGGGCTCCACCATAAACGAGCCACAGAAAGGCAAAGATAGTGTAATATTGTCTTTAATTACTTAAAAGCCCTTACAGTTTATATGTGTAAGATACAGCAGGTTACAGCGGAGCTGGGGAAAGAGGCAGAGACCGGTCCGTCACTCGATGTGTGATTCAAGAAGCACGGTGTTCTTCTCAGCTGTTAGTGTAAATGGAAAGCTCCTGTATCATGCGTTCCAAGCCTCAATTTCAATGCATTTCACGCTCAGGCACGCATCATCAGGATGCTTCTGAGCTACTACCTCTGTCTGATATGTTGGTCACTGCAGGGGGATCAACCTCCACTTGTGTCATGAAGGATTACTCGGTTTTGGCTTTGGTAGACCTAGAGATTAAAATTGCTGGCATGCTCACCTCCATGGCACAAAATGGTAAGAAGAGGGAGCATTCTGCTTCACCTGATCCCCCTTCGGTTGATAGGCAGGCTGTCTCGCAGGCTCAATAGGTATCAGTGCCATTTGAGGTTGCCTCCTGCTGAATCCTCGTTGATAAAGTATTTCTCTTTGGGGTCTTTACACCCTCCTTTAGAGTTCCAAAGCTTTTCCTTTGCATCCTCAATTAAAAGATGCGTTGTGTGCTGAATGGGATCACCCAGTGAGGGGGTGTTTTGTGCAGCCAAAGAGATTTTCTAAACTTTATCAATTGAAAAAATGTGAAGCATGCCTGCAGTGGATACAACGGTGTCTTGTAAAAATCTAACCTGCTCTGTTGATAATGTCCAAGTCTTTAAAGAGGCAGGAAATGCTACTAAAAGCTTCCTTTGTCTTGGCAGGCTCTGCTATGCAACCTGTGGTGGAAGCCATTGGTGTTTGCTGAAGCCTTAAAGACTGCATTAGGTGGTCGGTAAAAAATAACCCATCGCATGAGGAGGGAGACACTGGTGAGGGTTAAATAGAGGTGCCCCGGGCCCTGTGTCTTGCAGTAGATGTCCTGATGGACACTATCCAACAAATTTCTTGTTTTGCTCAAGTGTTACATGCATAGGGTTCTGTGGTTGAACTGCCCTGTAAAAAACTGTTAGCAGGTTTTCCCCTTTCATGGAGAACACCTGTTCAATGAAGACTGGGATAAGTATAAAAGCTCCCACTTGCTGCTTAACAAAATTGCCAAACGTTCAGCTTAAAGAGGTTCTGCAACTCCAGCTTCCAGTTCCTCTTCATCTAGGCAGTCCTTTAGGCACTCTCAGGGACTGGGTCCAGAAGATGGATGCAGGGCCAAGGGCAAAAGAGGTCTTGGTCAGGCAGGTCTGTCAAACCAGAGTCCAAATCCTCTTCACTGTGAAGGGCCGCTCCTACTCGTGCAAAGATTGTGGGCTTTTTGGAAGCCTGGCAAGAGGTGATTTCAGACAATTGGGTCCTTTCTACAATCTTTCTATGATACCTTTCCTCCTCCATGGTTCATAAAGTCACATTTTCCTGCAGATCTGCAGAAAAGGGCTTCTTTGTTTCAGGTGCTCAATTGTCTGCACGCTCAAGGGAGGTGTGATCAGCTTAGCACCTGTGGCTGAAAAGTTTCTCGGATTTAACTTCAATCTATTATGGTCCTAAAGCTGAACGGGGATGTATCTCCAATTTTGGACCTCAAAAGAGTCTAAACAAGTTTCTCAAAGTTTGAATATTTCATATGAAGTCAATTCGGTCAGTAGTGGCATCTCTCCTACAGAGAGCCTATCTTTTATCAGTAGATATAAAGGATGCATAGCTCCATGTGCCGATTTTGCTTGCACATCAGAAGTTCTTGTGATTTTCGATAGAGGATCGGCACTTTCAGATTATGGCCCTATTCTTTGGCCTGCTCACAGATCCTCGAGTTTTTACAAAGGTGTTAGCCCCAGTGCTGAGCTTGTTAAGGGTCCAGGGAGTGTGCATCTTGGGGTATTTCAGATGACCTGTTTCTCGTAGAACTGTCGGTGCATCAGGTGAGGCAAAACGTTTCTCTCACGATTCGTATACTGGAAGATATGGGCTGGGTTCTCAATGTGGAGAAATCCGCTTTGGAACTAGCACAGAGCTTGGAGTATTTAGGCCTAGTTCTGTACATGGTCCAGGAGTATGTGTTTTTCCTCCATAGAAGAGCCTTTCTCTGAGAAATCAGGTGTCAATGTTGAAAAATCATAGGTCTCCTATCCGTTTTTGTATGAGCATGTTGGAGAGGATGATTGCCACATTTGAGTTATTTCCATATGCACAGTTCCATTCCAAGCCATCGCAGAGGAATATTCTGTTTGAATGGAACAGTCATTGGATTGCCAAATGTCCCTAGGTCCCTAGGACATGTCAGGCATTAAACTGGTGGATGGACCATTGAAGTTGGAGGTGGGGAAGTCATTTCTTCCTGTTGTCTGAAAGGTACTGACCATTGATTCCAGTCTAACAGGATGCGGTGCCGCTCTGGGGTCTCTTTCAGTGCAGGGGAATTGGTATCTTCAGGAAAGGGCTTTATCCATCAACATTTTGAAGCTTCAGGTGGTTTATCTTGCACTGATACACTGGACAAGACAGCTGTGGGGGCTTTCAGTCCGAGTCTAGTCAGACAATGCCACGGCAGTGACATATATCAACCATCAGGGTGGCACGAGGACTTGGGCTTCCCAGATAGAAGTGGATCATATTCTGGAGTAAGGAGAACATCATTTTCTGGCCCTGTTTTCAGTACGTATCTTGGGGAAGAGAACTGGCAGACAGGTTTTCTAAGTCACCAGCAATTGATCCCAGGGGAGTGGTCTCTTCATAGTGACATATTCAGTGCAATTTGTCAACGCTGGGGCAAACCAGATGTGGATCTTCTAGCATCTGGGTTCAACACGAAGCTGGACAGGTTTGCCCCCCGGATGCGAGCTCAGCAGACGATTAGGGTTGTGCACCCTAGTAACACTGTGGGACAATTTCTCCTTAATTCATGCCTTCCCACTATTCCAGCTTTTTCCACGTCCATTGAGCAAGATCTGGGAGGAAAGAACTGGTAATCTTAGTTGCACCAGCCTGACCCATGAGGGCATTTTACTCCAACATCATAAACTTAGTGGTGGATGGCCAGGGCAGGACTTAGGGTGGTGGGGGCCCCTGAGCTTGAGTCACTTTCGGGCCCTACCTTCTATACATTACTTTAAATAGAACAAAATGTTGACTGGTACCGTAGACAGTGTTACATGTTAAAAAAATGTAATAATCAGAGACCTTCAAAATGTGGCATTTATTTTTACAAAATGTGGCACTAAAAAATGTGGCAATATGGCACTTATTTTTGCCAAATGTGGCATTTATTTTTCAACTTTCCATCCCCCTTCCCATCGTAAAAGGGATATTAAATCGTGCAACTTGAATCATATTAACTACTTTATTACTATTTACAGGTACTTACAACATTTTTATTTTTTATCATAGTATAATTTTACGTGAGTGACTATGCTCTCCATAGAAAAATTGAGGCAACGGTCGCTGAGGATGTACTTTAATTTTGAAAAAGTCCTCTCTACGTTGGCTGATGTTCCAGGCGCGTGTTTCATTGCGCGTATTTCAAGAGTTCTCAAAGAAAACTGAACAAAAACGTACCGATTTCGTGCACAACTTGCAGAATATCTTCCCACCTTCCACGGTGAAATTGCTGTCACCATTACTCCACTTCTTGAAAAGGGTTACGTTTGAATTAGCAACTTTAGGCATATTGAATTAGAAAAACACGAAAATGTAAAACACGAGTGATGACTTCAGTAATACACTTCAGCTTGGTATGAAGGATGTGGGAAAGGGAGCTGATATACTGTATATACGTGTTTCCCTACCGTCCTCCCCCCTGCTAATGGATTTTTACATAGTGTACACAAAGATATACACTGTGGGACAATCCCCCCTCCCCTTTAGCAGCCAATCCACATACACATATACATGCCATAATAAGTTTATCTTAAGGCAGATAGAACAATGTGAGGTCATTAACATTTAACAATGAGACAGGCACAATCCACATTTCCTCCCAATACACAAACAATAGGGAAGTCTGCCAATAACAGTCTGTGTGTCTCTCTTACAGACAAGCACATGGAATACACTGTGTAAGGTGGTATTAAATCTTCATATTTCTAATGACAAATATTACTGTCCCACTTGAAGATTATTAGAATATTTTTCTTTTTTCTTGGCCCAAATAAGGCAAAATATGGCACAAAATGTGTCATTTTCCTGAAAAGCGGCGAAATATGGCATTTCACCGAAAAATGGGCAAAATGTGGCATTTTAGTATGGCGCCTTGGCAATGTGGCATTTGAAGGTCTCTGGTAATAATCTATTTATAGAACCACTGATTGAAGCTTGAAAAACGTGACACTGATGACAGATGGCACTAATATGTGGCACTGATGACAGATGGCACTAATACATGGCACCGATGACACGTGACACTGATGACAGATGACACTAATATGTGGCCCTGATGACACATGGCACTGATGACAGATGGCACGAATACGTGGCACTGATGACACGTGGCACTTATGACAGATGGCACTAATACGTGTCACTGATGACAGATGGCACTAATACGTGGCACTGATGACAGATGGCACTAATACATGGCACTGATGACACGTGGCACTTATGACAGATGGCACTAATACGTGTCACTGATGACAGATGGCACTAATACGTGGCACTGATGACAGATGGCACTAATACATGGCACTGATGACACGTGACACTGATAACAGATGGCACGTGACACTGACAGGTGGCACTGATGACAGATGGCACTGATACGTGGCACTGATGACACGTGACACTGACAGGTGGCACTGGGGGCAGATGGCACTGGGGACAGATGGCGATGGGGACATTTGGCACAGATAGGTGGCACTGGGGACAGATGGCACTGGGGACAGATGGCGATGGGGACATTTGGCACTGATAAGTGGCACTGGGGACAGATGGCACTATGTTGTGTAGCACGGAAGCTCTCCCTCCTCACATGCTGTCTCTGTGTGAGGAGGGAGAGCCAGCGATGAGAGATGATCTCATATGTTTACATATGAGATCACCCCCCATTGGACACTCCGATCGAGTGCTAAATGGCAGCTGTGATTGGCCATTTAGCATGATCTGTGATTAGCATTGTCCAAGGGATGCGGCCAACACAGAACTTCCCCAATGCGCGCCCGCGGCGGCACGCAGAGGAGAAGTAAACAAGAGGACATCCAGGGACACCCTCCCGGCAATTGGCGTCCGCGCTGTAGCCATCTTTCGGCTATAGCACGGGCGCCGCAGGGCCCCCTATTGGGCGGGGCCCATGGGCTTGAGCCCAGTCAAGCCCAATAGTAAGTCCAGCCCTGTGGATGGCCCTTGGGCGCTTCTGGCCTGATCAGACCTCCTGTCACAGGGTCCAATATTGTACCCTGCCTTACAGTCACTGGGTTTTATGGCTTGGCTGTTGAAGCCCAGGTGCCGAAGGATCAAGGGGTCTCTGAGGCAGATATACCTACATTGTTGAAGGCCAGGAAGCCCCCCTCCAGAAAGCATAAAACTTGGAGTTCCTATGTGTCCTGGTAGGAGACCAGGAAGTATAATACTCATATATATAAGACAGGTCGCATTTTGGTATTCCTCCAATCAGGGGTAGAGATGAAGTTGGCCTTAAGTACCAGTAAAGGCCAGATTTCAGCCATAGCAGTTATTTTCTAGAGACCAATTGCTTCTCACTTATTGGTACACACTTTTGTTCAGAGGGTAAGCAATATAGTTCCACCTGTTAAATCTCCTGTGTCTATGAGACTTAAATTTAGTTTTGTCTGTTTTTTTAAAGACTGCCTTCTGAGCCAATTTGTGAGATTTCGTTAGTCCTATTGACTGGCTGTTTTAGTTCTCTGCCGTGACAAGGTGGTACTGCATCATCATCCATCTTTCATGCCGAAGGTGGTTTCAAGTTTTCATTTGAATCAAGATATTATTTTACGTTCTGTTTTTCCCAGTCCTTGATCTGGAGAAGAAAAAGTTCTGCACACATTAGATGTGGTTCGGGCTGTCAAGATATATTTGAAAATGGAAGTCGGATTCATTTTTGTCCTTCCGGAGGGGGTCTAAGAATGGCCTGAAAGCTACTAAGCCGATTATTTCATCTCAGATCTGGCAGCTTCTTAAACAAGCCTATGCCTTGAAGGGCAAGACTTGACCTTTTCAGGTAAAGGCACAATCTACTGTATCAGGTGTCAGTGGGTCAGGTTTGCAAAGCTGCAACCTGGTTTTTGGTGCACACCTTTACAAGGTTTACTAGGTGGGCGTAAAGACTGCCGAAGATGCTGCTTTTGGCTGCAGCATTTCCCGGGCTGCAGAGTAGCTTCCTTGGGACCTGGCAGTGGCTGCTGTGTCTCTATCCCCTTATGTGCATTGCTTTGGGACATCCCAGTTAGTCATGGTTTATAGCCTTCTCTGTGTCCCGCGATGTACGTGTATGAAAAAGAAAATTGGATTTTTGTACTTGCCTGTAAAATTAATTTCTTGCAGTACATCATGGACACAGACGTCCTTCACCACTTTCTGGGGGTTTACTGCTTGCTACAAAACGGAGAAACTTCATGAGTGGGAGGGGTTATGCAGGGTGACTTTCCGCCTATTTTTTATGCCAGTGTCTATTCACTTTTAGGTGGTGCATAACCCAGGTAATCTTGACTTTTAGTCTGCTCTGTGCCCCATGATGTATCCCAAGAAATGGATTTTACAGGAAAGTACAAAAATTCAATTTTCAAGCATACAAAGAAAATTGGGGTGCACACAAAAGGCTGTCTAGAGTTTCCCCATTGGTGACTGCTATGGATTCAATATTGGCATGGCAGCCCAAAAGGAAAAAGAAGATGCACAGCAGGGAGATGTCACAATAGTCCCATAACAAAAGGCTGTCCACAGGTCCACCATGTACAATATATAATCAGGTGGCACGGAAACTTCTCCCAAAAAGTTAGAGGCTCAATAATATGCCAATATTTAATTTATACCAGTGACCAATTAGGACACTCTAGACATTTCACTCCAGAATTCCATTTGGTGGGGTCAGCACCTGTTGGAGAGACAGATAATATATGAACTGCTTTTAATATACATAGCTGACTATGCATATTCTGATCATGTATATCATGTATCACACAATGTCATGTAAAGCGGAGAGTGTTGATATACATACATATCAGGCCCTCTGATTCCTCTTGTGCCAAATTGTATTGTAACTGTAATTTCTGCCTTCATTTTGTAAAGCACTGCTCAAACTGTTTGCACTTTAAAAATCCTGTATTATAATAATAATAATAATAATAATTTATATATACAGTGGCGCAAAAAAGTATTTAGTCAGCCACCAATTGTGCAAGTTCTCAACTATGAGAGACAAAATGTGAAAACAAATCCAGACAATCACATTGTCTGATTTTTGAAAGAATTTATTTGCAAATTATGGTGGAAAATAAGTATTTGGTCACCTACAAACAAGCAAGATTTCTGGCTCTCACAGACCTGTATCTTCTTTTTTAAGAGGCTCCTCTGTCCTCCACTCATTATCTGTATTAATGGCACCTGTTATCAGTATAAAAGACACCTGTCCACAACCTCAAACAGTCACACTCCAAACTCCACTATGGTGAAGACCAAAGAGCTGTTGAAGGACACCAGAAAAAATTGTAGACCTGCACCAGGCTGGGAAGACTGAATCTGCAATAGGCAAGCAGCTTGGTGTGAAGAAATCATCTGTAGGAGCAATAATTAGAAAATGGAAGACATACAAGACCACTGATAATCTCCCTCGATCTGAGGCTCCATGCAAGATCTCACCCCGTGGGGTCAAAATGATCACAAGAACGGTGAGCAAAAATCCCAGAGCCACACAGGGGGACCTAGTGAATGACCTGCAGAGAGCTGGGACCAGCGTAACAAAGGCTACCATCAGTAACACATTATGCCGTCAGGGACTCAGATCCTGCAGTGGCAGATGTGTCCCCCTGCTTAAGCCAGTACATGACCGTGCCCGTCTGAGGTTTGCTAGAGAGCATTTGGATGATCCAGAAGAGGATTGGGAGAATGTCATATGGTCAGATGAAACCAAGGTAGAACTGTTTGGTAGAAATACAACTCGTCGTGTTTGGAGGAGAGAGAATGCTGAGTTGCAACCAAAGAACACCATACCTACTGTGAAGCATGGGGGTGGCAACATCATGCTTTGGGGCTGTTTCTCTGCAAAGGGAACAGGACGACTGATCCGTGTACATGAAAGAATGAATGGGGCCATGTATCTTGAGATTTTGAGTACAAACCTCCTCCCGTCAGCAAGGGCATTGAGGATGAAACGTGGCTGGGTCTTTCAGCATGACAATGATCCCAAACACACTGCCCGGGCAACGAAGGAGTGGCTTCGTAAGAAGCATTTCAAGGTCCTGGAGTGGCCTAGCCAGTCTCCAGATCTCAACCCCATAGAAAACCTTTGGAGGGAGTTGAAAGTCCATGTTGCCCAGCAACAGCCCCAAAACATCACTGCTCTAGAGGAGATCTGCATGGAAGAATGGGCCAACATACCAGCAACAGTGTGTGACAACCTTGTGAAGACTTACAGAAAACGTTTGACATCTGTCTTTGCCAACAAATGATATATAACAAATTATTGAGATGAACTTTTGATATTGACAAAATACTTATTTAAATTCTTTCGAAAATCAGACGATGTGATTGTCTGGATTTGTTTACACATTTTGTCTCTCATAGTTGAGGTATACCTATGATGACAATTACAGGCCTCTCCTATCTTTTTAAAGTGGGAGAATTGCACAATTGGTGGCTGACTAAATACTTTCTTGCCCCACTGTATATATAATATATATATATATATATATATATATATATATATATATATATATATATATATATATATATATATATATATATATATATATATATATATATACATACATATACACACACACACAGAACACCTTTTATGAGGATAAAACACTTGTTGTCAATGTTTTATTCTGTTTTATGAAACTTTGTACAATTAAATTTGATGGCTTTACTCATTTTCGTTGGATGGATATCAGTTTATAGTTGCATGCATCAGTAAAGTCCTCCCACAAAACTGACTTTAAGCCAGACTCTAATGCGGTTGAGAGTAATATTCAGAACTTCAGAAAAAGTTTTGCTAAATCACCTGCACATCGATCCTGAACCAAAATGTTCAGCCCATCCCTAGTTGGAAGATTCTACTTTGGGAGTATATAACCCTGATAGGAGTACTCTCATTGATTACTTCTGTAAAGGAATATGAGTCTTGCTTTATTTAGAGCTTAATGGGTTAGTTTATGTTTACAAAAAAACTGCCTAGCTAAATGATGCCTATAAATAAAAACAAACTGTGCAGCCAATATAATTTTTTTTTAACACTATCCTTGTTTTGTCTTCATTTTACATTATTTTCCTGACGGCTCCATGTCAGCACAGTTGGGTATAGGCTCCGCCCCCCATGCCTCCAGGACTTAACTCACATAAATTTGAGCCCACCTACAGCCTTGGCTTTCTTTTTTTCCTCCTATGCACAGGACCTAGGTGTGCTCCTCTACCTGGCTGGTCTAAAGGGCTGGCTGTCCGTTCGTCTGTCCATGTGTGGATTATACTGAACGCAGTCCCTGGTGTCTCGGCTAAATGACCCATAATCCAGGGAGCCCCGCTGCTGGTCCTCGGGGCGGCTTTTATCAGGGCTAACAGCCTTGTCTGGGGTCCGCTGGGTCAATGTAAAGTAGGCAGCGGTGTTGGCAGAGTCTCCCTTATGCAGACGCACCTGCACTGTGCCAGTGTATACGGTCAGATGACGGAGGTTGGGTGGGCTAAATTTGAATAAGGCTTTGTATCCAAATGAATGCTGGTTGCTGGGTATTGTGGTGCCTTGCTCCCTGCAGCCTCTATGCATAGACTGAGCTCATCCACAGGGAGTACTCTGCATAACAGGTACACAAAGTAATACTTTGTCTGTTTACACATGGCAATAACCTGCTGGTGGCTTCTCATGTTTACTTTACTATTGTGCCATTGTGCCAACAGCCTCAAAAGACCAGCATTTCCAGAGAAGGTAGAGGAGTCACCTGTGGATGACTACTGGAGCCAGCTATGGCCTGTTGAGATATGTGATATCCTTTTATATTTCTCCAGTTTTTTCACCAAAAAAAAAGGGGGAGAAGCATGTATATGATGTCTACAATTCCCTTGGTTTGTGTACATTGCAGAATATTATTATACTTCCGTTGAAAATTCCTACCTTTTTGCTACTGTTCTGAACAAACTTTTTCATTATGTCCTGATTCCTAGCAGGGCAAGGTTTAGCTCATTAACCACCTGGTGAATCAGGGCTGTAGATGGAGGCTTCAGTCTCCCTCTAGCAGTGGTTAACCCTTTAGGGTTTTTTACAAAGCAAACAATTTTTACTGCATTTAATTATTTTTATGGGCTGGTTTGTTAAATGGCACGCACAACCCTGTGGTAATTACCAGTCTCAGAGCAAAACAGCCCTCTACAGGCTCTTCAATAAAGAAGACGTGGATGAACATGACCGTATGAGTCTTACTTTATTTGGTTATATGTTCTGGCAATGACCAGTCTAATAGCCTTCTCAGGCAAATCAGCCTCTTTGGACTCTCCAAAGGGGAAGGTGTGGAGGAACATGACTGTGTGAATCTTGCTTTGATTAAGCAACCGGAGATGAGGATGATGATACCCAACAGGTTGTCTTATTTATTAAACAAGTGGCCAATACACTCAAAGGAGTTATTCCCAATTACCCTGTGAAGGGGTTGAATTCTCTGGCAAGGAGCAGTCTCACAGCCTTCCCAAGCAAAACATCCCTATTCAGATTCTATAAGATGAATACACGGATGGGCATGACAGTATGTATCCCACTGGCTCAAGCAGCCGGAAATAAGGATGACACCTAATAGGATGTCACATTCAATAACACATTGTCAATACACGCTAAATGAGTGGTTTCTGCTCACCCTTTGAAATGGTTAACTGCTATGGCAATGAGAAGCTGCCTAGCCATACCTGGTAAAACAGCCCATTTTGCGAATTTCCGGATGGACATGACTGTATAATTCTGCTTTGTTCAAGCAACCAACAATAAGGATGACGACACCTAACAGGTTGTCACATTTGTTAAGCCTGTGGTCATTACACTCTAAAGGAGGGTTCCCACTCACCCTGTGAGAGGGTTACCGAGCAGTCTCAAGCCTTCCCAGGCAAGAAATCTGCTTCGGATTCTTCCAAAGAGAAGACAGACGAGCAGGACGTTGACACCTAACTGGTTGTCACATTCATTAAGCATGTGGTCAATGCGCTCTAAAGGAGTCGTTTCCACTCACTCTGTGACGGGGTCCTATATGGTGCCGATGGGTAGTCTCAGAACCTCCTGAGGCAAATTAACCCTTGTCAGCTTCTTCCCAAGTAGAGGTGAATGAACATGTAATTCCTACTTTGTTCAGGCAGGCTGTGATTAAGATGATGGTGACCAATTTGTTACAATTAAGCACATGGTCAAGACACTCTAAAGGAATTGCTGAATTCATCTTCTGCAAGGGCCATCTATTCTGGCAATGTCCAGTCTTCTATTCAGGGCCTTCTCAAGCCAATCAATCCTCTTCAGTCTCTTCTGAACAGGAAGATGAGGACGACCATTTGTCCAGATTGGTGAAAAACCTTTAAATAGAAGTGAAGGTTTGGAAGTATTTGAAGTACCTCCAGAGGACAGCTTGACAATTCCCTTATGTTGGATGGATCAAGTGCTCGTTCTACAAGATTGGAGTATGTTGTCACAGCAGGATGTGAAAGTTATGCCCTTTTGAACTGAAAGATGTCCAGGGGTTGGGATCACCCCTCTGGTCTCTTGTGGGATTGGCCATATACATATATATGTCCTTACCATCAGAAGATGTTGTGGCCTTCAAGGACAAACACTATCACTGCATTTTTCTTGATGGTAGAAGGTCAAGCCTAAATTTAATAGTGGTCAGTTTGGCTTCCTGCTTTAAGATGAATGTCTGCAGAGTTAAAGGAGAACAAAAAACCCAAGAGTCAGTTTCCACGCTCACTCTCACTCCAGAGAGGTTAGCTTTTGCATTTCTGGCTGGGAGTCCAGGAAAAACTGGGAAACCAACGCATAAACCAAGAAGTCAGTAAAGAGCTCCATGTCAGGATGCTTTCTGTTATTTTGGTATTGTACCTCCCAAATACATGCCTTAGGGGCACTATGTGGCTCCTCTGTGGACATAGGTAGGGTTTTGATAATTGACATGTGGTCCATTAAGGAAAGCATTTTAGGCCATGTTTGGAGATCTTTTATCCTTCACGTCATAGATTGAGCCATAGAAATCGCCTCGCTCCAGCAGCTCAGGTAGGCTCAGTTTAACTCTCGCTCCCGTTCAAGTCGGGTTTCTGGACCAGTGTCCTAAACTTGTGGTTGAAGAAACTAAATCATCTGCAATGTTCCAGGGTAAGCCTGTCCTGGTAAAGTTGAACAGCACAACGACTGTGGCCTACATCTGGAAACAAGGGCCAGTCTCTCGCTTCTGAAGGAGGTTTCTCTAATTCTGTAATCTGCCCAAGTCAATCTTCCGCAGCTATCTGCGGCCTATGTGCCTGGTCAGAAGAATATTCGGGCAAACTATTTGTCTAGGACAAGTCTGGATGACAATGAATAGTCCAGACTACTGCAAGTCTTTCAACAACTAACAGACCTTGGTATTCTTCTTCCAGAGGTAGACCGCTCACATCCCCAGTCAACACCAAGTTGCTGAAGTTCCATTCCAGGGCCCAGAATCCGCAAGCAATCGGGGTGGAGGTGCTGACTGCAAAGTGGATCTCTAAGACAGCTTATGCCTTTCTGCTGCGCCCTCTGATTCTCAGTTTCCAGCTAAGGCTGTGGTGGGGGAAGGTGACAGTTCTGGTGATGATCCCAGATTGGCCGAAGGGGCCTTGGTACTCTTTGTTCATCCTTATAAGTGTCAAGGGTTGACTCCTTCTGTATGTAAGATCAAATCTTCTCCAAAATCCCATTCATCCAGCATCCGACAGGCTCAGGCTGATGGCCTGGGTCTAGAGAGGCAGAGGCTAATAGATTTTGAATGCTCAGTGAAGATTGTAAATACTCTTACGAAAACAAGAAAGGACAGCGCTAACCGTGCCTATAGTAGAATATGGCATAAATTCTCAATATTGCTGATCAAGATTTTACGCTGGACTCTTCAGAAGTCTTTTCTGAAATGCCAGCAGGCATGGCTTGATTTAGGTCTATGCGTAAGTATGCTATAGGCATATATTTTGGCTATCTCTGCCTTCACTGGCATACAGTGGGCATCCAACATCTAATTATACTGTTTTTCAAGATGCTATTTGGTTGAAACCTCAAATTGTTGTTTCCAAAATGGGATCTCCAATTGCTGTTGGACGTTATTGCATCAGATGCCTTCAATCACCCTGTGGTACCTCTCACTGAAATTGCTTTACTGGTGGCAATAACATCAGCCAGAAGAGAGTCAGCATTGGTGGCCTTGGGGTTTAAAGAACCCATACTTGTGTGCTTCCCAGACAGGGTGGTATTCATGCCAATGCTTGAATTTTGTGCCTGAACTGACCTTCAGAGTCCATATCACACAAGAGGTTGCCCTCCTATGTTCATTTTGGGTACTCAGGAAATAAGCCCATTGGATGTGGGCCAAGCTTTAAAATGATTAATCAAGGCGACCTCTGCATTCAGGAAGTCGGAGCATCTGTTTGTCATTACAGGTGAAACACATAATGACTTTACAGCTTCCAGCAAGATTATTGCTTCTTGGTTGGTAAAGCTCATCTCCTTGGCCTACAAGTTGAAAGGGTTGGCAGTGCCAGGAGAATCACGGCACCCTTCACTAGAAGGGTCTCGACCTTGAGAGTGGCAGCAGGCCAAGTGTCTGAAACTATCTGCAAGGCAGCTATATGGGCACAAAAATATTCATATTCATGGCTTAATGATAGTTGAGTTTGGCAGAGGCATCCTGGCTTCTGTTTTTTTTAGTCAGAATTGAGGAGTGTGTAGCATTATCCCTCCCCTGTTTTGGCTAGTTAGTTCCCAGCTGTGCTGACATGGAGCCGTCAGGAAAACGGAAAATTGAATTCAAATACCATAATTTTCCTTTCCTGACGAGCTTCATGGCAGCACAGATCCCACCCAGCTCGGTAGGACTAGTTACAGAACGCCGAGGCTATTGGTGGGCTCAGATTGATATGAGTTAAGTCCTGGAGGCATTGGGGAGGGGGGCAGAGCCTATATCCAGCTGTGCTGCCATGGAGCTCGTCAGGAAAGGAAAATTACATTAAGTATTTGAATTCAATTTTCCGTTTTTTGCACTTAGTAAGTGCCAAATTATCGTTCCGTTTAATCCCTACAATCTACAATGTTTATCGCTGATGAGGATCTATCTAATGATAGACACATATTGATGAGTAACACTGGGGGTGATTTACGAAAGCTAGTAGAGGCGCGAGGCACGAGGCGCAGTGCACATTTCCATATTTACGAAGTGGTGCTCCGGTAACAGAGCGCAAATCCTCCATTTACTATAGCGATCTTGGCGCATGGGAGAATGCAATCTGTGTGCCACTATGGCGCACGGCATCTCCAAATCAATATTGACAGAAGATGTAGGTGCCAATATTATGGAGTGATGTGAGGGAATTTAGTAACAACTGCCCAAGTAACAAATATGCCCAAAATAGAATGAGAAAGTAACTTTTTCAGAGAAAGACTGCTGTGCCTGCAAGTACGTGAGATCCATGTAAGCAGTGTGCATGCGCAAGCAGCTGTTGCGCTCGTTCACATGCGTTTGTTCACTGCGCGGCCGACGTACATGCAATTGCATGGGTTGAACAGATGCACCTCTAAACTTGACACTTTTTTTTTACGCTGGTTCACCCCTATGTATTTTTTAAAGGTGATTTGCACACAGGTCTTGTTAGCATGTTACGTTGCCAACATGTGACATGCACCTTGTTAAAATTATGTAAAAAGGCTCTCGCTCCTCTAGCTCCTCCTAAAAGGACAATTAACCTCCTCCCTCTAATGCATATGATTTACTTTGGCTGGCTTTTGCTTTTAAAGGGGAACTTCACACTCCATTCTCCAATGCTCTTGTCTCCCCCGTCTAACCCCTTGGATTTCCATGGGTTAACTTTTGCTTTTAAAAGGGAACTCCACACTCCACTCTATTCTCCAAAGGCTGTGAGCTGCCTTCACCAATCCAAACCACATCCTTTCTCAGAGCATACAACAGGGCCAGCTAGGAAAGGGGCGATAAGAGCGATCGCCCAACCCCAGAACCATACAAGACCACATGCACTTAACATAGCTGGCTGCCTTTGAGGCTTGTTGGGCTCAACAAAATACCAACCACAAAGCACCTTGTACCCACTAGTTTAAAGGGGTTTTCTACATTCCGTAAAGCCCCCTGTCTGCGAGCCCCCACAATCCCAGCCTAGGGTTGTGTGGAAGAGGTCCTTGTCCCCCTGAATATGGGAACAAGGTGGTTGAATTTTGGGGTTGCCTGAGCCCTTCCTGCCCACAAACATTCACCCCTTTCATGGGCTGGCTTGCTGTGCGTTTGGCTAGGGGTTTGTTAGTGTGTGGAAGGGGCACAATATTTTTAGTTTGGAGTGATTTTCACGTGGGGGTTCTCATTTTAAGCCTTAAAAGACCCAAATGGCCATGTATGTATTGGTGGACAGGCTATTTTCTGTTTTGGGTTAAAATCTTGCAGCTGTAATGTAGATTTGTAAGTTTTCTCTAAAGCTGTACATCTTTGAAGCAGTATTTTGGATACATGCTCCAGATGCATCACTTTACAGGCAAAGTAAGCCCCCCCTCCCCCCAAGTTACGAGCTTTCAAGCAATTTTGCATTTTTAAAGGCACTTCTCCTTGTTTCGTTTTTGGGGTTGTCCAAAGTGGTGACATTGATATATGTCCCTCAGGGTGGGACCTGAGCCCCACACCCATTTTAAGGTGAATAACTAGAATATAAGCCAGCCAAGTGGGGACTAGCAAAATTAAGAAGTCAGTTCCCATAGACTGCAAGGCTCTTTGTTTGCCCCCTGGACCGGGGGGTGTTTGTCCCATCTGTAATTTTGCAGTATGCAGGATGACGTGCTTAATTTTGGACAGGGGGGTGGCTTGTTTTGTGCTAGCTGCATTTGGGTTGTTCCATGCTCGGGGACTTTGTTTTTTTTTTTTTTTTATGCTTTGTGTGTATGAACAGCTCTTGGATTTTTCTGGGCATGCTCAGAAGGTGTGTTTATTTGGTTAGTAATTTAAGGACATCCTTAACGGCTGTACTCACTTTGAAGTTCTCTCTCTACATTGTGTGAACTTGCATTTTGTGTGTTTCATGGACTGCATGTGTTTTCAATTGCCTCATTAGCACACAAACCTATGTTATTTAAAGCTTGCAGATAGGATTCTTTACCTTGCCCTGAAAAGAGCCCAGATTGTGTGTGTCTTTATAGAGTTTGTAACGCATTTATTTTCTCTTTGTATTTTGTTTGTTATCTCTTTGTAAAACAGATGTAGAGCAAGTATTTTTTTAACTTTTGTTGTTTTTTTTTTGTTTGGGGGGGGTGATATTTTTCACTGAAATATTTTTGATGCTGTCAACCAGTGGTGTTTTTTAGGTTGTTAGTTTCACTTTGATTTAATTGTCTGTGTTGCATTATCTTGCAAAATCTTTCTCAAGCTGTTGCGACTAATAAATGTTTAAATCCTTAAGAGACTGACTGTTTGTGGGCACAGTCCTTTTAACTCCTGTAAATTCCTCTGCAAAATGGTCAGACCTCAAAACCATATTCTGTTAGTGTCTCAAATTAGCATACATGTGTTGTTTGCTTTCCTTGCTCTTTTCCAAGTCCTGTTTTGTTGACCAATAATATTTGTAGCAAATTTTTGTTTTGTGTGTTTTGTTAATAATTTGTTTTGCAGGTGCATGTTCAATCCAAGTAATGCATTTTACACTGTCCCCCACCCCCTAAAAAATTTTCATCCAACAGATTTCCCAGCTGCAGCTTAACTAGGCTGATTGGCATGGCATGGATTATGCACATGCTGCCATAAATAGCATCAGGAAAGGAAAAATACAGAGAGGTAAGTATTCAATTTTCCATTTTAGCGCAGTGGTTCTTAGTCCTCAAGTACCCCCAACAGGACACGTTTTGGGAATTTATCTTAGCTAAAATAGCTGTCCAAAATACCAAGCCATTGACTGTGATTTAAAGCACCTGTGCAAGACGAAGGAAAACCTACAAACATGGCCTGTTGGGGGTACTTGAGGACAGAGTTGAGAACCACTGATTTAGAGCACTGAGCTAAAATCTAGCTCAAGACAATCCTAGACTCCATTTGAGGGAAACCAAGTGAGTGTTAGAATCCCTTGGAGTGAGGAATGGAGCTGTATAGGGATTCTACATCAATGGTAACTAAATGGGCATTGTTGGGTATCCTAAGATTTTCAATAATCCTCAAAAAATGAATCATATCCTTCACAAAGGAAAGTAGACTTGTGACATGGGGTTTTAAATATTCATCGATCAATCTGCTGGCATTTTCGCTGATGGATCCCCTCCCTGAGATGATCGGCCTGCCTGTGGGGTTGGTTTTGTCCTTGTGGACCTTTGGTAAAGAATAAAAAGTCGGGACTATTGTAAATTTAGTCCTGATATATTCCCAAATGGTTTTATTTATGATTTTGTTGGTATAGGCAAGATCAACAAATGAGTAATATTCTTGATGGGACCCATCAACAATATCCCTGGTAATCTTCCTATACCAGTTCTTATTCATCCAAATCTTTAAACACATAGAAGTGTATTGAGCATTGTCCATGAGGACAATGTTGCCCCCCTTGTCAGCCTGTTTCATCCCACGTATAGACATTTTTCAGTCGCGGGGACCAAACATTGATTTTGTCGATCTCCTTGTTAACCAACCTCAAAAATGTAGAAATATTGGGATTAGAGCTGGGGGGTGGGAATTGTACCGATTTATTCTTCAATTTAGGCCCTTTGGTTTAAATCTAGGCAGGCCTGTTGGCATCATCCAGTGGAAGGGAAAGTACAGTGGGTAAGTCAATGCGATCAATTAGATCAGTGGTGTCGCTCTCTTCCAAGAGCGACACCAGCTGATCAATGGCCTGATTTTCTTTGGGTGTCTGTAGATCCATGTGGTTTCTGGTACATATTTTTTATCATAAGTTTTCGCGTAAATAATTCCAAGTCCTTCACTACCTCAAACTTGGGTCTCCGTTTCTGATAAAATATAAGAGGAAAGGTTAATGATGTTTAGAGACATATCTGTTTCCTTAGTAGCCTCAAAAGGCTGTCCTTCCTCAATCAGATTTTGTTGATGGATTTTGTTAAAAGTGCTTCCACTAAAGGGATTTCTCCCCAAGTGCAGTTTTGGATCTAGTGACCGGGGTAAACTGCTGCTACCTCCCTGAGATGGTAAGGAAGACGCGGTAGAGACCGTCGTCACCATAGTTACTTTACCTACCGCTGCAGGAACCACCACAGAACACCCCGGGGGACTTTCAGTATTGTTTTTTTGTCCTTGTGGGTGTTTGTCACCTCGATTATATCATGGAGCCTTTTTGGTTTTTGAGGGACCTGAACCTGTGAGGAAACAGATGACAGACTAGAGGAAGAATTTGAAATAGCGGAGTAGTGTTCTTTTTCGATTTTTAAATCTATTTTTTTGGTGTTGTTGACCACTATTCCATCTATAGGCACGATTTTCCTCAAAGGCACATCGATCCCTACCATATTTACCACCTTTTTAAGTCAAAATATTCTTATTGTAATCCTCTAGATGTTTTTTGAGTTTTGTCTCTCTATCCACAAAAGTCTTGTGTGCTTTAAAGGTTTGTAATCGTAGACAGGTAGCTTCTATATCACCATCCAGAACCCCCAAACGTTTTTCATACTCAACAAGGAGTTGCATCTTGTCTTTCGAAGAAGTGAGTAATATTTTCACCCACGCGTTTTTGAAGTCAGAGTCAAGACCCTCCAAATTGGGAAAGATCTGTACTCTGAGCCCCAAGGGGTTTATATCATCCTTGATGTAATCCTTAAAGGATTTAATATGCCAAAACATAGAGGATTTCTTTTCAAGCATTCTGGTAAGTTTCAGAAACAAACTGTTTACCTCAGAGTCAATGTGCTCATTTTTCCCAAAATCATTGAGATAACCGATGACAAAAACCCACAACCCTAAACAAAAAATACTGGAATAAAAAGAAAAAATGAACAATAGAAAAAAATATAGAATGGGAGTATAACTGAAAGTAAATACTACAAAATAGTTTATATAGTGACTGGATAGTCGCTGTCGGAAAAAGAGCGGGCACTGGTATTTGCTACCAAAACATGCAAAAAAAGAGGAGAATCTGACAGGGAGTACCCTAGAAGGGTGTGCCACATCCCAATAAATTGCTGATGGGAGGAGGTTTGCACTCAAAATCTCACGATACATGGCCCCATTCATTCTTTCATGTACACGGATCAGTTGTCCTGTTCTCTGCGGCAGAGAAACAGCCCCAATGCATGATGTTGCCACCCCAATGCTTCACAGTAGGTATGGTGTTCTTTGGTTGCAACTTAGCATTCTCTCTCCTCCAAACACGACTAGTTGTGTTTCTACCAAACAATTCCACTTTGATTTCATCTGACCATATGACATTCTCCCAATCCTCTTCTAGATCATCCGAATGCTCTCTAGCAAACCTCAGATGGGCTCGGACATGTACTGGCTTAAGCAGGGGGACACGTCTGGCACTGCAGGATCTGAGTCCCTGGCGGCATAGTGTGTTACTGATGGTAGCCTTTGTTACGTTGGTCCCAGCTCTCTGCAGGTCATTCACTAGGTCCCCCCGTGTGGTTCTGGGATTTTTGCTCACCGTTCTTGTGATCATTTTGACCCCACGGGGTGAGATCTTGTGTGGAGCCCAAGATCAAGGGAGATTATCAGTGGTCATGTATGTCTTCCATTTTTCTATTTATTGCTCCCACAGTTGATTTCTTCACACCAAGCTGCTTGCCTATTGCAGATTCAGTCTTCCCAGCCTGGTGCAGGTCTACAATTTTGTTTTTGGTGTCCTTCGACAGATCTTTGGTCTTCACCATAGTGGAGTTTGGAGTGTGACTGTTTGAGGTTGTGGACAGGTGTCTTTTATACTGATAACAAGTTCAAACAGGTGTCATTAATACAGGTAATGAGTGGAGGACAGAGGAGCCTCTTAAAGAAGAAGATACAGGTCTGTGAGAGCCAGAAATCTTGCTTGTTTGTAGGTGATCAAATACTTATTTTCCACCATAATTTGCAAATAAATTCTTTCAAAAATCAGACAATGTGATTGTCTGGATTTGTTTCCGCATTTTGTCTCTCATAGTTGAGGTATACCTATGATGACAATTACAGGCCTCTCTCATCTTTTTAAGTGGGAGAACTTGCACAATTGGTGCCTGACTAAATACTTTTTTGTCCCACTGTATATATAGATCTATATATCTATATCTATATCTATAGATATAGATATAGATATATCTATAGATGTAGGTTCTTGTGTGCACCTGCAGAAAGTAGTTGGGTAGATGCCATACTCCCAATTCTGGAGGCATAATAATGGTCTAGCACAGGAGTCTTCAAACTACGGCCCTCCAGTTGTTCAGGAACTACAATTCCCATCATGCCTAGTTATGTCTAATGTCAGAGTTTTACAATGCCTCATGGGATGTGTAGTTCCGCAACAGCTGGGAAAGCCGTAGTTTGAAGATTCCTGATCACTCTAGCACAGTGGTTCTCAACTCCTGTTCTCAGGACCCACTAACAGGCCAGGTTTGCAAAATAACTGAAATACATCACAGGTGAAATCATTTGCTGCTCTGTAATTGCAGTGTGCTAGTCTGCATCTCTCCAAGGTAATACTTAAAATCTGGCCTGTTGGTGGGCCCTGAGGACTGGAGTTGAGAACGACTGCTCTAGCATGTCTTGAAAAAAGGTATTTTTTTCATTTGCTTTGTACAATGGCCTAGAAATATCGTTTGGAAAATACAAGTGGGTCATGGCACATCTACATTCCAAATTTGGCACTTAAGATGGTCATGCACTATGCGATCTGATTGGCCAATCTCTGTACAACTCGATATTTAGGCAAAATGTAAAGATGCACTTGAACAATTAATTCAAATTATAGGAAATTGAACAGGCTCTTGCACTAAACCAAATTTATTTACGATCTAACTGATTGTAGTGTATGGTCACCTTTAAAGATCAAGATCTGAAAATATTAATTTATTGGGTTTAGAAACCCTTCTCTGTTCTTAGTAACATATTGAAAGATTTGGGTAAAAAAAGAAAAAAAAACACAAAATTTCAAAGATATATTAGAAGTGATAGGAATGAGATTAGCATCAAAAGGGTTAATTAACTGAGAACACCTACTAATTGCCTAAGAAGACACATCCAATGAGATGAAATTAACCAATTGTATTGGGCGTGCGATATTATCAATGAGAAAACCGCAGTTTTCCTAACGACAGTTGCAGTGTACATGTGCGGGTTTTTATTATCGCTATTTGCACTTCAATGTGCGCCGGTTCGCACGTTAAATTAATGACTTTTACGGCGCACCAATTAATGTATGAATTGATGCAGTGCCTTCTTCTTAGTAAATCACCCTCAAAGAGTTTCTATTTTACAGTAGTACAGTAGTTATAACCTAATATGGGGTTTCTGGTGACCTTTCATTCCTTGAACATTTACAGTTCTTTTGGGAACACATTTCCTGCTGTTATGTTTAACATAAAATGCTTTCATTTTAGAATATTGTGAAGAATTAATCACAATAGCAGGCTGAAAAATTACATTGTTATAGTAATGTTTATTGTGTAGCAATACAACCTCAAAGTGACATTACTATACCACTACCTTATTAGTTCTGAATGTGAACAATAATAGTTTCTCAACACTGATTATACATTTTTATACTCATTTTTAAATTATCTATGATCACAGGAAAATACTAAATTATTCACTCACCATATGGTAACCTGAACATTAAGTTCTACATTTACACTGCATTAAGTAACCTTGAATAAAGCTTGTTCAAATCTTTTTTTCCTTTCAAGTCAACCCATTTTTTTTTTTTTTTTTTAATTTTGGATAGAGTAGAAATAGGTTTAGAATAGTTCTAATGCTTCCCTACTCTATTAAAAAAAAGTTTATATTGGTGTATATGCTTTTTTTTACATTACTTTGTGTCCTAGGTGGCAGCAGTTACTGGAAGAAATTAAAGTAAGACTTTTGGTTTAAACACAGGTAGCAACAAGCATCTGAAATAGTTTCTAACCTATGCCTAGCCCATTCAAAATTAAGACAAATTTTGAGTTAACTTCAACTTTAAAACACAAGCAATTAATACATTGCATTTAACAATTAGAAACATTTTTAATCCTGGACAGTGTGTTTAACTGCTCTAAAAATGAGCCCCATTCACATTATTTCAATATGAGCAATAAAAATACTGTTCATTATTTTTGCCAACTGTGAAAGAAAATACTTTGAACAAAAGACAGCTTCATTACATATGTTTATCTTAAATGTGCTTACTATAATCCAGTATTTCCTACATCAGCCTTAGTGAAGGGTCATGTCTGTGCAGCAGTTTTATTTTCAGAACTGCACAACTATGCATCTACATGGATGTTTGGCAAACAAGCTGTTAGTGGTTCTTAGTCATAACCTATCTATATTATGTGCCTTAATGGTTTATAAAGGAAACTTGTCATAGCCTCCACATTGGCAACTGTTAAAGCTAGGGTGAAAATCTAGCCCTCCTGACGGGACCCTCCCAACCCTGCCTACACCCCACCTACAAACCTCCCCTTCCCCCTCCCCCAGGTGCAGCAGAAAAGCAGCACTGACCTCATCTGCCTACACCTTGAAAATGGGGAAAAAAAGTCCCTCTGCTCCCATCTCCTGGGCCCCTTTGTTAACCTGATGGGGCCCAGGAAAATGTTATTTAAGCTCTGGTAAGCAAGTAGGAATGAGGGTGTGGTCTAGTAAAATCCATTTATGCAGAAATAAACAATAAAGCTGCCCTGGGCCCCCCTGTTTAGCTGATGGGGCCTGGGCCCAGTACAACAGGACTGGTTGTACTGACTTATCAGTGGCCCTGTGACCATATGCACCAGGCAAGAAACAAAACTCCCGATTTATGATGTGTGCAAGATGGGGGGGATGTAGTCCTCTTCATGAAGGGTGTTTTTATGCCCTCTATAAAAAAGTTTAATAAGCGATCAATGGTAAAACCGACTCAGTTTTTTTTTTCCCTGAAAGCATTAAAGTTGTTTCAACATCTGTATATTCAAAGTGCACACAATTTGACCTGGTGTATGCAGTTTAACTTATTCTTTTTAAAGGGGACTTGTTTTCAGTCTAATGATCCATTTGTGTTTATTAGGACTGAACAATTGATTGACTTCAACCACCAACTCCAGCTGCTATTTTTTGGACTGTTTGACTTTGTTGCTGGCTTACAGCCTACTGCCACACTTGCAGGTCAAGCTTCTGAATGTCTTGTGAGCAAATTATTTTGCACAACTGTGAAACAAACCAGCAGCTGTAAATAAATATAACCCCCTAAGTGATAAAACAAAATAATAATTACAGCACTGATTCAATAATATAAAATATTCATCAGTGTGAAAATTCATGCACAGTAAATATCGTGATCAAATTAAGGTCCCAAACAACAGATGAAAATCTTTTTAACCAAAAATAATTTTAAACAAAATAAGTTTAAATTAAGCAATCCAACGCTGTAATGACTAAAACATTCCCATCACCAGTATTATTCTTCCAAGTGTAGAAAAACCTTTGATCCAAGGTGACCACCAACACTAGTACAAGAAAACGCACTTACCAGATGGGCGTGCCTATTTCACTACAAGATTAGGCAAACACAGTTTGTAGTAATTCCAAAGATCTTCCAAACAGGTGCAGTCAATTTAAAGGCTTCACCTCCATTGCTGTCCCCACTCAGTGGTTAGATTTCATAGCCAGCATAAAAAAAAACAAAAACAAAAAAAAAACGCTTCCCATAGTGTAGTATCTTAAACATCCAAATGCATTTGACACAAGTAATCAAGGTACTGACAAAAGCTGTTTAAGCATAAGCCTAAAATCAAGCATATAGATGTGTTGGCTGCCAGCCACCACCCACTCTGACACTATGAGAGCCTGTTTTTCTGTTATTTTTACACTGGCTATGAAATGTAACCACTCAATGGGGAGAGGACAGCATATTATATTGTTGAATCGGTGCTGTAAATATTATTTTCTTTTATCTGTATAATCTCTGTCTAATCAACTTGTTGAGTTCCAGCACCACCTGTCACCTGATATTTTACCAATTTCAATGGACCGTATATCTGCTAATCGAGACCCACAATGTCTCATTTCTTGTTGTCCTGTTGAAATTCAGGTTGTCTTTAAGTACTCAAACCCTTAGCACAGTTGGCATTTTCCACGACTGGCCTGACCTTGCATTTTCAAAGGGCTTCTCATGAGAATATGCACCCCAACATCTAATAGAGATGTGTGTACAGCTCCAGCGCAAAAAGCAGCATTGGATGAGGGGTGCAAGTTGGACACAGCGCAAGCAGCAAAAGTAAGTATTGAGGAATTGGAAAATAAAAAGTATCACACAGCTTTAGGAATACTAGGATAGTGAAAGTCTATCTTATTACACTTTCGGTACTTAATTTGTAAACAAACATTACCTGGAGTACTAGGGATACCCAAAGACAAAATACCATGAAGCCATCAAAAACGCACCAGCGATCCCTTACGTAGGATGTATCTCCCTGAAAAAAAAAAAAAAAAACATGTCTATAATCTTAATACAGTAAAATAATTCAAGTAACACTAAATTGCTCTCTGTGTCTTAGTGACCATACGAGAAGTGAGGGAAAATTCCCAACTGGACAAAAGGCCCCTCCGGAGGATCTAACCCTCCCCCTATTCTCTTAAAGATTTGTTTTTCTATTCTGAGATCTGATCCCCATGACTAACCTCCGGAGGCAGAGCGAAACGTGTTGGGGCGTGGTCTGGTTGGAGTCAAGGCTGAGGTTGCCACTCCATTCACCTCACAGGACACCTAGATGTGTGGCATTCAGGGGTCACCCCTCTTTCTCTTGAGTTTGTGTTTCTGTGTGTCCCAAGTGGAGAGAGTCCTCTCACTTCCTGACCCACTGATCACTCAGGAGGCAAGAACAAATCTCCCCAATGTAGACACAGAGAGCAATGAAAACCAGACAGTGTCTCAGGCTGCAGGGGCCTCAGAATGGAGCTGTTAATGTTAATGGAATCATAGAAAAAACTTTGAGGAATTTCCCTAAGCTTAGCTTCAAGACCATTCAGAAAAAAGAGATTAGTATCAATATAGGGATTTACCTAGTGTGGGAGTAAAATGCAAAATGATCATGTTTAAATTGAATGTATATTTAATTATTCAAAATCGTTCAGTGTTTTGTCATGTCAAAAGTGATCTGCAGTCCCCCTTTACTTTACTTGTATATTATAAAGACTGACATATTTTGATTCTAGTTTGGAAATCTGAAAATGACATTGGCTGCTTATGGTACCACCACCTTTTTTTGTGATGGTTGTAGGACTTTCAATAATGTCTTTTTTGTGAGATTGCATGTTCCTTGTTGGATATTTGCTGTGATCTTGTAAAAAAAATAAAATAAGCATAAAACAATGGTATATGCTTCTCATTTACAGGTGCATGCATAAAATCAGGAATGCTTTGTGTCTGCAAGAAAAATAAATTGGCCTGTTATAAAATATAAAAAGAATGTTCTGTGTTTAGGAATTCACAATGGAAATGTTAGTAAACAGAATGTTTTAGAGCTGTCGCCCTGGGTTTAGAATTATTTACTGTATACATTTTTACATGTAAATCGATCTCTGCACAGAGAATAAAACCATCAGCTTTGTGTAAAATGCAGTTTGTGCATTACAAGTGACAGCTTGAGGCAGTGCCGTGTAAGTACAAATAATCACTTTTAGAAACTGTGAATAGCGGTTTGAACTGATGGAAAAATATTATCCACAGACATCTGAATTCAAGCTGTAGATACAGTACATTCCAGGGATTATTTAAAATGCTATATGTTTAAATAAATTACAAATTAGGGCTCATTCACAGTATTCCTTGTTTTACTGCACATGCTAAATTAGGGCAACACTTTAAATCATGCTACACTAATGCCCTGTACACAATAGGATTTTCCGACGGAAAATGTGTGATAGGACCTTGTTGTCCGAAATTCCGATCGTGTGTAGGCTCCATCACACATTTTCCATAGGAATTACCAACACACAAAGTTTGAGAGCTTGTTATAAAATTTTCCGACAACAAAATCCGTTGTCGGAAATTCCGATCGTGTGTACACAAATCCGACTCACAAAGTGCCACGCATGCTCAGAATAAATAGAGAGAAAAGAGATGAAAGCTATTGGCCACTGCCCCATTTATAGTCCCGACGTACGTGTTTAACGTCACCGCGTTTAGAGCGATCGGATTTTCCGACAACTTTGTGCGACCATGTGTATGCAAGACAAGTTTGAGCCAACATCCGTCGGAAAAAATCCATGGATTTTGTTGTCGGAATGTCCGATCAATGTCCGACCGTGTGTACAGGGCATAAGACAACCCATTCATTTTATATGGCCTGCCAGTGGCCCTTAATGTAAAAAGAAAAGATATGAATCTTTTTTTTAAGGTAGTGTACTACAACACAGGGCATCTGCGTTGTAATGATCTGCAATGTGATTTAAAATGAATGGCTCTGCAACTCACCACTCTGCAGATTGTGCATTACAGCAACTAGAATTACTGTAACTCAGTGTGAACGGGCTGGAAAGGTAATGTGAACGTGCGGTTTTTGTTAAATGCTTGTTACTTTTTGTGTGAAATATTTTTGTGTTTTTTAACAACATAACATTTATCAGAGTAATAAACAGCGTTAGTAAAAATGTAAAAGAAAATATTTTTGTTTTTTGAAAGCGGATATTTCCTGTTATAAAGCGCTCTGGACCTTTCTAGTTTTTGACCATTCATGAACCACTTGCCCTCTGGAAGGTTTACCAACCCCCCCCACCCTTAATGACCAGGCCATTTTCTGCGATACGGCACTGCATTACTTTAACTGATAAATGCGCAGTCGCATGGCGCTATACCCCAAAAAAAAAGTATATTCTTTTTTCCCCACAAATAGAGCTTTTTTTGGTGGTATTTAGAGCTGCACGATTCTGGATAAAATGAGAATCACAACTTTTTTGCATAGAATAAATATCATGATTCTCGGCATAACATCATCTTTCACATTATACAAAAAATTATGCTAACTTTACTGTTTCCTTTTTTTTATTTATTGAAGTGTATTTTTTCCCAAAAAATTTCATTTGAGCCCCAGATCGCACCTATGCGAATTAGATGCGGCTTACACCACATCCAATTCCCAGGACATTTTATAATACATTGATTTGAATGGATCTGGTTCACATATGTGCATTGCATGCGCACTGCGCATTGCACAAAAAATCTGATTTGCAGATGCATTTCGTTCTGAACATGAATTCTCTCCTTCTCCTCACTACACCTCCCCCCTCTCCCCCCCTCTCCTCGCTCACTGATCCACAGATAAAAACGCAGAGGAACCTCTGAACAACTGATTTTTATCTTGGCAGTGAAACCTGAGCTTCAATTCGCACCGCACATATGTGAACCCAGACTAAAAGACCGCTGTGCAAATACAGTGTGACATAAAATATTGCAACAACCGCCATTTTATTCTCTAGAGTCTCTGCTAAAAATATACTGCATTTAAAATGTTTGGGGGTTCTAAGTAATTTCCTAGCAAAAAATACGGATTTTAACTTTGAGCGACAAGTGTCAGAAAAAGGCTTAATATTTAAGTGGTTAAAGAGGAACTGCAGTCTGCTCACATAATTTGTAATAAATACATCTTTGCCATTCTGAAGCTTATTTTATATATACTGTGATTCTGTGAGTACAGATTTTTCTATAGGTATGTACTAGTTTTTTTTGTATAGTATCTAATAAAATTTATATATTTTTTATAATACTGTTTGTTTCATGAGACCATGCCTATAAATTCCCGCCCGTAAGGGGAAACCATATATATATTCTAGTTTGGGATGTTGGCTGGCCTTCACAGCAGATATTTGTGATTAACCTCCATTCCTTTGATATACTGTGATTCTGTACTTGCCAAATATGCTGCAGAAATCTCCCTCCACTGAGTCTGGCTGCATCCATTTTAACTATGGGTAGCTGAAGCTGTTGCCTGTTCACTTTCTGGTTTTACACAGACACACAGAGGCACACCTCCAGCTCTGCAGCTTTCATTGGCCCTCTTATGACTCATCCCCTCACGCTTCCCGGCAAACTCTCACAAGAGTTAAAGAGAGAGCTGTGCATGATGTCATAAGCCTAGGCTAATGACCAGACAAGAAACAGGAAGACGGCTGTACAAGGTATTTACTGGCAAAAAAAAAATGTTTTTCTATCCAAAGAAAAAACAACAAGGGCAAAAGATTTAATATATGGAAAGTTGAAAAAATGACTGAAGGTCTGCTTTAAACTGACCTCAATTTCAGACCGAAGTTCATTCCGTTGATCTAAAAGAACCAAATGATACATTGTATCTTTTTATCTCTCAATGCTGAGCAATGTTGTGATAAACTTTGCCGGCTGCTCTTTTTTTTTTTGACAGCTGTGAGTGAGCAGAGAATGGCTCAGCACTGTTTACATGAGTCGTGGAAATGCTGGCTTAAGTTTGGAAGGGGGGGGGTTTAATCGAGAAAGCTATTTTTTAACAATTGAATTGTGCAGCTCTAGTGGTATTTGATCACCTCTGCGGTTTTTATTTTTTAGCGCTATAAACAAAAAAAGACCGTCAATTTTGAAAAAAAAAACAGCATTTCTTACTTTGCTATAAAACACATCCAATAAAAAAAATTAGGCCAATATGTACTTTGCTACATGTTTTTGGTAAAAAGAATTCCAATAAGTGTAGATTGATTGGTTTGCACAAAGGTAATAGTGTTTACAATCTATGGGATCGATTTATGGAATTTTTATACTAGTAATGGCAGCAATTAGCGACTTATAGCGAGACTGCGATATTGCAGCGGACAAATCGGACAAAAAGTGACAATTTTGGGGACAAGTGACACTAATACAGTGATCAGTGCTAAAAATATGTACTGTCACTGTACTAATGACACTGGCAGAGAACGGGTTAACATCAGGGGCAAGCAAAGGGTTAAAGGTGTTCCTAGGGAGTGCTTGCTAACTGTGTGGGGGAGTGCTTGTACTAAGGGAAGGCAGAGATACATGTTTCTGCTTAGCAGAAAGAAAGGATCACAGTCTTCCCTTGTCACAGAATGGTGATCTGCCTTGTTTACATAGGCAGATAGCCATTCTGCCTGTCTTTCAAACGATCGACGGGGCCCGGCGGACACTGATTGGCTCCCGCTGTGTCCAGCCACAGCGGATGCGGGTCACCGGCGGCACGTCCCAGACCCGGAAGTGCAGAATCATGTACAGGTATGTGATTCTGCACAGGGGAGCTACTTTGCCACTGTATATGTACAGTACACGGTCAGCAAGCGGTTAAAGAGGACAATGGTATTGTGAGAAACATCACTGCTTAACTTAAAGTGGTTGTTAACCCACTCCAGTTAAATCATCTTATCCCCTCTGTACCATAATAAGAAGTGTCCCTGTGCCTGTGTAGTGTAAAAAAAAAAATCTTCCAATCTGTACCTATCTGAGCTCAGCGGCTCTCTCTCTCTCTGTAAAAAATCTTCCCATCTTGTCAGCTCTCCTCACTCTCCGGCTAACAGCTGCAGTGGGCGGGGCCGAGCCGTCCCACTGACGTCAACTGGGGAGGAGAGGAGAGAGAGAGAGCCGCTGAGCTCAGATAGGTACAGATTGGAAGATTTTTTTTTTTACACTACACAGGCACAGGGACACTTCTTATTATGGTACAGAGGGGATAAGATGATTTAGCTGCAGTTATGAGAGCAGCAGGAGCAGGGGGGGCACTAGTGATGGCAGACAGGCAGGGAGGGGAGGGGGGAGAAGGACAGACAGGAGAGAAGATAGCAGGCTGCGGATGAAGGAATCACGTAAATGGACCATGGTGTCAGGTGATTATCGTGGTCAGTTTGCAGAGCGGAAGGTATAGCCAGGCAGGATCAGCCCGTTTTTTAGGTGTTATGGGGGGCCAAAGCACTGTGCTGTATAATACACTCTAATGCCCCGTACACACGATAGGATTTTCCGACGGAAAATGTGTGACAGGACCTTGTTGTCGGAAATTCCGACCGTGTGTGGGCTCCATCACACATTTTCCATAGGAATTTCCGACACACAAAGTTTGAGAGCTTGCTATAAAATTTTCCGACAACAAAATCCGTTGTCAGAAATTCCGATCATGTGTACACAAATCCGACGCACAAAGTGTCACGCATGCTCAGAATAAATTAAGAGATGAAAACTATTGGCTACTGCCCCGTTTATAGTCCCGACGTACGTGTTTTACGTCACCGCGTTCAGAACGATCGGATTTTCCGTCAACTTTGTGTGACCGTGTGTATGCAAGACAAGTTCGAGCCAACATCCATCGGAAAAAATCCATGGATTTTGTTGTCGGAATGTCCAATCATGTCCGACCATGTGTACAGGGCATTTGAGAACAGGATCTGGTTTATTTTTTGGGTTAACAAATGCTTTAAGTGTATGTAAACCAGGACAATTAACTTCTATCATTTTCTCCCTATTGGTCAGTTAAAGTGGTATACTTGAAAGGACTAGCCTCAGGTATTACAAAGATAAATCCTCCTACATAAGTTGTACCTGTTTATCTGCTGCCCTCTGTCCTCTACAGCCTCCTAAAACACACATTTTACACAGCATTTCTCAGCTCTAGAAGGCAGGGAGGCGTGTATTTGATGTCACAGAGAGGAGAGCTGAGTGTAATCTGTGATCTGAGTGAAGAAAAGGGAAACATCCTCTATACAGTCTTATAGGGAAACATGCACAGCAGAGGCTGTCAATTACCTGCCATGTGCTAGAGGGGGGACAGGGCCATCACCTGGGATTGCTTGGTGTCGGCATAGACTGTCAGAAGGGATATCAGGTATCAGGGAAGTGACAGAGCAGACAGAAATCACACTAGGTGCTTTGGATTAAGGAAGGAACATGGAAGGATATGTTTTGTTCCTTTTTTATTTCAGGGGTTTGCAATCACTTTTTGGAAGGATTTTGGTTTTTTTTTTTGTTTTAAAAGTGCAAAAGAAAAAAAAATACCTGATGCTTCTACCAAAAAATGAAAATGGCTTGTAACTTTCTGCGTAGTCTGCCTCTGCTGCACTAAAATCTTGAAAAGTTTTATCATTTCTGCCCAGTTGAACTCTGAAAACTAGAGGAAGTTAAACCAGGAGCCAGAAACACGTATGATTGGAATCACATGTCTTAGCAGAACCACTGAAGCAAGGAGGTCAGAATTTCACAGGCAGGAATTGCAGGCTACACCGTGACACCTAGGTTGACAGTGCTGCTCCTCTATAGGTACAATCCAGTACCTATAGAGCATTGAAGAAGCCTTGTTACCCTAGAACAGAAAGTGTGTTGCTGGCAGGATCATCAGACAAAAATAAAATGGAAAAAGCTCCTCAAAAAAGAAAATTAGTGTCCAATGTTGGATGGTGTTGGTGTTGACCCAGGTGGTTGACGTCACTGCTACTTTGGGGAGTTTGGAAGGTTACATTCTCCCCCATACCTTCAAGCCCTGCTCTATTAGAGTAGCATAGTGAGGGCATTGGAGCAGCAAAGCATGGGAAGGATCACAGATGGATAGGTAGGGGGGTATCAGGAAACACTTTAGTTAGCCCTGAATGGGCAAAATGACAGGATCTCTTTAAATAAAAACACCAAGATTAATAGGACACTTTCCAGTAAAAATAAATAAATACAAATTAAATCTTTACTTCCTTAATCAATCGGGGGATTGAGTAAGGAAGTATAGCAAATAAGGATGAGCTCCGGCGTGTTCGCACACTCCACGTGCAGAGCCCACCAGGAAGTCGGCACGGCGCTGCGCTAATGACAGACAGTGAGACATTTTCCGATCTCTGCAGCCACACATCGGGAAAATATCTCACTGCCTGTGATTAGCGCAGCACCGTGCCGACTTCCGGGCAGGCTCTGCACGTGCAGCATGCGAACACGCCGCAGCTCATCCTTAATTGCAAATAGGTGCTTATGATCAATGACATAATATGGTTTATTTACTAAAAAATAAATACTGTTTCGGTCTGTGGAATATACTACTGCAATTATTGTGTTACATCTGTTTAATAAGTGCAAAATATACATGTTAAAGTGGGATTAAATCCTCTGCTTTTTAAGCACATTCAGCAGCTGATTTATTCACGTAATAAGCATACAGCTTCTTTATCTTTTACTCCCTGACTATGTTCCAGTTTAAGCTGGTGCCGTGACCGTTGCCCCAGGTTTCTTGTTGCAGGGTGGTCTTGCATGCAGGGGCTAGAGTTGTGTCTCCCTACACTTTGTTCATCAATAGAAACACACAACCCCATAGCCTAGGATGGTAAGGCATTCCCTGCTAATCCCTCTTTTCCCCCTATTCCATCTGCAAACTAACAGACTGACTCCACACAGCACTATCCACTGTTAACTTTTTATTGTGAAGACCTGAAGTTCAGCGAGGTAGCAGGAGCCAGCAACATTGACAGTTGAAAACTGCAGGAGTTGGCATAAGAATTTTAATAGTTTACTGGGACAGGATTATTTGCTTGCACTCAAAACTCCTACCACTAGTCCTTCAAGCTCTTAGTAATTATTGCTTGTTTTACTGATGTCATATGTGCATACTTTAGTATGTTTTAGGGTTATAAGCATATATTAAAAAAATGTATACTCCTTAAACCTAAAGTAATACTAAAGTCTCGTTTTTTTTTTCTTTAAAAATAACAAACATGTTATAATTACCTGCTCTGTGAAATGGTTTTGCACAGAGCAGCACCGATCCTCCTCTTTTTGGGTCCTTCCCTGGCTCTCTTGGCCCCTCCCTCCTGTCGAGTGTCCCCACAGCAAATAGTTTGCTACGGGGGCACCCGAGCCGATCTGCAGCTCCGTATGTCCATTCAGACACGGACCTGTGATTCAGCCCCACCCCCTCCCTCCCTCTCCTGATTGGCTAACCAATTTGATTGACAGTATCGGGTGCCAATGGCGACGCTGCTGTGTTTCAGCCAGTCGGGAGAGTCCGGGACGGCCGAGGCAGTCGTGCACATCGCTGGATTGAGAGGGGGCTCAGGTAAGTATTAGGGGGGCTGAGAGGGGCTGCTGCACACAGAAGGTTTTTTATTTTAATGTATAGAATGCATTAAGATAAAAAACCTTCTGCCTTTAGAATCACTTTAATGGCAAGAACTTTAAAAAGGAAAGAGTGATTCCATATAACAATTTTGCAAAAAAAACCCACCAATTTTCATTTACCATGCTAAATAAATGAAGGCCACTGACAATTTACTTGGAAAATAAATATTTCAAAAGACCAGCTGTTATACAAAAGAAGTAAATGAAGTTTGATATAAATATGAATTAAACTTGATTGCCAAGTATTTCTTCACTGATAATGGCAAAGTATGTTGTAAATGCTGGTGTCATTTCCTGTAATTTACAATATAAAAATGCTTCTACTGCTGTAATATTTACATCAGTTAGACATAAGATTATCAACACGTGGCCTATAGTTTTTAGCAACCCCACAGAACCCTTTCAACTGAAACATCTTAAAGTTTTTGTAAAACCTAGTGCTATAAACGAATCATATTGTAGCTTTTTAACAAAAATACAAACTAATGGTTATGTACCTTTTTTAAATATTTTATTTACAGTCATGTTACTGCACAGCCTCTCTTCATGTTCATTCCTCCAAAGTGGTGGGCATGTCTATGTTAGAAGGAAGGTGGGCAGGGTGACAGACTAGTGTGCAAACAGTGTGATGTACTACTGGATGGGCAGAGTGAGGTCACACATAGCAGGGAAGTACAGTACAATACCCTCTTCAGCTTTGACAGCTATTGCTGGGTACCACTGTCAATCAACACAGCAGGGCCAGTCAGGGGGTGCACCAGCTAAACAGACTGAGATACAGGAACGGAGTCCTGCATCTTTATGGAGGAACAACAGATATGCAAACTGACCACACCAGCATGGATGTGTTTCTGTGCTTAGTGTGCTCAGAATGACACAACAATGAAGAAGAATTGTCAGGACCATGGGTTTTTAAAGGAGAAGTATGGTCAAAGCCAGTGGTGGGCGCTCCATTAGGGGCGCAGGGGACTCACCCCCCTAATCCAAGTGCCCTGCCCCTAATCTACCTGCAGGGCACTGGACGCATGGATTTCAATGTTTGTTTTTTTTTTGAAGCACGTGATTAAAACCTGAGGCTCTAATTGGCTTCAAAAAGGGTGGGTTCGGGGAGCAGAGCGACCATATGGGCCAGGAGCAGATGCAGGGGAGAAGGTGCTGAGGAGAAGACGCTGGTCAAAGCCAGTGGAGGCCGTTTTTTTTGGGGGGGGGCAGCAAACAACCCCCCATCCCTCCCCCTGCTGGTCGGTCTGGGCTTCCAGTACTAATGGGCTGTGTGTGCTCTGATCCCCTTACATCTACACACCCAGACTGACAGCCAGACACCGGGAACTGCTGCTGGAGGAATGAGGGAGCTGAGTCCAGCCGATCTATGACACCCAACACCAGCACAGGGACACTGGACACCGCACAGGCTGATGACCCCCCCCGCTGTTTGCGGTCGGTCCGGCACGCACCCCATCGTGGTGGGTGGCAGGCAGCGTGCAGCAGCTCAGCTCCGCATCCTCTCCTCCATGGCGGCTTCCAGCTCTTCCCCTCCTACTCCTAGGCATCCAATAGGATCGCCTGTGTTTTCAGCCAATCGGGTGACGGGTATCAGACCCACTTCCCGATTGACCGGGAGAAGGACCGGTGTTGCAACAGCGAATATTCATTCGCTGTTGCAGCACACCTGGGTGGGCTCCGGACACAATGATCTGCGCTCCGAGCCCATCCTATTTTGAAGCCTGTTAGAGCCTTTGCTCTAATCAGGTGCTTCAAAAAACAGATCCCCGCCCACTAGCTGTAACTGGCTGACATCACAGAGCTGGTCCAGGCTCTGTAGGGATCCCAATGATAATGTTGAGATCCACCCAGATGCCTAACTGGCATGCCGCTGAGAGCCTGAACCAGCTGCTCCCACCCCCTCCACAGTCCAGTGCTCCAGTGAGTGGGGGAGGGGCAGAGCAGTGAGCAGGTGAATGTCTGTCACTGCTCTCTGCCCAGAGTGGACCCAAGAATTGAGCGATCAGTGGTGTTTGAACGCTTAGTTCTTGGTGTAGAGCCAGTGGGGGACAGCTGCCACATCAGATCAATGCTGCAGCCACTTAGGTGAGTATGATTTTTTTTTAAACTCGCAAATAAAAAACTCGCAAAAAAGGCTACATTTACAAAAAGGAACATGAAAACACAGACATGCACACACACACACACATATACATATATATATAAATTTTTTTGGGGGTGTATATTATATATATATATATATATATATATATATATATATACGGTATATATATATATATATATATATATATATATATATATATATATATATATATACCATAAAGTATACATTTGCTTTCTTAGTGTTGCTATAAATTGACATTACTGACAGGAACTGTAGTATAATATGCCCACTTCCTGACCAGCAGACATTTTGCTTAATCCCTTCTACAGTGAAGTAGTATCAGAAGAGCTCCACTATTTTTTAATACTAGCCTTGGAAGCACAAGTCTGTAAGTAGGCTATCATTAGTTTTCAATTAATTAGTATGTGTTCTACTAATTCAACTACATTTTGATGTGTTTGGTAGTATTTTTCTGTCGGAGTTCTTTTAGCTAGGCCTCATTTTCTGTTAGCTAGAGCCTTAACAGTATTGTAGCATGCCTGTCACTATAATGTAATGTAATGTAATGTAAAATGCTAATGTATATTTTTTGAATTTGTGTTTTGCAGTTATAAAAAAACTAATTCTCAGTAAAGATTACAACTGTTAGTCCTTCCTCCTGAGTCTTTATTGGGAAGTTGTTAGCTGTCTGCCAAGCCTTGTACCTCAAGCACACAGTGAGAGCCCTTTCACACTGGGGCGGTTTGCAGGCGCTATTGCGCTAATAATAGCGCCTGCAAACCGACCTGAAAGTGCCGCTGCTTTCATTCCAGTGTGAAAGCCCCGAGGGCTTTCACACTGGAGCGATGCGCTGGCAGGACGGTAAAAAAAGTCCTGCTAGCAGCATCCTCGGAGCGGTGAAGGAGCAGAGTGTATACCGCTCCTTCACCACTCCTGCCCATTGAAATCAATGGGACGGCACGGGTATACCGCCGGCAAAGCGCCTCTGCAGAGGCGCTTTGCGGCGGTATTTAACCCTTTCTCGGCCGCTAGCGGGGGGTAAAACTGCCCCGCTAGAGGCCGCATACCGACGGTAAAACGCCGCTAATAATAGCAGCGTTTTACCGCCGACGCCGCCCCCCGCCCCAGTGTGAAAGGGCTCTGAGGGCAGAACAGGGGGTAACATACATTTTAAGTTAGAGAATAACCGAACTTTAAGTACAGATAGGTACCTCTGAGGTCCCTAAAATTCTGGGCTAAAATACCTAGCAGATCTCTCCACAAACTTGGCTATTTCTTTAGTAGTTTTAGTAGAAACATCTGACCTAAAATGATAGCAGGAATTTGTAGACTACAACCCTTTCATTTGGCCTTTGAAGGGACTGAAGGGTCTGGTATGGTCTTGGGGAGTAACCCACGCCGTTTTCTTTTTTTTGGCATGGGGATCCCCCTCAAGATCCATACCACACCCAAAGGACCTAGGATCAATTTGAGGGGGGACCTCACGCCGTCTTTTAAAAATAAATTTGGCGTGAGGTTTCATCCATACCAGAACCAAAGGAATTGTTTTGATTTGTCAAAGGACAAGTTGCCCTCATCTCAAAGTTGGATCATAACTGGATCCTGTTCATTAAAGTCGCATAGAAGTCGGACCGAAGTCACAGGGCAAAGTCGGATTGAAAGTCGTGCGACTTTCGTGTTGCACTAGTGTGAACATGGCCTTAATCCTAAATGTTGCACTATGCACTTGGGGGCTAAAACCATACCTCTTAACAAAAAAATTCATGCACAAAAACAATAGTTTTTTTTCACATATGGGTTTTTCTTTATACTTTAAAAAAATTAAAAATCACAATAATTTAGAAAGAAGGTCACCAGTCTGCTTGTGTTATCCTAAACAGATCGCTGGTGTGCATTGTGTAGGGACATTGTAATGTAAACACATTGCACATTTCTTGCTTTTACCTTTCTTTAAAATTACAATAAAACACTTGATTGAACTCTATGCACCATTGACATGTGGTGACATTCCTTGTGCTGCATAAAAAATACAGGAAAGCTGAATTTTTATGCAATGCACAAACTGCACACATTTGGTGTTAATAGGCCACGTGGAACAATTGTTTTCTGTGTGCCCTTGCTTTGGGCCTGTGTTGATTAATGCAGATCTAAGCAGGTCAAAGTACCTGGTATAAATGTGCCCGAGGCTTAGTATAATTAAAGTATAAGGCTGAATTCACACTGGCTTGCTATAAAATACAGGGAAAATACATGTACATTTCCATCCATTTTATGCGTGTTTGACATAGAAAAACAATAATTCTTTTATGTGTCTATGCATTGACCTGCATTTTATAAGTGCGCTAAAACACAGATCACCACAAGTCAACGTGCATTAGGCAAACATTTTCTTTACATTTGGATAGAGTGGAGAGGGATTGGAACACTTGGCAGGTTTTTATTGCTGTCTGGGCCCCTCCCTGTTTGACCCCTTTCACACTAAGGGGCTTTTTTGGCACTTTCACGCTAAAAAAAGCCCCTGAAAAGCTCATGAAAACCTATTTTAATTAAAATCGATGAATGCTTTGTGCTCAGTGCGCTGGCAGGGTGGTGAAAAAAACGCCCCTACTTCACTCCACTGAAATGAATGGAAAGCGCTTTAAAAGCGCCTGAAAAGCTTTTCAAAAGTGCCTGAAAAGCTCTTCAAAATGCTCAGTGTTTTACTGGCAGTTTACAAGCGCTTCAGTGTGAAAGGGGCCTTTGAGAGATCTACCTTCTCTATTTGTTCTGTTTATGGTTATCAACAAAAGTGAATGTGAAAGAAAATTCCAAATATTGCGTTGTCCCCAGAACAGTAATAGAGGGGAATCTTCCAATAGTTCTGGTGACAACCTGGGATTTCGATCACTTTGGAGGGATTTCTTCTTACTTCCTGTTTTACAGTAGCTACGGGACAGGAAGTGAAGTGAAATCTCTTCACAGATGGCAAAAAAACACAAAACAAATAAAAACAAAAAACATGACAGGGGTTTTAACCCTACCTTACTCTATCTAAAGTAAAAATAAAGGCAACACTTTTTTTTTATTTTGAAGCAGTATAACTTTTTTGGTAGATTTTTTTTTAAAGAAGACTAATACATGGAGGGACAACATAGAATGAAAGAAAAACATAGGGATTTGGTTACAAATGAGGGACAGTACCTCCAAAAGAGGGACAGTTTGGAGCTATGGCTCAAACATGCATGCATCTTTAGGAGTTAAACTTGATAAGTCAAGGTTGGCCTGTGTGTCCTGGTAGATACGTTTCAGAGCATGCGTGGTAAGGCATGCTCTGAAACGCGTTGCTTTACGGCAGTACAGTCCATACTGTGATCTCTGCACTCCAGCCCTCCATATGACTACCTGGCTCTATTGCAAGCCTCGTTCTGGATCGTGACCAAATCCCGGAAGCCTGCTGCAGACAGACTAGCCGACAGCATAGAGGAACAAGGCTTTTTTTCACCTAGACTGCAGAAATCATCCATGGCTCTTACTGGAATCCCCAGCGCTGGACAATCATGTTGTTACATGTGAGTGTTTTTAATGCTAACTTGCCATTAAATGTTACAATCCTACTAAGAGGTGCCTGTTGCTGTCTTTTTTCTTTTTTACATATTGGAGTGGCTTCACCTCCCCCCACAAGGCTGCCCTGCTAAAAGACTGTATATTCTCACAAGGAGCTGTATTTTGCTCAAAAGGACTATTTGATGACTTGCATTGTGTTTTACATTTTCTATATTGTAACCTGCGCTGCTATCTGTTGTTGCATTGTTTTATAACAGCCACCACTGGCAGCTGTCAGAAAACTTGTCCAGCTGCTGCATTTGATTTTTGTATAACAGCAGGGCAGACATGCCAATATAAAGAAAACCATTGGATATCAAGGGTAGGATTACAATCTCACTCTCTATGTATGTATGTTCATGTAAATTAATGTTTGTGTTTTTTCACATAAATGCACACAGTTATTCTGTATATATGGAAAATGTGCGGATACATTTAAATGAGCTATTCTGGATTAGAGAAAGTTGGAATCTTTCTGTGTTGCCTCTGATATGTGTAAATAAGCCTTTGTTTCTCTTTACATCTCTTTACATCTTTTAATTTGTACTGTTCATTGTTATTTTTCAGCTTATACTCATAGGAAAACAACATCTACATTTATTGTTTACCATAAGTTTACATTATTAACAGTATCTAACTTTAGTAACATCTGAATCAAAAAACAAATATTCACTATTGCTGTTCAAAGTTTCCCGATGAACAATACAAAGCGAAAAAGTCTTATTTCTTCTCACATCAACCACCTCTAATTCTAGATACACAAAAGATACACAGTATATACCCGTAATATCGCCTGGACTTAAAACCATCCGGTATTTAATGTGTTCTGTGCTTAATACAAAAGTATAAGTAATTAATCTGCCCAGAAGATATGAAAGGGTTTCCCCGTTTCTTTATCACAGCAGGAAAATTTTCTCTATTCATATCTCATTCCCTGGGGTCACTTCATTTCCGTCTCAGCTATCTGCTTGCAGATTCATTTTTGGTGGAATCCCTTTATGCTGAGATTTTTATCTTGGGCTTACATTTCATATGATATTCTACTCTTGCGAGTTTCATTTTCAATTATAAGATTTGTACAGTAAAATTAATTGCAATAATTCAAATGATGTACAGTACGTATACTTTTTTTTTCTTTCCTAAAATGGAACAACCTTCAAACTTTACTTTTCAACTTTTTTTTTTCCTTACATCTAAATTTTCGGTCCTATACATGCCATTTTTAAATGGAAAGTGTAGTGTGTATTTCTAACATCACAGTGTTTACTTTAAAGACTTTTTTTACAATTTAAAATGCTTGCAATGAACATATTTTTATTATTTTACAATATAAATAAAAATTTGAAGATTAACCATTACGCAGAGCAGATATCTGAATCTACCTTATGTAACCTCCCTGCTTAGCAACTGCAACCACGTTAGGGAGTGCATGGTTTTCAAAAAACAGCAGATTCATAGATTTGCCTTGTGAACTACAAACTAAACAAAGAAAAACAATTTTTAAAAATGACTACATGCTAATACCATTATTAACATCAAGTTGACCACTTTACATGTGCATCTAAAATGTTGTTTTAAATATTATACATTTTGTAGAAGATCTAATATCTACTTTAAAGTGGTCTCCAATTTAGCCCTTTGGCATCTACATAGATTATTTCTCCCTTGCACAATGGTCCCCACAGGGGAAACCGTAACTTACACAGCTGTGTGCTGCTAGCTAGCTGTCACTGACAGCTCTGGTGCCCATTAACAATCAGGGAACAATCAAGGTGGTTCCAGATCATCTATCTATCTATCTATCTATCTATCTATCTATCTATCTATCTATCTATCTATCTATCTATCTATCTATCTATCTATCTATCTATCTATCTATCTATCTATCTATCTATCTATCTATCTATCTATCTACATATATGTATGTATGTATGTATGTATGTATGTATATATGTGTGCATGTATTTTATATATATGGTGTTATATGTAGGCATTCTAGGACAAGTCCATTCTAGGCAGGCCACATTGGTATCTGTTAATCTAGTTATACATATCAAAGTGGACTTGTTGATGTTAATATGCAAGAATACAGATTAGGAATGTAGGCATTCCAGGACTCAAAAGGGTGTTAAGGTGGTATCTGTTAATCTAATTACACATATCAAAGGGGACTTGTTGATGTTAATATGCAAGAATGCAAATTAGGGCAGTTTATGACTGCAGCTGTTCACGGCTAGATAGAAGCATATCAAAGGTCTAAATGGAAACGGCCAATCAAATTGCTCAGCCATTCAGTGTCTAGTGAATATAATATGGCGTTCAGTCTATCTAGTCTGTGTGTGACTATGAAGGCGCAGATCTAGGAAAAATGGGACTCTGAGTTATATTTACTCTGTTGGATTTTTGTCATCTGTGGACTTTGGATTTTGTTCTGTGTTGGAAGTCAATTAAGTGCTTCTCTCTGGAAGAATTGGGTTGCTGCGGAAGAGTACTTTCATCATCATTATAATAACTACAAATTAATTATCATACACCACTATACTATATCACTACACCATTATGTATCAACTGTCACTGCAGCCTGAAGATGTATGCAAAATGGTCATTGTCTGAAAGGAGTTTTATGTGGGGGGAAGCGAGCTCCACAGCAAAAGGGACCCAATGGTGGCAGTGCTTTAGTTATAGGGTATACTGGCCAGTGATCCAGGTAAGGCAGATACATTTAGATAAGACTTACAGTATACAGTGCCTTTAAAAAGTATTCATACCCCTTGACATTTTCCACATTTCGTCATGTTACAACCAAAAACCTAAATGTATTTTTATGTGATAGACCAACACAAAACACATTTTAATTCAGCTCAGCTTGGTGCTCCTATAGCAAGCTGCTTGCTGTGGGGGCACTAGACAGGAGGGAAGGGCCAAGAGCAGCAAAGGGGGACTCAAGAAGAGGAGGATCCAGGCTGTCCTGTGCAAAACCACTGCACATAGGAGGTAAGTATGATATGTTTGTTATTAAAAAAAAACAGAAAAGAAACAAAACTTTACAATCACTTTAATTCTGTTTCAGCGCCTCAATATCAGACACTTTCACCCCCTTCCTGCCCAGGCCATTTTTAAGTTTTCAGCACTGTCACACTTTTAGTGACAATTACTTAGTCATGCAACCCTGTACCCAAATAAAATTGTATTTTTTTTTAGACAGATAGAGCTTCCTTTTGGTGGTATTTTTTCACCACTGGGCTTTTAATTTTTTGCTAAATAAATGAAATAAGACCAACAATTTTGAAAAAAAAAACAAGTTCTTAGTTTCTGTTATAAAATGTTTCAAATAAGTAATTATTCTTCATAAATTTAAGCCAGAATTTATACTGCCACATTTCTTTAATAAAAATAACCCAAATTAGTGTATATTGTTTAAGTCTGTGTGAAAGTTATAGCGCCTACAAGCTATGGTACATATAACAGAAAATTGATCAATCCTAATGTACTGACTGCCTCATTTCTTGAGGCCCTAAAATGCCAGGACAGTACAAATTCCCCCAAAATTACACCTTTTTGGAAAGAAGACCCCTAAGAGATTTGGTAAGAGGCATTGCGATTTTTTTGAAGCTGTCATTTTTTCCAACATTTTTTTGGAAAATGAAGAAATTAAAGTAATTTTGGTAAAAAAAATCACAATAGGTGTATATTGATTGGTTTGCGCAAAAGTTATCACATCTACAAACTATGGGATAGATTTAGGGACTTTTATTTATTTTTTATTGTTTTTTCACTGATCAATGTATAAATGAAAGAGAAGGGGTTAACACTAGGGGGTGATCAAGGGGTTAAGTGTGTTCTCTGGGTGTGCTCTAACTGTAGGGACATGACATGACAGAGATCGCTGAGACATGACAGAGATCGCTGTTCCCAATCACTGGGAACAGAAGATCTCTGACATGTCATCTGGCAGAATGAGGATCTGCCTTGTTTAAACTAGCAGATCCTCGTTCTGCCTCTGTACACCGCAATAGTGGGGGACATTGAGTCAGTCGGACCCACGGCGCACAGCCCGCTATCTCTCATGCACTGACTGCCGTATAGCTACCAACCTGCCACAGTATAATGATGGCGGCTGGTCAGCAAGCAGTTAATAATAAATAAGTAACTAATAAATAAATTATTATTTTTTCACAAAATTGTCCTTTTAACAAGTTATTTCTCACACACGTCATAGACATACTTGCAGTTACACCCCAAAGCACATCCTACTACTCCTCCCAAGTAAGATGATACCACATGTGTGAGACTTTTTCGCAGCCTAGCCATATAGAGGGGCCAAAAATCCAAAAAGCAGCTTTGGGCTTTCAAGGAGCATAAATTACATATGAATTACACATGAATTACACATACATTTCCTGACTATCACATTTTTGAAGGAGCACCAGGACAGCACTAAGACAGCACCAGGACAATGGCAACATCCACAAAATGATTACATTTTGGAAAGCGCTACTCTTAAGTATGGGGATACCACATGTGTAAGATCTTTTCATTGTGTGGACTGATTGTGTATTCAACATGTACAGTATAACCCAAAAATCAACCAACACTGTATAGAAATAATTGTAAAGGAGCAGCGCTGTGACAAACTATGTAATACAGAGGCATACAATAAATATTCTCAAAAGTTCATTATTTGTATAATAAACAAAGTGTAAATAGGTGTAGAAAGTCCCATTCAAAGGATCCTAGACAGCAGATAACGTGGGTAGGTAGATGGCAATTAATTCTTAGTCCTTCACCGCACCACTGTGATAATAATACAAATGCGCGCTTACCAAACAGCAAGCTTAGGAAGCTTGTGACCTTAACCCGGTCGGGGCCTTTCCAGGAGGGACCATCAAAGGAGAAACAGACCACCTTCGCTTGGGATAAGCACGCTGTTCAGCAGTTATCACTAATAGGAGAAATACCCCTGGCTAGGGATAAGCCTCAGGAGAAGTATGGCAAGAAAAGAAGGAGGGCAACATAGCGTGATCCTGCTTTCAATGTTTAATAAAATCAAATGGAAATACACTTACATTTGGATGATAAAAACAAGCACATAAGCCGGCCGGCTAGAAACGATCGCCCGTCCTACAGACGGTAATGCAGCACGTCAGCACGTCAGCATGCCCGACGTACGTTTCGTCACACTCTGACGTCGTCTGGGGCACGGGCGACGCACTGACGTGTCGCATTAATATAGTAAACAACATACCAAGCCTCGTACTGAAGACGGGACCGGAAATCACCTTGCGTTCCACTAGTTCCGGGCGGATACCAGAGAAACGCCATCTTGAGTATGGGAATAAACTTAACATACTGTGCACACTATTGATAACGAACCACCAACAATGCCGGGCATAAATTAGCACCGTACATAGGCTGGTCACACACTTGCCAGGAATTCAAAAGTTAGTAAAGGTTAGTATAAATAAAATAAAAATAAGGAGGGGATTAAAATTAGAGATTAATTAAAACTAGCATTGAAGGGCATCCTTCGACAGTAAAGCCCTAGAAGGAAAAGGAGATGATAAATGTCCCCTTTCTTTATATGCATAATAAGCTGCATAGGATGGTTCATAGAGGCAAAAAGCAAATAATTAGGTATATGGAGGTATTCTCAAAGCCTTTCATGGCTGAATAAAATTCTAAGGGGCACATAAACGGGAAACAACATACCATATTGGCCATTAATGGGGTGGTAGGTCCTAGGGGAAAGAAAGGTGATTTATTCCCAAGTGTAAGAACCACTAAAAACATCATAACATAAACCACAAAGCACATACCAAACCAGGACAAATACATTAGACAATTAACTAGTCCCAACCTAGGATATCAAATCAACACAGGGGAAATACCCCATACGTGAACATAAACTACAATAGTACAATGGGGCATATACCCCCTCGGGGTGGTATAAATCTGGTATTAACCGTTTAATACATATAAGGAATAATCCTTATGGGTAGGCCAAGACTCTAGGTGGATAAATGGTATCTCCAACTGGAAATCAAAGGATGGAATTAATCTCATGAATTATCTATGAAAGCGTTAGTGTCAGTATCAATATTAAGCCCATATGGGGCATAGCACTTGATTTTATGTATCCAGAGCATCTCAAGCTTCGAGATGCTCCTAACCAAAGAGCTACCCCTCCAATGGGGCCGATATCTATCAATTCCTAGAAAAAGTGTTTTGGAGGGATCTTTATTATGAGCAGTAAGATAATGCTTTGAGACAGAATGCTTAGGAAAGCCATTCAAGATGTTAGTGATATGTTCGTTTAGACGAACAGGGAGGGGTCGCCTGGTCCTGCCCACATACTGCAGACCGCAAGGGCACTGTAGCAAGTAGACGACCCCCTCCGTTGTGCAGGTAATGAAGGGCCTAATGTCATGTTCCTCATGGGTGCTGTGGGAGGTGAACTTCTGAGTTCGCCTAGATGTCGCGGAATTGAGCTTACAAACACGACACCTACCACATTTGTAGTACCCTTTCAAATTATCAAAAAGGCCCTGGATGCCTCCGATAGGGGGGGGGTAAAGGACATTAGGGGCTAATTTATTCCTAAGTGACGATGCTCCCTTAAAAATCACTTGTGGTTTGTCTGGAATAACCGTTCGCAAGATCGGATCATTCCCCAATAGGTGCCAATGTTTGTTGAGTAGGCTTTTGATATTGCTGTGCTGTATTGAGTAGGTGGTAATGAAGGGGAGAGTGACAGAATTCTCTCTGGGGGGTGACCAGGCGACCCCTCTCCGTTCGTCTAAACGAACATATCACTAACATCTTGAATGGCTTTCCTAAGCATTCTGTCTCAAAGCATTATCTTACTGCTCATAATAAAGATCCCTCCAAAACACTTTTTCTAGGAATTGATAGATATCGGCCCCATTGGAGGGGTAGCTCTTTGGTTAGGAGCATCTCGAAGCTTGAGATGCTCTGGATACATAAAATCAAGTGCTATGCCCCATATGGGCTTAATATTGATACTGACACTAACGCTTTCATAGATAATTCATGAGATTAATTCCATCCTTTGATTTCCAGTTGGAGATACCATTTATCCACCTAGAGTCCTGGCCTACCCATAAGGATTATTCCTTATATGTATTAAACGGTTAATACCAGATTTATACCACCCCGAGGGGGTATATGCCCCATTGTACTATTGTAGTTTATGTTCACGTATGGGGTATTTCCCCTGTGTTGATTTGATATCCTAGGTTGGGACTAGTTAATTGTCTAATGTATTTGTCCTGGTTTGGTATGTGCTTTGTGGTTTATGTTATGATGTTTTTAGTGGTTCTTACACTTGGGAATAAATCACCTTTCTTTCCCCTAGGACCTACCACCCCATTAATGGCCAATATGGTATGTTGTTTCCCGTTTATGTGCCCCTTAGAATTTTATTCAGCCATGAAAGGCTTTGAGAATACCTCCATATACCTAATTATTTGCTTTTTGCCTCTATGAACCATCCTATGCAGCTTATTATGCATATAAAGAAAGGGGACATTTATCATCTCCTTTTCCTTCTAGGGCTTTACTGTCGAAGGATGCCCTTCAATGCTAGTTTTAATTAATCTCTAATTTTAATCCCCTCCTTATTTTTATTTTATTTATACTAACCTTTACTAACTTTTGAATTCCTGGCAAGTGTGTGACCAGCCTATGTACGGTGCTAATTTATGCCCGGCATTGTATGGTGGTTCGTTATCAATAGTGTGCACAGTATGTTAAGTTTAATCCCATACTCAAGATGGCGTTTCTCTGGTATCCGCCCGGAACTAGTGGAACGCAAGGTGATTTCCGGTCCCGTCTTCAGTACGAGGCTTGGTATGTTGTTTACTATATTAATGCGACACGTCAGTGCGTCGCCCGTGCCCCAGACGACGTCAGAGTGTGACGAAACGTACGTCGGGCGTGCTGACGTGCTGACGTGCTGCATTACCGTCTGTAGGACGGGCGATCGTTTCTAGCCGGCCGGCTTATGTGCTTGTTTTTATCATCCAAATGTAAGTGTATTTCCATTTGATTTTATTAAACATTGAAAGCAGGATCACGCTATGTTGCCCTCCTTCTTTTCTTGCCATACTTCTCCTGAGGCTTATCCCTAGCCAGGGGTATTTCTCCTATTAGTGATAACTGCTGAACAGCGTGCTTATCCCAAGCGAAGGTGGTCTGTTTCTCCTTTGATGGTCCCTCCTGGAAAGGCCCCGACCGAGTTAAGGTCACAAGCTTCCTAAGCTTGCTGTTTGGTAAGCGCGCATTTGTATTATTATCACAGTGGTGCGGTGAAGGACTAAGAATTAATTGCCATCTACCTACCCACGTTATCTGCTGTCTAGGATCCTTTGAATGGGACTTTCTACACCTATTTACACTTTGTTTATTATACAAATAATGAACTTTTGAGAATATTTATTGTATGCCTCTGTATTACATGGTTTGTCACAGCGCTGCTCCTTTACAATCATTTATATAAGTAACGTGTATCTTACTTTTAGCAGCTGCTTTTGTATATTGTTTTTGATCATTGATTGTTCTATGGTTTCATTATTTTTAATTTGTTTCTGCACAAGTATCATTCACTAATATCCCTTCACAGCGCGGTGTTTTCCTTTTGTTTTTACTGTATAGAAATAATTTACTGTAATGGTTGCCTCTATAAGAGTGCTCATTAAAGATAGTGTAGCTTCACCTACAGCCGATCCTGTTTATAAAAGCCAAGAAGGCATAAACTGCTGGAACATAGTTGCCCCATCGCCCAATGCTATGTTCACTGACCAGAAAGTACAGGAGGCTGAACAAAGGATCAAAAAATTATTACCTGTGGTTTTAGTAGTGTAGTTGTCTGCAGAGGATCAGTGAACTTGTAAATGGGTCAGTACTGGTGCCAGCCAGGGAAACAGCAAACAGGCAAACCATTGGTCCAGACAGCAGTCAGAGATCAGCAACAGTCAAAGGAATTGTCCTGGCAGTATTCAGAGCCATGATCAGCACAGCCAAAGGTTTTGTCCAGGCAGTAGGCAGGAACATGGTCCATAAATATGCCAAGGTAAGTACAGGCAGCAGGCAGAGGCGTAGTCAGTTCAGGAGGCAGACAAGGCATGGCCAATTAACAGGCCAGGGTCAGACAGCAGCAGGCAGAAACATCAGGCTTGGGGCCTCGGTCAGGTAAGACGTGGGCACAGGGGTAGAGGCTTCTTCCCACCCAAATCCCTTCAAAGCCCCTGGACTCCAGACCCTGATCCGGGAATAACAAAACCCAGAAAAAAAAACAAAAATAGATTTTCTCCAATTTGAAGACTACTCTGAAGCCTCTCACATACGTGAGACCCCCCCCCCCCCCCCGTATTATCTTAAATCTCACTACTATGGTGGCAGGGCAAAAGATCAGTTAAGGCTGCAGGCAAAAAAACATGGCCAGAATCAGTTCAGGTGGCAGGCCGAGGCATAGTCGATTAACAGGCCATACTCAGTTCAGGAGCAGACAGAGGCATGGTCAGTTCAGGCAGTAGGAAGCATGATCAGAAGCATGATCAGTATAAAGGCAAACGGTCAGCACATTATAAGGACATTGGATAAAGGAATTAGAATTATGTTCACCATCTCCAGTCACCGGTGGGGACTAGGAACTCGAGAGCAGTCCCCGCCTTGGATATTTCCAAGGCGTTTGATAGCCTGGAGTGGGAGTATCTCTGGTGGGTACTGGGGAAGTTCGGGTTTGGCCCGAAATTTATTAATTGGGTGAAGACCCTGTACTTCCACCCCAAAGCTAGGTTAAAGATTAATAGCGAATACACGAGGTGGCTGCCCCTTGAGAGAGGGATGAGGCAGGGGTGTCCACTCTCGCCCCTGCTGTTCGCGTTTGCGATGGAGCCATTAGCAGAGGTAATAAGACATTCCCCTGGAATACTAGGATTTGGAGAGAGAAATGGGTCGGAAAGATTGGCACTCTATGCTGATGATGTGCTGATCTTTCTTGGGGACACGGGACCTTCCCTTGAAAAGGCAATACAGCTGGTTGAAAGATTTGGAAAGACATCGGGCCTGATGGTCAATTGGGAAAAATCAACATTGCTCCCACTAGACTCATCTTGTAATATTCATAGGGGTAGCCTGCCGAGATTAAGGGTAGTGGAGAAAATGTGCTATCTGGGGATAGTTATTTCAACAGACCCGGCACAGTACATCGAAGACAATCTAGTCCCTTTACTGGAAAAATTTAGAAGGAAAAGTGCTATCTGGTGCCAACTCCCGCTATCCCTGGCAGGGAGAGTTAATTTGATCAAGATGGTCTGGATGCCACAATTACTGTACGTACTTCACAACTCTCCGGTTTGGATTAGCAACATTTGGTTTCATAAATTAAATGTTATATTTAGAGAGTTAATATGGAAGAAAGGGTCACCAACATTTAAATTGGTTACCAAAGTCTGGCAAGCCACCAAGAGGATTATGGGGTATAGAGGCCACACTGAATTTTCGCCCATATGGGATAATAGGGGTTTGAGGGAGTTGTTAACGCTAGACAAAAACTGGATATGGGTTCGCCACGGAATTCGTAGATTGGTGCAGTTATTTGAAGGGAAAAACCTGAAACCGTTCAGTGAGTTGAGGCGGGAATACGGGATTCCAAATAACACCTTTTTTACTTATCTGCAGGTCAGGCATGCACTTAATAGTCAATTTAGTAGCTGTCCATTAGAATGGTGCAATGTACCTATTCTAAATAAAATCATTAAAGCAACCTCCACTAAGGGCCTGATAGCAATGGTAAACGGACAAATATCTGCAAAACTCTTGGATCTGCATACGACCCTGGGTGTCAGGGAAAGGTGGTCAGGGGATTTGGGGGAGATAACTGACAGTCAGTGGAAGGGAATTTTGAAGGCTGGCCCATTGGTGTCGGTCTCCCCATCGCAACAGGTGTCACATCTCTCTCTGATACACAGGGCTTATTATACCCCTAGGAGATTGTTTAAGTTTGGCCGTAGACTGGATGACAAATGCCCTAGATGCTTGGATACTGGTGATTTAATACACATGGTATGGAGGTGTCCAAAGCTGGCAAGGTATTGGTCAGAGGTAATCAGGATTATAGAAACTAGGTTTAAAATCAAGGTGAAGCAGGAGGCCAGGGTATGTATCCTTGGCCTGCTGGAGGAAAGCGCGGAGTGCAATAATAAGAAAGTTGCTATAGGAAGGTGCCTTTATCAAGCTAGGAAGCTAATAGCACAACCCTGGCTATCCAGTATGCCCCCAACCACAGAAGACTGGCTTAGGACCGTGGATAAGTTAGTATGGACGGAAAAAACAGTCTATACTAGGAGAAGTAGCCATGACAAATTTATAATAATTTGGAGCTCTTGGTTTCAGTGGTCAGGTATAGCCCCCTGATATGGACCCAACCTGGAATGTACCTAAGGAATGGGATCGACCGTCAACTTAGTACAGTGACAAAGGAGAACCAGCGAATTAAGGATTGGTAATCGATGTGTTGTTATCATATGAGGATGCTCATACAACCTTTTTACATAGATTAGGGACGGGGTGGGTGGGTAGGTGGGGGGAGGGGATGGGGGGGGGGAGTATAGGAGGTTTAGAGTGTAGAATATTTTTTATATAATTTGACTTGTCCGGATAATCTCCATACGTTACTGTGAAAAATGTAATGTTTTCTATTCTCTTCTGTATTGTGAAAAACTTAATAAAGAGTATACAAATCAAAAAAAAAGAATTACGTTCACCATACTTCACTAACATTGTAGTGAAGTATGGTATAGATGGAAGCAGTCTCCTATGCAAACGGGCTGGTTGGGAGGGACATTGTGGACAATAACAGCAGGTTACCTGACTTTTTTTTTGCAGTTTTTGGCCTGTTTCTCTGCAAGGGATTATATCTCGGAAATGTCTTTTGTGGTGCCTGCTCACTGCATCTGAGCAAATGTTTTCTAGAGGAGGGCCTTCCTGGTACACAAGGGCAGTGCCAATATCCTTGTAATATTTGAGAAAGGATCCGGATCTTTCAGTAGATTTACGATTGATAATGGAAGAATTTTAAATTGCCAAATAAAGAGGTAAATAGAAACAGTTTTGTACCAGTGGTGGGTTGTTCTTGTTGCTAGGTAGGGCTGTATCACCTGATCATTATAATCAACACCCCCAATGACCCGATTGTACTGATGTACACAATCGGGTGTCTGGACTGGACAATGCCTTCTTTGGATTTCCACGGATGTGTTGCTGTGGATTGAAGAAAGCATACATACATCTTGTTTGTCCCTCCACTTCATAGCCAACACTTCTTTTTTCCGCAAGCTCACTGACTTCGCTCTTTGTAGCTTTGTATTCACCAGCCTTTGTGGAAAGCCCTTCTTATTAGCCACATGCTAGAGTTTTCTTTAGGTAAACATGGCAGAAAATGAGCAGGCTGGTGTAGTAGTTTTCTACGTACAGATGATACCCCTTTCTGAATACTGGAAATGGTCTTAAATGACTGTTCCATTGGTTAAAATATAGCCTGGGCAGTCAGAGAGCTGGGTGTCCTTTCCTTCATACACGTGGAAGGCATACGTGTACTCTGTGGCTCTTTCACACATTTTGTACAGCTTAATCCCATATCTGGCCTGCAAGTGAAATACAGTATCTCACAAAAGTGAGTACACCCCTCACATTTTTGTAAATATTTTATTCTATCTTTTTCATGTGACAACACTGAAGAAATGACACTTTGCTGAAATGTAAAGTAGTGAGTGTACAGCTTGTATAACAGTGTAAATGTGCTGTCCCCTCAAAATAACTAAACACAGAGCCATTAATGTCTAAACCACTGGCAACAAAGGTGAGTACACCTCCAAGTGAAAATATCCAAATTGGGCACAATTAGCCATTTTTCCACCCCGGTGTCTTGTGACCCGTTAGTGTTACAAGGTCTCAGGTGTGAATGGGGAGCAGGTGTGCTAAATTTGGTATTATCGCTTTCACTCTCACATACTGGTCACTGGAAGTTCAACATGGCACCTCATGGTAAATAACTCTCTGAGGATCTGAAAGAATTGTTGCTGTACATGAAGATGACCTAGACTATAAGAAGATTGCCAAGACCCTGAAACTGAGCTGCAGGACAGAGGCCAAGACCATACATCGGTTTAACAGGACAGGTTCCACTCAGAACAGGCCACGCCATGGTCGACCAAAGAAGTTGAGTGCACATGCTCAGCGTCATATCCAGAGGTTGTCTTTGGGAAATAGACGTATAAGTGCTGCCAGCATTTCTGCAGAGGTTAAAGGGGTGGGGGATGAGCCTGTCAGTGCTCAGACCATACGCCGAGCAGTGCATCAAATTGGTCTGCATGGCTGTCGTCCCAGAAGGAAGCCTCTTCTAAAGATGATGCACAAGAAAGCCCGCAAACAGTTTGCTGAAGACAAGTGTACTAAGGACATGGGTTACTGGAACCATGCCCTGTGGTCTTGGTCTGATGAGACCAAGATAAACTTATTTGGTTCAAATAGTGTCAAGTGTGTGTGGCGACAACCAGGTGAGAAGTACAAAGACAAGTGTGTCTTACCTACAGTCAAGCATGGTGATGGGAGTGTCATGGTCTGGGGCTGCATAAATGCTGCCGGCACTGGAGAGCTACAGTTCATTGAGGGAACCATGAATGCCAAAATGTACTGTGACATGCTGAAGCAGAGCATGAACCCCTCCCTTCGGAGACTGGGCCTCAGGCAGTATTCCAACATGATAACCACCCCAAACACACCTCCAAGATGACCACTGCCTTGTTAAAGAAGTTGAGGGTAAAGGTGATGGACAGGCCAAGCATGTCTCCAGACCTAAACCCTGTTGAGCAGCTGTGGGGCATCCTCAAATGGAAAGTGGAGGAGTGCAAAGTCTCTAACATCCACCAGCTCCGTGATGTCGTCATGGAGGAGTGGAAGAGGACTCCAGTGGCAACCTGTGAAGCTCTGGTGAACTCTATGCCCAAGGGGGTTAAGGCAGTGCTGGAAAATAATGGTGGCCACACAAAATATTGACACTTTGGGTCCAATTTGAACATTTTCACTTAGGGGTGTACTCACTTTTGTTGCGAGCGGTTTAGACATTAATGGTTGTGTTGAGTTATTTTGAGGGGACAGCAAATTTACACTGTTATACAAGCTGTACCCTCACTACTTTACATTGTAGCAAAGTGTCATTTCTTCAGTGTTGTCACATGAAAAGATAGAATAAAATATTTACAAAAATGTGAGGGGTGTACTCACTTTTGTGAGATACTGTATACAAGCAACTCATCAACACAGATGTGTTTGTCCGGGATATACAACTGGGAGAATTTCTCAGGAAAAAAATGAACAGGTGGCTAAATGTTATAAAGTTTGTCATATGCAGGGTGATCTTGGGGAGAACACTGTGAATTTTTGCTGAATTGGAGGAACCGCATGATCATTTTATACTATGTTCTCAGCATAACAGATAAATACACGGGCATAAAATGAATGGGAAGCATGGACCCCTAAGCATGTACCTAATATTTTTTGAGCTCCATATTTAGTGTAAGGCCCAAAAAGATTGTGGATTCCTTCACTGTGACAGGTCTCCATTCAAACAGAGGGGCATAACATGAATTTGGGTTATTGGTGATGTATTTCTGGGTATAAAGTTGTGCTGGTTCAAAATTCAAAGGAATAAATAATCAGTAACAAAAAAAATGAAAAAAAAAAAATGGTGAAAATGTTTGTGTTGGCCTGAACACTTGGTTGTGTGGTAAAAGGGGGGTATTAACTGAACCTGAGTTAGCTGGAAGCCATACCTGGTTTGTATTTGCCTGTGGGAGACTGGTATGGACCCTAACATTTGTGACTGAGATGACACCCCACTAGCACTTGGCCTTTCATCCAAGGATATTGCACTACTGGTGGTTGCCTGATCCTCTCCAGAATGTCTCATTCTTTTTGCAGGCACCCTTTCCTCCTCCTCTGATTCTGTTACTGACTCACTACTTACCACCGGTTCATGCTCCAAATCCGAATCTGACAGAGGGAACTCCCTGCTGTTCTCATCTGTCATGCTAAGGATTTTAAATACTTCCTCGCTGGTGTAGATTTTTTTGGAAATGGTTAACACTGGCTCTGGTGACACTATACTGCAGTGATGGTGACACTGGGACAGATGTGGCTGCGCAGATGTGGATGATCAGGGCACTGATGTGCACTGATGGTCAAGGCACGGATGAGGCTGCACTGATGATCAGGGCACAGATGAAGCTGCATTAATGATCAGGGCACGGATGAGGCTGCACCAATGGGCACTGATGAGGCTGCACTAATGATCAGGGCAGTGATATGTGGCACAGTAAAACCCTTTAAAACACTGTGAACTAAACACTCACTGCTCACTTCACATATCCAGATCTCCTTTCCTTACATGCAGTCTGTGTGTGAGGGAAGGAAAGCTGTTAACCAGCAAGGACCTGCTTTGTTTACATCTGTGATCACTTGTGATTGGACACAGCGTTCATGTGGTAAAGGGCCGTGATGATTGACGCTTTACCCCAATCTGTGATGCGCTGTGTCCAAGGCACACAGCGGTCACAGAGAGTTCCCGATGCGTGCCCCAGGGGGGAAGCAGGAGGACATCCAAGGACGCCCTCCCAGAACTAGAGAATGGCCATGAGGCCATATATGTAGTATAGGGCGGCCAGGAAGTAGTTAATAAAGTCCATATAAACTGGATAAAGTGTGTTCATGTAAAGTCGGGTCATTGCAGGTGCTATTAAATTGTATTGCTGAATTTTCAGAAAAGCTGTTAACGGTTTTAAGCCTGGTCTGAAGTTATTTAAGGGGTGCATGGTGGTACATTTAGAGAAACTGGGCTTGTAAAGCACATCGGGTATGAATGCAAGGCCACTATGAAAGGATGAAAGGTTGATTTAGCAGGAGAGTTGGAGAGCAGTTGCTATGGGTAACCAAGTACTGGTGAGGAGTGTATTTCAGATGGTCATGAAGTGTGGTAGCTGGCGAAGGTGACAGGTCCTCTGGGAGCGAGGGGGTTAGTGTCCTGGCTCCCTCCCTATCAGTTGGTTTCCCAACAGCAACTGAGAATGAACCCACTGTATGGGGACCCTATGTACCTAGCTGAATGGTAGGAGAGAGTGAAGGAGTTAAGTGAGAGCACGCATGAGGTCCAAGCTAGGTGCTCAGCTGGACCCCATTCTATCACTGGGAGTGAGGTGGCAGAGGTACGCTGACCTGATGGAGAGGGCACAGGCTCAGCAGTGTCTCTCCTAAATGCATCAAACACAAGGAAGGTGTGTAGTAACACGGGACAGCACGTTTCTCAGAGGAACATTGTACATTTACCTACTGCACACAGCTGATCTCTAAACCGGTGTACCCCCATAATGTTTGACTTTTACATGAACGTGGCCCCACCTGGTCCCGGGCATTGATAAGCGTGTACACAAAAAAGGTACTTGCAGGGTAAATAGGCCACACCCACAAGCTGGTAACTAAAATGACACACAGCAGTAGTTTAAGGACCACACTTCTTTCCTCAAAGGCTTGTGCTGCTGCTTCTGCCAGGTGAGTTTACAAATTATATTTTTGGGTGTGATAAAAGTTCTACCACAGAAAACGTTGCACTGAAAACTACCTTGCCAACTTTGTTCATCGAAAAGATATTTTTGGTAAACCTTGAAACAATAAATATAAAATAATGAAAATATGTGTATACCATACAGCAGTTGTAAGATATTGCAATTAAAAAATGCAAAATACTACACAAATGCATGGGGCATAATTTACATTTTAATGAGATTTTTACTGTAAAAAAAAATGTACTCTATTTAATAGTATTATATTAGTAAATGTAGCTGTCACTCTACTTTTAATAACAGATATAATTAAATATATAATGTATAAGAAACAGAAACAATTATATGTGTTTAAATGCATTTGTGAATGAACTATTGAGTAATGAGCATGGGGGAATTAAAGTGGTTGTAAATCCTCACATATATTCAGTGAATTTAACAGCCTCAGATGATACACAGAGATGAAACAAATCCTCCTACATAGGTTTGACCTGTTATCTGAATCTTCTTTTCCCTACACCCCTTCAAAAGGGCAGAAAGGTGTTAAAATCTTTCTTCATCTGTCAGGAGCACAGAGGAGGGGGCAGAGAGGCTGCAGTTACAGTGTGTGAGAGCTAATTGGATGAAAGGCACACATCCCCTCCACACAGCAGAAGAACTGTGTTCTGAATAGACAAGTTGTCTGCTGAGCTCCTCCCCCTCCCCCCATGTGTCAGGAAAACTTTTCAGAAGTGACTTATGTTGATAACAGAGAAACAAAGCACCAGAGAGAAACAACACTCAGAGCTTTGGAGAGAGATAAGTAAACACTACTGATATACAGTACTCACTTTTGTTGCCAGCGGTTTAGACATTAATGGCTGTATGTTGAGTTATTTTGAGGGGACAGCAAATTTACACCGTTTTACAAGCTGTACACTCACTACTTTACATTGTAGCAAAGTGTAATTTCTTCAGTGTTGTCACATGAAAAGATATAATAAAATATTTACAAAAATGTGAGGGGTGTGCTCACTTTTGTGAGATACTGTATGTGCTTTGCTCAAATTCCATGACTGAGGTCACCCTCAAGCTTTTGATATTTTTAAAAGCAGAATTCAAAAATAAAAAAGTAATAGCCCATCAAAAGATAACATTGAAATAAAAAGCTAATTTTGCTGCAATACCCACCTTCAAATTGGAGCTTTCCCTCACTAGATATTCTTATACTTTCAAGTTACCGTATATACTCGAGTATAAGTTGATCCGAGTATAAGTCGAGGCCCTAATTTACCACAAAAAAATGGGAAAAACATATTGACCCGAGTATAAGACGAGGGCGAGAAATGCAGCAGATACTGTAAGTGGAAAAAGAGGGTCAACAATGCCCATCTGCAGCTGTATACCTCCCTGTGTCCTGTGCATGTGTCATGTGTCCTGTGTATATGTGCATGTGTCATGTGTATATGTGCACGTGTCATGTGTCCTGTGTATATGTATATGTGCATGTGTCATGTACCTGTGTCTTGTGTATATGTGCATTTGTCATGTGAATATGTGCATGTGTCCTGTACCTGTGTCCTGTGTATATGTGCATGTGTCATGTACCTGTGCCCTGTGTATATGTGCATGTGTCACGTGCATACCTCCCAACCGTCTCGGATTCCGCGGGACCTTCCCGCCATTTGAAGCAAGTCCCGGGGCCCCGCGGATCTGGGCTGGAGTCCCAGAATCCAGAGCTGGAACTTGTTTCAGCCCTGGGCTCCACTCCGTAGTGGTATCCTCAATGGGTGCTATCACACACAGCACCAAGTGAGGATTCCTGGGAGAAGATCTGGCCAGAATTCTCTGCTCCCCCACCTCAATGCAGTCACCAGTTGTTAGGGACCGCCTGCGTCCTAGCAACCGATGACATCATGTGCAGGCCACCTCTCAGCTCCGCCCCTGGCTCCCGATCCTCCTGTCAGCGACCCCATTCCTCTCCTCTCAGCAGCCCCAATGCTCTCCTCTCAGCAGCCCCGATCCTGCCTATCAGCGGCCCCAATCCTGCCTATGAGCGGCCCCGATCCTGCCTATCAGTGGCCCCGATGCTCTCCTCTCAGCAGCCCTGATCCTGCCTATCAGCGGCCCCGATGCTCTCCTCTCAGCGGCCACGTTTCTGCCTGTCAGCGGCTTGTGGAAAGGTAAGTGGAACTGAATCCTTGTCACACAGAGAAGCACTTCACATGCTTCTGTGTGTTAGCGCCAGGCAGCCAGGGGGGGACATGGCCCACATTTGCTGGTGGGTGCCCTGGGTCCTGGTGCCACAACTGCTCACATTGCTGCCCTCACAATTGGGGATGCCAGAGGTGTCTTTCCCCACCTGTCGGAACTGTAGCATGGAGCCGGTGAAGTGCTGTGAAACTCCTCGGCTCCATGCTACAGTAACTGCACTGGGAGCTGTCAGCAGCACTGTGCTTAAAAAAGCACAGAAATAAATATTGATCTGCATTTGTGAGAGAGTTGGGGGTCATTAGTAAGAGCAGAGGGGGGACTTGTGAGAGAGCTGGGGGGCATTAGTAAGAGGGGAGGGGGAATTAGTAAGAGAGGGGAGGGGGAATTGGAGAAAGGGCTGGGGGGGTGAATTAGTAAGACTGGAGGGAGAATTGGTGTAAGAGGGGAGGGGGGATTAGTAAGAGAGGAGGGGGAATTAGTGAGAGCTGGGGAGCATTAGTGAGAGAGCTGGGGGGCATTAGTGAGAGCTGGGGGGCATTGGTGAGAAGGCTGAGTTTTGCTTAGCCACACCCCTTAAGCCCCTCCCACCATTAAGACTTTGGCCACACCCACATTTTGCCGCAATGCACGCTGCTGCTTATTTACTCCCTCAATTGTCCCTCATTCTGAAGTTCAAAAGTTGGGAGGTATGCATGTGTATATGTACCTGTGTCCTGTGTATGTGTGCATGTGTCATGTGCATATGTACCTGTGTATGTGCCCTGTATATGTGTGCATGTGTCCGTGTGCATCCTACCTGTGTCCTGTGCATGCCTCCGTGTGCCGCTCTGCACTGATCAGCGTGTGCTATTACTATTCGGCGGCCATTCACTGTTCAAAAGCCACGCCAACTCCTCATCCATGATAGGCAGAAAACTTCCAACAGTCAGCGGTCAGCCTATCACGGACATTCTCAGACGAGGAGGAGGCGCGGCCTTTGAGCGGTGAGAGGCTGCCGAGTGGTATGTAGCACGCGCTGGCCACCGTCTGCCTGCATGACACACTGATCATGTAGGCAGACGGCGGTGACTCGAGTATAAGTCGAGGAGGGCACTTTCAGCCCCAAAAAAGGGGCTGAAAATTTCGACGTATACTCGAGTATATATGGTAAATGATAAATCAGCATAAGACACACACACCATGCAAGGAGCCCTTGATACGTAATCAAAGGCATCTGGCTCCCTGCCATAAATGGCCACTTGATTTTGTAAACAAATGCCTATTCATGAGTGTGAATGACAACATGGTGCATTATTATGTCCTTATATCAACCTCTCAGAGTATGTTCGCACCAGCCGCTGCAGTACATTTGTTATTATTAGAGGTTTTTTAGACATTATTAAAAAAGATCAGCTTTAAAATTTAAAGACACAAATGTAAAAAAAAAAAAGACACAAGCATACGCCCTGTGGTAAAAGTACTACATTTGCTATTACAGCCCATTTATTTTTCTTTTGTTATTGTCGAACAAATCTCAAATATGAACCAAGAACACCAAAAAGTATCAAAAAATGTAAAACATGATATATTGTCTTTTTCTATTTTTCAAGTTACTATTCAGATTCTTTTTTTTTTTCATATTGTATAAACACACAAAAAAAAGAAAATGCCCAAAAGAGAAATTGACCCCAATGAAATAGTCAAAAAATTTTTTATTTTGGATTAAGGTCAAACATGATGTAGTTAAAAAAGTACCACAAAAATAAAGTAACCAAAATAAGCAAAAATTTTAACCACTTAAACCTATCTATTTTTTTTTCAATCTTGGCAAAGTGTAATAAAACAACCAAATAAATTGGCAGGTATTGCAGCGAGGTGAAAAAGGAGCAATTTTTCTTGTGCCTATATACCAGATGTAAGCAATTACTGTAATTCCAGTGACAGGGAATGGGACAATCTTTTTTTGGAGTTTAAATGTTGCTTATACTGCTCAAGCGCCCCCTGTTAGTCTGTTCCAACTCTTGTCATGGTCACTTTGCTGGACAACATAGTCTGCATATAACTGTGTAAAAAACATGACTGAAGACATTTGAAAATAAAAAAATGATTTATATTAATTGATTATTTGCCATATCCATCTACAGTGATGTCATATCATTTAAAGTTGACTAAGGTGAAGGAAAATGCTTTCCAGCACTATAACAAAGAGAAGTTTTGAAGTGTTTGTAAAGCCAAAATAATAGGATTTTTGTACTCTGCAGGAGTGGAACTAGGCAGAACAAAAAACATGGCTACACCCATGGGCCATCCTCAGCTGGTATATACCCCCTCCCTGCTATAGGCATTCAGTTTAGTAGCAAGCAGTATTAGAAGTATCAAAACACCTTAGAGGGGTGGGTGCTGTGTCCATCGATGAACTCAGAGAAATGGATTTTACGGTGAGTAAAAAATCCTATCTTCTCTTTAGTTCAGCGACGGGCACAGAGCTCCATTAATCTTGACTATAGGGACGTCCAAAAGCAGTGCCGAGATTAAAAATGAGGGGTGGGGAAAATAACCCCAGGCTAAACACAAGAGCCCTAAAAGGGGTTACAGGAGCTCAACCAGGACACAGGAACCCCATCTGAAATAAAAATTTAAAGAAAAACACCCCTCAACAGCCCCTCTTAAACAGCAGACTGCAAAACCTTGCGGCCAGAAGAAGCATCCGCATATGCCAAAATATCTACTATGTAGAATTTTGTGAAAGTATGCACCGACGACCAAGTGACTGCCTTACAAACCTGATATGATAATGATTGATGATGGAAGGCCCAAGATGTACTAAGCGCCTGAGTAGAAGGCGCCGTGACAGGGAAAGGAGGAACCCAACCTTTAATAGAATAGGCCTGAGTCACCGTCTGTCTGATCCATCTAAAGTTGGTAACCGAAGAAGCGGCTAACCCTTTCAAAGGGTCCTTGTGTAACCACAAAAAGCGAGTCAGACCTACGAAAGGACTCCATGACTGCTAGATACACCGCTCAAACCACATCCAGACAACATTAGGTAGAAATGATAGAAAGGGACAAAGAACCACCTTATCTCTGTGGACCACTCAATAGGGAGTACGACAGGATAATGCCACCAACTCTAACACCCTACGGGCCGATGTAATAGCCACCAAGAATGCCATCTTCTGGGACAATGTAGACAAGGGAATCTCCTGAATATTCTCAAATGGAGGTTTCTGGAGAACCAAGAGTAGGGATGAGCTTCGTGTTCGAGTCAACCCATGTTCGACTCGAACATCGTCTGTTCGCCCAATCGCCGAATTGCGAACGATATGGGCCGTTCGCGCCAAATTTGTGTGGCGCGTCACGGCCCATAATTCACTGCGGCATCGCAGTGCATTGCTGGCTGATGATTGGCCAAGCATGCACTATGACCTGCATGCTTGGCCAATCACAGCGCCGTCAATAGAGAGATCTGTAATTGGCCAAAGCCAGCCAATTATGGCTCAGGGGGTTTAGAACACGCCCCACACTATATAAGGCCGCCTGCATGGCGGCCCTGTGTAGTGTGTTCCGGCGTGCTTAGAGAGATAGTGTCATTTCATTTGAGTTAGCTAGATTAGGCAGGACAGTTAGTGAGTTAGCTGCACTTACAGTGTATTGTGTATGTATATGCATCCCAGATGTTGTGTATATATATATATATATATATATATATATATATATATATATATATATATACACTATATTCAGTTTATCTAGATCTGTTCCTGTTATCTTCCTACTGACAGGCAGGCTTGTCTTGTTACAGTATTTACAGCTACCTGAAGAAAATTGCTGGTGTTCTTTTGATCCTATTAGTACCACAGTCAGGCAGCTAGACTATTTACAGTTAGTGTAGTGTGCCCTTCTCACAGTGTTCAGTTAAAGCTACAAGTTAGTTTAGTGTGACCTCTGCACAGTGTTCAGCTAAAACTACAAGTTAGTGTAGTGTGTCCTCCTCACAGTGTTCAGCTAAAGTTACAAGTTAGTTTAGTGAGACCTCTGCACAGTGTTCAGCTAAAGCTACAAGTTAGGGTAGTGCGTCCTCCTTCCAGTGTTCAGCTAAAGCTACAAGTTAGTTTAGTGTGACCTCTGCACAGTGTTCAGCTAAAGCTACAAGTTAGGGTAGTGCGTCCTCCTCACAGTGTTCAGCTAAAACTACAAGTTAGTGTAGTGCGACCTCTGCACAGTGTTCAGCTAAAGCTACAAGTTAGTGTAGTGCGTCCTCTGAACAGTGTTCAGCTAAAACTACAAGTTAGTGTAGTGCGACCTCTGCACAGTGTTCAGCTAAAGCTACAAGTTAGTGTAGTGCGTCCTCCTCACAGTGTTCAGCTAAAACTACAAGTTAGTGTAGTGCGACCTCTGCACAGTGTTCAGCTAAAGCTACAAGTTAGTGCGTCCTCTGCACAGTGTTCAGCTAAAACTACAAGTTAGTGTAGTGCGACCTCTGCACAGTGTTCAGCTAAAGCTACAAGTTAGGATAGTGCATCCTCCTCACAGTGTTCAGCTAAAGCTACAAGTTAGTGTAGTGCGTCCTTTGAACAGTGTTCAGCTAAAACTACAAGTTAGTGTAGTGCGACCTCTGCACAGTGTTCAGCTGAAGCTACAAGTTAGTGTAGTGCGTCCTCTGAACAGTGTTCAGCTAAAACTACAAGTTAGTGTAATGCGACCTCTGCACAGTGTTCAGCTAAAGCTACAAGTTAGTGTAGTGCGTCCTCTGAACAGTGTTCAGCTAAAGCTACAAGTTAATGTAGTGCGTCCTCCTCACAGTGTTAAACTTAAACTACAAGTTAGTTTTTTGCGAGCTCTGCACAGTGTTCAGCTAAAGCTACCTGTAAGAAGGTTGGTGGTGTTTTCCAGATCCTATCACTACCGCAGGCAGCTAAATAAGCTACAAGTTAGTTTTTTGCGAGCTCTGCACAGTGTTCAGCTAAAACTACAAGTTAGTGTAGTGTGAGCTCTGTACAGTGTTCAGCTAAAGCTACCTGTAGAAGGTTGGTGGTGTTTTCCTGATCCTATCACTACCGCAGGCAGCTAAATAAGCTACAAGTTAGTTTTTTGCGAGCTCTGCACAGTGTTCAGCTAAAACTACAAGTTAGTGTAGTGCGAGCTCTGTACAGTGTTCAGCTAAAGCTACCTGTAGAAGGTTGGTGGTGTTTTCCTGATCCTATCACTACCGCAGGCAGCTAAATAAGCTACAAGTTAGTTTTTTGCGAGCTCTGCACAGTGTTCAGCTAAAGTTACCTGTAGAAGGTTGGTGGTGTTCTCATACTACAGGCAGGCAGTTGATTTTGCTAGCTGCAGTATCAGTATAAATATATATATCTATATAGATATATATATATAGATATATATATATCCCAGCTTAGTGCAGCTACAGGCCATTAGTATGTCTGGAAAGCCAAGAAGGAGAGGCAGACAGTCACAAGCCAATAAATGAGGGCAAGCAGGCTCTGTGTCTAGAGGCAACAGTACTGGTCGTGGAGATGGTGCATCCTCATCAGCACGTGGCCGTGGGACACGCTTTTTTTCGGCAGCTGGCCGTGTTGAGCCGCAACATGCGGAAGACTTGGTCGAGTGGAAGACCAAGCCGTCCTCATCCTCCTCATCCTCTCTCACCCATGCTCAGGGCACTTTGTCTGGCAAAGCAGCTGCCAACGCGGCCTCTTCCTTCGGGTCAATGGCATCAGTGACTCCTTCCCTAGCCCCACCATGTCCTCCTCAGGAGTCCCTCGAACTGTTTGACCACAGTGTTGGGTACATGCTCCAGGAGTATGCCCAGCGTTTAGAAGGCTCTGATGATGATACTGAGCTAGATGAAGGCAGTAATGTGAGGGGGTGCCCATGAAGGACAGCAATCTGGCAGTCATGCTCCCCCTGCTGCAGCATACTGCTAGGTTTGCTCCAGTGATGAGGAGGGAGGGGATGATGAGGTCACTGACTCAACATGGGTGCCTGATAGGAGAGAGGAGGAGGAGGCACATCACCAACGAGGCAGGATGCCCTCCAGGGGCCAGCCTAAGGGCAGCACACTGACTGCATCACACCCCAAAGCTCCGCATGTGCAGGGCAATGCTGTCTCTGCACGTTATTCCAAAAGTTCTTTGGTGTGGGCCTTTTTTGAGACGAGTGCATCAGATCGCACCGCTGCTATTTGCAACATATGTCTCAAGCGTATCTCATGTGGCCAAAACATCTCCCGCTTGGGCACCACATGCTTGACCAGACATATGTTGACCTGCCATGCAGTTCGTTGGCAAGCGTATCTAAAAGACCCACACCAAAGAACAAAGAGGACCTCTCCTTGCTCCTCATCAGCTGAGATCTCCAACCCCACTATACCTTCAGTCTTCTCTGAGACCTGCACTGAGAGGAATGAAGGTGTAGAATTAGGTGTGTCACAGCCAAGTACTTGTGGGCAATCTGCTTTTGGTACACCGACGTCAGATTGTACCAGGCAAATTTCCCTGCCCCAGCTGCTGCACCGCCAAAAGAAGTTTGCTCCCAGCCATCCACATGCCCAGCGGTTGAATGCTAGCTTGGCAAAATTGCTAGCACTTCAACTGCTGCCTTTTCAGTTGGTAAACTCTGCCCCCTTCCGTGCGTTTGTGGAATGTGCGGTTCCTCAGTGGCAGGTACCCAAACGCCAGGCGAGTCCAGCTCTCTACCAGCATGTGGAAGGCAATGTCCATGCCTCGCTGGACAGGGCGGTCAGCGGTAAGGTGTATATAACCGCTGACTCATGGTCCAGCAGGCATGGAAAGGGACGTTACCTAAGTTTCACCGCGCATTGGGTGACTCTGCTGGCAGCTGGGAAGGATGCAGGACAAGGTGCAGTAGTGTTGGAGGTTGTTCCATCACCACGCCTCCAAAATGCCACTACTAATGATTGTGACACACCTCTCTCCTCCACCCCCTCCTCTTCTTCTTCCTCCATGGCCTCTTCCTGTGCTTTGTCCTTGGAACCAGCGAAGCTCCGTAGCCATTCAAGGGGCTACGCAAGTATGCAGGCCAAAAGATGCCATGCGGTGCTTGAGCTGGTGTGCTTGGGGGACAAGCTGGTGTGCTTGGGGTTCTGTCAGCTCTGCAGGGGCAGGTTCAGAGGTGGTTGACGCCACGCCAAGTTAAGGCAGGAATGGTGGTTTGCGACAATGGCACCAACCTCCTCTCTGCCCTCCGACAGGGACAAATGACCCATGTGCCCTGTTTGGCTCATGTCCTTAACTTGGTTGTGCAGCAGTTCTTGGACAGGTACCCGGGCTTACAGGATGTCCTGAGGCAGGCCAGGAAAGTCTGTGTGCATTTCCGCCGGTCATATAATGCCAGTGCTCGGCTGGCAGACCTCCAAAAGGAGTTTAACCTGCCCAAGAACCGCCTAATCTGTGACATGCCCACCAGGTGGAACTCAATGTTGGCCATGCTGCAGCGGCTGCACACGCAGGAGAGGGCCATCAATGAGTACCTGTGCAACTATGGCACCAGAACAGGGTCAGGGGAGCTTGGTTTTTTTCCCCACGCCAGTGGGCCATGATCAGGGATGCATGCACTGTCTTGTCACCATTTGAGGAGGCCACGAGGATGGTGAGCAGTGACAGTGCATGCATCAGTGACACTGTCCCCCTTGTCCACCTGTTGGAGCACAAGCTGTGTGGAATAATGGACAGGGCACTTGAAGCAGAACAGAGGCAGGAAGAGGAGGACTATCTTAGCTCTCAAGGCCCCCTTTATCCAGTCAGTGTTCCTGCGTGCCCGCCGATCACACAGGAAGAGGAGGAGGAGGAGGAGGATTGTGTCAGTATGGAGGTGGAGCCTGGCACTCAGCATCAGCAGCAGTCTTTAAGGGATCAGTCCCAAGAAATACATGGACTTGTACATGGCTGGGAGGAGGTGGCTGCGGACCATGTCATCCTTAGTGACCCAGAGGACTCCGGACCGAATGCCTCAGCAAACCTACGCTTCATGGCCTCCCTGATCCTGCAAAGCCTGCGTAAGGATCCTCGTATCCGTGGTATCAAGGAGAAGGACCAATACTGGCTGGCAACCCTCCTTGATCCACGTTACATGGGTAAGGTTGTGGACCTTATCTTGCCGTTGCAGAGGGAGCAGAGGATGAAACATCTTCAGAAGGCCTTGCAGAAAGGTCTGTCCAACGCGTTCCCAGAGACTGGGAGGTTACAAACTCCTGTTTCTGGACAACGTGTTGTTGAGGCTTCGGTCAGTCAAAGAAGGAGCGGTAGAGAAGGTGGCAGTCTGACCGATGCATTCAGACAATTTTTTGGTCCGCAGCCCCAAGGTATGATCGGTTCCAGCAACCATCGCCAGCATCTGTTTTGCATGGTGCAGGAATACCTAGGGGCAAGATCTGACTTCGACACCTTTCCCACCGAAAATCCCCTGGGTTACTATGTCTTGAGGATGGATCACTGGCCAGAGCTTGCACAGTATGCAATTGAGCTACCGGCCTGTCCTGCATCCAGCGTTCTTTCGGAACGCACATTCAGTGCTGCTGGAGGCTTTGTAACTGATCACAGGGTGCGTCTGTCCACCGACTCGGTCGATCGACTGACCTTCATAAAAATGAATGTCTTGGATCACCACCAGCTACCAAGCACCCGATGCTGATATAACCAAATAATTTTTTTTAAATCTCAGATCCCTTCAAAGGCTGCCTATGCTGATGCTGAGTGACTATCCTGAGTAATTATCCTCTTCCTCCTCAATGATCACGCTGATAGCTTTGAAGAACATTTTTGGTTCTGGGCGCCGCCACCAGTGCCTAAGGCCCAATTTTTCAGCCCCTGTTTAACAGGGGCATGTAATTACAATTTTTGATGCAATACTTTGCAGCAGAGCTCGTTCCTGCGTTCCAACTAGAGTATCTGTGAGGGGTTGCAGTGTTGTGGCACCAGCACCAGTGCCTAAGGCCTAATTTTTCAGCCCTTGTTTAACAGGGGCGTGTAATTACAATTTTTGATGCAATACTTTGCAGCAGAGCTCGTTCCTGCGTTCCAACTAGAGTATCTGTGAGGGGTTGCAGTGTTGTGGCACCAGTGCCTAAGGCCCAATTTTTCAGCCCCTGTCTAACAGGGGCGTGCAATTACAATTTTTGATGCATTACTTTGCAGCAGGGCTCGTTCCTGCGTTCCAACTAGAGTATCTGTGAGGGGTTGCAGTGTTGTGGCACCAGCACCAGTGCCTAAGGCCCAATTTTTCAGCCCCTATTCAACAGGGGCATGTAATTACAATTTTTGATCTAATATTTCACAGCAGGGCCCGTTTCTGCACCCACCAAGAGCGATTGAGGACTTACAGTGTTGTGGCACCAGCACCACCACCACCACCAAAGGCCCAATTTTTCTGCCCCTGTTAAACAGGGGCATGTAATTACAATTCTTGATCTAACATTTCACAGCAGGGCCCTGTGAGGGCTTACACACCTAAGGCCTAAATTTCTGCTGAGTATATAGGGCAGGCCCCTACTTTCAAACATCCAACTTACAAATGATTCCTACTTGCAAACGGAAGGAGACAACAGGAAGTGAGATGAAATCTACCCCTAGGAAGGGAAATTCTCTCCTGTAAGAGTTAATATGAGAAAAACATTTCTCCTTTCCACTGATGCTTTATCACCAATCCTTGTTTCACAAAAAACCCAAATGTTCAAAAAACATTTGTCATTGGGACAAAAAGTGAGGTGAAATCTGAAGAGGAGCACAGACAGCAAAACAAATGTCACAGGGGTGATAACCCTTCCCTATGTAATCCAAAAAGCTTAAAATAGATTTTTTGGCTGGAGTTAAACACGTTAAAAATGTACCAGTTCAAAATTACAAACAGATTCTACTTAACAACAAACCTACAGTCCCTGTCTTGCTTGCAACGCCTGTATACCGCTGTTCAGAGTACAGAGCCTGTATACTGCTGTTTCCTTTTTTAATTTGTGTATGGGGTTCCCCTTAATATCCATACAAGACCCAAAGGGCCTGGTAATGGACTGGGGGGTACCCATGCCGTTTGTCTCACTGATTTTCATCCATATTGCCAGGACCCGACATTACATTAAAGCCGCAAGCAGTTTTAAATGACTTTTTTTCCTTTAAAAAAGACATTTTGTGCAGGGACTGTTCTAAGCACGGGAAACATGCACCACTTTACAGGCATACTATAGACACCCCCAGGTACGATATTTAAAGGAATATTTAACTTTTTTTTTTACTTTAAGCATCATTAAAATCACTGCTCCCGAAAAAACGTCCGTTTTTAAAAGTTTTTTTTGCATTGATACATATCCCCTGGGGCAGGACCCGGGTCCCCAAACCCTTTTTTAGGACAATACCATGCAAATTAGCCTTTAAAATGAGCACTTTTGAATTCGAACGTTCGAGTCCTATAGACGTCAATAGGGTTCTAACGTTTGTGCGAATTTTCGGTCCGTTCGCAGGTTCTGGTGCAAACCGAACCGGGGGGTGTTCGGCTCATCCCTAACCAAGAGCACTGAGTTTCTATCCCACGGCAGCAAAAGAGACCGTACAGGCGGAGCCACATGTCAAATTACCTGAATGAAGGTACGAACTAAAGAGTGCGTGGCTAGGGGTCGCTGAAAGAAGATTGCTAAGGCAGACACCAGGCCCTTGATGGTACTCAAGATCCGAGCCACAGAAAAAGAGTGAGGATCAGCACCAATTGACTCACACCAAGAAATGTGCGCTTTCCACGTACAATGGTAAATCTTGCTAGTAGTCTACTTCCTCGCCTTCAACATAGTACTGATCCAGGTAAACCTCTATTCTTCAGTACCTAACTTTCACCTGCCAAGCCATCAAAACAAGTGACTGTAAAGCAGAATGGAAGCTCAGCCTTTGGAACAACTGGTCCTCTCTGAGAGGTAGCCCCCAAGGGACGTTTACGGCCACCAGAATGACCAGAAGACCTTCGCCCTCGATACTTCGCAGGAACTGCAGGAGAAGCTCAATAAGAGTAAGGTATTGGCCCAACAGTAGTACTAGGATGACTGTGGCGTCTACCAAAGGAACCCGTGACCTCACCACGAACCTCGGTATCTTCCTGTTAAACTGATCCTGCTGAAAGAGCTGCGTACAGGACTGTGCAAACAGAACTGCCTTGAAGGTTGACACCACCAGACGCAGAACCTGTATGCAAGTCAGGAGAGAAGACTGTCTGTGTGACAGCAGCTGGCGAATCACAGCCTGTGGTTTCCAAAGTTTGACCAGAATAAAGGTCAACCTGGTTAATATTAAATCCAGATTCAGACCCAGGTGACTATTTCCTGGACGGGGATAGGGGGGACTTTGGGTAGTTCGGACATCACCCGAACCTTTCCTGGAACTATATTCACACAAGGAGACTCAGGGCCTAAAAACCCAGAAACGGACAAACTCTGTCCCTCTTCTTTGGTACCCCCAAAAGGGATCATTTTGTGGATCCCCTTGATGCTCACAAAGGAGGTCCACAAGGCCAGAAACCAGCAAAAATGTCCCCCCACCCCAGTTATGGGTGAGGGCAGACCATCATACTGAAGGGGTCTTGTCTATGGGTCCAGAGAAGCCAGCTCTAGGCTTACGAGACCAAGGTTGCTTGGAACCTCCCGGGGAAGACTTGAAAGATCTATTTCCCATATCTGCAGTCCCGGAAGCACGAAAGAATCTTTTATGGGCTGAGAAGGAGGGCCTACGTTTGCGACAAGGCTTACTTCCTTTCCTAGACTCTGGCAGGAAGATACTCTTCCCCCGTGAGACCCTTAATGATGTCATCCAGAGTAGCCCCAAACAGGCGATCCCCTTAAAAGGACAGAGAGCTGAGGGCTTTCTTGGAGGCTTGGTCTGCAGACCAATTCTAAGCCACAACACGCGCCTAATCACTACCGCTGAAACGGAGAGATTACGTTCTCTGCACTGGGACTACACCCCCCAACAGTCCCAGACAAAGGTACTGCACCCCACACCCATGAGCCCCCCAGGGAACATCCAAAAAGAGGGGATGAATAAGGGGGAACCCCAGCTTAACTGAGGGATCAAGGGTGGGAGGAGGAGAACCTATAGGCAGGTCCAATCAACCTGGAGGGTACGTGCATCCACCCCACCCCGCACAAATTAGAAGAGAGGGGACTATACTTACCACTCCATGGATGTGGGTGTTGCTCCAGACAGTACCCCTTGCCACCGAAGTGGGGGGCTGTCGGCCAGGGGGACACTGCGACTCGCACCAGAGCACGGTTGTATGCAACCCTGCGAGACGTTTAACTCGGGGGCCAGCCTCCGTCCATTGAGGCTATGTCACAGCCAACCTAGCGCGTAGCTGCTGTCTGCATGTGCTCGCTGGCAGGACTGGGGTAAACACTAGATCATCCAGCCTGTCACAAAGCCTGACAGTTGATTGTGGATCTCCCAGGAAAAAAGACAAAAAGATGCACGGAAGGAGAAAAAAATTGCTAGGACCAGTAGATCCTAGCAGGGAGCCTAGGTCCTTACTCCTGACTAGACAGAAACAAACTGATAGCAGGGAGGGGGTTATATACCAGCTGAGGACAGCCCATGGGCGTAGCCAAGTTTTTTGTTCTGCCTAGTCCTACTCCTGTAGAGGGCGATATAACCCTATAGTCAAGTTCAATGGAGCGCTGTGTCCGTCGATGAACTAAAGTATATACATTCACAGGGATTTTTTTTTTAACCACTTGCCAACCGGGTCATAGCCGAAAGACGGCTACAGCGCAGTCAGCTTATTCTGGGTGGGCGTCCGTGGGACGTCCTCCCAGAATGTTGATCTTGCGCGCCCCCTGGGGCACGCTCCCACAAACATCCGTAACGGCCGGGTCCAGAAGACCCGGCGCATCACAGATCGCGGTAAATGGCCGCTTGTAGTGGCCGTTTACCACGTGATCACTTTGTCAAATGATGGAGCGATCACTTGTAAACAAAATGACATGACTCCGGTTCCTCCCTCCCCTCTCTGTACCGATCTGTACAGTGCGAGGGAAGAGGGGGAGAGGTCGTTTTTAGCAGCTCTGTGGGCTGGATTTGTAGTGCCCACAGCGCTGCTCTGTGCCCATACGGTGCAATATTCTGCAATAATGTGCAATACTCTGCAGTACTCTGCAATAATGTGCAATACTCTGCAATAATGTGCAATACTGTGCAATACTCTGCCAATACTGTGCAATACTCTACCAATACTGTGAAATACTCTACCAATACTGTGCAATACTCTGCCAATACTCTACAATACCCTGCAATACCTACTCTGCCAATACTCGCCAATACTCTGCCAATACTCTGCAATACATTTTAACAGAAACAAAGTTTTTTTTTTTTTTTTTTACTGAATTTTCAGTCTTTTTTGATTTATAGTGCACAAAATAAAAAAACCAGCTGTGATTAAATACCACCAAAAGAAATCTCTATTTGTATGAAAAAAAGGACAAACATTTCATATGGGTACACTGTTGCATGACTGAGTACCGTAATTGTCATTCAAAATGTGAGAGCACTGAAAGCTGAAAATTGGTCTGGTTAGGAAGGGGGTTTAAGTGCCCAGTGGTCAAGTGGTTAAATCCTGCTTTCTCTCACTACTAGTGTCAGAAAACTGACCAAGCTAAGATAGATGTGCCTAGCTTGGTCAGTTAGAAATTGGAAAGCAGGGGAACTGGCAGGAACACTATTTCACACAAAGGAAATACTTTTTAATATAAGTTCATGGTACAACAGACACATATCACAAATGCGAAATGTTGGAGTAACATATTCTTTCAATCTATACCTCATTACAGTCAGGAATACTTGTAGGGGGTTGTCAGTAGTAAATGATTGACAACAGATCACTAAGCTTTGGGGAAAATTCCCTGGCAAGGCAAAAAGCCTATTTGTCTTTAGTAAATTGACCTTACAGTGCAAATGCATTGTTAAAAGACAAGGGGATTACCAAACATTTGATTTTATACAACTTTGCATGGAGCTATGCTGCAATTAATGTGATACTGCCAAGTGCCAATCTTCATTAATAATTATATCAAATTTCTAGGAAATAATGACTTTACATAGTTAACATCTGCCAAAAGTAGGCAAATCAGCTGACATATTTGAGAGCCATTATATCTAAAAGTCTTGTGTCTTTGGGAATACATACTAAACCTTAATTTAAGGTTCTGTGAGTAAAACATCTGCCTCTATAAGGCTGGTGTAGCGAGTGACAGATGTTTTTAATGCAATGAAATAAAGACGCACAACTACATTACTATAATCTAATGAGACATATTCACCATCTTTAAAACAAAAGCACACATACAGGGCTATTTAATAGGAAAATGCATCGTGTTGATGTACAGTGTCACAGTAACCTATTAACCTGTAGCATATTCGATTTTGGCTTTCATTTTAGAGCAGTCGGAAAAAAAAAAAAAGAGAACTACTGTTGGCAGCAGCACTTTTTTTAAAATAAACCCGATAATGCTCAGTAATTTATATTACATTTCTATAATCTAATAGTGATTCAGTCAAATAAATAGACTCCCGTATTCTGGGAGATTCATATAGCCAGTTTTCTACACTGCCATAGTTAGTTAATTCATTCAATTGCAATTTTTGACCCAATTAGATTGGGTCAGAATGAACCTGGGTGCTCCACTGTAAAACCATGAGAAATATCTGCCCTACATTTTGACCCTTGAGACAGGATATATTTTAACTAAAGGGAAAACCTGGTGTGGGATCAACACAGATAGAAGACTGAAAAGGCAGCTGCATGAAACAAACATATGTACATACAAACATAACAGTGACTTTTTGTAATATATTTTGTTTTTTTAAATACCTTTTCATTTTAACTTAAAGCTAATGTTCTACAACCGACTAAAAACTGACTAAAAATTCTGGGCTTCTCTATATGCTAAACAAACAAAAAAACTACCTGATGTATACTTATACTGTACGACTGATCTTTACGTGGGAAATATTAACCACTTGCTGACCGTATAACTAGATAGAAATAAATATATGGCGGCAAAGTGTCATGGCTGCGCTGGATCGTGTACTTCCGGGTCTGGGGCGTGAATGCTCGTCCCGCCGATGGCCAGCTCCCGCTGTGATTATACACAGCGGGAGCTGATCGTCGGGTACCTCCAGACTTAATGTCCACCGCCACCCGCTGATCCGATACAGAGAAAGAGCGGCGGTCTTCCTTAATAAACAATGATTTTTTTACCCAAAATATATGTAGCAGAATACATATTGGCCTAAATTGATGAAGACATTTTTTTATTTTCAATAATTTGTATCGGATGTGTTTTATAGCAGAAAGTAAATAATATTGTTTTTTATTTATGGATTGATATTAAGGGTTTAGTGTGATTACTAAAAGGCTTAAATGCCCATCAACATCAAATATTCCACGGTACCCTTCAAGTCTATCAATTCATTATCTCCACCAATCCACAAAAATCCCCCTTTTCCTCCTACAACTGAATCCACATTGCACCAATAAGTCCACATTGCGCAAAATAAGTCTAAGTGCCCTTAATGAAAAATAAATAAAAATAATAAAAACCACAAAAAAATCCATTGATCCAACATGCTTTGCCTAAAAGCAAGGCTTCATCAGGGATGTACAGTGCATAAAATGTGTTTAAAGAAAACACATGGCTTCTCTGTATGCTGCGTATGGTAACGTAATTTTCCTTTTTTTTTTTTTTCCTTTTGTGTGTTTGGCACACTGGTTTTCCAAGATGCCTCTACAGAGCTTGAAGTCAAATTTCCAACATCTCCTGCAAGTTCCACTTTCAAAAAGTTCTTAAAGGAATGCTGTAATGGTTTACTTTCTTAATAAAAATGCTTTAGCTGCTCAGGTGGTGAAAAGGAAGACAGATGCACCCAATTATTAATTAAGGCGGTAAACAGGTGAAAATAAAGTGAAAAGGGGGATTTAAAAGAAAATGAATGCAATCACCACATTAAAGGATTACTAAGCTGAAGTTGATTAGATTTTTGCCTTCAGGTTTAGATACACTTTAAAGTGGCATTTCAGGCTACACCTAACTAATATTAAACATGTTCTCCCCCCCCCCCCCCCCCAACACCTAGTCAACACCTATGCTGACTAACCTAAGAAAGATCTGTATATTTACCTACTTTCAGGCCACTCCGGTCCAGTCACGTGATCTCCTCTGTGTTAGCCAGCACCAGCTGCAGAGAGAGAGGAGGGGAGTGTGCTTGTCAAGGCTGAAATGCCTGGGAGCAGTGACATCACCCATAAGCTCCTAAGGCCCATTCAATGCCGGCACCCCCTCCTCTCCCCTGCAGCCGCAGCTGGCTGACACGGGAATAAGATCGTGTAACTGGACTGAAGCAGTCTAAAAATAGAATAAATAAATAAAAAAGGTTAGTCAGCATAGGTGTTAGGAGGGAGAAAGGAGCATTTTTTAAGATGAGTTATGTGTAGCCTGGTATTCCACTTTAAGGAATAAGACTATCAAAAGGCTAACATTAGTTTCCTTAAGACAAATACAGATACGAATCTGCAATAATGTTTTCTTGCAGAGTATATAGTTCACCTGAAGTGGGTCATCTTTTTTTTTTTTTATTCAACAAAGTTGAATATAAAATGTGAACACCTAGTGTTAAAGAGCTCCAGTATAAACCATTTGTAACCATTTGGATATAATGTAAATGATTTTGGTAATTTTTACAAAAAGCTGTGCAGAAACCCCCCCCACCATGCTGTCAAATTAAAAAATGTTTATCTCACCTTGACAATTCCTCTTATGTGCATTTTTGCAATCATCTCTGCAGTATAAAGAAACATCAATAGAGTATCAAGGGCAATTGTCACATACTGAAGGGGAGGATAATGCTCAAAGGTCTTCGGGGTGTTCATACAAACGGAAATGACACTGATAATTGCACAGATGCGTAGTAATGAGTGCACCCACTGAAAGAGAAGAACATTTTATTATACATTTCTTCCTGAAAGCACGGCTGTATGACAAGCATAATTAACACTGCACAGAGAAATCTATGTGCACAAATTTACTTAAAACTAGGAGTCTTTTCAGCATGTGCCCGGCTGTTACAAAATTGGCATTGGAACTAAATTACAAAAATAAATACAGTTTATAAAAATTCATTTATTCCAAAAATCTGACAGATGTGAGTTTCATATATGCAGCAGATGTGAATTTCACACTGATTTAACCTATATCATCTTTGCAATTTTAACGCTTAAAATCCAACTTCCACCTGTGAGCATGATGTCTTTGGTAGCTTACATCATTTTGTATGGTACACAAAAGAGTTTTTGCCTGTGTGCAATGTTACATTTAAAGTAAATTAGTCATATAATACATGGCCTGCCATAGCTGACCCAGAAAAATGCATGCAGCAAATTTCAAAACCCCTTATCTACATCCTAATTCCAATTGAAAGTTGTGAGGTATTGATTAGATATCAGCATTGGCAGCCTATATACTGATTTTCTCCCATGTCATATTTCTCATAAACCACTGATGCTAGCCATGTTATATTTTGTTTTTCCACGTGATCACAGGCTAATATTAATGGAATATGATTCCTGAGTGACATCTGCAGTAACTTGGCAATGCTTTCCATAGACTACCAAAGAATCATTGAGGCAGTTTGATGGCCATTGAAAATACACTGCCTAACAGTACTAAGATGATTTGATTTACAATGTAGTTACATGTAGAAATTCTGGATACTGTTTTAGTGCTCCTTAAACTATAACTAAAGGCAAAACTTTTTTTTTTGGATAGAATGGAGATGGATTAGAACACCTATTAGGTCTGTGCCCCTGTTAGAATAATTTACCCTCTCTATTTGTCCTGTTTACCATTATCATCGAAAGTGAAAGGAAAAGAAAACCCCAAATGTTGGGTTGTCCCCAGAAAAGTAATACAGCAGAGATTTTCCAATGGAGACACTAGTTCTGGTGACCTGGGGGTCCCCAAAGAATTCACTTATTTTGCAGGTATTTCCCTCACTTCCTTGTTTTGGCTATGGGACAGGAAGTAAATGTAAATCTCCCCAATAAGACAAAGATGGCAAAAAATAAACCTTTCAGGGGTTATTACCCTCCTTTACATTATCCAAAATGAAAAAAAAGTTTTACCTATAGTTCTACTTGAAGGGAGAAGTCCAATTCATTTTGCACTCCTGTGGCCCATTTTCAGCCAAGAGCAGTCTGAGGTCCGCTCTCTGCTGACGTCATCAAGATCAGTCCAGGCACCACGTCATCCTGACTCTGGGAGTCTGAATCCGCCAGGTGCCTGGACTGATAACCGTCTCAGCCTCTCAGTGAGCCACTGAGAGGCTGAGAAGGCCGCTCCCTGCCCCTCCAAAGCTCAGCGCTCCAATGAGCGTGGAGGAGCAGAGCAGGAGAGCTGCTGATTAACAGGCAGCAGCTCTCTGCTCGGGGAGCTGAGAGAACCGAGCCATCGGCGATGTTCGATCACTCAGTTCTCAGTGAAGAGGCGGCGGTAAACAGATGCAGCATCGGGCCGATGCTGCATCCACCTAGGTAAGTATGATTATGGGATAAAAAAAATACTTCTCTTTTCAGTTTCTCCTTTGTGGGAAAAAAAAGGCTGTCGCTATTAAACATCTCCAGTCTTGAAGAATTATAGCATTTATCATTGAAAAATCAGCTTTTGTGAGATGCAGTATGCTAAAGCAGTCCTGTCATGAGACAAATACAAGAGTTCCATTGCTGACCTCTTTCTGTTGTTTAATTGGATTTTATGAATACGGTAAGTGGTTTAAAGATGTGGAACGTGAAAAAATAGCCAGAGACCATTCTCATTCCAGCACACTGACTAAAAGATACTGAAGCCAGAAGGGCAACAAGACATCCAGTAACTACCGTTTTCAGCAGGAGAAGTCAACAATGGAAGTCTTTAAGTGTCTCCTACTCTTTAATAATATATACAGAACTTAAAAGATAACAATATTGCTACTTTTTAACATTGGGTAAATGTGAAGTATTTAACTATTATACAGGAAACACAGTGGTTTATAGAGATGCTTAGATATAAAGATTCTCGGCTGCATGCTGCTCCTCTCCACGACTACTTGAGGCGGGGAGGGGCAAGCCATTTCCATTCTCCATTCAAAGACTAGATGCTGAGAAAAGAAAGTAACTGCACACAAGAGGGATCACTAGTATCCATGTTTGTTGCATGGGATATATATAAGCTTCACATACATTAACAGTCTTTGCCTTAGGACTGCCTCTCCAATGCATTTCACCTAATAGGGCTTTGAGGTAGAGAGATCGTAGTCGCACAGTGGTTTATTGAGCTCATTACATTCACCCACACAGTGGGGGATGTATGGAGATTTAGTCATGTAGTTAACTACCTAAAAGAGTTTACAGGATTTAATATAAGTAACAACAAAATATATATAAAATATTGATTAAAAAGGCAATAGAAAAGTATTAAATGAATAAAGTCTTTCAATATTGCAGCAGCGCTTCGTGTCCAGATGACCAGGACACGCTTTCATATATAGTTCATTCTATAAAATGAATATTATGGTGAAGATCCTATAGTGGCTACTGCTGTGTTCTGTGAGAGGAGGTATTTCTTCCACCAAGCGTTACACCACGCACGGAGAACCCACCAGAAATCCAGCAAACATCAGCTTTGAATGGTAATAGCAGGTCTGCACCAATTTCTAAACGACCACCAGATGTCAGTATTGCCCTTGGCAGCTCCAATAGAATATGTGGGAGAAATGGAATGTCCACATAGTGTGATATTGCTAAAACACTTCATTAAAAACATCCAAATATCCCCCCATAAGTAATAAGCGTACCAGAGAATATTAATAAAAGAGCAAATAAGAAAATGCACTGTGCCTGTTGCGTCTTCCAACCGGAAAGCTGTTAGGAGCGTTCGCTGTATGCAGCTACAACTATACGCTTCCTGATTCCTACCTGGTCTGTGGAGCGCACACGTCACTTCCGGTAGATCACGTCTCTGGTGCGTTTTGTCACTTCTGGACTTCGTCTGAGGGCGTCCTCAGACGAAGTGGAAGAAATACCTCCACTCACAGAACACAGCAGTAGCCACTATAGGATCTTCACCATAATATTCATTTTATAGAATGAACTATATATGAAAGCGTGTCCTGGTGATCTGGACACGAAGCGCTGCTGCAACATTGAAAGACTTTATTCATTTAATACTTTTCTATTGCCTTTTTAATCATAATCAACTATTTAAGTAGCTGCTTTTTATCTATTATTTGTGCTTCTTATGTACCAATGGTGATTGAGTACTAGGCGCGGAGTGATGTTTTGATAAGGCGGGCATCTATAACATCTTTTATCCAATGGAAAGAGAAAAATATCCTGGACGGCCGCACACCATAGAAGACATCTTTATTGATATGAAGAAATAGCTATGAATAAGCGCCATGATGGGGCGTGAAACATGTTAGCTATCTTTCCTGCTCCTCCCTGTACATGAGGTGACTGCATTTGGATTTTATTTCTTCATATCAATAAAGATGTCTTCTATGGTGTGCGGCCGTCCAGGATATTTTTCTCTTTCCACAAGCTTGTGCAGAGCCAGCACCTGTGAGTTCCATTAGGGTGGGTGTCTTGATACGGATTTGAGAGATTGGAGCAGCAATCTTTTTCTTATGATCTTTTATCCAATATATAAAATATTATAGAAAAAAAACAAAACATAAAATGTACAAAATACAACTAACCTTAAATTATTAAAGTTTCTCTATTTTTTCACTGTAATAATTGACTCTGACATTTCCAGTACTGCAGTGTTTCCTTGGGACTGATCCAAAAGTACAGTAATGAAACAATTTGTTTTTTTTTTTTATTCCCATTTCTTTGGGCAAAACTAAAGAAATGGGAATGAGATCATATGGCAAAACTAAGATCCCTAAACAACATTTCTCCCCACTTGATACTTTGGGCTCATTCACAACATAATATGTGTTACCACATGCACAGTAATGGAGGAGTATGTCCTGATGGATTGTGATATAATTCCATTTTAAAGTGTATTTCCACTTCTGCAGCCAAACGGGGACAACACCAACTTTATATTTGCTTCCATTCACATAGCAGAATTAAAAAAAACAAATAAAAATGTTGCTTAGCTTTTTAGTTGATTTTACTTGCTTAAAAACTAACCTAGATTTAAGCTTCTATGTAATGTTAAGGTGGGGGCTGGGGAGCTATGTTTACTTTAATTGTCCCTATCTGCACTGTGCTGGCAGATCTCAATGCCAGTTGTAAAATAGAACTGAATACTGTCTGTCCTAACAAGGGTTAGATATCTCAAGGTTTGGGTGGTACATTTCATGTTCCCCCAATTAGTCCCTTTAATTACACTTTGAAATTGTTCAGAAAAGCTTGCAGTCCAATATATAAATCTGCTGTAAAGAAACAACTAGAAAGGTAAGTGTAATTTTTTACAGTATTTTATTACGGTAAGTATGTGTAGAAGTTCGTTGCCTGCATTATGATGTGAATGGTCCCTTACACCTACTACTCAGTGCATGTCATGGGGTTTCCCTATTATTAGTTAGTATTTCTGCCCTATTAATATTACCCCGTTTTCACAGATGCAGAATTCTGCTAGATACACAAGGAAATTATTACTACACCACCATAAAATGCTTGATTGGTGCGATAAACTCTCATGTATAATGGGCTTTAGGCTTCATTCAAATATGCAATTGCACTTGTCCTGTATGCATGCTACCTTTGTTTTGGTGTCTGCAACCACCCCAAGCTGCATGCAGACAGCCTATAGAGGTGCATGCATATGCAGCAGCAGCTGCATAGATAAACCTGCATTTCAATATCTGACAAGGTTGTCAAATCTTGACATGTGGCTGTGTCCATGCAGCTGCTGCATATGCATGCACCTCTATAGGCTGCCTGTATGCAGCTCAGGGAAAATGTAGCTGCAAAAGCAAACGCAGCCTGTACCCTGGATGGTTGCCAGCTCCAGTTGAATGAAGCCTTAGGCAGAAACATAACCTATTTTTCCACATGCTGAAAATAAACAATAATTAAGAAATGGTAAACAAAAAAAACTAACAACAATAAAGAGAAAATAAAGCACTTACTGGCTTATTGATCCACAGAATATCTGCATTATCAGACAGTGATTCATCTGGACCAAAATCAGTTACTGGCTGGGCCTCTACCCTGGAGCTCTGCTTTCGCTTCAGCATGCTGTTGTCACTTTTGGTTTTCTGAGATAAAAAAAGCATGAACAATGAGCACAGTCATAAAAGCTATTTCTTGTACTACCTAATACCGCCATGGAAACAACAACAAAAGCATGCAAGCGAAATAAAAAAAACAACTTTGAATTTTGACTTATTTTAATCTTGCCTGGTAGTTACTGCTGATGATAATGTTAATCGTTCAAATCAAAGAACACATATGGCTGCATTTTACTCTGCTTTTTTTTTTTATCAGGACTGAAGTAGTGATAATAACGTAAAATGTTTTGTACTTTATCTATACACAATAGAGAGGATTGCACGCTGGCAAACTGATGAGTACAATTTTCTACATTTTGTACTAAAAACCCTGCAAAAGTGCTAAACACAACTATATACCAAGTATATATGACAAATAGTATTTACTATACATTATACTATCTAGAATCAGTGTACATGCTCTATTTAGATAGAAAGCAATGCTGAAATAATTGGGGGCTGAAGATCGGGGAGAATAAGGGTCTACAATATGGCAGTTTTCAATGAGCATTATGAGTAAGCACTTGTAATTAAAGTAATTTGTGCATCCTTCATTATTCTTAAGTACAAATTAATTAGATGTTTAGCTGCTGGATTCACTCAAAATATCCATTGGTGGGTTGTTGACAAGGAAACCAAAAATGTTTTAGGAGGTAGTTAATAATGAAGAGATAACAGATTTATTGGCAAATAAAAATGAAAAAAAGGCCATATTGTCATCATGTGTGAACTACAAGTAATGCAAAGAGTTACTTGCGTTTGTGTTTGCTTTATGTACAAGAAATGTCTACATGTTCTCACTCTGTGGTTAACCAATCATGCATATTAGTTTGCTTCAAATAGGGACTGATATGAGAATTCATATTGATATCATTTAATGGATTTGACTGTTTGTGAAAATTGCACCCATTCTTCATAAAGCACACGTATAGCCAGACAGTATTTAACAGCTTGTAGAATGGTACAGAAGGCACCTCAATCTTCCACTGTCTCTTATTTCAAAAACTTAAAAGCCCTTCAACCCAAGTTTGCTCTTTTCTTCTGGAACTTGCTTTACTTGGGGCAAAAATGTAACACGCTTCCATAACATATTTCATTGGCACACAATACATTGGCACATCTCATGTATGGTATTGATGTTTCTGGACTCCACATTCTCTTATCTCACATGGTTTGATATTGGCCCATCAATGTGATGGGCAGCCTCACTGACTAATTGTAAGGTGCAGGAAGCAGAGACAAAGGCTGACATCCTAACTGAAGCCAGGACTTACATATTATAGCCTGGGTTTGGGCTTCCTAGAATGTTCTATAAGCAAAATGAAGCCATGTGAAGGTACCTAGAGGTAACTGGGTTACCATTCTATGAACAGTTTACTTTGGTGGCTCTAACACTTTAAGAATATTTATGTATGTATAGTAAAAGTACACAACATCCAAAGAGCAATGAAACATTTTATAAGCTGCTTAGCTGGTACATCTCACGATTATTGTTTTTTTATGTGGTTTATAGTTTTTACCTGCTGTCCTAGATACTTAATATAAGTGCTTCAGTGTGTTGGATGCTAATGGCTCTGGTTGTTAGGCAACATCTTTAACATAACATAACATAATAGGTGGGCCTCCCAGGGAGCAAATGTAAAAAAACTAATAAAATGTTGCAAACCAGGTTCACTGTGTACTGCTAAACAAAATCAGACCCTTGCTAAAAAAACATGTTTATGGATGCATAGAGTTTAATACATCACTGAGTTAGAATATTTTTAAGATAAGTCTAGTCTGATGTTACTTTTCATACCAAAGTCAGATGGTGAGGATGTGACCTCTGAGTTTTAATTGAGCCAGAATCCTTCAAGACAGCGTTGAGAAGGCAAGAGGACCTTCACCTACAAATCTATCTATATCACAGAACCAGGATAACAATTTAATGTGTGGTTTAATAAACTAAATCCCAACCAACTTGTACTTTCAGGGTCAGGAGGAATTATTTTTATGTATAAAACACTAATACCGTATATATTGCAATAACAATTGTTTGATTATCTAAAATAAGAGATGCATGTAATCTAGAATAGACCATTTGGCCAATCAAACATTCAACCTACACTAA